>CM057457.1:358880000-360080000 GCA_016271365.2 Neoceratodus forsteri | reverse complement strand
TGATTCAAATTATTTTTTTGCAAGGTATATCTTCTATTACTGCTTTATTTTTTCCCATAGCAAAGTGTTTTTTTCAGGGTATATCTTCTGTGGAATTGTTACAGGTGGTGCTTACATTTTTGTGACTTTTTTATCTATCATTAGGCTAAGCACAACTACTCTTTGCAACTATTTTATTTTATATTTTTGATGAAAGGTTTATTTTTTGGTCTCAAAGGGGTTGCAGTCTCCTTCTCCCATTGAAGGAGCTAGTTGCTTTCCTCCCACAGCTCTTCCATGGGATTAGGAGTGTAATTGGGGGGTGGAGCTGACAAAGTCTTGGTAACTTCCAGCAGAAGGAAGGATTAAAAGGTCAGGTTAGTTGGTGTTTTGAGGTGGAAGACTAGGCTTGTTGGCAAAGGCACCTAGCTTCACCTGAGCTCTTTTCTTCTAGGTTTGTGCTCTGAACAACATTATTAGAGCAAGGAAAAAGATTAAGGCTCCTTTTTGTTAGGCAGATTTACTGTGTGTCATTTTCTTTTGTGCTCACAAGGTTTGATACTGTTTTTTGGTTACATTTTACTGCTGAAATCTTCTCTGATTCAAATTGCTGTTGCAGGGTATATTTCTGCTGTATTATTACAGGGTGTGCCTACAGGTTTGTTACTGTTTTGTGTTTACAGATTACTGCTGTAATCTTATCGGATTAAAATTGTTTTTGCAAGGTATATCTTCTGTTACTGCTTTATTTTGCTCTGTACCAAGGTGTTTTTGCAGGGTTTATCTTCTGTGAAATTGTTACAGGTTGTGCTTACAGAGATTACAGTTTTATCTGTCATTAGGCTAAGATTTCAGGGTTACTGCATTTGTTGTTGTTTCATTTTCCCTGCTCTTACCTCCTTGTTTTTTGTCTGTGGTGTTCTTTTTCGGCAGGGAAAGGGCCCAGCCACCCACCCCCATCCTCAACCACTCCATGCTATACTCCTTTTATAGTGTAGCACAGTCATGACATTTCCTATAGCAAAGCAGGAAGGGGAGGATCAGAGAGGTATCCACACAGTGACCTCACTTTCAGGGGCACAAGTAATTTAAATTGTTATAACAAGTTATACAAAAAAAATTGGAACTTCTGCTTTAATTTCCCTTCTTCTAATTACTCAAACCAGGTTATAAATTTGGCAGCTCAAATGGAATGGATATTATTAACTGTAAGAACTGCAGGACACTTCTCAAAGATGCAGTTATACAGGATTTAGGAAGGTGTCCTACATGCTGGACCAATGGAGATCTAAGAGCTCAGCTCCAGGCAGCATGGGCAGAGATTGTGCACCTCAAATCGCATATTCAGGAGGAAATATATTATAAAAACCACCTGCCATTTCCCCAACATCCAACTGAAGCACCTCAACCACAGAGGGTAGTTGATCAGGAGACTGGCAGGTGGTTAGGAGGGGCAAATCAGGTGCTCCATCACTCAATGCTCTCCAACGTATCACCTCCACAAACCATAGAAAAACTACAAACAGGTATCTGCCTCTATCTCCAAAATCAAACAAAGTTGAAGAGGACACTGCAGAGCAGGACACTGCTGCACAGGAGCTAGCGCTACAAAACCGGCCCAAAACAGGGACCAAAACAAAACAAAAAAGCAAGAAGGAAATCCAAAACACTTCTGATCGTAGGAGACTCCATGATTCTGGTAGTTGATACCTACCTCCAGCCGGGGGTGATGGTCATATGTCTCCCAGCTCCATCAGCATGGAGAAACACTGACCACATTGCTAAAATCATGCAGAAAGCAGGAGAAAACATCGATGTCCTGGTACACATAGGGACTAATGATCTCACCAGCCGGCCAGTTGTGGAGACCAAGGAACACCTGACCAGGCTGGGAGACAAACTGTCATCCATTTCATTTGGCATCTCTTTCTCTGAGATCCTGCCAGTCTGGAAGAGGGGAGCAGATGGACGGAAGGTCAGAGAAGGGGAGATAGGGGAGCTAAACATGTGGCTCAAGGGCTGGTGCCGGGAAAAGGACACAAATTTGTAGGTAATTGGCAATAGTTTGGGGTGTGAAAGTTCTTTAAATTTGATGGACTGCATCTGACTAAGGAGGGAGTCAGTGGATTAGAGCAGAAGTTTGACGTCTTTGCAGAATACTTAAACTAGCCAATGGGGACAGGGGTGCAGCACCCGATACGTTGAATAGGAAGAACACCCCTCCCCCCTCAGCTAGTGAACAAACAGGAGTTCAGCACATTTGTAGTTCATTTGCATCACCAGGTAAGGAAAAAGGTCCAGCTCCCCATATGACGCGCAGGGGAAACATCGGACCTCCTCTAACAAATGCACTGAAATCTGGCCAACGGAAAATCATGTACACAAATGCCTGCAGTCTGGGAAACAAGATCCCAGACCTGCAGGCAACAATGACAGAGGCTAAACTGGCATAGTAGCCATTAGCGAGACATGGTTCACCAGTAGCCACATTTGGGAGACTTCAGTATCCAGCTATGTACTGTTCAGAAGAGACCGAGGTGCAAAAAGGGGGGCGGAGAGTAGCCCTTTATGTCAATGAAAATATCAAAGCTACAGAAATTCAGAATGCACATAAGCAGCCAAAATAACTGTGGGTCACCCTGGAAATGGAAAATGGGACAGCCATATGAACTGGGGTTGTCTACAGGCCTCCAAACCAGGGGGAGGACATAGACACATTACTGTTACAAGATATACAAAACATGACAGCTAAAGGGAAGGTTCTGATAATGGGAGACTTCAACATGCCAGATATAGATTGGTCAATACCAGCAGGAACATCCGCCAGAACTAGACACATAGTGCAGGGGGAGGGCCTCAAACAACTGGTACAATAACCCACAAGAGATGACTATCCTAGATCTAGTACTGACTAATGGGGAAAGGATCACAGATCTCCAGGTAGAAGGTCACCTGGGGCAAGTGACCATCACATGGTATGGTTCAATTTGGCCACTAGAACTAAATCATCCCATTTCAAGGCAAAAATATGGGACTTCAGAGGAACTGACTTTGATAAGATGGCCAACAGAGTTAAGCTAGCCCTGGCAAGAAGAAATACAGGTGAGGGGGTACAGGCAAAGTGGGCAAGCATTAAGGATGCAGTACTTAAAGCAAAATCTCACTGTGTTAGGGAGAAAAGCAAGAGTAAAAGAAGGAGGAAACCACTTTGGTTCTCAAAAGCAATGGCAGAAAAGTTCAGAGCCAAAAGGTTGGTCTTCAGGAAATATAAGGGAATGCAGCAGGATGAAGATAGGGAGGCATATCAAACTTCCCTAAGGGAAGCAGGGAAGGCAGTAAGGTAGGAAAAGTCCCAAACGAAGGAAACACTAGCACAAACAGTAAAAGAAGGGGACAAGACTTTCTATAGATACACATAGTGAAAGGAGAAAGTCCAGAGGGGTATGCTAAGATCAAAGGGGATAAGGGGAGTGTGTGGAGGAGGACCAAGGAAAAGCATCTATCCTAAATAGATATTTCTGCTCAGTATTTACTGAGGAGAATGTAGGGCAGGGACCACAGCTCAGAACCATGGACACAGGGGGGAGGGAGGGAGGTGTGCACACGTCCCTTCACAAAAAAAGGGTCCTATAAGAGCTCGCTAAACTCAGGGTGGACAAGGCAATGGGACCAGATGGCATACATCCCAGGGTACAAAAAGGAGCTAAGGGTGGAAGTAGCAGAGCCATTATCAGAACTGTTTAGTGAGTCTATGAGCACAGGAGAGGTCCCAGAAGACTGGAGAAGGGCTCATGCGATCCCGCTCCAGAAGAGTGGTAGCAGGGAGGAAGCAGGGAATGACAGACCACTCAGTCTTACCTCAGTAGTGGGCAACATTATGGAGGCACTACTTAAGGAAAGGATAGTGCAACACCTGGAATCCATAGGGGCACAGGATCCAAGACAGCATGGGTTTACAAAAGGAAGGTCCTGTCAAACTAATCTCATAGATTTCTTTGACTCGGAAACCAGAGTGGCAGACCAAGGGGGTGCAGTTGATGTCACCTACCTTGACTTCAGCAAAGCTTTCAATACTGTTCCACACAGAAGATTGATTAATAAGCTGGGTAGGCTCGAGGTGGGTCAGAAGTTGGTCAACTGGGTGGCAAACTGGTTCACAGGCAGAACACAGAGAGCGGTGGTAAATGGTATACAGTCAGAAGAGATGCAAGTCACAAGTGGGGTACTTCAGGGATTAGTTCTGGGGCCAGTCCTCTTCAATATCTTCATCAGTGACATTGCAGATGGACTGGAGGGTAAGGTTTGTCCATTTGCAGATGACACCAAGATCTGCAACAGAGCATGTGATCCAGATAGGGTGGGCAGAATGAGAAGAAGTCTGAATAAACTGGCAAAATGGTTGGAAGAGTGGCAACTGGGGTTTAACACAAAGAAGTGCAAGATCATGCACATGGGGAAGAGAAACCCTGAAACCACTTATAGGTTGGGAGGGGAGTTGCTGGCAATCACAAGGGAAGAAAGAGACATAGGCACCATCATCACAGATGACCTGAAATCATCCAAGCAGACCACTAAAGCAGTAAGTAAGGCTAGAGGGATGTTGGGGTGTATTAGTAGGGGTATCACAAGTCGTAAGAAGGAAATAATAATCCCTCTTTACAAGACACTGGTTAGGCTCCATCTGGAGTACTGCATGCAGTACTGGAGGCCGCACCTGCACAAGGACATTAACCAAATTGAGGCAGTCCAGAGAAGGGCAACCAAAATGGTAAAGGGACTGCATTAGAAAACATATGAGGACAGATTAAAGGAGCTCAGTATGTATACCCTAGAGCAAAGGAGGGAGAGAGGTGATATGATCAAAACATTCAAACATTTTAAGGGCGTTAACAAGGTGAAAGAATCTAACATGTTTCAGTGTAAGGACACGAGGACACAGCATGAGATTTGAGGGAGGCCGATTAAGGGGTAATGTGAGGAAGTTCTTTTTCATAGAAAGGGTGGTGGATGCATGGAACAGCCTACCCCAGGAAGTGGTGGATATGAATACAGTGCAGGGCTTCAAACAGGCATGGAATACGCATAAGGGAGCGCTACAGATGAGTATGAATAGATAGGTCATTGACAGAGTAAAGTCCTATGGCACATTCATAGGGTAGAAAAAATGGGCAGACTGGATGGGCCTTGCAGTCCTTATCTGCCATCAACTTCTATGTTTCTACCGGGTTTGAGAATGGACTCAGGTTTCCCAAACTGGTATCATATCAATGATACAGACATAACCCACTTCACTGCCACCAGGGAGACACTAGTCAGAGAACAAGCTCAGGTTTCACAGTCTGAGACTGTCACAGCTTCTCAGCATCTATCCTTCATATACAATTTATCAGGCCATCTAGTTAGTCTTTGATAGTGTTTTCTTTATGAAAATGTTGGTGTACAATCTCATTTTTGTTCCCTGACTCTAATAATGAGGATTCCTCATTTTTCACAATCAATGTCACATAGTTTTCTGGTACTGAAAGTTCTGCTACTGTTAAGAGAACAAAGGTAAATCAGAGGTAGAGGCACAACCACTGGCATTAGCCTTGTGATACAGACATAACTCCCTGAACGGCAACCGGGGTGATCAGAGTTTGAGAATAGACTCCGTTTTCTACCCAGGTATTTTACAAATAATACAGATATAACCCCCTGTACTGCCACCTGGGAGTCCCAGGTATGAGAATGGACTCTGAAATTGTTATTATACCAATGATTCCCACATAACCCCTGTACTGCCACCTCGGAGTTCCAGGTTTGAGAATATACTCGGGTTTTCCTCCATTGCATTATATTAATGATGCACTCCTAACCCCCTACACTGCCACCTGGATGTTCCGGGTATGAAAATGGACTCAAGTGTCCCACCCAGGTATTGTACTATGGTTACACACATAGACCCCTGCACTGCCAATTGGGAGTCCCAGGTTTCATTTTTTTATGTTAATTTGTTTCTGCTACTTGGTCAGCTGGCCCCATCACCCCAGCATCCACCAGGACTTACCTTTAGCTTTCCCCAAGGATTCTCACCCCCACAGCAAGGTTGGCAGGAGCTCCCTGAAAGGCCCCACAAGGAACAGGATCTGGTTCACTGGGGTGTCCAGCTGGCTGTGCATGGAGCCTGCAAGGCACCAGTGTCATCCTGCTGGTCAGCTGCCATGATTTCCCTCTGACTTAGACCCATCTCCTGGTGTGGCTGCAACAGCATGCAAGGATGACAATGGCAGAGCTTTGCATGCTTCTGTATGCAGCCTGCTGGGCATCTGTGCTGCCTCCACTGCCTACATTTTTGGGACATGACATGCCAGGCCCCAGCTACTGCTAGGGGCCAGGCAAGTGCCGGTTTCCACTCCCACCCTCCCCTTTGAGAGGAGCTGTCTTCTGGATGCTCGATCCTCTCCCTCCCTGAGTGACCCTCAATTACCCACTCACACTGTGAATGTGAGTTGCTAGTGTGGAAGGTGCTAAGGTATAGATGCATCAGTCCTCCACATCACTGATCCAGCTGGGAGTCCCAGGTTGGACTCAGGTTTCCTGCTCTGGTATTATACCAGTGATACACTCATAACCTCCTGCACTGCCACCTGAGAGTCCTGGGTTTGAGAACGGACTTAGGTTTGCCACATTCATATTATATCAAAGATACAGACATTACCTCTGCACTGCCACCAGGAGATGCGAGTCTGAATAGGTTCAGGTTTCCCCACTGTGAGATCATCTGGGCCTCTTGACATCTATCCTACTTGTAACATTTTCCAGGTCACCTACTTACTGTTGATGGTGCTTTCTTCAGGAGACTGCTGGCTTATGGTCTCATCCTTGATCACTAACTCCAATACTGAGGGTTCCTCTTCTTTCACAATCAAGGTCACACAGTTTTCTGGGACTGGACATTCTGATACTGCTAAGAGAAGAAACATCAATCAGAGATAATGGCACAACTACTGGCATTATCCCTCTGATACAGACAAACCCCCCTATGCTGCCACTGGGGTGATCTAAGTTTGAGAATGGACTCTGGTTTCCCCCAGTGATACCAATGATATAAACATAACCCTTGGTACTGGCACCAGGCCCTACATCACTGGTGATTTCAGTTTTGCCACTGCTGGCAAATTCAATGACTTATAGAGTACTGCAATAGATTTTTCCATTTATTCTAGAGTGTTATCCAAAGCCTTATGCCTGCATCCCTATGCAGCCTGGTAGACATCTCGGCAGATGTCACCATTTTTATTCAATGAGCTAGACCCAAACAATGCATACAATGCATGCAGATCACATTAGCTTCATTATATCTCCACATGCTGCTAGACCCAAACAATGCATACTCAGATCACAGTTAGCTTCATTATATCTCCACATTCTGCTAGACCCAAACAATGCATATGCAGATCACAGTTAGCTTCATTAAATCTCCACATGTTGCTAGACCTAAACAGTGCATACACAGATCACAGTTAACGTCATTATATCTCCACATTCTGCTAGACCCAAACAATGCATACATAGATCAGTTAGCTTCACTATATCTCCACATGCTACTAGACTCAAACAATGCATACACAGGTCAACTAGCTGCAATATATCTCCACACGCTGCTAGACCCAAACAATGCATATGCAGATCACAGTTAGCTTCAGTATATCTCCACATGCTGCTAGACCCAAACAATGTAGACACAGATCACAGGTGACTTCATTATATCTCCATGAGCTGCTAGACCCAAACAATGCATACATAGATCAGTTAGCTTCACTATATCTCCACATGCTACTAGACCAAAACAATGTATACATAGATCACAGTCTGCTTCATTATATCTCCACATGCTGCTGTACCCAAACAATGCAGGCATAAAAACACAGTTAAGCGTCATTATATCTTCACATGCTGCAGCAACAAAGTAAAAAAAAAATACTTTACTTGTTAATGACATCACCAGTGACAAACTTTACCAAATGAGCCGTTCCCAGAGAAAATAAACTCCATTTGTGAAAATGGATGACAGAATCAAACATTTCTCTTGTCTGATATTCACTCTCTCAACAGCAGGAGAAATAAATGAAGTAGCTGGGGACCACCAACGTCATATAGTTGATGATGTGTGACAACATCAGGAAGGCAACTTGGGGAGCTCCGTCTTGCAAAAAATACTCATGAGGCCATCTATGGCTTACAGTCAAATGAATTATACCTCTATGGAGATACCCTTAAAGATTTATCAGTCCCTGGCTACACCCTCTTCCAGAAAGGATAGGTCAGGAAAGGGAGGAGTTGTGACTTTATATGTGAGGAATGGCATGCATTGTGGTTTCAGTAGTCACAGCATGGGAAAGGTTATCAAGTTAGGTGTAGGATATACAATTTCTTTTCAGAAGGAGGAGGCAGACAAGAAGATTGCAGAGGATATCATAAGAGCAAATGAACAGGGTGAGTTGCTGTGAGTAGAGATCTGTAACACGCATTACATGGACTGGGGTGTCTGTGTCCCATTAGCAGCAAGTGCTAGAAGCCAGATGGTGACAGAGGCCTGTGTAGCACAGAAGGTAGCAGAATTTACATGAGAGAGTGTTATTCAAGATTTAGTTCTCACAAACTTGAACAGCACTGGTGAAGTCTCCATTCAAGAGCCTGTAAGGTCCAGTGATTAGGAGACCATGTGGTTTTGAAATAAGACCGGAGGAATAAAGCAAGTGGTCACAAACAAATATATTGTACTTCAGGAGGAATGATTTTACTAAGAAGCATGAACTACTAGGAAAAGGTAGTGGGGGTGGAGAATCCTGTGGAGGTAGAACAAAAATGATCTAACTACTAGCAAGTCACATAACTTCCCTGTGCTCCCAAGTTGCACCTGTAAACAAGCTTTCAGCTTAGTGTGCCACTCCTGGTTAAACAACTGAAAAAATGCAGATGTGTGTCTGAGCAGGATAAGGGAGGCCAGCAGAAATGCAAGACAGGCTAAGTTGGATGCAGAGGGAAAGAAATGTAATGGACTCACTCATGCAGGCTCACTCCCATGCTCAGAAACATCACAGGGGAAGGGGCTCCTGGATGCTTGCAGGGAAAGGAAAAGTATCAGGTTATGGAACCTTTTCTGTGTCCTGTGTGCAGTTGAGTTTCTTGACAACCCCAGACACAAACCAAGACACATGATGAACAGGGCATATAATGTCAAGCCTGTGCTGGAGGAGGGCAGAGCTGGTGAAGATTTTAAGATGGAAAGGTCTGTAGTGCTAGGAGTGGTTGCAAACTGTGATAGCTCAGGCCTTGAAAGCAAAAATGAATTGTAAACAGAGCTGCAGAGTTTCAGAGAGGAAGAATTATAACCATCTGCAAGCCATCACATTGGCAATGCTGAAGGTACAGCACAGATAAAAGACCAAGGTTTGCTGGTCCAAGTCCTCCAGTAGGTACTATAGCATGATTGCCTGTCTATCACAGGAGGAGGACAGGGCACTCCATACCAAGATTTTCAACCAGTGGTTGAAAGATTGGTACAAAGAAGAGGGTTTAGGCTACATTGGGGATGGGGTTCCCACCTGGAGGAATAAAGGACTGTACATAGAAGATGGCCTGCATTCATCCTAGAGGAGCCACAGACCTCAGTGGATGGTTTAAATGCTATATTAGCAAGCATTTAAACCAGCTGAAGAGAGGTGGCAGAAAGAATCAGAGAGACATGAACTGTCCACCCCACAAGCTAAAGTAGTCAAAAGGAAAACCCTAGGGAGAAATCCCAAGAGTTTCTAATAGCGGGACAAGTAGAATGGTAGAAATGAGGAGGGTTGAGAATGAAGGCAGAACGGATAAGGAGAGTAGGCAAAAGGGAAAAAGGGGAGCTGACAAGAATGGTGACAGAAGACTATGGAAGGCCGTGCACACAAATGCTCGAAGTCTGGGAAATAAAATCCCTTGTGGCCGTAATGGCAGAGGCTGACCTGGACATTGCTGCAACCATCAAGTCATAGTGCAATGAGAACTGTAGAGATAGATTATCTCTCAGGTTCCTGTTGGTCAGAGTCTAACAGAAGAGACTGCAGGCAAATGGCATTAGATAATAATAAACAGTTAATTACACAAAATCAGAACCAAGCCCTATTATGAGATCTTACCTAGATACCGGGGAGCCAAAGTATTCCCTTACTATGCCTTGGGTATGCAGGTGGACTCAGGGTGTAAACATCATACCAAGGCTCTTATCCCTAAGATAGTAAATATGGCAACTGACTTCGAACGTAAGTTATAAGTACAAACAGGCCCTATTGGCCAAAATGCTATCTGACTTCTTTGCATCAGTGATATACATTTGTAGTAAGGTCAGCTAACTTGTGAATACAATGGATTCTTATAAGAAGCAGAAAACAAGTGTAGAATTACAAAGGTTTGCATAATGGTGGTATAGACTGTGTATAGTTATACAACTTCGTAGAAGACTGTAGCATGTGTTAGAAGCAGACCATAATAATCATTCTTAGTACACTGCATATACTGTATATATCCAATGAATCATAATAATCTCATAGATTGTCCCCGATACCTTCCCTTTATATGGTAGGTACATATGCTCTAATAAGTTAGCAGTGATTGTAGCTCTTATTGGAGCTATGATGAGACAGGGGAACAGGTCTAACAATCCCCCCACCTTGTTGCCTTACTGAAAAGGCAACAACAAACAGGTAGGTTGTGGGTGATAGCATCATTACAGACCAGCTGCACGAGCCTTATAAAGAAACTGTAGTTGTTCACAGTGTTGTTTCAGAGTACGCCTGAGACAGCAAAGGGTTAGTATCATAAAGAATATCAAAACGACTTGTATAATCACAAAACCTTCAAAAGTTAATTCTAACCAGCTATTGGAAAATGCAGTGCTAAGATCATCATCATGAATAAAGGCAGTAAGGGCATCTCCTGCTTGGGAAATGTTATTGCTGATGTAGATATGGTGGGTGTCTTTTCTATCTAAAAGTGTCTTAAGACCCAGAGTAAGTGGGTCAATGTGAAGCGTTAAAAAATCGGTAAATACCGTGACAGAGCAAGCAAATATTCAGGGTCAATGCTAATGATATTTGGTTCCAGGATGGGGACAGGGTAATGACAGTATGATCAATAACTGTAGTTTGATGAGGAATAAAACTAAAGTTAGGTGAGACAACATCACATTGCTTTTAACCATAGGCAAACATTTTATGGTTAGTGATGACACAATATTGGCCGTCAGAGTTGTATGACACCTTTACATGTGGGATCCAGCATTTATGAAGTTGAATAGGACAGGTGAAAGATGAATTTGTCATCCTGGTGGTGAAGTGAATGTCCACTTTGTAGTCCATGTAGAGATACCCAGTCTGCTCGACTGGTGATGAAGTAGAGGTGATTGCACTAGGTTAAGAGTTCCATTTGAAGAAAGCTCAGAGTCCAAGGTAAAGGACAGTCACTGCTGTCCGGTGAGTACCCACAGACAGGCTTGAAGATGTTGATACATCACATCTGCAGAGATAGTGGTAGCCCTTGATGTAACAGTCCATGTGAGGTGCCACCTAGGCAGCCAGGGTGGCATGGAAAACTAGTAGAGGTGGAGGTTGATTCTCTCCCTGCTGCATTTCTTGGAATGGGGATTTGGTCTGGATCTAAACATATACAAGTGTTCAGTAGTATGTGGCCCTGCTATTGGGTCTTGAGTATGTGTCTGGTAGGCTGCAAGGATATGCAGTAACATGGTACTATGAAACTTAGAAGTGTTGGTTTGAAACACCAACCCAATTAACACATATTCAGTGTGCAAGGTTAAATGTAATGGGGATGTGCAATGAATTGCACATTGTTTACAAGTTTACTCAGGAAGGAAAGAAGCAACCAGGCCATTAGCTTGTCTTGGTTCCCTGAACAGGGCAATATGTAAGTTCAGCTTCAGTGGGGGAACTACAGAGAGAAACTATGGCAGCTGTGGCAATGTAATGTTGCGTGCAAAGTCTCTGGCAGATGCTTCTTGACAATTATCAAAAAAGGTTGGACTAATGAGTGCAGTGAGGTTGCACAAACCTGAGTGTCTGTAATTTGCTTGATGTACAGACAGGGAACCATTGGGTGCAATTTTTGTATTGGGCCAACCTTGAAAAGTGCCTTTGGAGAGGCGAGCAACTGGAATTTGTTGTCCATTGCTATCAGTTTGCCATTCAATTTGAAGTGATGATTTGTTAGATGCTACCACCATGGCAAACAGGTGGGTGCCTGTGCCTTCCTGACCTGTGATTAATTTGCTGGGAACATCAATGCTGACTTCTTCAGGTGTGGAGGTGGGTACACTGCATGTGGGTAGTTGCTCAGGAGGGTCTAGATGTTGAAGGAGCTGTATCCTTTGAATGGACAACTGAGAAGATTCCTGCAATGAGGAACAGAAGCAAGATAGCCATCTTGTGGATATACCTGCAAGGAGGAAGAAAATGTCAGTAGATACTATTCCACCCAATTGGGTTAGGAAATGTAATTGGTGTCCTTTATACAATTTAATCTGATTGGCATGTAGCCACTACTTTTCAGAGATCTTCTGTGCATGTGTGATCCCTACTTGATATACAGCGGGGCTCAAATTGTTAACGATGAGGTAGGGCCCTTCCCATTTGCTGGTGAAGGAGTGTGTAGGATGTGCATATCTGAGTACCATTACCTGGTCTCCAACATGCCGGTCCACTTCTTTTACCTGTTTGTTAAAATGAACCTTAGACTGTTATTGGGTTTTACCTATGTGATGTGCTGCATACAGATGGGTCTTGATAATGTCTTGCTTATGTTTCGCAACATAGATGTCTAAAGTCCACAGAGGCAGTATAGTGCGGTGGTTTAAGGCTCTGAGCTGCAAATCTGGTGATATCCAGCAGACCAGACCTGGATTTGAATCCCACAGCTTCCACTTGCATACCGTGTGACCCTGAGCAAGTCACTTAACTTCCCTGTGCTCCCAGGTTGCTCCTGTAAAAAAGCTTTCAGCTTAGTGTGCTACTCCTGGTTAAACAACTAAAAACAAAAAACAGTGGGTGTGTTGAGATCAATCAACAGGTGTTCACATGATCTCATGGTTCTGCCCATCTTAACCTTGAATGGGGTACACTGGGTAGTAGATGCTGGAGTGCCCCTGTTTGCCATAAAAAAGTAAAGGCAAGGAACTCCCAATCCTTGGGACTGTCTTCAATGAATTTGAATAACATGGTTTTCATCCATCTGTTGGCTCTTTCTATCTGTCCTGAAGAGTGAGGATGATCAGGGATGTGAAACTTCTGGTGTACACCGAGAAGTCTGAGTGTTTCCTGCATCAGAGTCTACTAAGAGGTAAGCCCCACCTGGAAAACAGTTGTTCTACCAGGATTGTTGCTGTTGTCTTAGCTGTGCAAGCATGGGTGGAAAGGCCTCTACCTATTTTGAGAACAAATTAGTGACCACAATAACATATTTGTTGTTTTTGATGGTGTTAGTCAATGGTCCAATGAAATCAATTTGAATTGCACGTCACAGGCCAGATTACCATTTGGAAAGTACTGTAATTTAACATTTCTTTTGTTTGGGATTGAATTGTTTTGTGCACAGATCAGACAGCTATCAATGTAATGTTGGACATCTGAAGTCACAGCAGTGTCAGTGGTTCAGCAGGTTGCACACTCGCCTCTGAGGCCAGAAGATCAGAAGGCTGTGGGTTCTATCCCCACACCATGCACTTGGGTTAAATCCCAATACTGACGCTGTAGTGCAGCATGAGGGTGGTGCTGCACTCCTGAGGTGCTGTCTTTCAGATGAGAAGTTAAACAGAGGTCCCATCTGCCTGTTCTGGTGGTAGTTCCAGTGGATGTTAAAGATTCGTGGCACTTCTCGAAAAGAGTAGGGGAATTTTTATTGTAAAATGGACTTCATTACAAAAAAAAAACATCCATAAACCATCAATGACAATATACAACATTCAGAAAACAGAAATTCTCTCATTAGATTGCCCCTCCCTTTTATTCCCTCCCACACAATCAGTGTGACCATTTTTTCACATTGTATCCATAAATGTTTCACTTTTTCTAAAGAAAAACACTCTTCTTCCAATTGATATGTTCTCCAAACTTGATTTTTTAACATTGGAGAATAGTTCTAAGTATGACACTACCTTTTATGTAGAACCAACATTTTATTTATTTATTAGAAAAGTCAGATTTACAACCTTTGAATCATGGACTCATTTACAAAGGCACCTCGTCACAGTGGGGTAGACAGAGTTACATAGTGTGGTTACAACAGTGAGAACAGTACAGGTGCAGAACATTAAATATAGAGTACACATAGGTTACATAATAATGTTACTTATAATTGGTTACTGTCATATACAAGATTCTAAGGGTTACATTGGGGGTACAGCCCTGGACATGCCTAGATAATACCTGGAGAGGGTGGAGGGAGGAGGGATGGGGAGTGGGGTGGGATGGAGGGGGAGAGGATAGGCTGTCCGGAGGATGTTGTCAAGTCAGGGAGGCCTGACAGGAGGATCCCACAGTGGGATTAATTAGGTGCATCTACAGCAATGAGCGTCGAAGAGATTGTTCCAGAGTGCGATTTTTAAGGGACCAGTTTTAGCAATGTCGGTGATGGGGTGGGAGGGAGCTGAACCAAGCAGGGGCTCGGTAATGGAAGGACCTCTGGGCTAGCAGGGGTCTTGGTTCTGGGCACCAGAAGGGAGGCCTTGACAGAGCTATGGGTGGCAACAGATGAGGGCATGCCATAGGGAAGCAGAGACCCCAGGAGAGAGCCCTAGAAGAGATTTTTTGGCGAGTAGGCAGGTCTGGTAGCGCACATGCTCCTCAAAAGTGAGCAGGTTGGCAGTGGAGTGAGCAGGCAAGTGTGAGTGCGGCTGGGGGTTCTGGTCAAGAACCTGCAGGCCTTATTAATTGAGAGCTGGATTTTAGTCAAGGCAGTATTGTCGCCACAGCGTAAATGGGCAGGCCATAGTCCACTAGCGACAGGATGGAAGAGATGATGGCTAGCTGGAGGCAACTTGGGAGGCAATCTTATGGCGGTATAGTAGGCCTATCTGAGAATTTATGGTGGAAGATAGGGCATTGATGTGGATGTGGAAAGTGAGGCGAGGTCGAAAGTGATGCCTGATATTTGAAGAGGTCACTTGCTCCAGCAAGTGCAGAGTGCTGGGAGAATGAAGGGGGGACATTCTTGGCCTTGGTTTGGTGATGTGAGAAGAGCATTGACTTAGCCTTCTTTAGGTTAATGACAAGTCGGGTGGTCAAGGAACCACTTTTCAGCTTGGTTGTAGGTGTGGTGGAGGGATACCTGGAGAGAAGAGGGATTGGGGTGGGAGGCATGAGAACGCATCATCAGCATAGAGGAGCATTTGTCCTGTGCAGGAGCTGGGGAGAGTGTTGAGGTGGAGGCTGAAAGTACAGGACCCAGAATGGAGCCCTGGGGTACCCGGAATGAACAGGCTGGGTATTGGACAGGAAGCCATTTATCTTCGCATGCTGGGATCTAGCAGAGGTAGCTGGAGAACCAGGCAAGGGGACCAGCAGAAAAGCCGAACTGGTGGAGGAAGTCGAGCAGGAGGGATGACAAACACTGTCAAAAGCCTTGAGAGGTCTATGAACACTCTCGGCTAGGTTGCTGGAGTCAAGAGTAGAGTGCAGGTGATTGAGAACCTCAGGAGAGCAGTAGTGGTGCTGTGTCCTGGGCGGAAACCATGTTGTTCTGGGCACATTATGTCATATTTGGCCAGGTACTCAGAGAGTTGAATACACACTATTTTTCAGGGCTTTAAAGAGCAGGGCAGGATAGAGATCGGCTAGTAGTTGTTAGGTGTGGACCAATCTCCACTCTTACATAGAGTGATTTGGCTGATTTCAAGCACTGGGAAACTGACCGAAGCATAGAGACCAGTTTAATGGGTCTATAAGGAAGAGGGACTAGGATGACATCAAGACCAGGTGGAGGATCCTGGAGTCTAGGGGGTCACAACTGGGGTTGTTGCTACCAAGGGCTTTTAGCAGGTGTGGCCTGGCTATGTGGGGGGATATAATGTGCAGGTAGAAAGGAGGGCGATCCAAGGCAGGGGGATAGAGGCAGGGACTGGGTCAAAAAAGTCGTTTGGGAGGACAGAACATAGAACAGAGAAGGTAGTATTGAGGCACTCAGCTATGTGAGTTGGGTCACCAGTCCAGCTGTGCTTGATGCAATTTTAGCTTTCTGAGACCCCCGGGGCATAGACACTGGTGCAAGGTGGCCTGGGACACAGGTTTCAGTATGGAGGATGACCAGAGACAGAGGACAGGTGAGTGATCACTAAGTGCATCAGGGAGGACGTTGATATCCTGGATTTTATGAGAGCGGTTCAATAGTATTACACCTAGGAGGGTGCTGCAGCCACTTGTCCAGTTGAATCTAGTGGGCTGGGTGACTAACTGGGACATGTCCAGGGCAGCGAAGGACTCCTTGGTATGGTAGGCAGATGTACCAAGCCAACTGACATTAAGGTCACCTAAGATGAGTTGCTCAGCTTTGTGTGGTAGGGAGGTGAGGTAGTCGATGAGAGACTGGAACGCTGGGTTCTGGTTCCTCGGGGTATGTAGGAAGAGTGGGCCCCTGGCTGGGTCAGGGGTAATTTTTAGAGTGAGGGCTTGGGTGCCATAGTCAAGCTTGGGGACAGGGAGCGCATGGCTTATAAGGGTGTCCGATGTAGACTGCATACCCACTGCTGGATTTACTAATCTCGGTCTTCCCTGAATAGGGTGTATCCAGGGAGGAAAATAACAGAGTCAGGTGTTGTTTTGGAGAACCAGGTCTCTACTAACGCAATAATATCAGGTTGGTGTTGTAACCCAGCACAGGAGTCGCGGTGGATTTCTTTAGAAGGCTGCATATGTTCAGTGATGCAATGCGTAGACCAGCTCCAGAGTGGGGTATGGGAGGCTAGTTGGCATAGGTCCAGGATTTGGGTGTATATTCCTGGAGAGCAGTAAGAACAGAGAGATTAATCTAATTAGGAACGGTGGCAACAAGGACACTTAGTGTGGTGCCGATGTGAGGTCCTGATAGTAGGAGTCCGGGGGATGGGTAAGGCACAGAGTGTAGGTATGGCAAGGAAGAGGTGAGTCCAGGATGGGCCCTGGAGTGCAAAGGGAGCGGGGGTGTTGCCAAATATAGTACCACAAAGTAGCAAAAATTATATATAAAGTATTGTGGTGATATCTAACCCAGGCCCCATTTGATGGTCCATACAGTAATTCAGGGTAAATTAAGGAAACAAAATGAGGTTCCTGCCATTCTTTAGCAATGTAAGACCAAAGCTCTTTTGAATAGGGGCAGTCTAAAAAGAGATGCTGTTGCGTTTCCAGTATCTGGATACAGGAGTCTCTGAGACAATATCTTTCTGACATCTGCTTGTGCTTATTATTTCCTTTAACACTAAGCCTCCCAAAGTTTCCAAGCCAGATGACATTCCACATGATGGGAGGGATTCTGGGGTTACTTAATTGATGCAGGACTTTCTTAGTCTGAATGATGGAACACTGTGGGAATTCTACCGGGGTCTGACATTTATTTTGTAAAATCATGTTATAAATAGATCTCCTATCTTTAGTCTGGAGCAGGTTAGATGAAAGACCCCATTTTATTGCCCATTTTAAACTATCTAACCCATATTCAGGTAATCTGCCATGTTTACCTACTGCACGAGAGTTTCCTATTGCCCAATATATTAAGTTAGGTTGCAACCAATGGTTAACTAAGGGCTTCCATAGTATGTCCCCTGGTTTTAGTGCACTGCCAATGTTATAAGATAAAAAGATACTGAAATAAAAGGCAACTGGGTGCATCATACTCAGTCCCCCTTCTGTAATAGGCCGATATGTGTATTCCCTCTTAAGAGGGTTTAATCTGGAGCCCCAAAAGGCCTGGAAAAAATACTGCATAGTCTAGTTAATATGCTTTGAGGTGGAAGGAAAACATAGCACAGGTATAAAAAGACTGGGACCAATAAGGATTTAATAAGTACCACCCTATGCTTTTTGAACAGTTGCTGGCATTTCCATCCCTTTTCCAAGCAAGTGGCCCTAACCATCTTCTTCTCCTCCCAGTTTAGGGAAGCTAAATAATCAGGTCTGAAATCTAGGCCCAAAATAGTAATTGGGACTTGAGAAACCAACATTCCTGCCATCTGCCCAGATGTGGGCACAGGAGTTAAGCCTAAAGTGACTCCTTTACTTTTACCCAACTTGACCTTAACCCTGAAACTGTAGAATATAATCATAAGGTGTCCACTAGTGCTGTTTCTGAGGAGGATGGATCAAGAATTAGAACTAGGCCATTTGCATAAGCTAGTGTTTTAATTATAGGCACATTTGGGGAGACCCAAATCCCTTTTATCATATTGTCAGAGTTGAGAAGTCGTAATAGGATGTCTACACCAAATCATACAATAAAGGACTAAGGGGCATCCTTGTCTTACTCCGCTACTAATTTTAAGTTTCTTGCCATACCAGCCATTAACGTTCGGGATGACAAGAGCATTATCATACATACATTGTAGCCAAGACACAAACTTTGAGAGATTCACAAAGGCTGTTAGTGTGCAAAATAGGAATTTATGGGATAGCCTGTCGAATGCCTTTTCCTGGTCTAAGCTGAGCACATAACCTTGTATGCTGCCTTCTGCAGCTTGGAAGAATAGTTCTCTTAATACTATAAGTTGTCACGTTGCTTCCTACCTGGAATGGTTTGAGGAGAACTAATCAGGGAATCTGAAATAGCCAAAAGCCTATTTAATAAAATCTTGCTCAAAATCTTAAGATCTGTATTAAGCAGACTCAAGGGTCTCCAATTGCCTATATCACATTTTGGTTCCTTTTTATGCAAAAGGACAAAAACTGCTTCTCTCATGAAGTCAGCATAGGTGCCAGACTGCAATATGTAATTAAAAAGAATTGTTAGGACAGGGACTAGTTCTAAGCTGAATACACTATAAAAACCTGATCCAAGGCTATCCGACCCTGGTGCAGTTCCAGAAGATAACTGGGTAATCACCTTACTAACCTCATCAGCAGAGATTTCCCTAATTAGTTGTTCAGAATCTTCTTCAGAGTCCTGGGATAGACCAAGAGACAAAGACTTCTGCTACATCTGACACATGTGAATTCTCTAGGACAAGATTCTCCACGTGGTTTCACCACCTTCAACAGCTGTGGAGGTGAGCTTTCCTTCTGACCTGTAGGTGTCTGTAATTCTGATAGGACTCTCTTATCAGTTCTGGACTTACATTCCTTGTACAGGTCCAAGGAGCCTTTCTGAACTTGTGTACCAAATCGCAATTCTTGCTCTAGAGATTTGGCTCGGTCATATTGTAAGGCAACCATTTGTACCTTAACGTTCAAAATTTGGGAACTAAAATCAAAATTTGAAACTTCCGATTGTGAAATTAATTTCTGTAGCAGGTGCCTCAACTTTAGATAATGAATATATTCTTTATTTGCTTTAGAATTAGCTTTATTCTGAAAGAAAATCCTCCAGGTACTTTTACTGTCCTCCCACCATTCTGATACGTTATCATAAAGTTCTATCACAGAAAGTCTTGCTTTCCAGTCTCTTCTCCATGAATTCTGAAGTTTCTGGTCAGATAGGATTGATTCATTTAGTCTCCATTTTGTTTTTGCAGCGTGGTGTTAGTTCCCAAGATATTGTAAGTTTTATGACCATGTGATCTGAGAATTCAAAGGCCTCGTTTCAACATCTATAATATTTAAAACTGCAGAAATAAACATAAAATTTATTCTAGTTCTCAGAGTGGCTCTGAGATAAGTAAAACCCCTGAGGGATGACATTCTTAGTGGCATCCTTCAACCCAGCTGTGTTGATGATCTGCTGTAGTGCCACAGAATCACAAAATAATTTGTCTGTCCTCAAACCCCTGTCTGATTGTTTGAGACCACAATTAAAATCACCTCCTGAATACTATTAATGGAAGTATGAAGGAAAGGCTGTATTTCCCTAAATAAGGAAACTCATTGTGCCTTAGTTTGTGGGGCATAGGTGGCTATTACTCAGAATCTTTCTGTATGAAAGGAAATGTCCAGGAGCAAGGCCCTACCAGGGTATATGTCTGCTAATTTAGATACCCTCAGATTAGGGTTTCTAAATAATAGGCCTATGCTGTCACAAGTATCGGATCCAACTGACCAAAATGAGGGTCCTAAATGCCAATTTTTGGATGCTTGCTGAAGTTCATATTGGGATTTAAGCCGAGTATCCTGTATGCAGATTATATCATTATACTCCAGCTATAAAGCAAAGAAAAGATCAGGGGAATTTCCCCATCATCCTGGCCAAATTTCCCTCATTCACTAAAAATACCAACAACAGCCTAATCTGGTTCAATGTCAGTTGGCATCCATCTGTATCCCCTCACCCGGGACAAGGCTAAAACAGGCAGAATTGTCTAGTCCTCCTTTCCCAGTCAACAAAAATGAACTAACTAAATAAATAAAAATCTGTGGTCAAACCAGGCCACCAACCAACAGTTTTCAGTCTTATGACAGTTTTATCCAACCCCTGGTGTCCTCCACTTGGGGTGTCATGCACTTGCTGGATAAACTCAGATCACAGTGATGTTGGAAGCACCCACAACCTGCAGTTTAGTTTTTCAGACTGGTACCATACCAGTCTGTCATCCAGTGACAGATGAAGCTTTGCTGCATGTCTCTTTGGGGTTGTTGGTCAGTAACTCTTGTTCAATTCCTTTGTCTAAGAACCTAAATGCTTCTCTTATCTGTTTGTCAGATCTCTGCACAGCTGCAAGATCTAGTGGGAGAGACATCTGATTATCCTTTTGGTTGCTGCAATGTGTATTGCTGCAATGGCAATGGGATGAGACATAATCCATACGTCCCCCCCTCGAGTACCATCCTTGGCAAGGATGTCTGCTTGCTCATTCAACTCATGAAAAAGTTCTGACTGGGAATGGGCCTTCACTTTGTGAATGAACAGTTTGTATCAAAACTGCTAGAACAAAGTTTAGATGTATACAAAGAGGTCTTTGTATTTAACGAGTGTGCTGTCAGAGGAAGTGAAGGGAATTATTTTGCCGGACTGGAAGAAATTCTGTCAAAGAGCATCAGATCCAATTAGAGTCTGTAAAGATGTTGGTATCTGCTGTACCACAGTTTACAAGTTTGAGAGCACAGGCCACAGTTGCCAAATCAGCATACTGAGATGAGGCAACACTGCAGTGTTTGGAAGCCTGGACAGTGTTCCCACTGGGATTTTGGACCAGTACTCCCATTCCAGCCACTAGTGCTCCCTCGTAATATGAGGCTAAGCCATCAGTGCAGATGTGACACAGAAAAGTGTTAGATACAGTAAGTGTTGTGAGGTTGCTAAAAGAAAGGGGCCTGGATCTGGCAGATCAGGAGGCTGGAGTCTATAGTCATGGGGGTGCTCCTGTGTATAGGAAACAATGTGCCAGAAATTAAGGCATCCATGCAGTGTGAACCTGGATGTCTTGATCCTACAAAAGAAGAGATTAGTGAGTTAGTCTGATGTTGAAAACTGTTCCATCCTTCACGCTATCAGATGGCAGAAAATTGGCTGGAGTGTGACTGGTGTGTAACACAATGGGTGAGTACCCAATGATGTACAGAAAATGTTTCACAGCCCAGTAGGTAGCTAAAAGGCCCCTCTCTCAAAGATTTTACTTTAGTCCTACTGGTGAGAACA
This sequence comes from Neoceratodus forsteri, assembly GCA_016271365.2. Taxonomy (NCBI): domain Eukaryota; kingdom Metazoa; phylum Chordata; order Ceratodontiformes; family Ceratodontidae; genus Neoceratodus; species Neoceratodus forsteri. The sequence goes on along the minus strand of CM057457.1, from coordinate 360,058,238 downwards.
TTTGAGCTGCATAGGTAATGGACCTGAGAATCCCATTGACCTTTAGGGCCATCACTGCAGAAATGGCAATTTCAGATGTAGTGGTTTCCAGATGGAAGGGAAGTACTGGATTTGGGTTGACCAAAGCTGAAGCAGAGACCAAAGATTGTTTCAGTAGGGTGACTGCGTTGCGTGAGCAGGACCCCATGTCCATTGGACATCTTTTTGAGCAGCTCATTCAGAGGAGTGGCCTTCTGTGCAAAATCACAGATGAAATCCCTGGAATAGTTGGCCATTCCTAGAAAGCGTCTGAGTGTGGCCATACTGGTAGGTAGTAGTAAATCCTGTAGGCATTGGATCTTAGTCAAGCTGGGCTCCGTCTGACTCAGAGACATATGAGGGCAAGGAAGAGAACTTCTTTTGCAAAGCTGTATCTTAGCAGGGTTACACTTGAGGTCTGCTCTCTGTAAAACAGTAAGTTATTTATTTATTTAGTTTTTGTTGACCGGGTGCATGCACTAGACAAATTTCGCCTATTTTCAGGCACGACCTGGGGAGGGGGATACAGATGAATGCCAACTGACCATGAACCAGATTAAGCTGTTGGTGGTATTTTTAGTGAATGGGGGGAAATTTGGCCAGGGCACCCGGGGAAATTCCCCTACTGTGCCTGCAAGGGTGCTGTCACTTCCTGTAGGCAGGATGGAGGAGCCCAGCTTGAAGCTAAACAGAGGAGGAAGAGGTAGAGAAAGTGAGCTGGCAGAGATGGAGGAAACTTTTTACCCAGTGGGAGAAACAATATTGGATAATTCTATGGAGGCGATGGAAATGGATGTATCTACTGACCTGAACACTGAAGGGAAGAACGCTGTGTCAGAGGAGCACTCAGAGGATGCCTTGAGGGTGAATGGAGTTTTTATTTCTGAGAGAGATGGTGTGATTTCTTCCAGTAGATTAGAGGGTATCACCTCATGGCAGGCTGCAGCAGGAGAAGATGCTTTGGTAGATGCTGGGATGGCTGTAGAATGGCAAGATGCAGTGCGCACGCCACAGGTTGCTGTACAAGGAGATGGTTGTTGTGAATTTCTGGGAGGCCCATTTGGGCTAACAAGGAAATAACTGAGGAAATGCGGTCTGCTGCTATTGCAACTGCTGCTGAGAAAACGCTTGGTCCCCTAGAGCGAGTTTCAGAGTCTGCTTCAACAGAGGCAGAGAGACCAATAGATTTTGCTTCCTGGTCATTGGACACAGCTTTGGAAAGTGCCGGTTGGAAGAAGATTCCTGAGGATCATTGGATTTCTGACTCTCAATGGATGGAGTTCTCTCAGGGGGTCACTCCTGAGACACAAACAGAAAAATGTGGGCTGTGCTACAACAGCCCCAAGGAAGCCAGAGATGGGGCCCTGTAAATCAGGTGTGACAGATCCCACTCTACCATCTGCCCAGCAGTGGGCTGGAGATGAGGGAGAGCATTACCAAGGGACTACTCCCTCAGTCAGTGCAACAGTGCACAGGAGTGCACGACTTTCAGAAGGGCAGGCTCAGGGTCCCTTCGGCTCTGAAGGCCCAGGGACTTCAAAAACTGTAACTGGTGCAAATATTTCTGCTCAGAGGCAGATGTTAGCACCCTCAGCAGACCAACACAGTACTTTTATTCCTGGGATGCCACAGGGAGGCTGGGCACCTCCACCTTCCTCTCTGGAAGAGTCGGATGATGATTCTCTACCCCCAGGTGATTAAACAGGGCCACAAAGATCAGGGAGGACTTTTCCTAAACTTTTTCACAAAAAACTGTCCCAAGCCCCTAGAAAAAATGCAGTATACCTGAGATACCAAGGAGGGTTGCAGGAGCACCCAGACAGAGTATATATTGCCTGTAAACTATTAAAGGAATCAATGCTTTTCCAACTTTCAGAAATTTGTGCACTGATACATATATCAGGAGATGTATATGATATTAGTTTTTGACAGCATGCTGGACTGGACAGATTTTGCACAAAGTACAACATGTTGTGATTGACCCTCTTATGGGCAAATTTTCTGGCCATTCCATTAAATAAACCTCTTCTGAAAACTGTAACAGCAATGTTTAGGAATGAAGGGGTCAACATGAATGACATTCATTTTTGGTTGCAAAAACATTGTACTGTTATGGGTCAACCTGAACCAATAATTGATACAGAGGGCATTTGGACGGGGGTGGGGGTTGGGGTGGCAGTTCCAAGTCAAAATGTTTCAAGAAAATGCAATAATTCATCACATTCCTAACAGTTTCTTTTTGGGCAGGGATACAGGGACCTGCTTTTATACAGGCCAACCGAAGGCCTGCTACAAATGTGGATTAGAATTAGAATTAGAATCAGCATTTATATAGCACTTTTCATACACAGTATCCCAAAGCGCTTTATAAGCAATGCTAGACTGGTAGTGAAGTGACTGAATGTGTGGTGGCGGCCATATCGCACATCATCACCCCCACACAGCCTGGATAATTGCATGAACCGGTTTATGGGAAGGGGAATATTGGCCAGGACATCGGAAATGTTCCCTGCTCTTTTACGAAGAGTACCCTGGGTTCTTTTACTTCCACCTGGACACCCACCAGGACAACACCAGGATGGGCAGAAGGGACCTCGGTTTAACGTCTCATCCAAAGGACGGCATACCCCAGCAGTACAGCACCCAATACTGCACTTGGATGCCAGCGATTTTTAGGTGCAAGTCTATCCTTGCGTGGGATGAGAACCCATGACCTTCTGGTCCAGAGGTGGATGTGCTACCAACTGAGCCACACTGACACCCTCATTTGAGTAGTTCCTGTGATCGGTTGCGTTGTGCTCATTGTGGGGGCTTTGGTCATGTAAGTATGGCCTGAACTACTGTAATATCTACAAGTGTAACCTTTGTGAGGAGGTAGGACATGTGTACCATCAGTGCCCCTGGGCAGGGCAAAATAGAGCAGATGGGTCTAACCAGGAAGACCTGGTACATACAGCACAGGACAACCAACCTGAAGACAAGTCTGACCTGGGCTAGGATTCCCGCTCCCCACACCTGCCCCCTCTCAGGACCCTGCACCAGTGGCATTGTCAGCTGCACCACAGGAGCAACAAGATGCTAATGAGCAGGCAGACAGAGATAATATGATGGTTACTGAACCCATCCAAGGCCCCTGTGGACCCTCAGAGGTTTTACAGAATTTGGACCCCACTAGTGCACAAGGGCCAGAACCTACAGACATGCTCCTCCCCGGAGTTTCAGCTTCCTAAAGCCAGGAGAGTTACCAGGGCCTCAGTCAAAAACCCTATCAAAACAGCCTTACTCCCCTTACAAAATACCTTTCAAGTTCTACAGGGTAGCAAGGATGGGGATTCGGATCTGGAATCTGATGTCCCATCCAGGTCTGGAATGGTATCAGATCTTGAAGAGGAGCATCCCAACATTCCTCTAGACTCCAAAAAGGAAAAAAGAGGAAAAGGGAAAAAAAAAGAAAGAGCCTGATAAAGAGGGAGCCAGGATGATTTTCCTTCATTAATCTAGTACATGGCAACCCTACATGTAGCTTTCTCTGAACGTGTGCAGCATGAGAAACTATAGGAAAAGATTGACAGCTTTGTCATATTTCCATCATACTGTACACAACATTATTTCACTTCAAGAAACAGGATTAAATTCTCTTTCACACAGAACAAGCAAGGAGAGAATGGGTCTAGGATCCTTCATACTGGATTTTTGGAACTGATATAGTAGATGGTTTGGGCATATTGTTTAAAGGCACACATTTTGTGTTACATAGGTTGGTGGATATTTATCCAGGCCGTGCATTGCATTTAGACTGCTCTTATAACCATTTTTCATTAAGAACCATCAATACCTATAGCACCACAAACAAAAACTGCATGGAATGAGCCCTTTGATAAAATTAGACCATACTTAGACACTGTTAGACACATCATTTGGGAAGGTGACATGAACTGTGGTTTAGACACTAAGTTAAGGGACAACATTAAAAAAAAATGTACTGTGACTCACATGCCTTATTAAACATCATTACTACTGCTAATTTAGTGGATTCTTATTGTAAACTACATAAAGATGCAGGGTATACATATTTTCGGAATAGATTTGCAACACAAATTGATTATATGTTTAGCTCTAGACGATTACTCCCTAAAAACCTTAGATTATTACCCTGTGAATTCTCAGACCATATAGTTTTACACTGCATTTTTAGTATGGCTATCATGCCACTAAAGTTATACTCTGCCTGTAAGAGTTGGAGACTAAACACCTCCTGCTAGATCAAGAACAAATTTGCAGAGAAATTTCTTACCTACTCCATATATTAGTAAGTCTGTCTAAAGCATGTATGATAGTTTGTGGCACTGGTGGTCCGATACAAAGATGGACCTTAAAAACCTGATTACTCATCTTGGACAAGTAAAATCAAACACTGAATGACTACAATATTTGGACTGCAGAAATAGGCTATATCACTACATGTCTTTTACACATAACAATAGGACATAGGTATTAGCACACATTTCTGAGCTAAAAGAAAAAATGTTGAACTATCAATATGATAGAGCTGCCTGTTTTAGTGAAGTTCTTAAAAAAATTGCTTAATGTCATGCTACAGGATGTTTCTGAATTCAATAATTTTGGAGGAGCCATCATGATTTTTATTCACAAAAAGGGAAGTATGCAGTATTTGAGCAACTGGAGATCGATAAGTCTACTTAACAGAGATTACAAAATGTTATCAAAAATACTGTGTATGTGCTTACAAAAAGTCAGTACATTTTTGATTCAAGATGCCCAAATGTGCTCAATACATGAGCATAACATTACAGAAAATTTCACATTTTTGAGAGATGTGTTTGAATATGGGAGGCAGAATAAGATCAAAGGTTACCTGATGTCAATTGATCAAGCCAAAGCTTTTGACAACGTAGCTCATAGCTACTTGTTTCAGGTACTGTCCTTTTATGGGATACCAGGAAACATGTTAGAGTGGCTAAAGTCTTTATAAAGAGGGGCCAGAATAATGCCTTATGTGAATGGGTTAATGGGTGAAGCAATACCAATAAAATTGGAGTACACTCAAAGTTTTATTTAATTCTAAAAAGTGATTAGTGTTTTTCTCATAAAAGTGTCAAAACATTGTGAAAATGCATAGCACTTGCCTCAATGTGTTTTACAAACATAACACTTCTAGAAAACCTATATAAATACTTTCTGTACAGTTAGTATTGTCCCAAGAAAAAAACTGCTAATCAATTATTTAAAACCCTGACATCAAGGATGATTGGTTAGTCTGTTATTGTATACCTATGCGTTGGATCCACTGATTAGAAGGATTATAGCTAACACAAGGATAGTGTGGCTATCACCAGGGCCTGGCCTAATGGAGCAAAAAGTGGCAGCCTATGACGACGATTTATGTTTTTTTGTAGATTCACCAAGATCTGGTAGGGAAATTAGGCAGTCACTAGAATAGTATTCCCAAAAATCAGGGGCATGCATAAACTAGAAAAAAGTCAGGTGGTTCATTTAGGCTCTCACACTAAACAGGATTTCATAGATTTCCCTATACCCCCTCAACTATTCAGGTTTTAGAGATCTCCTTTGGGTCTGAAAATTTACAGATATTAAATTGGGAAAACTCAAATTATGCGAGTCAAAGTTTTGAGTATGGAAATGCTGGAAATTTTCCAAGAAAAGAGGGTAACAATAAAAAACACGTTATTGCCCATTTTACTGATTTAAGTTTCATTTATCCCCCAGTTTGTTTTGATACAAGGTTATTGAGCTGCTTTTACAGATGCTCTGACTGAATCCTGTCAAATTAGATTTTACATATTTATCTTTAAGAGCTGGGGGACGATAAATCCCCTGGTCTTCTTTCATTTTTTCTTTTGGATTTCTACTTTGCAGATAGGGTTAAAAACTGATAGTACACCCTGGAAGTCTTGGACTCAGCCTTTATTTAAGCTTTATTTTGCAAAATGGGATATTCACCCACCTAAAATATTACAGACATTTCATATCCCAGAATATGCTGACTCATCTTTAAGGAAATTGAGACAGTGGAATTTACTGTATGTAAAACTTCAATTTCTACAATGTCAAGAAAACAATTGCATATTTATTTATTTAGCTTCTGTTAACCAGGTAAGTATATTAGACAAGACATTTGTCTATTTTCAGGTACAACCAGGGAGAGTACAAGGAAATAGGACAACATGATACACTTTAAACGATACGAGAGTCCAGTAAAACAGAAGCATCACATAGACAGTAGGTACAACAAGTGGTCTGAACATATACATTGAGTCACCAAGGCTGTGAGTAGCGCATTATATACAAATTATATACAGTATAGGTTTCCAAACAGGTGGGGACACAATCAGAACAATGCCTAATACATAGGGGCCTAGATATTCAAAAGTTCTTGTACACAACCCACTGATAAGCCTAGTGCGATATTCAAAAGGAAAATGTGCCGCAACAAATCCTGATGCCGGAGTGCATCAGTAATGTATGCAGGCACAGGTGGGGGGGGCGTGCCCATGCATAACCTGCACAGCCAGATATTCAGCCCGGGATGTGCAGAGTCATGCATTCACAACCCCTACCAGCACCTGCATAACGTTAAGCCAAAAAAAAAAAAGGAACAAGCGATGGCCACCCACAGGTGAGCTGCTGCATTGCAGGGCGCAACATGGCAGCTGCCACCTGTGTGTAGCCACCTGAGTTTCTGCCGCACCTGGCGGTGCCCCCATGCTCCATCACGAGCATCCCTGGAGCGAAATCCCCCCGTCCAATATCCCTGGTGGTCCAGTGGACCTCTATGTGCCTGATCGTGGGCATCAGTATAGTCCCCCTCTCCCACATCCAAAATCCCTGGTGGTCCAGTGGACCGATCACCGCCCGATCGCGGGCATCTGTAACACATAACAGACCCCTACCACCCTAGTGGTCTAGTGTACACCCCTCCCCATCCACCCACTGAGCCCCACCACCCCACTCCCTCCCTGTCAGCGGCAGGGTTGGCAGCACCACCCACCTGCCACCCGCCACCCAGCCGACTGACAGCTTGGTAGGCTGCATGCCCATTGGTTCACAGCAGGCGGGTAGGCTGCCGCCACCGCTGACCGGGGAAGCGGCGGGGGGCTCAGTGGCGGGTGGGAAGGGGTACACTAGACCACCAGGGTGGTAGGGGTCTGTTATGTGTTAGAGATGCCCGCAATCGGGTGGCGATCAGTCCACTGGACCACCAGGGATATTGGACGTGGGGGGGGGACTATACTGATGCCTGCGATCGGGCAGTGATAGGTCCACCTGGCCACCAGGGATATTGGACGTGGGGGTGGACTATACTGATGCCAACGATCGGACACATAGAGGTCCACTTGACCACCAGGGATTTTGGGCGGGTTTTTTTTTTAATATTACAGGAATGCCCGTGATCGGGCTGCAGGGGGCATCAGTCCCCAATGACTGCTGCCTGGCAGGGAGCCAGGCGCATGTCGTCAGGGATCGACGCACCTGCATGCTAATGGCATGCAAATGGGGCCGTAATAAGATGCAAATGGCCCCCTGTGTGCCTTGCATAAATTATGTCCCCATTTGCATGTCCCCTTTTGAATATGGCAGGTGCTGTGCATGGCGCAATGGCACTTGTGCCAGCGCATCTCCATGCTCCACTCTGGCCACTTGCACTGGTGCAGTGCCACTTCGCCATGCACAGTGGGGGTGGCCAGGGTATGATATTCAAAGCTGCTGTGCCATAGCACAGCTCCGTTGAATATCGCTCAGGCCACATCCCTGCGCAAAAAAGTTGAGCTGCGCCCAGGCTTGCGCCAGTTTGAATATCCGGGCCAGGGTGTATACATTGTGTGCAGGACAAAACCATGCAGGCAGGCCATACATTAGGAAGGATGTTCGGTGCAGGTTATGCCCACCCAATTTGCAATAGTGGTAGAGTTTCCTAAATGTTTTCCATCAAAACATTCAGTAGTGTTATTATTATTATTAAATGACAAACGGATCCTGGTACATACCTGGGATGTTTTATGGTTAAGTTGCCTTGGCAGATTGGGGGTGAGGGGAAACCACTGAAACACAGAGCAATAGAAGAAAGGTTTTGCCCTAGGGGTAATTATATATAGAAAGAAGAAACCCAGGTGTATTTTTTTAAATTTCGTTATGGCGCGCAGGCGCAGACGAACTCATTGATATGAGAGGTGCTATATAGGGATGTGAGGGGGTGCGCCCAATGGAGAGCTCCATAGCAACTGGCAGGCCACTGGGTTGGCAGGCTGGGGATGATTCAGTTTCTGTTGTTTGGGTGGAGTTGGCCAACTTTTCAAAGGACAGAGCCACATTAATAGTGGCACTGCTCTGTTCTTTGATGTGTAAAGACCTGCATTACATTGACTTCCTGGTTGTGCATTCACACTGCCATATTGCTTACAGTGTGAATGCTCGGAGCCTGCCCACTGCTCCTGTCTTCCTTGTGTTCCTGTTTGAGTCCTCCCACCAGCAAATCACTCCCTCCCACTTCCTCCTACTGCTGCTATCCTCCCTACACCCACGTTCTATTCAAACCCCCCCCACACACACCAAATCTCTCCCTCTCCCTCCCACTGCCCCATACCTGCGTTCTGTTGGAGGCCCACCCAGCCAGCAAATCACTCCCTTCTGCTTCTTCCCACTGCTGCTGTCCTCCCCACACCCCCGTTCTGTCCAAGGCCACACACACACACACACACACACACACACACACACACACACACAAACACAGCAATGCTCTCCCTCTCCCTCCCACTGCTGCTGTCCTCCTCACACCCTCCATTCCCCGTCCCCTCCAGACACTGGGAAGCACACTCCCAGTGTCCAGAAATGCTCACATCCTTTCCCTATATATGAAAAAATAAAACCATCCCCAGTGTCTTAGTTCTATAAATCTGAAAAAAAAGAGGTCCATTGCTGCCTCCCCATCCTCTCTCCGATCCAGACTATCCCACTGTGCACCCATCTCCCACACCTTACCATGCCTCAGAGTGGAACGCTGATCTTCTGCAGACCGGGACACATCTGCACTCTTCAAAGCCGACCGGCAAAGTGAAGATTTCAAGGTATCCCATATAATGGAACCAATGTGGGGGGTTCAACTTAGGTTGATATCTCAGTCATTTGTAGGAGTTTTGGCCCACATTTTCAACATGGGGTTCTTGAACACTGTCACTGTCATTTTGTTACTGTTGCTGTGCAGAATCACCTTTTGGGACTGATTAATGAAATGACAGTGCCTCTGGTCATGAGGTGGGGTCTCAAAAGTCCATGTTGCAATTTGGTGAAAAAATTCCAAAAAATGACTGCTATTTAGCGCGGCATTGTGCATTTTCTATGCACGTTCCTAACTTCGTCAGTTTTTAATATGTTCACTCCAGATTTTCAACATTGCCATTATTTCACACCTCCTTAAGAACAGTATAGCTGTCATTTTTCACATCCTGCCTAAAATGTGTTTTTGCACCAGATGTGCAGAATGGCTAGGTCACTGTGCGAAATCCACTTTCAGGATGGAGTAACAAAATCACAGGGCCACTGTTCATGAGGGTAGATCCCAAAAAGACCATGTTGAAAATTTGGTGAAAAAATTACAAAAACTGACCGTGCTACTGGTGTGCGTTGCAGTTTCTATGCACGCTCGTAACTTTGCCAATTTTTCATATTTTCACTTGAGATTTTCAACATTGCCATTTTTTCCACACCTCCTCATGAACAGTACAACTGTCATTTTCACATCCTGCCAAAAATGCGTTTTAGCACCTGGGTGCCGAATAACGTAGTCACTGTGCAAAATCATCTTTGGGATTGAGTAACAAAATGATACTGCCACTGTTCATGAGGCGGTGACCAAAATGGTCATGTTGAAAATTTGGAGTGAAAATACCAACAAACATCTGGGGCATTAGGGTTTCCAACTGTAATGCCCCACCCCACCCACCCTGTAGAGACTGACAGGCGTCAGGTGTGTGCCTTGGAGATGTCGGCCATAATGTCACACCATTCCACCCCACCCTGTAGCCAGTGACAGGCATCGGTGTGCACCTTGGAGTCTCTGGCCCAAACATTCACCTCATTTTCATATACTGCACCCATCTCAGTTTATTTCATTATGGAATGGAGTGAGTGTGAGGGCTGAAGACCTCAAGGCACACTGCAATGCCTGTCAGTGTCTGCAGGGTGGGGGTGGAATGGTGTGAGCATTACAGCCAGTGACCCAAAGGGACACCTGCAATGCCTGTCAGTCTTTGCAGGGTGGGGGTCGGGCATTAGGGTTGGAAACCTTAATGTCTCATTAATGGTAAATCAGGGAGGGACATTTGATGTCACCTACAGTACCTTGATTTCAGGAAAGCCTCTGACAATGTCCAACGAGAAGGCTGATTAACAAGATGAGTAGTCTGGCAATGGTGCACAAGCTGATAAAATGGGTTAGAAACTGGCTGATGGACAGGAGGTAGAGGGTGATGGTAATGGGATCCAATCCAGGGAAAGGGGTTGGCCAGTGGGGTACCTCAGGGATAAGTCCTGGGACCAGTCCTGTTCAATTTCTTTATTATAGACATTGCAGAAGAGCTAGAAGCAAAGGTATGTCTACCTGTCTGCAGATGACACCAACATCTGTAACAGAGTGAATACTCCAGAAGAGGTGGGGAAAATGAGCAGGGACATGAAGAGACTTAAAAATGGCATGAGGAGGGCAACTGAGATTCAAGGCAAAGAAGCAAATAATGCACCTGAGAAGAGGAAACCTGTGGAGAGTTACAGGGTGGGGAGGAGGTGCTGATGATCACCAAGAAAGAAAGGGACCTAGGGGTTATCAGTTCTGATGACCAAAAGGTGTCAAAGCAGAGCATGCATGCTGCAAGGATGGCCAGTGGCATGCTGGGATGCATAGGCAGAGGTATCACTAGCAAAAGGCATGAGGTGGTGATGCCATTGTATAATACACTAGTGAGGCCTCACCTACAATACTATGTGCAAATCTGGAGGCCACAAATGTGCAAGGTCATTGACAGGGTGGAGGCAGCCCACAGAAAGGCAACCAAGATGGTACATGGCTTGCAACACAGAACATATCAGGAGAGATTAAAAGGACCTCAACATGTACTTATTGGAGGAAAGGAGGGAGTGGGGGAACATGACAGATACATTCAAGTACCTCAAGGGCATAAACAAGTTGCAGAGGTGGACATCTTTCAATGCATCAAATGTTCAACATTGACAAATGCTTGTTTTTTTATTCCCCCCCCCAAAAAGAAAACCATTCATCATTGTCCACTGTGTAACCCCCCTTTCCCTAAACAGTACACAGTCACTGGGAGTGCCCAATCCCCCAGTGTCCTCATCTGTCTGTACGTTATTGTGCACTGTGTAAACCTCCCAAAAAGTATGCAGACACGGGTGCCCAATCCCCCAATTCCCCAGTGTCCTCATCTGTTGAGCAAAGTCCTTGAAAACAAAACTGTCCCTCATCATTTTTTTCCCCTGTAAAAAAGGAAAATGTCCATCTTTGTCCATTCTGCCATTACCCAACCCCCTACTCTCCCACTCAGGACCTATCACCCCACGCCCCACATACCCCATACTTACCCACCGGAGGTCCAGCACTGTAATCTACCTTGGACTGCAGGCACATCTTTGATCTTCAAAGCCCAACCGCGAACTCAGGTAAGCACTTTAATGTATTTCAAAAGGATTTTCAGCTTAGTGGCATAACTTGCCCATTTTTAAATATTTTTGTCCCAAATTTTTAACATATCTTTTTTGGGACCCCCACCTCACAAACAGCTTCACTAAATGTGTGACCCTGAGCAAGCCACTTAACTTCTTTGTGCTCCCAGGTCACAATTGTAAACAACCTTTCAGCTTAGTGTGTCTCTCCTGGTAAAAAAAAAAAAAATTAAAAATTGAATTAAAGAAAGCAAATTTCAGACATTTCAGGCAAAAGGTCACTGTATTATTTTGATAACAGATAGTGAAACCAAGTCCATGGTTTTCCTAAAGAGGTATTTTCTTTTTCTTTTTATGTTATGCAAACAAGGGTATATTTTCATAAAATGTATTTTTTCTTTGTTTGCTTAGTATTGCAATGTTTCTTTTTGCTGTAACTGTGGAGTAACAGTTACTGGCCTAGATATTCAGACTGTGCCTGGCAGGGGCGCAAGCCTGGGTGCAGTGCAACTGGGATGCGCCAGGGCCAGGACCAGGACCAGGAGATATTCAACGGTGATGCGCCATGGCGCAGCACCATTGAATATGGCAAGGTCGACGCACATACTGCACCTGGCACAGTGGTACTGCACCAGCACAAGCCACAGATAGGGAGCATGGGGATGAGCAAGCGTATGTGCAGTTGCTGGCTAGGCACATCACCCACGATATTCAGTGAGGGCATGCAAAATGAGGCCATAAAATATGCAAGGTGCAAATGGGGCCATTTGCATGATATAAGCTCCATTTGCATGCCTTGCACAGGGCAGGCTGGCGACTTGTGCCTGGCACCCTACACAGCATAACATGTGCTGTGGGGATCCTGGGCATCCCCACCCCATAGCTGTGATCACGTGGTATACGTTACTAAAGATAGCCCAGGTAGTCTAGTGGCCCCCTCCATCCCTCCTGATTCCCAGATGAATGTAATGAAGTAATTCACATATTTGGGACTGTCTAGTACAGTATGCCCTGCAAGCCCATTGGTTCACACTGTTGACCAATGGGCTTACAGCCTATACTGTATCTGTCATTCGGCAGGCGGCCGGGCAGTATGCAGTGGGTTGCAGCTGCCCACTGATGACAGGGGTGGGCGGTGGGCAAGGGTGCTGTGTGGGTGGAAGGGGTGGGGTTGCCACTGGATCACTAGGAAAATATGATATGGTGCTGTACCGCGACTGTGGCAATGGGTGGGGGTACCACTAGACTACTAGGGACTTAAATAACGGTCTTATTTCGTGATCGAGGACATGGGAGAGAGGCCACTAGACTACCAGGAAAGATCTAGCATTACAGTTATCAGGAATCGGGGACTCAGGAGGGGTCCACTGGACTACCGAGGTAACTGTGTGCTTGTGGATGGTGTTCTGGGTGGCGGGTGGCCACCGGCTGGTGGCTGCTGTGTTGCACCCTGCAATACAGCAGCACCTGTGGGTGGCCGGGAGTTGTTCCTATGCCTCATGGCTCAACTTGAGCCCCCTATGCAGCGCACTGCAGGTTGCACCAGTTATGCACCGCACATCCCGGCTGAATATCGGGATGTGCCACATATGCATGGCGACTCGCCCCTGCATCTGTGCTGCATACATTTACAATGCACCCCAGTGCATTGGGATTTGCGCTGCACCTGGCTGCCCTTTTCAATATCCCGCCAGAGCGCAATGTGGGGTTACGCCAGTGCAACTCTGTTGCACCATGCGCAACCCCTTTGAATATCTCGCCACTATCTCTAACGTGTTTTTATGCAGGTAGAAGGATTGTTTTAAGGTATTTGAAAATACTGTGGTTTCTTTGCATTTAGTTTTGTAAGTTTTTCTTTTTCTTGTGCTAATTTGCTTGGATGCAACCATATTATGTTTTCTTTTGGGATTGTTATGTTTTGTATGTACAATAAAATTCCCTACTCTTTTGAGAAGTGCCATGGGATCTTTAACATCCATCTGAACTACCATCAGAACAGGCAGATGGGACCTCAGTTTAACATCTCTTCCGAAAGACAGCACTTCAGGAGTGCAGCAACCCCCTAATGCTGCATTACAGTGTCAGTACTGGGATTTAACCTAAGTGCCTGCTGTGGGGATAGAACCCACAGCCTTCTGATCTCCCGGCCTCAGAGACGAGTGTGCCACCTGCTGAGCCACTGACACTGCTTCATCAGTAGTTCATTAAGAAGGTCAAAATGGTCCTCCTTGGTGGTGGTGAGAAGCAAGTCATCCACATACTGCAGGAGGCACTGAGGTGCAGAGAAATCCTATAATGCATCTTTCATGTGGAGATGAAAGAGTGATGAGTTGTTGTAGAAGTTCTGAAGGAGACAGGTCCAGGTGTACTGGCATCCCTCAAAGGTAAATGCAAACTTATAATGGCTGTTGCATTCCAAAGAAAGTGACTAAATGCCATTGAAGATATCAAGGGTGCTAAACCAGGTATGATCTGGTGTTAGTAGCATGAGCTGTCAGGTGCTGATGCTACCATAAGTGAGTGGCTAGGAGTGATTTGATTAAGTCCTTTTAGGACCCTAGGCAGCATGGATTCACAGCGGGAAGGTCATGCCAGATGAATCTGATAGATTTCTTTGAGTGGGTGACCAAAGTAGTAGATCAGGGAGGGGCTGTGGACATGGCCTACCTAGACTTTAGCAGGCATTTCACACAGTCCCACACAAAAGATTAATATACAAGTTAGCCAGCCTGGGAGTGGGTCCCAAGATGACAGCCTGGGTAAAGAATTGGCTGGAGAATAGACACAGAGAGTAATAGTAAATGAGTCCACTCAGAAGAAAGGAAGGTTACTAGTGGGTACCAGAGGGTTCAGTATTAGGACTCGGTCCTTTTCAATGTCTTTATAAGCTGACATTGCAGAAGGACTGAAGGAAAAGTATGTCTCTTTGCAGATGACACAAAGATCTGCAACAGAGTTGATGCACAGGGTGGTGGAAAGGATGAGAAGGGACTTGGCAAGGTTAGAGGAATGGTCAAATGTATGGCAGCTTAGAGTCAATGCTAAGAAGTGCAAGGTAATGCACCTGGGAAACAAAAACCCAGGGGAAGAGTACACAATGGGGGGTGAGATACTAACAACAACAAAAATGGAAAGGGACCTGGGGGTAGTCATATCAGATGACCAAAAGGTGGGCAAGCAATGTGAGAGGGCAGCAAGCAGGGTTGGGGGATACTGGGATGCATAGGGAGAGGCATCACCAGTAGAAAACAGGAAGTTATTATCCCTTCTGTACAGACAGCTGGTGAGACCCCATCTGGAGTACTGTGTGCAGTTCTGGAGACCCAATCTCCGCAAAGACATAGACAGGATGGAAGCTGTCCAGAGGAGGGCAACTAAAATGGTGCAGGGTCTGCACCGGAAGACATATGAAGAGAGACCCAAAGGAGCTTAATATGTATAGCCTCGAGGAAAGGAGGAGAGGGGACATGATAGAAACGTTCAAGTACCTCAGGGAATCAACAAAGTCCAAGAGGGTAGCATCTTTCAAAAAAGGTGTGCAAGAACAAGAGGGCACAATTTGAAGATGGGGGTGGCTCAGAGGTAATTTAAGGAAGTATTTTTCACAAAGAGGGTTGTGGATGCATGGAACAGCCTTCTGGAGGAGGTTGTGGAGTCAAAATCAGTGGTGGAATTCAAGCATGCATGGGACAGTCATAACGCAATTCCAGGGGGTGGGGGTAGGAAGAAGTAGGCTGCTGGTTAACTAGGATCTGCAGCTTATCCAGTAGGTAGGGAAATGGGCAGATTGGGTGGGCCAAGCGGTCCTTATCTGCCGTCAAATTCTATGTTTCTATGTTTCTAAGTCTCCTGTAATCAATGGTGAGTCTCCATTTGGCTTTTTAATGGGCCAGATTGGTGCATTAAGGGTTGAAACAGATGTCCTAATGACTCCTTGCTGAAGGAGTGACTGAATGGTCTCTCTCAGTGCTGGTAAGGCCTCTGCAGGAAAAGGATACTGCCTTTATCCAATAGGCTCAGAGCCTGGTATCTTGATGCTGGTTTTCATCTTACCACAATAATGTTTGTGTTTTGCAAAGGCATCAAGATACTTCTGCAAAATAGGCAGGAGTTGTTGGAAGAACTCATGGTTTTAAAGTAGAGTGATGACGACATACTTCTTGTCATTGACTGAGATGGCAGCTACAACATGTGAATCAGGAATCATAACAGCATGGTACTGTCCCTTGATCTGAATTAGTAGCCTATTGGCTAGGTAACTTCACGGCTGTGTTATGCTAGGAAGTCTATTCCTAGAATGCTGGGATGATGACGTAACACCATAAGGTCAAAAATAAAATCTGTAGTAAGGGTCCCAAGTTCCACCTGAAGCGAGATGGAATGGTATGTGATGAGGGTAGTACCCTCCACACCTTGTGGATTGGTCCACTGTCCAGTGGACCAGTATGAAGAAGATGGTTCTTCATCATGTAATACAGACATAGCTGCACCTGTATCTAATAAGACAACGAGCTGGTGGCCCCCGACCATGGCCTCGGTGCAAGGTCATCCATTACTATCCATGGTGATTTTATTGACAATGCGGACTGGGGCCTCTAATAGTCAGTCAGAACTATCTTCATTGTCAAGCATATCCTCAGGTGGCTGCTGGAACTGTAGGCCTTCAGGGTCTCGCTGGGCCTGTTCCAGATCATGGATGGGGTAAAGGGACTCCTCTGTGGTAGTAGATACAACCGACGGCAGATTGGGATATGGGCCGGGTGTGGCCTGCTAAGAGGAGGTTCCAGTGTCTCCTTGGCCTAGTAGGTCTGTCAACATGATGGTCACAGATGTGAGTGCCACCTCGGCCTGTTTCGGGATAGATCTGGCCATGGACTGGACTTTCCCAAGTAGTCAATGGAGGTTTTTATTGTCCTCCACAACCTGTGCGTAAGAAAGGCCTGTACGGTGGTTCTGATTGTCCTGGTTATTCTGGTTGGATTGTTCCAGTTTCACTTATTTTTGTTTTTGTTCTTTTGCCCCCCTTGATAGGGTTGTTTGCCATCGGGTGCATGGCCTTCCCATCCTGGGTCTTGCCTTCCACAGTGTACCCGGTTATAGGCTCGCCAGGATATTGCACTGGGGCTACCTTGGATTTGGAGCCAGTTGAGATCCCATAGGTAGAGGTGGAAAACTTGTTCCATTCTCTCAAGTATATCCTCAAACTTGTCAATTCTGGGGAATACCACTGGTTCTGCCTAGTCAAGGACTGCTGGAAGCAAGTTCCGCATGAACAAGGATTTGTGCTCAACATAGTCCATGTTGGCTTGCTCCCTTGAGAGGGCCTTGCCGGTATGGTAGGCCAACCATAACTGCTGGTGATAGTATGCTGGGAGTTCCTTGGCATACTGTTTGATGGGGTAGGCCAGCATGATGCCGATGTGCCAGGGAGGGCAGAAATTAGGGATGCGCGATGTTGCTAGAAGTTTGCATTTGCAAGTCACCTAACGCCTTCCAGGAGTTTTGCCAGAGATAGGTCACAGCCGCTTGAAGAATTTGTACTTGGTAATCTGGTGAAAGACCAAGCATTTCACACTTGGCACAGACTTTTTTCCAAATGACAACTGAGGTTGTTACTTGGACCCCAAGGGCCTATACTGTCGGGCAATTTTCTGAACAGAGTGGGCCAACTGGAGAGGGTTGTTACTTACCACTGGTTGGTGGTCTGAGAACGGAAATGTGTGTGTGCCATGAAGGGCAGTCCGCTGCTGCGCGGAACATTGGCTCATGGACCACTGCTTTGAAGATGCCTTGCATGGTTTCCCAAAAGAGGGCTTGTTGTTCCTCTATCATCTGGGACTTGAGAGGGCCGATGCGATCATGAGATCAATTTTGTTTTATCCTCCTTCTTCAAAACAGCAATGGGTGGAGGATGTGTCCACAGCCCCACTGTCTTAGAGGGGTTACAATCTTGGCAACACACATGGGAGTCGCCATGTTGGGATTGACACTGGGAAGCACCACTTTGTGAGTGGTGTGCCTGAGGGTCTCCATTTTGGGAGTGGCATTGGAGTACACCATATTGGATGCTGCCACCATCTGAATCATCATCACCTGATGACACAATGTCAATGGGAGGGTAATGAGCTCTGCCCATCACTTTGATGTGACCAGCCAAAATCCCTCTTTGATGATGCAGCTTTGCCATCTTGGCTTTACAGTTTGTGTGACAACCATTTGCATTGTTCTGCCCAATTCCTTTAGTAATCTCTTCTGTAACACTCTATACGTGGCGTTGAGTTTGCAATTGTCCCTAAGCTCCCTTTCTAATTCACCACTTACCTTTTTCAGATCCTCTCTCAACTCCTCATTCTCATCACATAATGTTTCATTAGTGTCACTCAACAAATCATTCACATGCAATAACTGCCTCTTATCCTGCTTCAACCTGTCACAGTCCTCCCTCAACATACATGACTCTTTCATTATCCTGTACAGCACAATGTATTCCTATAACACAGCAGCTGTAGTTCTTCATCTATTTTCTGCTGCTTTTTAAATCATTCCAGTGGCCTGCAAGCCCAACTCTTTTTTTTAGAGCTGCATTTTACAGCTCAACCGAATGAACCCTAGATTTGCATGTTTATAAAGCAGCAAATAGGGCCACGACTAGTAGTCCCTTTTGGGTGTGTTTCTTAGCTGTTGGGCACATCTCCAAGTACTGGTTGGAGATCTCTAGTACTGGGTTGTCAGAAGCTTTTGCATCCTGTGCAAAATTGGTCCAGCCCCATGGGAGGCAAGAAAACTAGAGACATCAAGCCTGTTACACAAGGTCCCTGCACCCTAATTGGTACCCTCAGAGGTACACCGTAGACAGCTAACACTTAGGTATACATTATACTAATATTTAGGGCTAAGGGCATCTACCGTAAAAGAGTAGATGTCAGAATATGAATGCATATTGTTGTAATACACTTTGCTTGCTAATACACATATATTTTGCCATGTATTTTCTGTGTATTTTACTAGTCAGATGCCAAGACACTTGTGCCCTTGAAGTAATTATAATATGTAAGACGGCATTGCCATCTTTGGTGATTTGTACTACTACATTAGTTATGTAAGACTCTGTATAAGAACTTTTGTTCTCAAACTGATGACTTTACAGAATTGTATAACGTTATCTTGGACCGTGGAGCCACCTCTAATTTAGCCAATAAGGCTCATCTCTGTAACTAGAAATGTTTCTATCTTTTGGTAACCATAGTAATTATCATAGGTATATAATGTAATGCACAAGCTTTACACCACGGAGACCCGAGAGACCCCAAGAGACAACAGAGAAACCTTGAGGTGTAGGGAACTCTTAGCACTGGCTCCCGGTTCGTATTGGTAAGAACTGCTTAGGGCAACTGTGATTTATTCCTTGGTAGTAATAAGCTTGTTTATTACTCTAATGCAACGTGTCTGTGATTACTTGCATTCCCAATATCGTCAAGAATCTGAAAGTGAGGTTTAGACCTCTCAACAAATTAGCGACTATGTGCAGGCGATATTTGGTGTTTGTAAGTTTTCACTTGTTGCTTAAACTTTTTCCCTTTCCCATGGGGACAGTAGGTGTACATTCCCGTATCACCTTTCATATTTCAAAACCAGCTTGTAGTCACTTGCAAAGTCTGGCTGACTTTTCAGGTGTGGTCGATGCCATCTCAACCCACTCCGTAGCAGTTTTGAATTCAAGCCTGCAACTAATACAGTAGCCCGGCTGTGTTTAAAGTACTCGTGCTGTGGATCGATACGCAGCACACTGTCTTTTAAACAGTTTGATTTTTTCGCTCTTCCCACACAATGCCCACAGTATCAGATATCTGCGCAGAACTGAGACTCGATGTCTCGAACTTCCTTGCCTCCCAGACTTCTCTGCCTTCCTTGCCTCTACAGACCAGTCAGCCTCACCTCAGTAGTGGGGAAGATCATAGAAGCACTACTAAAAGAGAGATTGGTGGAACATCTGGTTGTCAATGGACCACAGGACCCAAGGCAGCATGGTTTCACCAGGGGAGGTCACGTCAGACCAACCTCATTGAATTTTTGACTGGGTGACTAGGGAGGTGGATCAGGGAGGAGCAGGACATGGCCTAACTGGACTACAGCAAGGCCTTGACACTGTGCCACATAAAAGACTATTACACAAACTGGGGAATATGGGTGTGGGCAGGACAGTAGTGTGGTGGGTAGGTAACTGGTCATGGCAGGACACAGAGGGTGGTGGTAAATGGCTGTCACTCCACAGAGGGAAGAAGGACCAGTGGGGTACCACAGGGATCAGTGCTGGGACCTGTCCTATTCAACATCTTCATCAGAGACATTGCACAGGACCTAGAAGGCAGAATTTCACTGTTCGCTGATGACACAAAGCTCTATAACAGAGTAGACACACCAGAGGGTGTAGACAGAATGAGAAGGGACCTGCAGAAACTTGAAGAATGGTCAGGGTTTGCAGTTGAAATTCAATGCAAAGAAGTGCAAGATAATGCATATGGGCACAAAACCCTGGCACAATATATCAGTTGGGGAGAGGATATAGCATGCACCAAGCAGGAAAGGGATCTTGAGGGTTATCATCTCTGATGACCTCAAGGCAGGAAACAGTGTGACAAGGCAGCAGGTAAAGCAAATAGGATGCTGGGATGTATAGGCAGGGGCATCACCAGCAGGAAAAGGGAGGTCATAATTCCACTATACAAGACACTAGTGAGGCCCCACCTGGAGTACAGTGTACAGTTCTCGAGACCATACCTACGTAAGGACATAGACAGGGTAGAGAAGGTTCAGAGGAGGACAACAAAGATGGTGCATGGATTGCATCACAAGTCCTATGAAGACAGGTTGAAGGAACTGAACATGTACTCCCTGGAGGAGAGGAGGGAGAGAGGGGATATGATAGAGACATACAAGTATCTCACAGGGAGGAACAGGGTGCAGGAATACACTATTTTTAAGCGAAAAAGATGTTCCAGGACTAGAGGGCATGGGATGAAGTTGGAGGGAGGACGATTCAGAGGAAACATGAGGAAGAATTTCTTCACAGAACGGGTGATGGACAAGTGGAACACCCTGCCAGAGGAAGTGGTGGGGGCTGAAACAATCACAGGATTTAAGAATGCATGGGATAGACATAAAGGAATTCTGGAGGTCAGGGGTAAGGGGCAACAGACTTCTAGGAAAACATAAACTGAACTTACAAGCTCAAATGGGCAGACTGGGTGGGCCATAGGCTCTTATCTGCCAACACTGTCTATGTATCTATGCATCTATGTATCCCATGGAGGATGGGCCGACTTCACGTGGGACACAAGTCAATCCGACAACCCTATACTAGGGATTTCAACCCAGTATGCAGAGATGAGACAATCAACCAATAAGCATCATGCTAAAGGGCTGATGGTCGCGGCTCTCTACGCTGCTTTGGAAGCCTCCGAAGTGAGGTTTCAAACCCCTGATCTGCAGATTTCATCTCTTAAGCAACAGATGGGTTTGCAGGAAACTGGATGTATTAGACTGCAGCAGAACTTGGGAGTCTGAACTCCAAACTCTGCAGAATGAAAAGATTCACTATTGCATCATTCAGCCCAGGCTGGTGAACAGGAAATATGTATGTTGAAGCAGACGTGTGAAAGTTTGAGACAGGATAATAGTCAGGCTGTGCAAATGAATGATTTGCTGAGTGCTGTGAATGCTCAGTTGAGTGATGAAATGGGTGAGCTGCAGGACGAGATTAACAAGGTACTTAATGATTTAGAAATAGCTTACAGGGACAATCGCGAATTGAGCGCCGCATACAGAGTTTTGCAAAAGCAAAAGCAAGATCAGGTTGATATGGATGTTGCAAGTGTGAATCACGACGAATGTAGAAATGAGATGCGCCACTGCGCCACCAGAGGTTCTGGCTGGACATGTTAGCAATGGGGCGTAGCCCTGCCTTTCATTCTGCCATCAGAAGGGGAGTTATCTGATGATGACGTTTCACAATACAACACCCAGTCACGCCCCTACTATGGCGCAGACTCCACACCCAGCCACCCACAGCATGGCGGGTCCCCGCCCCCAACTCCCCATGTCATACATCGGCGATGTTGTGACGCTCATCATGGGAGACACCAACATGGCGGCCTCCATGATGGGGGGAAGCAAGCCCAAGCCTGGTCCGAAAAGGCACCTCCGGTAGCCGTTATTAATGTGGAAGACAGGCAAGAGATAGAAACCATAATTGAAACTGTGATAGGCAATATTCCTCTTCCTGAGAGGAGTATGAGGGCTATTAAAACCCAGATTAGGCAGCTTTTTCAAGAAGCTGGCACTCAAGAAGGTATTGTCCACACTGCGGCTGAAGCTGCAGCTTGTGCAGCCTTGGATAGTGCTCGAGACAATCTACCTTTGCCTGATCAACCCACTAATCCCCTGCAAATGGCCTACTCTGTTCAGCAAATTGCTGACAGCATCAGTCAGATGAATCCGTCCGACAACCTCAGCTGTCACTTGGAAAAGGCACGTTCTAAATGCGAGATGCTTAGCCTCGCTGCAGAATATCAAGTCCAAATACTATGCCAGACCATCGATCCTGGTTTATGGGCCAAACTCCCTGAAGCTGTTCACCAAGATGGGAATGCTACCTTTGACAAGGTCGCGGCTGAGCTCATTTCTGCTTGCAGTCCAGGTGTAGTAGGAGTGATGCTTGCATATCCTGTGAAGCAGAATGCAAAAGAAAGTCCAACGACTTACCACCAGAGACTCTAGATGGCCTACCAAGCAGGAAACACCTGGCACAAGAAGCTGCAGATGTAGATCTTATTGAATATAAGACCCTGTTCCTTAAGAACATGATTCCAGCAGTAAGAGAAAAGGTAGATCCAACCACTTACCCAAAACGTAATAGGTTTGCTGATATTCTTCGAAAACCAAGAGGGTGTATCAACGTATATCCTGATTTGGGCTCCGGTTCCAAGAAGGTAGCTGCCGTGGAACCCATTTTGAGGCCACGACACACTACACAGTGGAAGGGCAGGCTCAACATCAGCCAGCCCCAACAGCTGACAATCAACACCCCAACAGGCCCATCAACAATAACTGCATCAACAACAGCAATGGGTGGGAACCGAATTGGCATAATAACAGGAAGCATAAGGGTAGAGGTAAACCACAACAGAGAACGGTCCTCATAGGGAGATAGCTGAAGAAAATCGAAAATTTCGAGAGCTCCTGGGGCAAGTGTGCTCTGTGGCGGATGCTGTTCCCGCACAAGCCCTTGCGGCGGTACAACCGGCAGCCCAGGCCTCGACCGGCCATGGAGACACCGGAGGTACAGGCCTGCAGGCCCATACAGGTCTGAACCCAGAAGCTCCTCCCTATACAGCGTCAGTACAGCATGGTGAAGTCATTCACATGAGCCAGGCCCAACCTCTGCATGCTTCCAGCAGTACGGATTGACAATTACAGGCCCCAGTCCGTATTGTAGACAAGTTAGTCTTGGATACAAATGGAAGGCCCTGCACCGAGGCCGAGGTCGGGGGCCGCCTACTAGTAGTTTTGCTAGATACAGGTGCAGCTGTATCTGTGCTACATGACAAACACCCGGACATATCCCCTTGGTCCACCGGACGGAGGACTAACATGTCAGGGGTCGACGGTACTAGACTACCTGCATACCATTCTCTACCTTTACCGGTAGAGCTAGGCCATTTAAAGGCCTCACATACTTTTTAACTAATGGTACTGCATGATCATCCTAGTATTATAGGGATCGACTTCCTTGCACCACATGGCTGTGTGGTGGATCTAGCTAACATGCTACTGATATAGATTCAGGTTCAATATCATATTATCTTGATTCCTGATTCACATGTTGTGGCAACGATATCTGCCAATGACAAACAGTATGACGTCATAGATTTGTTCAAGAATCATGTACTTTTTCCAGAACTCCTACCTTTTCTGCAACGACATTGGAAGTGTTTGCAGTTAACAAGCATGACTGTGGTAGAATGCACACTGTCATTGAAGTGCCAGGCCCAGCACATGAGAGGCAAAGGCAATATCCTTTCCCAACTGAGGCCTTGCCTTCTCTTAGAGAAACGATCAAGTCACTACTCAAGCAAGGAGTAGTCAGAACTTGTGTTTCCACTGCCAACTCCCCAGTATGGCCCATGAAGAAACCCACAGGTACCTGGAGACTTACTATTGACTACAGGAAACTGAACCAGGTCACCCTCAGTTGTTCCCCAACTGCGGCATCAGCACCAGATTTGCTACGACTTCTAACCCCTGACTTGAAATGGTTCAGTGCCCTGGATATCTCCAATGGTTTCTGGCCATTGCCATTGGCCCTTAAGAGTCAATATAAGTTTGCCTTCGCCTTTGAAGGAAGACAGTACACGTGGACTTGCTTGCCACAAGGATTCCATAACAGTCCATCCCTCTTCCATCTCCACATGATGGATACCCTCGAGAGTTTCTCTACCCCCTAATGTCTCTTACAGCATGTGGACGACCTGTTGCTGGCAACAGTCACACAGGAACAACATTTGGATCTCCTGGACGAACTATTGACTCTCATTCAGAAAGCAGGCTTGAAATGTAACCCAGCAAAAGCACAGTTGTGTCAGAAAGAAGTACTCTTTCTGGGTCTAAAACTAACTGACCAAGGTCGAAGCCCCACCTGGAGGAAGGTACAGGGATTGCAAGACTTGCCATTACCCACCAGTGTGGCAACTCTTCAAAGGTTTCTAAGTATGGTAAACTATTCCAGAGATTTCATTTGTGATTTTGCTCAGAAAGCTGCTCCTCTGTATGAATTACTCAAAAAGGATGTACCATGGACTTGGGGCCCTATTCACACCCAGGCTGTGACGTCATTGAAGCAGGCCTTGGCCTCCGCCCCAGCACTGGTGAACCCCAATCCAGCACTACCATTTCATCTGGAGTGTGCCACCTCTGACATTGATATGTCAGCGGTGCTAGCCCAGAAGGTAGATGGCACCTTGAGACCCACTGCATGCCTCATGTGCTCTTGACCCCAGTGGAACAAAGTACGGCCTTTGTGAAAGGAACCTCTGTCACCTACTGGGCTGTCAAGCACTTCCTGTATATCATTGGGTACTCACCACTGATTATTAACACTAACCATACACCAACCACCTTCCTGCTCTCAGACAGGGTGGGATGGGTCAGTCTCTAACACCAGGCTGACACACTGGTCACTTCTTCTCCAGGACAGAGATATACAGGTACAACTGACTAAAGTCCCATCTATGCTAGCTCATGGCCTCCTTTACCAGGGATAACCCCGTGACTGTATGCTACAGTCACCTGATCTTCCTGATCCAGGTCCATTCCTTCCTGCCACGCCACAGGTACTTGATAGTACTTTTTTGTACTGTATCTTCACTGATGGTTCAGCATCCTACTATCAGGGAGAACAAATTGCAGGGATGGGTATTTTGATGATTTACCCTTATGGAAACACTGTCAGGATATCTAAGCGCTGTAGTGTAGCTTCATCTCAGTACACTGAGATGGCAGCGGTGGCCTGTGCCCTCGAGTTCATCCAACATGGAACCGAGGATACCTTCATCTTTACAGACTTAACTGGGTTTGTTGTTCCCTTACAGAATTTCTTCCTTTCTGGCAGAAGAACTCCTTCCTCCCTTCTGATGGCAGTCCAGTGAAGTACAAAGAATTGGTAATATACATACATGCACTGGCACAGAAATTTGCACACAAACTCTATGTACACAAGGTTAAAGCCCATTCTCTCCATGACCCCTATCATGCCTTCAATGACACAGCAGACACCCTTACTAAGGAAGGGGCCCGAGGGGGGGATGTCTGGATGATGGACCATCCAGAGGCTAATACAGCTGTACACATTGCAGCACTCAAGAAGAAACCTGAACCCTTTTCCCCCTTGGACCTCTCCACAGCCCAGCAGCTTGATACTGAACTTAAAGAGGTGTTCAGATTCCTTGATAAAGGTACTGAAGAGAAACTTCCCACACATAACCCCTATTGAAGGCATGAAGGTAAGTTGCATTTGTCACCAGATGACAAGCTCATTTTGGTTTCAACCAGATGACTCTACCACCAAGTTGTGGGTAGTTCCAAGACACCTAAGATCTGAATTCTTGCACCAAGTGCATGACACTCCTACTGGTGGACACCAGGGAGCAGAGAATACCCTTCAACGACTCAAGACCACCACGTGGTGGCCTGGTATCACCAAAGACATTAAACAATACATAGACAACTGTCTTGTTTGTGCACAAAACAATCCCATTCCTACCAAATGAAATGCCAAACTTTACCACAAAGACATTCTGCCCTTGGCATGCCATTCAAATTGATTTCATTGGCCCTCTGACCAACACCAGCAGAAATAATAAGTATGCTCTTGTGGTAACTGACCTCATCTCCAAGTGGGTAGAAGCTTTCCCCACTAAGACATGTACAGCGAAGACTACTGCCCAAATCCTGGTGGAGCAGATTTTCTCCAGGTGGGGTCTACCTCTTAAGGTAGATTCTGATAAAGGAACCAGTTTCACAGGTGAGTTAATGAAAGAATCCCTTGGACTCCTCGAAGTTCAGCAGAAGTTCCACATACCTTACCACCCTCAATCCTCAGGTCAAGTAGAAAGAGCCAACAGACAGATTAAGCGAATGCTTTCCAAATTCATTGAGGATAATCCCAAAACCTGGGATTCCCTATTGTCTTTACTCCTTATGGCAATTAGGGGACACCCTCAGCCACCACCCAGCTCACACCCTTTGAGGTGATGACTGGTAAACAGATGAGATTAACTGAACACCTGTTGTTTGACCTGCACACCCCTACTGCAGACCGTGTGTCTGTAGACCAGTATGTTGAAAAACCCAGAAAATACCTCATACACACACACATACACACACTTGTATGCTGCCAATTGCATGGGCAAGGCCCAGCAACAATCCAAAATACAGTTTAACAAACATGCACAAGAAGTGGACTGGTAAGTTGGAGATCAGGTAATGGTACTTCGATTTGCACATACCACCCACTCCTTCAACAAGTGGGAAGGCCCATACCCTATTGTCAACAAGCTCAGTCCGGCAGTCTATCAAGTTAGACTCCTCCGCAACAACAAATTGACTGACAAATGGTTACATGCAAACTAGCTGAAACTGTATAAAGGAGCTTAAATTACTTTTCCTCACCCCATTGGGCGGAATTGTACTAACATACTAATCTTTGATCTTCCTTTTCGGATACACTGACAAGATGTCTATCTTGTTCCATTATTTCCTCCTCTCAGGAGTGATCCCCTGCATCCAAGGCATGGTACCGGACCTCCTACGACACCTCGATCCTCCAGCACCTCCTCCAGAGGGAGTATCCATCAATATACCAGATAGTATGATCACTGTCCAGGAAGGTTCCGATGCTTACCTCACTGCCTCGGTTGTTGCTCCTGACAAATCTACCCTTCAAATTGAGTGGCAAATCACATCACAAGGACAAAGTCTCCCTGTGGCCAAACTCTCCAAAGGAACTTTCCAGGGTTGCCCCAATGCTAAATTATCCCCAAATGGTTCACTGTCCTTGTTACAAACTGCATTACGACATTCTGGTTTGTACAACATAATTGTCTTAATAGATCCTTCTTACTGTAATTCTTTATCCAAAGATTCTGCTCACAGATTTTGTGCTATACACCACATGGCTTCTGCAGCCATGTACCTCTCTGTGTTACCACCCACTGATAAGCAGCTTTTAGAATGTCCAAAGCATACCCCTGGTCCCCGTAGTGGTCTTACAGCCACTGCCCTCCCAGGTTCTTTGATTAATAACTTACAGTTTATGCATATACCTGTTTTGTTTAATCTTACTTACTGGAATATGAAAGAGTTTGGTATGTGTACAATACTAATACATCAGCATTTTATAGTACATTATTGCTTGATAGTTTAGCTGCATTTCAGATTAGATGTAATATCCTATTGCTGGGGTCCATTCTACTGAACATAGAGGCAACTTCAGAAGGAAGCCCTCTCCTGATAATCTAAATCATAAACGTAACAAATGTGAAGTTGACAGTTCTGATGTCACAGGTGCAACAGGTACTGTCACAGGTCTTTTTGGTACGGCTATGTCTATCTGGAATAAAGCAGACATTGCTGCTATCAAAAGTCATTCTGCCAAGTTTTCCACTAGCTTGGTCAATAACATCTTACATCCATTATTGCATGGTGTGAATGGCCTTACTCAGGAAGAAAGATGCACTGTATACAACATACATGACTTGCTAAGGCATTTACTGATTCTAAAGACAAGATCAAATCACTCATACAACGGAACAATAAAGAAGCAGATAAATAATACATTGCTAGAGAGATACTCTGCTCTGCTTATGGCTCCTACATTATCACTACCATCAATAACCTCTTCCATGATCTAGAATCTGGAAGAATTCCTGACATTATACATGATAGACGCATTTCTAAATGGTACTGTCCAAGGTGTAAAACCACTAGCTGTGTTTCCATGTGTATGCAACAGACTTTAGCAATTCCTTTCTCCACAGCTAGGAATTTCGGGGTTGTGACCAGTCACCCTAATACTGGTCCTTGTTTAACTGCTAAGAAATGTTCCATAACAGATACCATGTTTGTTTCTTTCACTGTCTCCTTACCACACTTGGATCCTACTACAGCCTTGTTCGACAAGCTTGCACTGGTACATTCCATTGGGCATTTGGATGAAGACCTCTACAGGGAACGCCTGGATCTACCACCTCTACTGGTCTACCATTCTTTCCTGGATGCCTGGGTGGCTCCACACATGGACTGCTGTGCGAAAAAGCAATATATTTACTTGTGCCGATGTGATGTGTTTGATGATATACAGCCTGTTTGTGGCAACTCTCCAGACAGCATTGATTGGACTTTCACAATGAATGATGACATCACTGCAAATGGCACCAACTCTTTCGACTCAACTTTGGCTCCAGATAAGCTCTACCAATCCTATCATGAGGAGGTTCATCGCCTGTCAACACAGATTTGGAAGACGGCCTACACCTGCCCTGTCCAGTTGCAAAAAGTGGAGACTGCCTACTGTGCACTCACAGTATAATTCCGATGGTGGATACTGTGTTAGTTACGAACTATAAAACCTACACATATGGTTCTGTTACTTGTGCTATTGATTACCGCAATTTCTGTTTTGTTCCCCACCAGAAGACTGTCATTGGACATACTGTTATAACCCCCGGCCCCCTTCTCGATGAAGACATTATTGATGGTAACCCAGATTATCTACTCACACTGTCGGAATACTTGCCCTACTTTTATGTACACATAGACCCACTCACACTTACACTAAAATCACTTTTAGACAGGAAAGACACACACATCATCCACATCAGAAATAATATGACCAAAGCCAATGAAGCTGTTCTTGCCTGATTAATGATGGAGATATGAATAACGCATTAACTAACACCTGGTTAGAGATTACTTTTAAAGGTTTTGTTATTATACAAGCATTTTTAAATTTTCTTATTGATTATTATGCTTTCCTGCCTACGGCGCACACTACACCAACACCATGAGCAGCTCGAGTTCCTTTACAAGGTTCGTGCGTCGGGATTGTAAACTACCACTGCTCCTGTCCTTTCCCTAGATGATTGTCTGTGTCGCCCCTTGGAGGCAACAAGGGGGGACTGTTACATGAGGTCCCTGCACCCTAATTGGTACCCTCAGAGGTACACCATAGACAGCTAACACTTAGGTATAGGTTATATTAATATTTAGGGCTAAGGGCATCTACCATATAAGAGTAGATGTCAGAATATGAATGCATATTGTTGTAATACACTTTGCTTGCTAATACACATATATTTTGCCATGTATTTTCTGTGTATTTCTTACTAGTCAGATGTCAAGACACTTGTGTCCTTGAAGTAATTATAACATATAAGACAGTATTGCCATCTTTTGGTGATTTGTACTACTACATTGAGTAATGTAAGACTCTGTATAAGAACTCTTTTGTTCTCAAACTGATGACTTTACAGAATTGTATGATGTAATCTTGGACCGTGGAGCCACCTCTAATTTAGCCAATAGGGCTCATCTCTGTAACTAGAAATGTTTCTATCTTTTGGTAACCATAGTAATTATCATAGGTATATAATGTAATGCACAAGCTTTACACCTCAGAACCTGAAGACCCCAAAGAGACAAGAGAGAAACCTCGAGGTGTAGGGAACGCTTAGCACTGGCTCCGGTTTGTACTGGTAAGAACTGCTTAGGACAACTGTGATTTATCCCTTGGTAGTAATAAACTTGTTTATTACTCTAATGCAACGTGTCTGTGATTACTTGCATTCCCAATATTGTCAAGAATCTGAAAGTGAGGTTTAGACCTCTCAACAAGCCTCAAATCTGCACAGATATTAGACATGGTAGGGAAACTCGATTAACCAGTCAGTGGTGCCCCGGTGTGTATCAATCCATATCGGTTAAACCAACAGACAGTCAGGTGCCTGTGCTCCACAATTCTACAACTCAAAACTGCTGTGGGGCAAGGCAGACAATAACTGGTCTTACCTGGTGTGCAGCCAGTCTTTGGAGGGTGCTACAGAGTGTATGGACAGGTGAGAATATACATTCTTACAATCCGTCCAAATGCCAAATGAAGTATGAATCCCTGTTAACACTGCTGACTATCTGCTCGCTGTCACCAATATGTAAAGGTGGATTACCTCTCAGGTTCTTGTTGGTCAGAAGCTAACAGAAGACCCTGAAGACAAATGGCCGTAGAGAGTAATAAATACATTTATTATACAAAATCAGAACCAAGCTAATTACGGGATCTTGCCTAGATACTGGGAGCCAGAGTATTCCCTTATACCCCAGAGTATGCTGGTGGACTCGGGATGTAAACATCATACCAGGGTTCTTATACCCTAGATAGTAACTATGGCAACTGACTTCTTAGTGCACAAGTTATAAGTACAAACAGGCCCTATTGGCCAAATTGTTAGGTGGCTCCTCGGTATCAGTGTTATACATTTGTAGTAAGGTCAGTTAAATTGTGAATACAATGGATTCTTACAAGAATCAGAAAACAAGTGTAGTATTACAAAGGTCCACATGATGGTGGTATAGACTGTGCATAGTTATACACGCTCAGAAGACTGAAGCATGTGTTAGAAGCAGAACACAATAATCATTCTTAGTACATTGCATATACTGTATATATCACCAATGAATCATAACAATAATCTCATAGATTGTCCCTGATACCTTACTCTTATATGGTAGGTACATATGCCCCAATATGTTAGTAGTGATTGTAGCTCTTATTGCAGCTATGATCAGATAATACTGTGGATGCTGTCGGGTTATACTATAGGTTTCCAATATAGGTTAGGGGACCAGGCCTAACAAAACCATGACTGGGAAAAAGCAATATCAGGCTATACTCTGTTCAGGAAGGACAGGGAGGGTAAGAAAGGGGAAAGAGTGGCTCTTTACATAAGGGATAGCATAAAAGTTAGACAGAGACAGGGAATACAGGGAGAGGTGGAGGCACGGTTGGTTACCCTAGAGACAGGAAATGGAACCGCTATCCACATTGGCCTAATCTACAGACCTCCAGCACAGAGATGAGACAAACAGAACTGGTGGAAGCCATCCAAAAGATGGCGAGCAGAGGGGAGGTGCCGCTGGTGGGGGACTTCAATCTACCAGATATGGACTGGAGCATCCCAGCTGCAGCTTCAGCTAGGAGTAGGAACATCCTGGACTCCCTGCAGGGGGCATTCGTCAGGCAGCTAGTAAGGAAGCCCACTCATGAGGGAGCAGTGTTGGACATGGTAGGCACCAACAGGGACAGCACTGAAGACATCTGGGTGGGTGACAACCTGGGATCCAGTGATCACTGTACAGAGTGGTTCAATATAATTACTAAGCCAGAATCAAACCACACTAAGGTGAGGGTCTTGGACTTCAGAAGGGCCGACTTTACAAAGAGGGAAATGCCTCAGGGATGCCCTGGGCCTTGGTTGGGGGGGGGACATGGGTGGAGTGGAGAAACAGTGGGCAACACTAAAAGAGGCCATAGGGAAGGCAACAAAGCTCTGCATCAGGCAAGTAAGCAAAAGCAAGAGAAAAAAAAGAGACCGGTATGGTTCTCAAAAAGAGGTGTCTGGGAAGGTAAGGGCGGTGGGGGGCATGGAGAAAGCAGCAATCCTGAACAAATATATTTATTCAGTATTCACAGAAGAAGAGTAAGGTGTGGGACCTCAGTTAACATACTAAAATACTAACATACTAAAATGCAAGCAGAGTAAGCTTCATGGTCTATCGAGTCTGCTCGTAAGTGACTGGAGCATCAATGGAAGGACGGAGGACACCGGTCCATTTATGGAGGAGAGAGAGAGTCCTAAAGGAACTCGCAAAACTGAGAGTTTACAAGGTTATGGGGCCAGATGGGATACAACTAAGAACATTAAAGGAGCTTAGAGAGCTGCTCGTAACACCACTG
Organism: Neoceratodus forsteri; assembly: GCA_016271365.2. Lineage (NCBI taxonomy): Eukaryota > Metazoa > Chordata > Ceratodontiformes > Ceratodontidae > Neoceratodus > Neoceratodus forsteri. Next base: position 360,025,945 of record CM057457.1, on the reverse strand, counting down.
ACTGCCCTGTTCAATAAATCACTGGAAATAGTAGTGGTTCCTGCTGACTAAAGGAGGGCAGATGTAGTCCCTCTTCACAAAAGTGGGAGCAGGGAGGAGGCTGGCAAATTACAAGCTGGTCAGCCTGACCTCGGTGATGAGTAAATGAATGGAATCACTGCTAAAGGAATGGATTGTTGTATACTATGAATCCAGTGGATCACAGGATCATAGGCAGCATGGATTAACAATGGGATGATCATGTCAAACAAATCTGATAGACTTCTTTGAGTGAGTGACCGGGGAATTAGATCAGGGAGAGGCAGTGGATGTGGCCTTCCTGGATTTCAGCAAGGCCTTTAGCATCGCTCCACATAGGAGGCTTGAAAACAAGCTGGGCAGCCTTGGTATAGGTCCCAAGGTGGTAAACTGGTCAGAAATTGGTTAATGGATAGAATGCAGAGGGTGGTGGTAAACAGAATTCATTTCAAGAAGAGGAGGGTGACCAGCAGGGTGGCACAAAGATCAGTTTGAATGTCAGTCCTCTTTAATGTCTTCATAAGCAACATTGCTAAGGGACTGAAGGGAAGGTATACCTTTTCTTCCATAAACTATGCTTTATTAACAATTTCAAGAATAACAAAAGCACAACACCCAAAAAAAAACCACAGAGCAATAATAACAAACAAACAAAAACCCCCCCCAAAAACCACTCTACCCAACCCATCCCCAGAGCCCCACATAACTTTACCAATATAAGGGACCAAGAACAATGGAAAAATAAGAGCATCACATAGAAAGAATAAAATAACAGAAACTGGGAACTAAAATTGAGGGAAAAAAAGGACTGAAAAATCATTACCAATGAAGCACAGATACTATAACAATAGCAATTCACTTTAATGATGGTACTATGGACAGTAACATATGGAGCAACTCCCAATGAGCCAGATACCTTACCAAAGCACTTTGGGCAGAAGCGATCTGTTTCTTGACCATCAGAGCTTGAAGAATTTCCTGGTGCCACTCTTTATAAGTAGGAACGGAATCATCTAACCAGTGCCTCAAAATGACTAATTAAGCTGTAACAGCAATCAACACCATATGCCAGTTCAGGGCCAAGAAGGTCTCCCAGATATACGCCAACTAGGCATATCTCTGGCATAAAATATTCTTTTAAATCTAGGAGTGGATCTAAAGAAGCCTTAATAGAATTCCACAAAGGGGTAGCCTTAACACAGTCCCAAAGGAGGTGTTTAAGGTGCCCCTCTGCTTGTCCGCACCTAATGCACAATGGTGTGGGGAGTCACCCCATTGTATACAATCTCAAGGGCATATAATATAGATTCTGTAATATTTGGAATTGAGTCAATCTATACCTATCCTGCTTAACAAATTTGTACAAGCAACGCCACATGGTCCACCAGAGTGAAGGATCAGACGGTAAGTTCAGTTCCTGTTGCCAATAAGAGTAGAACCCCTGAGAACCCTTAGAGTCTTTAGACTGAAGAACAGAGTATATTCCCAATATTGAGTGGGGCTTTGCCACCAAGGAAATGAGCATGCGGATATCCAAGGGGTCCTGAAAAAAAACAGGGTGGAAGGCCCAGAAAGGAGACGACCGCATGTTGAAGTTGAAAGAACTTAAATGCAAATGTTTGGGGCAAGGAAAAATGCTCCTTAAAGTCAGCAAAGGACATCGATCTATCCTCAACTAGAAGGTCACCTATGGTAGCGGCCTGAAGTTGGGGGCAGAAAATATCAGGGACTGGACAATGTGCTATACAAATATTAGGGTTATTCATAAGGGGCTGGGCCAGCGTTGTTGACCAGTCAGTACCCATGTAAGAGCACATCTGATGAAGGGCCTTCAGGGACATTATTGGTGTGAATTTCAATTGAGTAGATAAAGAGGCAGGCTTCAAAGAAAGAAGGCTTTTAGGTTGTATCCCAGCCTGCTGACAGAGGCCCTTTTCGATATGAAGCCAAAGCGGGAGATAGGTGCCGTCCCAATGCGGAGTCCAATCATGGCCCCACTTGAGAAAATTGCTACCACGTGTGCACAACAGTAAATAAAGAAATTAGGTAGATGCAGTCCACCCCTGTCCTTTACACCTGTGAGTATGTAGTATGCACAGCAAACTGCTTTCCCCTTCCACAGGAAAGAGTTTATTAACCGTTGGAGCTGAGTAAACCACAATTTAGGGGGATCCGGATATAACATACTTAAGGGATATAAAATACAGGAGAGGAGGTTCATTTTGACTGTGCTAATATGACCCCATAATACAAAGGTAGGGAGGCCCAATGCTGTAGATCTAACTTAATCTGTTGCAACAGGTTATATAGGTTCTCTTTTAGGAGAGACAAGGAAAATCTGGTTAAACAAATACCCAAATATGGTAAACCCTTAGATTCCCAGGACAGTCCAAGGTTTAAAAACAACTACTTCTGGACATGAACATTAAGAGGCAAGACCTTGTTTTCTAAGTTAAGTTTGTACCCAGATATTATAGAAAAATGATGAAAGTCTGCCAGGGAGACCGGAATAGAAGAAAAGGGATCCTGAACATGTAACAAGATTGTCTGCATAAGTGGATAATTTATATTATACAATGGCAAGAAAATTTCCTGTATTCTGATTGGTCAGTGGGTGCCTCAGACAGTGATTTTATTACACAATAACATCACCGTATTGATTTATTGGCTGATTTGTTGGCTGTTGTCTCTTCAGAAACACAAAAAATCTACTAAAAACATTTAAAAAATTTTTTTAGAACATCGAGCCATTGTATAATCATAGGGCTGTTAAGACTAAAGGTGTTATTGTAATATCTGTTACTCCCAAGGTGTGGAAGCACTCAGCTTCACCTTGTGCTTCAACCCACCCCAGGAGTGACGTTATTACATGATAACACACACACCTTGGAGTGCCTTATTGCTTAAACAGGACCCTCCTTCTCTATGCCACAAATCACTGGGTTGTTCTGGCGGCAACAGATGAGAGGCTGTAGATATAAGTTGAACAGGAATGGTGATGATGGGCATCCCTGCTGTGTACCTCGCTGTAAAGTAAACTGGGCAGACAAGACACCTTTACACCAAACCTGTACTGATTAGTGGACAATACCTCAATCCAGGTAATAAATTCTTCTGGAAAATTGAATTTCCTTCAAAACAAGAAAAGATAGGGCCAAAAGACTTGGTCAAAAGCCTTTGGGTCCAGGAGACTAGCACTGCTGGTAACTTGTTCTCCTGGATGCAGACATCAAATAATGCAAGTACAAAGATGATCCCGGAAAGATGACCAGACATGAAACCCACCTGTGTTGGTCCAATTAGACCATCCCAAACAGACTGAAGGTGATTTGTCAGAATCCAAGCAAGAATTTTTATGTCGGAAGTCAGGAGGGGTAGTTCGGTAGCTAGCAGGAGAGAGTTCATCCTTCCCCAGCTCCCAATAGCTCCATATGCAGTCCGAACCATCCATTGAGTCTCCTGATACAACACTGCCACCCAGGGTATAATGAGTTAATAAGAGTTATCAAGGCTCAGGTCAATGACGGTTCAGAAATACCAAATTCAAAAGAAAACTGCATAAATGAGTTAACAAAGGAGCTACATCATCTACCAGAGTTTTATAGAAATTATTAGTGTAACAATCTGTGCCCGGAGCCTTGTCTGACAGGAGCTGCTGGACTGCTCGACAGACCTCAGACACTGATATTGGTCTCTTGAAAAGGTTCTGTTCTGGCGGGGATAACTTCAGAAGTTGTAAGGAGGCCAGATAAGACTAAATCTGGTTTGGAAGCACAGGATCTGCTAAGGCTGTTCGATATAAAAAGCTGTAATAGGACCGAGAAATCTCTGCAATGGTCCAAAGTTGCATCTCAATGGTGTCTCCAGGGTAGGCACAAACACTAGGAATAACTTTTGCTGTGTCAAGTTGATGTAGTCAGAGGGCAAGAAGTTTACTGGCTCTCTGGACTCTAGATAATGAATGCTTGTGTGCATAAGAACTTTTTTTTTTCTTTTCTTTCTTTTCTTTCTCTCTTTTTTTTGATGAAATGACTCAGAGCACGGATGCTTCAATCCTTGTTAACACTCAGGAAGTCTTGGTATGTACATCGTAGTCATATCATCTAATAGCCAAATTCATTGGAGGGCCAAATTGTGCCTAAATGGTATCCAAATTAAATTGTATTCTTCAAAATCATCTCCTAGGACATATAATATTTTATCTGATCTACCCTGATCCAGCATTTTCTCCAGCCATTCTGAACATGATGGAGTATCAATGTCTTTCCAGTGCTGAAGAATTACCCTACTAGCTACTAAGGAGCCAGTGTTTTAAAGACACTTTAAACTTCCCTGAGGGTCCGATGACTCCACCAGGTAACCAAAGATTACAATTCCTGGATCAAAAGGCAAGCTCAAACCCAAAGGTTGCCCCAGTAATGACCAATTATATGTCCAGAAGATTTTAAGCTTTTCACATTTTACTAGCATGTGAGACAATGTTCTCTTAGTCCTAGTGCATCTCTGACAGACCTCGGGGATGAAAATCTCAATTTTGTGTAATCTGATGGGTGTATGGTAGGTTTTGTGCAATGTATTAACATGAATCTGAAGTAATCTGTTGTTTGTCTTTACCAAGAGAGACACACTAAGCTGAAAGCTTGTTTACTGGGAGCACAAGGAAGTTAAGCGACTTGCTCAGGGTCACACATAGTATTCAAGTGGGGGCTGTGGGATTCAAACCCAGGTCTCCAGGTTTGCTCAGAGCCTTAAACCACTGCATTATACTGCCTCCTATTTCAGACCTTAACTTTTTCCAAGTTTCTAAAGTTATCCCAGTCATCCTCTAGGACTGAAACATTAAGGTCTCTTTCCCATGTCACCTTCCCAAAAGCGGGGGTTGGGGTGGTAATCCCTTGTAACAGAGTCTGGTACAGCCTAGAAATTAGATGTTTATTGGTTTCCAACTCCCCAAAGATTATTTCCAAGGGGTTGCTTAGAAAATTAAAGGAATTGCCATTCCTTTTAAATTCAACATTTGCTACTTGTATACTGTATGTCAGTTTTGGAAGGATGGTATATCATACGTAGCCTGAATTTGTTCAAATGACATAAAATTGTCACCCAAATAAAAATCCCTATTGTTCCTAAGTTCTTATAAAATATTAAGTTTTAAAAGTACTATCTATCATAGAAGGTTTAAAACATTTGTTGTTACACAGTAGATAGGGGTCACTTTGGACAAACCACCTGAAGCCCCGAGCAATCTGGAAGCTTGAACCCAGGCTTCTGTGGTAGTCCTGGTGGTATCTAAGATGCCTACTATGTTTGTGACCAGTGCACTGATTATCACCAGACCCTTAGATTTCCCTACCTCCAGTCCACTACCATCTACTAGATTATTCTGAGGGCTGTGGAACCAGTAATACACCACCTCCAGTTGTGCTGCCAGATAGTACAAATGGAATTAGGACATCCACCCTCCTTCCGCTTTACCTTGACACAGTTTATGCAGTGCAATCCTAGCGGATGTACCCTGCCACAGGAATCTTCTCACTATTTTGGCCAAATCTGTGAAAAACTTCTTTGGTAAGTTAATGGGAACTGATTGAAAAAAGAACAGCAATCTTGGTAAGATGTTCATTTTCAGGACAGTAATTCTTCCCAACAACACAAGGGAAGAAACTGCCATGTTGCCAAGTCTGCCTTGATCCTACATATTGAAGGGTCACGGTTTAATTGAATCACTCTTTTAGAGTCAGCTACCCAAATGACCCTGAGATATTTAATTTTATCTTTCAACATGCCTATCAAAAGTGGGTTTCTGATGTTAGCATTTCCTCTTACTCCAATTCACTTTATAGCCCGAAAGTAAGCTGAACTCCTCCAGGATCTCACACATCCTAGGGTAAGACCTGTCTGGTTCATTTAGAGCTAAAAATATATCATCTGCATAAAGCATGGTCAAAATGGACCATAGCTACCACTTACCCCCAGCTCTTGGGCACAGGATCTTAGCCAAATGGCTAATGGCTCCAAAAATAATGTAAATAGCAATGGAAACAGGGAACATACAAACATACAAATATGTGAACATATGAAGAAGGCTATTTGGTCTATCAAGTCTGCTCATATTGCAGGGTCCACAGCTTGAGCTAATGTCCCTGCCCTCCCTCCCCACTCCTCCCATCCTTCTTACCCATGATCCTTACCTTCCCCCTATGCCTATTCCAGCCTCCCTTAAATCTGCCCACTGTCTTCAATGAGATGACCACTTCCAGCAGTGCATTCCAAGTGTCCACCACCCTCTCTGAGAAGAAGTGCTTCCTGGCCTCCCTCCTAAACCTCCCACCCTCCAGATTAAGGCTGTGCCCCCTCATGTTATGGTTGCCACTCAACTTAAAGAGACTTTCCTTATCAACCTTAGTAATTCCTATCAGGTACTTGAAGGTCCCAATCATGTCCTCTCTCTTCTCTCACTCCTGTCTTCCAAGGAGTACACGTTCAGTGCCCTCAGTCTCTCCTCATATGCCTTACTGTGCTGACCTGCTAACATCTTTGTAGTCCTTCTCTGGACCTTCTTCAGCAGGTTAATGTCCTTTTTGAGGTGTGGGCACCAGTACTGAACTCCATACTCTAGATGTGGCTTTACCAGTGACCTGTGCAAGGGCAGTATAACCTCCTCTCTCCTGCTATTGATCCCCCTAGATATGCATTCCAGCATCTTGTGTGCCTTTGTTGCTGCTTTCCTGCACTGCATGGGTGCTTCAGGTCACTAGTGATCATCACTCCCAGGTCCTTCTACTCCTCTGATGCAGATACCGGACTCCACCCAGGTAGTACTCTGTCCTGGGATTCCTGGCTCCCATATGCATAACTTTGTATTTCTTGCCATTGAAGCCAAGCTGCCAGATCCTGGATCACTTCCCTGCTTTTCCAGATCTTTCTGTAGGTCCTGTATCCCTTCAGCTGTGTCCACTCTTCCACAAAGCTTGGTGTCATCCGCGAATAGGCACATTTTGCCCTTAATACTATCTCCGATGTCATTGATGAAGACACTGAACAACACCGACCCCAGCAGTGAGCCCTGCAGGACCCCACTGGTTGCCTCTCTAGTGCCAGATAACTCTCCCCCACAACCACCCTTGGGTTCTGTCCCTCAGCCAGTTTTCCACCCATCTGGCCATCTTTTCTCCAACCCCAAGATCCACCAACTTCCTGATCAACCTTTTGTGGGACACAGAGTCAAAGGCCTTCCTGAAATCAAGATAGAGTATGTCTACCACTTGGCCCCCATCTACTGTCTTAGTGATACAGTCAAAGAAGTCAATTTGATTTGTTTGACATGACCCCCATGAACCCATGCTGCCTCACATCCTGATGCTCCTGCCTAGTTCCTCTTGCTAACTGAAAAGGGAGAAGAACATACAATTATTTTTATCCTGGCAGATGGTTTACTACAGATCAACTTGATCCGCTTTAGGAAGTTTCCCGTGATTCCATATCCCTTCAATGCCTTTTCAGCATCTAGAGATATGGAGTGCAGTGTCCGTTCCCAAAAAGACTTGTAGGACATTAAGCGCCTTTCTGGTGTTATGTTTGAGTCTTCTACCCAATATGAATCCAACTTGGTCCTGATGGACCAGGTCCGGATAACCTTGGTTAATCTCTCAGCCAGGATTTTTGCAAAAATGCTATGTTCACTGTTAAGAAGTGATATGGTCCTATATGACTCACAACTGATCTGAGGGTTTGTCATTTTAAGAAGCAATATAAGTTCAGCTTCATGAAAGATTGTGGCAATTTTCTTTCAACAAATTGTTATATAGATCTACCAAAAAAAAAAAATTGGCATCCACATCTCAAATACGTTTTTATACAACTCAAATGGGAAACCATCCGGACCCAGACTTTTACCATTTGGAATTGATCTGATTACTGACATAACCTCATCAGGGGGATGTCCCTGTTTAAAATACTTAACTCTAGGTTGGAGATCCTGGAGAGGTGCAGACTGCCTATGTAATCTGAAATTAATCCTTCTTCTGTTTGTTGCTCTGGTGTATACAATATTTTGTAAAAATTCTGAAAAGTTCCCAAAATATCTGTTTCCTCCGAGGACAAGATTCCATCTTCCTTTAATATAGTTTGGATTGTGTTTCTGTGTCTTTTACACTGGATCTGATAGGCTAACATTTTGCCCAGTAGCTCTCCATAATAATAGTATTTTGCCCTTGCTTTATCCATCTCTCTTTCAGCTTTTTCCTGAATGACCTGCTCCACTGTATCTGTTATTACCATGAATTTTGTTTCTGATTGTTCTGTCTGATTCCATATGTGTTCTGCTTTGGCTATAGCCAATTCCCTTCCAAAGTCATTAATTTACTATCCTGTGCCTTTTTCTTATCCCTACTTGGGACGTTATCCATCCTCAAAAGACTTTATTGCATCCCAAAGAATATTATTTTTAATTTTATGCCTGGATTGTGGATCCATAACCACTGAATCTCTTCTTGAATCTGTTCTTAAATCCCAGGAATAACCATGAGGAATTATCAAACCTCCATGTTGACCTACCTAGTTGTTTACACCCTATTTGCCCAAGGCCCAATTCTATAATTAACAGTGCATGGTCAGAGATCCAAATTGGTTCAATATAACCTTTTTCACCTCTTTGCATAAACGCTGAGAGATAAAAAGTGGTCTAGCCTTGAAAAAGTTTTATAAGATTTTGAATAGTGTGAGTATTTTTTCAAATTTGGATATAAACATCTAAAGGGTCCAAGTCCAAATTCTGGTTCATTTGTTTTACCACCTCTGCTGCTTGTTTTTCTTTCAGTGGCTGGGGGTTCCCTATCCAGTAATCCAAACTCCCCCCCCACCAACTATTCTAAATGGGCCAAAATGAGATAGCACAAGGTATAGATTAGTTAAAAAAAAAGCAGGATCTTCCTGATTTAGGCCATAAATTGATGCCAGTGTGACTCCTCCATTCTGTGAACAAACTCTTATTATCACAAATCTTCCCATACTATCCAGCAGCACTTTATCCATTCTATATTCTAACTGTCTTTTAACAAAGATGGCGGCGCCCCTTGCCAAATTGGTGAAGTTGGAAACAAAACTGTCTGCCCCCAGTATATTAACAGAATATGAAATGTCTCTATCATTAAAATGTGTTCCTTGCAGAAACAGACAATCAATCTTCCTTTTTTACCAACCTGATCACTTTCCTTTTCTTAAGTCTTTCCTTACAGTCGTTCAGATTCCATGTCATTATTTTTAACGTTTCCATTGGGAATGATTATGCATTCCCCTTTGAGATAATCTTCCCCGGGGTTTGTCCATCTTATCTGACCAATATATAGAATGCAGTTTAATTCATGAAGCTTGCACCTGGGCACCACTCTTTTTTTTTTTTAGTCCAGCTTCTGAATAACCACTTTTTTACCTTTTTATTCCACGTTTTACTCCCCCCTCCCCACACCAATCTGATCTTTTGCTTAACTTTTTTTAATACCATCAAAAAAAGAAGGCCATGCAAACTCTTAAGTGATCCCCTTATACCCGACAAGCAGACACTCCCCCTCCCCCCTTGAGGTTGCCAAACCTTTGCTAAATGCACGTGTGGTGAGTAATAGGGTAGGAGACTTGGTTAACCACCCTAGGAAATAAATCCCCAGTGCCCCCTTTTAAATATTATATAAGAAAAGGGAAGGACTGAAAATTATCTGTAGATGGGGAATATAGACCAACTTATCCAAGGAGAACTACGCCCTTTAGAGCTACCCCTATCCATAGCTCAAACAATAACCAAACAGATTCCTTCTTGTTTATATTGCCCTTACCCCCTCCCCGAACCACAGATACTGAATTCATAAGCTATTTTTGCTATACTTGATTATTCTTAGGAACATTGTTGGTTCCACCTGGGTCTAGATTGTCTTCTGGGGACCTCTGATGCATTTTCAAAGCTTCCTCCCATCCATTAGAGTGGAAGAATAAAGTTTTTCCCCCCTCCAGATGCACCCTTAGTTTGGCTGGGTACAACAGTGCAAATTGGATGCCTTCTTTTCTTAATTTGTCCTGTACATAATCAAAACTTTTTCTTTTTTCTAATATGGTTTGGTGGAATATCTGGATATGCTCGTAATCTCATCCCATTGAAAATAAACCTTTTCCGACTCTAGCTTTGGTTAACATTTTCTCTTTATCTTGATAGCATAATGGTTTTATTTACATAAACCGAGGCCTGCCATGAGTATCCTTAGCACCAAATGCTCTGTGCACCCTATCCACCTCCACTTTTTTTTTCCAGGAAGGGGAAGGAGGCCCAGAATTGCAGTGAGCATTTCCTCACAAAATCCATGGGGGTCCTTGCCCTTGATGCCCTCAGAGAGGGTTGCCTATTTTAAGTTAACCCTTCTAGGCCTGGATTCAAGGTCTTCCACCTTTAATTTCAGTCCTTCTAGCTCTTTATTACTCTTGGTTATAATGGTAGACATTTTAGGTAGAGTGTCTTCAATTTACTAATTCTATCTTTGCACTCTGTAGCTCTTAAGGCCAGGCGTCTAGTTCCTCCACAACTTCCAAAGTTTGTTACTAAGGGTTGAAACTGCAAGAGTAAAACTCCAAACTACCTCATTTCTTTCAATATATCCGAGAGTTTTAACAAATTCTTCCCCTGCTTCAGATGACATCCTGGAGTTATTCTCTCCCCACTCTTTCCACCCCTTCCCTCCTTCCTTCCTCTTGTTTCGTTTTTATGACTTTTACTGCCCCTGGTTTTTGAGGCCATTCTCCCCTTTTGTGTTTCTTGTGCCCTTTCTCCTTTTAGTTTTTTCCTCTCATTGTATTTAATATTAGACTTGAAAGAAAAAATATCATACGTGCATACTGGTGACTCAATATATGCCACAGAGGCTGAAGAAGGCACATTTCAGACTTTGAGTTATAATCTTTTACCTTTTTTCTTTGAGTGCTTTCCCTTTAAAATGGTTTTCTGTCTTGAATTGCCCTCCAGACAAGTGCAGGGTTTTTCTTTTATTTCTTTTATATGCTGTTGGCTTAACCTCCCACTGAGTGATGGGATTTTTATTTTCTTCTTCTTAATTTTTTTTTCCCCCTTATAGGCCCTTCCTTCTGTTGACCAAAAACAAACCCACCCCTCCACCTGATTCTCCCAGATGAAGGGGTTACTGTACCTGTAGATGTTGTTTTTTTTTTCCAAAGTTGGAATTGTGTGCATTGGAGAGCCATGCAAGTGGTCAGAATCAGGGTGTTGAGAGTTATGGCCACCTTCCTTTGAGTCATTGTTCCCTCTCCTTAGGATCCCGTTATGGCATTCTCCACCTCCGTTGCTTGAACCAACTTACCACTGTCAATGTCGGCCACTGAGATTTCTGATGTCTTTTCAAATGGGAATCGAACTCAGCCCAGCAGCGGAGACTGAATTCCGGGATTGCCAGAGCCTGTAAGAGGCCCTGAAGCAGCCCACTCCCTTCAGAACTCAGCCCAGCAGCGGAGACTGAATTCGGGGATTGCCAGAGCCTGTAAGAGATAAAGTGTCCTGCACTACAGCCTGACTGTTGTGTGGCAACTTCCTCTATTTTCATACTCTTAACCATTCCTCACTCCCTCCTTCTCTGATTTAAAAAATGTACCCTTTCTACACTCTGTCCCTGGCTGTGTTTCAAACCCAGTACCCTTGCAGTCAGAGTCAGCCGTCTACCTCTGCACCACTTTGCCTACCTATTTTATTACTACTTTCTAAGCCTTTTAATCACTTACCCCCAACCTGCCAAAATATAAGTTTACCTCTTCTTCCTTGCTGGATTTGGACCCCTGCACCCTTATTTCCAAAGTCCACAGTTCCACCACTCACCTAGAACACCTGCCTATTTTTTACTGCAGGATCTCATAACTATAAAGAACGACCAACCTTGTGACACAACCAGTGTTATCTAAGTGCTTCTGCAAACCTTGAACCCAACTCCCTGCTGCTACAGCCACTAGTCTAGCTCTCTCCTACTACCCTGATCAAGACTTGAACCTGGTACTCTATGCACTTCAGGCACATACACTACCACTACACCATAGCAGCAACTAGGCTCAGAGGTGATCTCTCACTACTATCTCCCCTCTTTCATCCTAGTCCCCCCATTCTTTCCTCACTTCAGCTCCACCAGCCTTCCCAACTATGCACATGCATCCCCTGCTCACCAGCCTATCTCTTCTCCTCCTCCTTCCTTTGCCTTCCACATACCCTAGTGTCCCTATTAACCCTCGGCCTCACTACTCCAGTGTTCCTACCTACCCTCCTGTCCTCCCCTCCTCCTTTACCACTGCTCCTCCCTCTCCCTCCTCCTCCACATCCCATATGCTCCTCTCCACCTCACCCCTTTCCAGACATTACCTGTCCTCCCCCCACACCCCCTTGCACTTCTGATCACTCAGGCCTTCTCTGCCTGTGCTACCCTACCCACCCCTTGTGCAACTAAACCCCCTTCCTCATTCTATCGCTCCCGGCGTAAACTCTCCATCTGCCTCCCTCTGACCAGAGCACTTCTCCTCCTTCTACTCCTAACAGGGAACATACATCCCAACCCAGGCCCTGCCCCCTCCCATCCACCCACTCAGCCCACTGGTCTTCAAGTAGCCTCCATGAACATATGCAGCCTGCTGAAGAAATTTGATGCCCTACAGTGCTGGGCCTTGGCTCACCAACCAGACATCATAGCCCTGGTTGAAACCTGGCTGTCCAAATCAACTCCTGACTCATTTGTCTCCCTCCCAGGCTATACATTATATCCCGGGAGGACGAGTAGGCAAGCGAGGGGAGGCTGTGCAATCTGACACCAGGGACACAATACCTGGACACGCACTCCCACCCTGCCCTCATAAATGGGCCCAGGCCTTACCTCAGACTCACCCAGACCCCTCTGGAGCCCTCTCTATTTCACCACAGCCTCGTTCCCCCAAAGAACCAGCACCCAGCCCTGGTATCTTTAACGGACTACCTGGCCACCCTCCACCATAAGGCAGAACAAATCCTAGTGGGGGACCTTAATGTAAATTGGCTCAGCACCTCCTCATCCACTACCAGAGACTCATTTGCCGCCCAAGATCTGACACAACTCGTCACCCAGCCCACGAGACCTTAACCTAAGAGTGGTACAAGCACCCTTCTGGATATTATTATAACCAACCCGAATTTATAAAATCCAAAACATCCAGGTCCTCCCAGACCCCTGAGTGACCACTCCCCTATCCTATTCCACTGGTAGCCCCCCAATCCCAAACCCAAAGCCCAGACCACCTCCACAGGCGCCTCCGCCCTGGTGGGCTGAAGAACTTAAAGCACTCTCACCCAGATAGACTGGTCCCCATTCAGCAGGCAACCAACATTGACACTGCCCTCACCTTCTTCACTCCACCTTCAACATGGCCTGTGATCTCTTTGCAACCTTAACCAAATCCGTCCAAAACAGAACGCACCTGGGTTAGCCCGGCCTCCTACAATTACTTAGAAACCGGGATAACCTCTGGCACCTTGCCACTGAAACAGGTCTCGTCTGATAGGCAAGCATACAATGCAGTCCGGAATAAGTGCTCATGGGCCATCAGGAAAGCCAAGGCAGACCATTACCAGGCCTCCTTACCTCCTCCTGGGGCTCAGCCCGGACCTTCTGGGATAATATTAAGCAACTCAATGGTAAAGCTTGCTCCCCTGCCCCATCCCAGCTCACTAGAAATGCACCACCTCCACCGAGCCTGCCACCATAGCTAACTGGTTCAACACCATTTTCACTGACCTTAGCTCAGTCCTCCCTAGTAATTTCTTTGACCCTCCCCCAGCCAACCTCCCCTGTCCTCCAGCACCCCAGCTTCCACCTCGTGAAGATTTCCACCCGGAAGCAAGACCCATCCTAATCAAAGCTCTCAATGGCAACAATCCCGGCAGTGACTCACTGGACCCCAGCATCCTCAGGCTGGTGCTAGATGAAGTCCTTGCAGCACTCACAAGCTTAATTAACCAGTCACTCTGCCTGGGACAATTCCCCACAGCTTGAAAAACAGCCATTATCACACCTATTCATAAAGGGGGCGACAGGTCATTGGCCAACAACTACCGGCCAATCTCCATCCTCCCTCCCCTCTCTAAAACCCTGGAGAAAGTGGTGGCCATTCAGATCACTGATTATCTGGCTAAGCATAACATTTTATGCCCAGAGCAACATGGCTTCCGTGCGGGTCACAATACCAGCACTGCCCTTATTGAATTCTCCAACTTTCTACACTCCTCCTTGATACCAGCTCCCTAGCTGGTGCAGTGTTCATTGACCTCTCAAAGGCTTTCTGACACTGTCTCCCATCCACTTCTGCTGAATGCACTCTGCACACTGGTCTCTTGGCTGGCCCCTGGCATGGTGTGCTAGCTATCTTGACACTCGATCTCAGTGTGTCAAAATTAATAGCACACTCTCCGATACCCGTCCCATTCTCTCTGGGGTTCCCCAAGGCTCCATCCTGGGCCCACTTCTCTTCTCGCTGTATCTGAACACCCTGCCCAGTGCATGCCCTGGCAAAATTCTACTGTATGCAGATGACGCTGTCCTTTTTGCCACCCACCGCAATCCCATCTCCCTACAGGACTCCCTACAGCAGTCTTTCAACAGTGCCGAGGCTTGGTTTAAGGAGCGCAGACTCGTCATCAATCTTAAGAAAACCAAAACTATGCTCTTTTCCCACCCCCAAAACAAAGCTAGCAACCACCCACTCTATATCCTTCCAAGTACCAACCAGCCACTGGAACAAGTCTGCTCCTACAAATACCTTGGGGTTACCTTCGATTCAGCCCTCACATTTCCTACCCCATCGACACCCTAACATCCGCCACACCAACACACGGCTTGGCATCCTATTCCATCATAAAACCTGCCTTCCCCAAATGCTCTCCGGCTAGCTGTTACATCATCCGTTCTGTCCCTTGTAGACTATGGTCTACCAGTATATAGTGCTGCCGACACCACTGCACTCAACAAAATTCACCTAACCCTGAATAAAAGTCGCAGATTGATTACTGGTGCCCCCAGGCTCCACACACACCTGTCAGCTGTATGTCGATGCTAACCTGCTTACCCTGGATGAACGGCTCCGATACCAAACCTGTCTCCTCACCAAAAAAACCCTACTCGGGCTCTCCCCCCCTGGGGTAACGGCATCCATCCACCAGAGCCCTCCCACTATTGCAACACGGTCTTCCTACAAGACCACTCTAAAGGTCCCCAGATCAAGAACCAGCCGTGGCCAGAGGTCCTTCTGCTATAGAGCCCCAACCTGGTTTAACTCTCTCCCTGCCACCATCACCAATGCCATCACCATCTCCAAGTTCAAACCACACTTCAGAACCACATCTTCAGCACTCGTAACTGCTCCTGTCTCTGAACATAGCCTCCACCTCTGCTTCTCTTGACAATGCCCCCGGGGCAGCTCTCCACCCAACCATCCCCTCCACCACTTCCCTGTACACCATGCCTATGTTTAACCTGGCCAGTGCCAGCTGTTTCAGTGTTTACCAACCAGAATGCTCACTTGATACCAACTTGTGTAACACCTGTTATCAATTACATGTACCCTGTACCCAATTGTATTTTGTCTGACAACAATGTGACGTGGCGCCTCTGTTGAACGCCTATTGTTTTGCAAAACTTTGCTATGTAACCAAAACACAATGTATGTCTTTATGTGACGAAGTACTTTTGGAAACGAGCCTCTGGCTCAAAGGTTGTAAACTGATTCTTAAATAAATAAAAATAAAAAATAAATATTTCAAACATGCTTTTAGAGCCCCGACATACCCCAGTATGCCTCTTCAACACTGCCTTCATCTCCCCATAACACACTTTTTGATCCACCGACTCACCGGACAACTGGCCGCTTCATGGGAAACCACAAACACAGACTCAATTAAGAGCCAGAAGCTCATCCCCTCCAATTATGCTCCTTTTCTCAGCACAGCACCCAAATTTGGGCTACATCAAACAACTTATTGGTGCTGCATGATGCAGAGAACAGAACCAGATGGTCAGCGTCTCCCTGCGTGTAGCAGTCTAGGTGCAGCAATGCATTCTGACATGTGTAAAATGCTGCCTCCTTCCCTAGTGTGCATAAGAACTAGTTCTGCCCTCTCAGCCAACAGGCCCGTGTATTGTGCCCGAAGGGTATTGAGATACAACCAGTTCACAGCAGGGGTAGCCAAAGGTATGCCTTCTTACAGATGGCACTAAGATATCTAACGGGAGGGGTGGAAAAAATAAGAAAGGACCTAAGCAGGCTTGAGGAGTGGTCAAGAGTGCGGCAGCTAAGATTCAGTGCAAAGAAGTGTAAAATCATGCATTTGGGGCACAGAAACCCAGGGGAGGAGTACATGATAGGGGTACTGACAACCAGCAAACAGGAAAGGGACCTGGGGGTAATCATATCTGATGACCTAAAGGTGACCAAGCCTTGTGAAAAGGCTGTGGGGGAGAGCCAGTGGAATGCTAGGGGTGCATAACGAGAGGTATCACCAGCAGAAAAAAGGAGGTGTTGATACCACTGTACAAATCATTAATGAGACCCCATCTGGAGCACTGTGTCCAGTTCTGGAGGTTGCATCTCTGGAATAATAGACAGAGTAGAGGTAGTTCAGAGAAGGGCCACAAAACTGGTGCAGGGTCTGCACCAAAAGTCATAAGGAGTGACTAGAGGACTTGTATATGTATACCCTGGAAGACTGGAGAGGGGGGGATATGATAAAACCTTCAAATACATCAAGGGCATAAATAAGGTAGAAGAGGGTAGCAACCTTCAGAAAAAAAGATGTTCAAGAACAAGGAGTTATGATATGAGGCTGGAAGGGGGTAGACTCAAGAGTAACATGAGGAAGTAGTTCTTCATAGAAAGGGTGGTGGTTGCATGAACAGCCTCTCAGCAGAGGTGGTGGGGGCAAAAATGGTAGGTGAATTCAATAATGCATGGGATAGGCACAAGGGAATCCTAGCAATGGGAAAGAGAGAGTAAATGTCAGAGATCAAGTAAGATCTGCAGCATTGCAGTAGTAGGGAAATAGACCCCTTCCGGCCACCCATCATTAGGGCACCAACTAATGGAGCTCACCACCCACTCCTCGAGGTCCACCCCCCTGGAGTTAGTATATATAGAAGGGGGTGTGGTGGAGTAGCCCCCTACAAAAAGAGGTGCCGGCGACCTCAAAACATGGTGCCCTAATGACCGGGCACACTGCCGCCAGTGCCCTAAATAAGTGGCATCAAAATGGACAGACTAGGTGGGCCAAGTGGTCCTTATTGGCTGTCATTTCTATATTTCTAAAAAGTTAGCATTCAGAAGGTATAGGGAGACACAGAGGAAAGAGGATGAAGGTGTGTCATAAGATGCAGAGGAAGACAGGGAAAGCAGTCAGGAGTGCACAGGCACAGAGGAGAGAAAATAGCACAGGCAGTAAAGAAAGGGATAAGACATTTTTCAGACATGTAAGCAAAAGAGAAAAACAGAGAAGATTGTAAGGCTAAGGAGGGAAGGGAGAATTGTGTGGAGGGGGACCCGGAAAAAAACAACAGTGTTCACGGAGGAAGAGAAAGGAGAGGGACCACAGTTAAGTGGCAGGAGCATCAAAGGAAGGGAGGTGGACACTAGTCCATTTATAGAGAGTCCTGAAGGAACTGCAAATCTGAAAGTGGACAAGACAATGGGGCCAGACGGGAAACATTCAAGGATATTGAAGGAGCTCAGAGAGGTGCTTGCTGCACCTCTGACAGTCCTGTTCAACCACTCACTGGAGATGGACATGGTCCCAGAGGACTGGAGGACAGCAGATGACTAGTCCCACTGCGCAAAATCAGTAGCAGGGAGGAAGCCGGATACCAGCAACTTACAGGATTCAAGGAAGCATGGACTCATCAGGGGGAGGTCATGTCAAACTAATCCGATAGATTTCTTTGACTGGATGACCAAGGAAGTACTAACATACTATTTGCCAGCAGATTAGGCCTTATGGTCTATCGAGTCTGCTCGAACCTTAGATCCTTAGTCGGGTGCCGAGGCCCTCCCATCCCTTGTGCTCCAGAAACCCCTATCATCCATCCCCACCCCCCTGGGACAGGCCATCATCTGATACATCCACTTTCTGCGTCTGTCCCACCCTCTCTTGAAGCCCTCCACTGTGGATCTCTGAACCAGCTCACCAGGCAGTGCATTCCAAGGGTCCACCACCCTCTCAGTGAAAAACCTCCTCCACTTTTCCCCTCACCCTTCCACCTTCCAACTTCAAACCATGCCCTCTGGTGATACCTCCCTGCTTTAGTCTAAAGATCCCCTCCATGTTTACCCTATTTATTCCCTTGAGGTACTTGAAGACCTCAATCATGTCCCCCGTCTCTCCTCTCCTCCAATGGAAACAGGCAGAGCTCCTCAAGTCTGTCCTCATACGTCAAATCCCCTAGCCCTCATATCATCTTTGTTGCCCTCCTATGTACCCTCTCCAGTAGCTGTATGTCCCTCTTCAAGTGTGGTCTCCAGTACTGTACACAGTACTCAAGGTGTGGTCCTAACCAGTCCATTGTATGGCCGCAGAATCACTTCCTTGCTCCTAGAGGTGATCCCCTACGATGCATCCCAATATCCTGTTTGCCTTGCTAGCCGCCTCCTGCACTGCTCAGAGTTATTCATACATGCATCCACCATGACCCCTAGGTCTTTTTCCCCTATTGAGGCCTCCAGCACCTCCCTCCCAGGGTGTACCTGTGTTTAGGTTTCCGACCAAGATGCAACACCTTGCACTTGGTGATATTGAAATTTAATTTCCATGTGTGAGCCCAGCTTTCCAGGGCGCTCCAGGTCTCTTGCAGGGCCAACTTCCCTTTCTCCTCAACTACTGCTCCCATCTTGGAGTCATCCGTGAAGAGACTCATTTCACACCCTATACCCTCCCTGATGTCCGATATGTATGCATTAAACAGGATCGACCCAGGACCAGAGCTCGCGGTACCCCACTACCAACCCTCTCTAGGGTCTCGAGCTCCCCCACAGACCACTACCTCTGGTGCATCCAGCTAGCCAGTTTTCAATCCATCTGACCATCAAAGGGCCTACTCCTAACCCCATCAGTTTCTCCACCAGACCATTGTGGGGACAGTGTCAAACGCCTTGCTGAAGTCCAAGAATAATACATCCACAGGCTTTCCCTGTCCAGTTCTGATGTTACCCATTAGTAGAACTCCACAAGGTTGGTTTGACATGATCTACCTGGCATAAACCCATGTTGCCGACTTATCCAGACCTCCCACCTCCTCCAAGTACACCCCAATCTTTCCTTTAGTATACTCTCCATTAATTTCCCCACCACCGAGTCAAACTGATGGGTCTATAGTTACCTGGTACTCCTCGACCCCCTTTATGGATTGGCACCATATGCCTCTCGCCAATCTAAGTACCCTCCCTGTCTCAAGTGACCTGTTGAAAGAGCTCCGCCAGGGTGCAGCCAATATATCACCAATTCCACATAATACTCTCGAATAAAATACCATCTTAATTTGTCTTTCTTAAAGGACATGAGCTAACCACCATTTTTGTGTAATAACATCATCATCCCCTCCACCACTTACCAACCCTTTTATCACCCCAAATGCACACCTACCATTCTCTCCCCTCTTACTAGTAGCCAAACAAGTGAAACGATGAATCACAACCTACCTAAGCCTACAAACCCTTCAACATTATTCCACACCAAAACAATAAACAACTGGAATAGCACAAGACTAGAGCAACAGTAGCAAACTAGTAAAAATTGGTGAGAAACAAAGCGTCAGAAGTGGCCAACAGAAATTCCTTTAAGAAAAGGAAGGAATTATCAACAAGTACTACTAGAATCCAATACACAAGACCAATCCTCTCTAACTAATAGTAAGTACAGAAAGAACTGCAAGAAAAATTGTCACTTACCCCCATGAAAGGCACTAAAAGTCTACAATAAGTATTGAACACTCACAGGTATGAGAAAAATTAATAGGTATCTAAGAAGCTTCAAGGTGTTCATAGATATGCAACTATGTTTCAATGTGAAGAATGAAAAATCAGGTACTTAGGGCATAGACATCCTAGGGCAGAGTACGATGGGGACAGTAGAACTGATGACTACCAAACTGGAAAAGAGTTCTGGGGTAATCATATCTGATGACCTAAAGGTAGCCAAACAAGTGCAACAAAGCTGTGAGGAGAGCCAGTGGGATGATAGAGTGCATAGAAGAGGTGTCAAGAAAACAAAATAGAGGGTTACAGATAGGAGCAGGGACAGCATAAAATTGCCTTGTATGCGGATGATATCTTGATGTTCCTAGCAAACCCGAATAGGTCTATCCCCAAATTAATGACTATAGTCCAGTAATTCCAGGGGCTATCAGAATATAAACTTAATCAAAATAAAACAGAAATGTTTACTTTTAATTACTCGCCCACCTCTGCTTTCTCGCAGCTGTACCCAATGAGATGGACACTCACGACTTTAAAATACCTTGGGATTAATCTGAGAAATACTAATGAGTTTATATATCAAGGCAACTACTTACCTCTACTAAAACAGATAAAAGATGATGTTAAGAGATGGGCATTGCTACCTATGCAACAGTACGCTAGAATACACACCATAAAAATGAATATTCTCGCTTGTTTTCTGTATCTATTTCAATGTGCCCCAGTAGCATTGAATAAGAAATGGTTCAAGGAAACCCATAAGATCTTATTTAAATTGATATGGTTAAATAAACGACCTAGAATAAGAAGGAAATAGTGCAGTGGGGAAGGGAGTGGGGGGTGGGCACTCCCAGACTTAGACACTTATTGGATGGCAGCACAACTTAAATCGGTATTACAATGGGGAAAGAACATCTGAAAGCACACTGAAAGATATAGAACAACAACAGATGGCACCCAGATGCCCGGGGGCAATGTTATTTGGTGAACAGTTACCAGCAGAGGGGCAGGAATTTTGGTCTACACCAGTGAGGGTGTCATCGCATGCCATTGGGAGATTTCAAAACACCCCAGAATCAGAAGAGATAGATGGCAATTTAGGTGGCTGATAGACACTCCTGATTTTACCGGGTAAGACATACATATGGTACAAACAACAGGCATCAAAGGGGTTCCAATATGTTAAGCAGAGCCTAAGGGGCAACAATATGCTCGAATTTGAAGAATGCCGGAGACTATTTGGTTGGAGGGAGGTAGATAGATTGAGATACCTTCAGATGCAGAATTATATATCAACTCAGAAAAGGAAAATAGGTACAGGGCAGAGGATAGGAGAGAGAGAGATAGATAAGTACAGAGGGGATGATGGGCATCACTACAACAAAAGGGGCTATATCTAAGAGATATAAGTACCTAATCTCATATAGGCCAATAGCCACAAAACATATGGAGAGGAAATGGGAAGAAGAATCAAGGGTCCATCTCACACCCAGAGATTAGGAGAATATATGGCAAACCACCTTTCACATGACATCTTCACCAGGGTGGAGAGTGTATGCATGGCAAACGAGGATACAATTTTTTATTACCCCCCCAAGTAAAAGTCCAGTGGGGGAGGGCAAGAAGGGAGCTTGCTGGTGCAACTGTGGAGAACAAAGAGGAACACATACACACATATTCTATACGTGTCCAACATTACAAACATTTCTGAGGGAAGTAGAAAACATAATCCAAAGTATCTTTCAACTTCAGATGCCATTAGGCATACAACACATTATATTGGGACTTCCACCAAGAGAGATTAGAGGGGCCAATTTAAAATATATTTGGGCAATCTGCATAGTGGCAATTAGTAAAGCTATCACAAAGAGATGGCTAAAACCAACCCCACCAGACCCTAGAGAATGGAAAAAAATAGTAGTGGAAATACAGAGGATGGAAGAGATCACATATTCGATAGGAGATAGGATGGAAAAGTTTGTAGAGATGGACGATTTGGACATTGCAGAGATAGAAGAATAGTGAGGGAAGGTAGGGAAAATTGGTGAGATATTCCAAATATAAAGAGGAAAGACAGTGCTGTAGTTAGAAAACTTGGAACTAAGGATGATAAAAAAGCGCCATCTATACCCTCACTTCCCTGGCCCCGAATAAGTAAGTAAAGTTGCATAGCTCTGCATTGGTTTTAGTTTTTATGATAGGGTTACTGTATTAATGTGTGTACAAATGCTTAAGAAGAAAATGGAAAAGGATGGTGCATCTTATACCTGCTATATCTGTGATGACATTGTACAAATGGAGTTGCACAATAAAGAAAAAATATTAAAAAAAAAAATGAGGGGTATCATCAGCAGTAAGAGGGTGGTGATGATACCACTGTATAAATGATTGTTGAAACCTCACCTTGAGTACTGTGTCCAGTTCTGGAGACCACATCTCCAGAAGGACAGAGTAGAGGCAGTCAAGAGGAGGGCAACAAAAATGGTGCAAGGTCTGCACCAGAAACCATATGAAGATAGACTAAAATACCTCAATATGTACACACTGGAGGAAATAAGGGAAAGGGGAGACACGACAGATACTTTCAAATACCTCACAGGTATAAATAAGGTACAAGAGGGAAGCATTCTTCAGAAAAAAAAAGATGCTCAAGAAAAAGGGGACATGCTATGAAACTGGAAGGGAGGGTCAACTTGGGGGGAACATAAGGCACATCACAGAAAGCGTAGTGGATGATTGGAACAGCCTTCCAGTGGAGATGGTGAGGGTGAAAGCTGTGGCAGGATTTAGGAATGCATGGGATATGCATCAGGGGAACCTTAGACATTAGGGAAGAGGAAGGGCTAAGCTGGAGATCAAGTAGGGTCTGTGGTATTACAATAGGTAGGAAAAAAGGGCATATTGGGTGGCCAAGCAGTTTCTTATCTGCTGTCAAAGTCTATATTTATATGGGCTGGGCTGTCTCTGACCTAGGGATTTGGAAGCCAGAATACATAAGGGTTGGTTCGTTACCTCAGCAGTCCACGGTGAGTGGAAGGATGTAGGAATAGCCTAAACAAGTGCACAAGATAGCTGGTTAAGCACAGAACACCAACAGAAATCCTTCTTGCATCATAGACACCTTGTGAGAGCAGAGATCCAGTGACCTAGCTAGTGGGTTATCAGTACAAGTCGTAAGAAGGAAATAATAATCCCTTTACAAGACACTGGTTAGGCTCCATCTGAGTACTGCATGCAGTACTGGAGGCCGACCTGCACAAGGACATTAACTAAATTGAGGCAGTCCAGAGAAGGGCAACCAAAATGGTAAAGGGACTGCATTAGAAAACATATGAGGACAGATTAAAGGAGCTCAGTATGTATACCCTAGAGCAAAGGAGGGAGAGAGGTGATATGATCAAAACATTCAAACATTTTAAGGGCGTTAACAAGGTGAAAGAATCTAACATGTTTCAGTGTAAGGACACGAGGACACAGCATGAGATTTGAGGGAGGCCGATTAAGGGGTAATGTGAGGAAGTTCTTTTTCATAGAAAGGGTGGTGGATGCATGGAACAGCCTACCCCAGGAAGTGGTGGATATGAATACAGTGCAGGGCTTCAAACAGGCATGGAATACGCATGAGGGCGCTACAGATGAGTATGAATAGATAGGTCATTGACAGAGTAAAGTCCTATGGCACATTCATAGGGTAGAAAAAATGGGCAGACTGGATGGGCCTTGCAGTCCTTATCTGCCATCAACTTCTATGTTTCTACCGGGTTTGAGAATGGACTCAGGTTTCCCAAACTGGTATCATATCAATGATACAGACATAACCCACTTCACTGCCACCAGGGAGACACTAGTCAGAGAACAAGCTCAGGTTTCACAGTCTGAGACTGTCACAGCTTCTCAGCATCTATCCTTCATATACAATTTATCAGGCCATCTAGTTAGTCTTTGATAGTGTTTTCTTTATGAAAATGTTGGTGTACAATCTCATTTTTGTTCCCTGACTCTAATAATGAGGATTCCTCATTTTTCACAATCAATGTCACATAGTTTTCTGGTACTGAAAGTTCTGCTACTGTTAAGAGAACAAAGGTAAATCAGAGGTAGAGGCACAAACCACTGGCATTAGCCTTGTGATACAGACATAACTCCCTGAACGGCAACTGGGTGATCAGAGTTTGAGAATAGACTCGCTTCCACCGAGGTATTTTACAAATAATACAGATATAACCCCTGTACTGCCACCTGGGAGTCCCAGGTATGAGAATGGACTCTGAAATTGTTATTATACCAATGATTCCTACATAACCCTGTACTGCCACCTCGGAGTTCCAGGTTTGAGAATATACTGGTTTTCCTCCATTGCATTATATTAATGATGCACTCCTAACCCCTACACTGCCACCTGGATGTTCCGGTATGAAAATGGACTCAAGTGTCCCACCCAGGTATTGTACTATGGTTACACACATAGACCCCTGCACTGCCACTTGGGAGTCCCAGGTTTCATTTTTTTATGTTAATTTGTTTCTGCTACTTGGTCAGCTGGCCCCATCACCCCAGCATCCACCAGGACTTACCTTTAGCTTTTCCCCAGGGATTCTCACCCCCACAGCAAGGTTGGCAGGAGCTCCCTGAAAGGCCCCCACAAGGAACAGGATCTGGTTCACTGAGGTGTCCAGCTGGCTGTGCATGGAGCCTGCAAGGCACCAGTGTCATCCTGCTGGTCAGCTGCCATGATTTCCCTCTGACTTAGACCCATCTCCTGAGTGTGGCTGCAACAGCATGCAAGGATGACAATGGCAGAGCTTTGCATGCTTCTGTATGCAGCCTGCTGGGCATCTGTGCTGCCTCCACTGCCTACATTTTTGGGACATGACATGCCAGGCCCCAGCTACTGCTAGGGGCCAGGCAAGTGCCGTTTCCACTCCCACCCTCCCCTTGAGAGGAGCTGTCTTCTGGATGCTCGATCCTCTCCTCCCTGAGTGACCCTCACCACCCACTCACACTGTGAATGTGAGTTGCTAGTGTGGAAGGTGCTAAGGATAGATGCATCAGTCCTCCACATCACTGATCCAGCTGGGAGTCCCAGGTTGGACTCAGGTTTCCTGCTCTGGTATTATACCAGTGATACACTCATAACCTCCTGCACTGCCACCTGAGAGTCCTGGGTTTGAGAACGGACTTAGGTTTGCCACATTCATATTATATCAAAGATACAGACATTACCCCTCTGCACTGCCACCAGGGAGATGCGAGTCTGAATAGGTTCAGGTTTCCCCACTGTGAGATCATCTGGGCCTCTTGACATCTATCCTACTTGTAACATTTTCCAGGTCACCTACTTACTGTTGATGGTGCTTTCTTCAGGAGACTGCTGGCTTATGGTCTCATCCTTGATCACTAACTCCAATACTGAGGGTTCCTCTTCTTTCACAATCAAGGTCACACAGTTTTCTGGGACTGGACATTTGATACTGCTAAGAGAAGAAACATCAATCAGAGATAATGGCACAACTACTGGCATTATCCTCTGATACAGACAAACCCCCATGCTGCCACTGGGGTGATCTAAGTTTGAGAATGGACTCTGGTTTCCCCAGTGATACCAATGATATAAACATAACCCTTGGTACTGGCACCAGGCCCTACATCACTGGTGATTTCAGTTTTGCCACTGCTGGCAAATTCAATGACTTATAGAGTACTGCAATAGATTTTTCCATTTATTCTAGAGTGTTATCCAAAGCCTTATGCCTGCATCCCTATGCAGCCTGGTAGACATCTCGGCAGATGTCACCATTTTTTATTCAATGAGCTAGACCCAAACAATGCATACAATGCATGCAGATCACATTTAGCTTCATTATATCTCCACATGCTGCTAGACCCAAACAATGCATACTCAGATCACAGTTAGCTTCATTATATCTCCACATTCTGCTAGACCCAAACAATGCATATGCAGATCACAGTTAGCTTCATTAAATCTCCACATGTTGCTAGACCTAAACAGTGCATACACAGATCACAGTTAACGTCATTATATCTCCACATTCTGCTAGACCCAAACAATGCATACATAGATCAGTTAGCTTCACTATATCTCCACATGCTACTAGACTCAAACAATGCATACACAGGTCAACTAGCTGCAATATATCTCCACACGCTGCTAGACCCAAACAATGCATATGCAGATCACAGTTAGCTTCAGTATATCTCCACATGCTGCTAGACCCAAACAATGTAGACACAGATCACAGGTGACTTCATTATATCTCCATGAGCTGCTAGACCCAAACAATGCATACATAGATCAGTTAGCTTCACTATATCTCCACATGCTACTAGACCAAAACAATGTATACATAGATCACAGTCTGCTTCATTATATCTCCACATGCTGCTGTACCCAAACAATGCAGGCATAAAAACACAGTTAGCGTCATTATATCTTCACATGCTGCAGCAACAAAGTAAAAAAAAAAATACTTTACTTGTTAATGACATCACCAGTGACAAACTTTACCAAATGAGCCGTTCCCAGAGAAAATAAACTCCATTTGTGAAAATGGATGACAGAATCAAACATTTCTCTTGTCTGATATTCACTCTCTCAACAGCAGGAGAAATAAATGAAGTAGCTGGGGACCACCAACGTCATATAGTTGATGATGTGTGACAACATCAGGAAGGCAACTTGGGGAGCTCCGTCTTGCAAAAAATACTCATGAGGCCATCTATGGCTTACAGTCAAATGAATTATACCTCTATGGAGATACCCTTAAAGATTTATCAGTCCCTGGCTACACCCTCTTCAGAAAGGATAGGTCAGGGAAAGGGAGGAGTTGTGACTTTATATGTGAGGAATGGCATGCCATTGTGGTTTCAGTAGTCACAGCATGGGGAAGGGTTATCAAGTTAGGTGTAGGATATACAATTTCTTTTCAGAAGGAGGAGGCAGACAAGAAGATTGCAGAGGATATCATAAGAGCAAATGAACAGGGTGAGTTGCTGTGAGTAGAGATCTGTAACACGCATTACATGGACTGGGGTGTCTGTGTCCCATTAGCAGCAAGTGCTAGAAGCCAGATGGTGACAGAGGCCTGTGTAGCACAGAAGGTAGCAGAATTTACATGAGAGAGTGTTATTCAAGATTTAGTTCTCACAAACTTGAACAGCACTGGTGAAGTCTCCATTCAAGAGCCTGTAAGGTCCAGTGATTAGGAGACCATGTGGTTTGAAATAAGACCGGAGGAATAAAGCAAGTGGTCACAAACAAATATATTGTACTTCAGGAGGAATGATTTTACTAAAGCAGAACTACTAGGAAAAGGTAGTGGGGGTGGAGAATCCTGTGGAGGTAGAACAAAAATGATCTAACTACTAGCAAGTCACATAACTTCCCTGTGCTCCCAGGTTGCACCTGTAAACAAGCTTTCAGCTTAGTGTGCCACTCCTGGTTAAACAACTGAAAAAATGCAGATGTGTGTCTGAGCAGGATAAGGGAGGCCAGCAGAAATGCAAGACAGGCTAAGTTGGATGCAGAGGGAAAGAAATGTAATGGACTCACTCATGCAGGCTCACTCCCATGCTCAGAAACATCACAGGGGAAGGGGCTCCTGGATGCTTGCAGGGAAAGGAAAAGTATCAGGTTATGGAACCTTTTCTGTGTCCTGTGTGCAGTTGAGTTTCTTGACAACCCCAGACACAAACCAAGACACATGATGAACAGGGCATATAATGTCAAGCCTGTGCTGGAGGAGGGCAGAGCTGGTGAAGATTTTAAGATGGAAAGGTCTGTAGTGCTAGGAGTGGTTGCAAACTGTGATAGCTCAGGCCTTGAAAGCAAAAAATGAATTGTAAACAGAGCTGCAGAGTTTCAGAGAGGAAGAATTATAACCATCTGCAAGCCATCACATTGGCAATGCTGAAGGTACAGCACAGATAAAAAGACCAAGGTTTGCTGGTCCAAGTCCTCCAGTAGGTACTATAGCATGATTGCCTGTCTATCACAGAGAGGAGGACAGGGCACTCCATACCAAGATTTTCAACCAGTGGTTGAAAGATTGGTACAAAGAAGAGGGTTTTGGCTACATTGGGGATGGGGTTCCCACCTGGAGGAATAAAGGACTGTACATAGAAGATGGCCTGCATTCATCCTAGAGGGGAGCCACAGACCTCAGTGGATGGTTTAAATGCTATATTAGCAAGCATTTAAACTAGCTGAAGAGAGGTGGCAGAAAGAATCAGAGAGACATGAACTGTCCACCCCCACAAGCTAAAGTAGTCAAAAGGGAAAACCCTAGGGGAGGGAAATCCCCAAGAGTTTCTAATAGCGGGACAAGTAGAATGGTAGAAATGAGGAGGGTTGAGAATGAAGGCAGAATGGATAAGGAGAGTAGGCAAAAGGGAAAAAGGGGAGCTGACAAGAATGGTGACAGAAGACTATGGAAGGCCGTGCACACAAATGCTCGAAGTCTGGGAAATAAAATCCCTTGTGGCCGTAATGGCAGAGGCTGACCTGGACATTGCTGCAACCATCAAGTCATAGTGCAATGAGAACTGTAGAGATAGATTGTCTCTCAGGTTCCTGTTGGTCAGAGTCTAACAGAAGAGACTGCAGGCAAATGGCATTAGATAATAATAAACAAGTTAATTACACAAAATCAGAACCAAGCCCTATTATGAGATCTTACCTAGATACTGGGAGCCAAAGTATTCCCTTATGCCTTGGAGTATGCAGGTGGACTCAGGGTGTAAACATCATACCAAGGCTCTTATCCCTAAGATAGTAAATATGGCAACTGACTTCTTAGTACGTAAGTTATAAGTACAAACAGGCCCTATTGGCCAAAATGCTATCTGACTTCTTTGCATCAGTGATATACATTTGTAGTAAGGTCAGCTAACTTGTGAATACAATGGATTCTTATAAGAAGCAGAAAACAAGTGTAGAATTACAAAGGTTTGCATAATGGTGGTATAGACTGTGTATAGTTATACAACTTCGTAGAAGACTGTAGCATGTGTTAGAAGCAGACCATAATAATCATTCTTAGTACACTGCATATACTGTATATATCCAATGAATCATAATAATCTCATAGATTGTCCCCGATACCTTCCCTTTATATGGTAGGTACATATGCTCTAATAAGTTAGCAGTGATTGTAGCTCTTATTGGAGCTATGATGAGACAGGGGACCAGGTCTAACAATCCCCCCACCTTGTTGCCTTACTGAAAAGGCAACAACAAACAGGTAGGTTGTGGGTGATAGCATCATTACAGACCAGCTGCACGAGCCTTATAAAGAAACTGTAGTTGTTCACAGTGTTGTTTCAGAGTACGCCTGAGACAGCAAAGGGTTAGTATCATAAAGAATATCAAAACGACTTGTATAATCACAAAACCTTCAAAAGTTAATTTTAACCAGCTATTGGAAAATGCAGTGCTAAGATCATCATCATGAATAAAGGCATTAAGGGCATCTCCTGCTTGGGAAATGTTATTGCTGATGTAGATATGGTGGGTGTCTTTTCTATCTAAAAGTGTCTTAAGACCCAGAGTAAGTGGGTCAATGTGAACGTTAAAAATCGGTAAATACCGTGACAGAGCAAGCAAATATTCAGGGTCAATGCTAATGATATTTGGTTCCAGGATGGGGACAGGGGTAATGACAGTATGATCAATAACTGTAGTTTGATGAGGAATAAAACTAAAGTTAGGTGAGACAACATCACATTGCTTTTAACCATAGGCAAACATTTTATGGTTAGTGATGACACAATATTGGCCGTCAGAGTTGTATGACACCTTTACATGTGGGATCCAGCATTTATGAAGTTGAATAGGACAGGTGAAAGATGAATTTGTCATCCTGGTGGTGAAGTGAATGTCCACTTTGTAGTCCATGTAGAGATACCCAGTCTGCTCGACTGGTGATGAAGTAGAGGTGATTGCACTAGGGTTAAGAGTTCCATTTGAAGAAAGCTCAGAGTCCAAGGTAAAGGACCAGTCACTGCTGTCCGGTGAGTACCCACAGACAGGCTTGAAGATGTTGATACATCACATCTGCAGAGATAGTGGTAGCCCTTTTTGATGTAACAGTCCATGTGAGGTGCCACCTAGGCATCCAGGGTGGCATGGAAAACTAGTAGAGGTGGGAGGTTGATTCTCTCCCTGCTGCATTTCTTGGAATGGGGATTTGGTCTGGATCTAAACATATACAAGTGTTCAGTAGTATGTGGCCCTGCTATTGGGTCTTGAGTATGTGTCTGGTAGGCTGCAAGGATATGCAGTAACATGGTACTATGAAACTTAGAAGTGTTGGTTTTGAAACACCAACCCAATTCGGCCATATTCCAGTGTGTAAGGTTAAATGTAATGGGGATGTGCACGAATTGCACATTGTTTACAAGTTTACCAGGAAGGAAAGAAGCAACCAGGCCATTAGCTTGTCTTGGTTCCTGAACAGGGCAATATGTAAGTTCAGCTTCAGTAGGGGGAACTACAGAGAGAAACATGGCAGCTGTGGCAATGTAATGTTGCGTGCAAAAGTCTCTGGCAGATGCTTCTTGACAATTATCAAAAAAGGTTGGACTAATGAGTGCAGTGAGGTTGCACAAACCTGAGTGTCTGTAATTTGCTTGATGTACAGACAGGGAACCATTGGGTGCAATTTTTGTATTGGGCCAACCTTGAAAAGTGCCTTTGGAGAGGCGAGCAACTGGAATTTGTTGTCCATTGCTATCAGTTTGCCATTCAATTTGAAGTGATGATTTGTTAGATGCTACCACCATGGCAAACAGGTGGGTGCCTGTGCCTTCCTGACCTGTGATTAATTTGCTGGGAACATCAATGCTGACTTCTTCAGGTGTGGAGGTGGGTACACTGCATGTGGGTAGTTGCCCAGGAGGGTCTAGATGTTGAAGGAGCTGTATCCTTTGAATGGACAACTGAGAAGATTCCTGCAATGAGGAACAGAAGCAAGATAGCCATCTTGTGGATATACCTGCAAGGAGGAAGAAAAATGTCAGTAGATACTATTCCACCCAATTGGGTTAGGAAATGTAATTGGTGTCCTTTATACAATTTAATCTGATTGGCATGTAGCCACTACTTTTCAGAGATCTTCTGTGCATGTGTGATCCCTACTTGATATACAGCGGGGCTCAAATTGTTAACGATGAGGTAGGGCCCTTCCCATTTGCTGGTGAAGGAGTGTGTAGGATGTGCATATCTGAGTACCATTACCTGGTTCCAACATGCCGGTCCACTTCTTTACCTGTTTGTTAAAATGAACCTTAGACTGTTATTGGGTTTTACCTATGTGATGTGCTGCATACAGATGGGTCTTGATAATGTCTTGCTTATGTTTCATGCAACATAGATGTCTAAAAGTCCACAGAGGCAGTATAGTGCGGTGGTTTAAGGCTCTGAGCTGCAAATCTGGTGATATCCAGCAGACCAGACCTGGATTTGAATCCCACAGCTTCCACTTGCATACCGTGTGACCCTGAGCAAGTCACTTAACTTCCCTGTGCTCCCAGGTTGCTCCTGTAAAAAAGCTTTCAGCTTAGTGTGCTACTCCTGGTTAAACAACTAAAAAAAAAAAAAACAGTGGGTGTGTTGAGATCAATCAACAGGTGTTCACGCAGTCTCATGGTTCTGCCCATCTTAACCTTGAATGGGGTACACTGGGTAGTAGATGCTGGAGTGCCCCTGTTTGCCATAAAAAGTAAAGGCAGCAGGAACTCCCAATCCTTGGGACTGTCTTCAATGAATTTGAATAACATGGTTTTCATCCATCTGTTGGCTCTTTCTATCTGTCCTGAAGAGTGAGGAGTGATCAGGGATGTGAAACTTCTGGTGTACACCGAGAAGTCTGAGTGTTTCCTGCATCAGAGTCTACCTTAAGAGGTAAGCCCCACCTGGAAAACAGTTGTTCTACCAGGATTGTTGCTGTTGTCTTAGCTGTGCAAGCATGGGTGGGAAAGGCCTCTACCTATTTTGAGAACAAATTAGTGACCACAATAACATATTTGTTGTTTTTGATGGTGTTAGTCAATGGTCCAATGAAATCAATTTGAATTGCAAGTCACAGGCCAGATTACCATTTGGAAAGTACTGTAATTTAACATTTCTTTTGTTTGGGATTGAATTGTTTTGTGCACAGATCAGACAGCTATCAATGTAATGTTGGACATCTGAAGTCACAGCAGTGTCAGTGGTTCAGCAGGTTGCACACTCGCCTCTGAGGCCAGAAGATCAGAAGGCTGTGGGTTCTATCCCCACACCATGCACTTGGGTTAAATCCCAATACTGACGCTGTAGTGCAGCATGAGGGTGGTGCTGCACTCCTGAGGTGCTGTCTTTCAGATGAGAAGTTAAACAGAGGTCCCATCTGCCTGTTCTGGTGGTAGTTCCAGTGGATGTTAAAGATTCCGTGGCACTTCTCGAAAAGAGTAGGGGAATTTTTTATTGTAAAATGGACTTCATTACAAAAAAAAAAACATACATCCATAAACCATCAGTGACAATATACAACATTCAGAAAACAGAGAAATTCTCTCATTAGATTGCCCCTCCCCTCTTTTATTCCCTCCCACACAATCAGTGTGACCATTTTTTCACATTGTATCCATAAATGTTTCACTTTTTCTAAAGAAAAACACTCTTCTTCCAATTGATATGTTCTCCAAACTTGATTTTTTAACATTGGAGAATAGTTCTAAGTATGACACTACCTTTTATGTAGAACCAACATTTTATTTATTTATTAGAAAAGTCAGATTTACAACCTTTGAATCATGGACTCATTTACAAAGGCACCTCGTCACAGTGGGGTAGACAGAGTTACATAGTGTGGTTACAACAGTGAGAACAGTACAGGTGCAGAACATTAAATATAGAGTACACATAGGTTACATAATAATGTTACTTATAATTGGTTACTGTCATATACAAGGTCCCCAAGGGTTACATTGGGGGTACAGCCCTGGACATACCTAGATAATACCTGAGAGAGGGTGGAGGGAGGAGGGATGGGGAGTGTGGGATGGAGGGGAGAGGATAGGCTGTCCGGAGGATGTTGTCAAGTCAGGAGGCCTGACAGGAGGATCCCACAGTGGGATTAATTAGGTGCATCTACAGCAATGAGCGTCGAAGAGATTGTTCCAGAGTGCGATTTTTAAGGGACCAGTTTTAGCAATGTCGGTGATGCAGGGTGGGAGGGAGCTGAACCAAGCAGGGGCTCGGTAATGGAAGGACCTCTGGGCTAGCAGGGTCTTGGTTCTGGGCACCAGAAAGGAGGCCTTGACAGAGCTATGGGTGGCAACAGATGAGGACGCATGCCATAGGGAAGCAGAGACCCCCAGGAAGAGAGCCCTAGAAGAGATTTTTTTGGCGAGTAGGCAGGTCTGGTAGCGCACATGCTCCTCAAAAGTGAGCAGGTTGGCAGTGGAGTAGAGCAGGCAAGTGTGAGTGCGGCTAGGGGTTCTGGTCAGGAACCTGCAGGCCTTATTAATTGAGAGCTGGATTTTAGTCAAGGCAGTATTGTCCGCCACAGCGTAAATGGGCAGGCCATAGTCCACTAGCGACAGGATGGAAGAGATGATGGCTAGCTGGAGGGCAACTTGGGGGAGGCAATCTCTATGGCGGTATAGTAGGCCTATCTGAGAATTTATGGTGGAAGATAGGGCATTGATGTGGATGTGGAAAGTGAGAGCCGAGTCGAAAGTGATGCCTAGATATTTGTAAGAGGTCACTTGCTCCAGCAAGTGCAGAGTGCTGGGGAGAATGAAGAGGGGGACATTCTTGGCCTTGGTTTGGTGATGTGAGAAGAGCATTGACTTAGCCTTCTTTAGGTTAATGACAAGTCGGTGGTCAAGGAACCACTTTTCAGCTTGGTTGTAGGTGTGGTGGAGGGATACCTGGAGAGAAGAGGGATTGGGGTGGGAGGCATAGAGAACCGCATCATCAGCATAGAGGAGCATTTGTCCTGTGCAGGAGCTGGGGAGAGTGTTGAGGTGGAGGCTGAAAAGTACAGGACCCAGAATGGAGCCCTGGGGTACCCCGGAATGAACAGGCTGGGTATTGGACAGGAAGCCATTTATCTTCGCATGCTGGGATCTAGCAGAGAGGTAGCTGGAGAACCAGGCAAGGGGACCAGCAGAAAAGCCGAACTGGTGGAGGAAGTCGAGCAGGAGGGGATGACAAACACTGTCAAAAGCCTTGGAGAGGTCTATGAACACTGCGCCGGCTAGGTTGCTGGAGTCAAGAGTAGAGTGCAGGTATTGAGAAACCTCCAGGAGAGCAGTAGTGGTGCTGTGTCCTGGGCGGAAACCATGTTGTTCTGGGCACATTATGTCATATTTGGCCAGGTACTCAGAGAGTTGAATACACACTATTTTTTCCAGGGCTTTAAAGAGCAGGGGCAGGATAGAGATCGGCTAGTAGTTGTTAGGTGTGGACCAATCTCCACTCTTACGTATAGGGGTGATTTTGGCTGATTTCCAAGCACTGGGAAACTGACCGAGGCATAGAGACCAGTTTAATGGGTCTATAAGGAAGAGGGACTAGGATGACATCCAAGACCAGGTGGAGGATCCTGGAGTCTAGGGGGTCACAACTGGGGTTGTTGCTACCAAGGGCTTTTAGCAGGTGTGGCCTGGCTATGTGGGGGGATATAATGTGCAGGTAGAAAGGAGGGCGATCCAAGGCAGGGGGATAGAGGCAGGGACTGGGTCAAAAAGTCGCTTGGGAGGACAGAACATAGAACAGAGAAGGTGTATTGAGGCACTCAGCTATGTGAGTTGGGTCACCAGTCCAGCTGTGCTTGATGCAATTTTAGCTTGAGACCCCGGGCATAGACACTGGTGCAAGGTGGCCTGGGACACAGGTTTCAGTATGGAGGATGACCAGAGACAGAGGACAGGTGAGTGATCACTAAGTGCATCAGGGAGGACGTTGATATCCTGGATTTTATGAGAGCGGTTCAATAGTATTACACCTAGGAGGGTGCTGCAGCCACTTGTCCAGTTGAATCTAGTGGGCTGGGTGACTAACTGGGACATGTCCAGGGCAGCGAGGACTCCTTGGTATGGTAGGCAGATGTACCAAGCCAACTGACATTAAGGTCACCTAAGATGAGTTGCTCAGCTTTGTGTGGTAGGGAGGTGAGGTAGTCGATGAGAGACTGGAACGCTGGGTTCTGGTTCCTCGGGGTATGTAGGAAGAGTGGGCCCCTGGCTGGGTCAGGGGTAATTTTTAGAGTGAGGGCTTGGGTGCCATAGTCAAGCTTGGGGACAGGGAGCGCATGGCTTATAAGGGTGTCCCGATGTAGACTGCATACCCACTGCTGGATTTACTAACTCGGTCTTCCCTGAATAGGGTGTATCCAGGGAGGAAAATAACAGAGTCAGGTGTTGTTTTGGAGAACCAGGTCTCTACTAACGCAATAATATCAGGTTGGTGTTGTACAACCCAGCACAGGAGTGCGGTGGATTTCTTTAGAAGGCTGCATATGTTCAGTGATGCAATGCGTAGACCAGCTCCAGAGTGGGGTATGGGAGGGCTAGTTGGCATAGGTCCAGGATTTGGGTGTATATTCCTGGAGAGCAGTAAGAACAGAGAGATTAATCTAATTAGGGAACGGTGGCAACAAGGACACTTAGTGTGGTGCCGATGTGAGGTCCTGATAGTAGGAGTGCGGGGGATGGGTAAGGCACAGAGTGTAGGTATGGCAAGGAAGAGGTGAGTCCAGGATGGGCCCTGGAGTGCAAAGGGAGCGGGGTTGCAAAATAGTACCACAAAGTAGCAAAAATTATATATAAAGTATTGTGGTGATATCTAACCCAGGCCCCATTTGATGGTCCATACAGTAATTCAGGGTAAATTAAGGAAACAAAATGAGGTTCCTGCCATTCTTTAGCAATGTAAGACCAAAGCTCTTTTGAATAGGGGCAGTCTAAAAGAGATGCTTTGCTTTTCCAGTATCTGGATACAGAGTCTCTGAGACAATATCTTTCTGACATCTGCTTGTGCTTATTATTTTTAACACTAAGCCTCCCAAAGTTTCCAAGCCAGATGACATTCCACATGATGGGAGGGATTCTGGGGTTACTTAATTGATGCAGGACTTTCTTAGTCTGAATGATGGAACACTGTGGGAATTCTACCGGGGTCTGACATTTATTTTGTAAAATCATGTTATAAATAGATCTCCTATCTTTAGTCTGGAGCAGGTTAGATGAAAGACCCCATTTTATTGCCCATTTTAAACTATCTAACCCATATTCAGGTAATCTGCCATGTTTACCTACTGCACGAGAGTTTCCTATTGCCCAATATATTAAGTTAGGTTGCAACCAATGGTTAACTAAGGGCTTCCATAGTATGTCCCCTGGTTTTAGTGCACTGCCAATGTTATAAGATAAAAGATACTGAAATAAAAGGCAACTGGGTGCATCATACTCAGTCCCCTTCTGTAATAGGCCGATATGTGTATTCCCTCTTAAGAGGGTTTAATCTGGAGCCCCAAAAGGCCTGGAAAAATACTGCATAGTCTAGTTAATATGCTTTGAGGTGGAAGGAAAACATAGCACAGGTATAAAAAGACTGGGACCAATAAGGATTTAATAAGTACCACCCTATGCTTTTGAACAGTTGCTGGCATTTCCATCCCTTTTCCAAGCAAGTGGCCCTAACCATCTTCTTCTCCTCCCAGTTTAGGGAAGCTAAATAATCAGGTCTGAAATCTAGGCCCAAAATAGTAATTGGGACTTGAGAAACCAACATTCCTGCCATCTGCCCAGATGTGGGCACAGGAGTTAAGCTTCAAAGTGACTCCTTTATTTTACCCAACTTGACCTTAACCCTGAAACTGTAGAATATAATCATAAGGTGTCCACTAGTGCTGTTTCTGAGGAGGATGGATCAAGAATTAGAACTAGGCCATTTGCATAAGCTAGTGTTTTAATTATAGGCACATTTGGGGAGACCCAAATCCCTTTTATCATATTGTCAGAGTTGAGAAGTCGTAATAGGATGTCTACACCAAAATCATACAATAAAGGACTAAGAGGGCATCCTTGTCTTACTCCGCTACTAATTTTAAGTTTCTTGCCATACCAGCCATTAACGTTCGGGATGACAAGAGCATTATCATACATACATTGTAGCCAAGACACAAACTTTGAGAGATTCACAAAGGCTGTTAGTGTGCAAAATAGGAATTTATGGGATAGCCTGTCGAATGCCTTTTCCTGGTCTAAGCTGAGCACATAACCTTGTATGCTGCCTTCTGCAGCTTGGAAGAATAGTTCTCTTAATACTATAAGTTGTCACGCTGCTTCCTACCTGGAATGGTTTGAGGAGAACTAATCAGGAATCTGAAATAGCCAAAAGCCTATTTAATAAAATCTTGCTCAAAATCTTAAGATCTGTATAAGCAGACTCAAGGGTCTCCAATTGCCTATATCACATTTTGGTTCCTTTTATGCAAAAGGACAAAACTGCTTCTCTCATGAAGTCAGCATAGGTGCCAGACTGCAATATGTAATTAAAAGAATTGTTAGGACAGGGACTAGTTCTAAGCTGAATACACTATAAAACCTGATCCAAGGCTATCCGACCCTGGTGCAGTTCCAGAAGATAACTGGGTAATCACCTTACTAACCTCATCAGCAGAGATTTCCCTAATTAGTTGTTCAGAATCTTCTTCAGAGTCCTGGGATAGACCAAGAGACAAAGACTTCTGCTACATCTGACACATGTGAATTCTCTAGGACAAGATTCTCCACGTGGTTTTCCACCACCTTCAACAGCTGTGGAGGTGAGCTTTCCTTCTGACCTGTAGGTGTCTGTAATTCTGATAGGACTCTCTTATCAGTTCTGGACTTACATTCCTTGTACAGGTCCAAGGAGCCTTTCTGAACTTGTGTACCAAATCGCAATTCTTGCTCTAGAGATTTGGCTCAGTCATATTGTAAGGCAACCATTTGTACCTTAACGTTCAAAATTTGGGAACTAAAATCAAAATTTGAAACTTCCGATTGTGAAATTAATTTCTGTAGCAGGTGCCTCAACTTTAGATAATGAATATATTCTTTATTTGCTTTAGAATTAGCTTTATTCTGAAAGAAAATCCTCCAGGTACTTTTACTGTCCTCCCACCATTCTGATACGTTATCATAAAGTTCTATCACAGAAAGTCTTGCTTTCCAGTCTCTTCTCCATGAATTCTGAAGTTTCTGGTCAGATAGGATTGATTCATTTAGTCTCCATTTTGTTTTTTTGCAACGTGGTGTTAGTTCCCAAGATATTGTAAGTTTTATGACCATGTGATCTGAGAATTCAAAGGGCCTCGTTTCAACATCTATAATATTTAAAACTGCAGAAATAAACATAAAATTTATTCTAGTTCTCAGAGTGGCTCTGAGATAAGTAAAGCCCCCTGAGGGATGACATTCTTGGTAGGCATCCTTCAACCCAGCTGTGTTGATGATCTGCTGTAGTGCCACAGAATCACAAAATAATTTGTCTGTCCTCAAACCCCTGTCTGATTGTTTGAGACCACAATTAAAATCACCTCCTGAATACTATTAATGGAGAAGTATGAAGGAAAGGCTGTATTTCCCTAAATAAGGAAACTCATTGTGCCTTAGTTTGTGGGGCATAGGTGGCTATTACTCAGAATCTTTCTGTATGAAAGAAATGTCCAGGAGCAAGGCCCTACCAGGGTATATGTTCTAATTTAGATACCCTCAGATTAGGGTTTCTAAATAATAGGCCTATGCTGTCACAAGTATCGGATCCAACTGACCAAAATGAGGGTCCTAAATGCCAATTTTTGGATGCTTGCTGAAGTTCATATTGGGATTTAAGCCGAGTATCCTGTATGCAGATTATATCATTATACTCCAGCTATAAAGCAAAGAAAAGATCAGGGGAATTTCCCCATCATCCTGGCCAAATTTCCCTCATTCACTAAAAATACCAACAACAGCCTAATCTGGTTCAATGTCAGTTGGCATCCATCTGTATCCCCTCACCCGGGACAAGGCTAAAAAACAGGCAGAATTGTCTAGTCCTCCTTTCCCAGTCAACAAAAATGAACTAACTAAATAAATAAAAATCTGTGGTCAAACCAGGCCACCAACCAACAGTTTTCAGTCTTATGACAGTTTTATCCAACCCCTGGTGTCCTCCACTTGGGGTGTCATGCACTTGCTGGATAAACTCAGATCACAGTGATGTTGGAAGCACCCACAGCCTGCAGTTTAGTTTTTCAGACTGGTACCATACCAGTCTGTCATCCAGTGACAGATGAAGCTTTGCTGCATGTCTCTGTAGGGGTTGTTGGTCAGTAACTCTTGTTCAATTCCTTTGTCTAAGAACCTAAATGCTTCTCTTATCTGTTTGTCAGATCTCTGCACAGCTGCAAGATCTAGTGGGAGAGACATCTGATTATCCTTTTTGGTTGCTGCAATGTGTATTGCTGCAATGGCAATGGGATGAGACATAATCCATACGTCCCCCCCTCGAGTACCATCCTTGGCAAGGATGTCTGCTTGCTCATTCAACTCATGAAAAAGTTCTGACTGGGAATGGGCCTTCACTTTGTGAATGAACAGTTTGTATCAAAACTGCTAGAACAAAGTTTAGATGTATACAAAGAGGTCTTTGTATTAACGAGTGTGCTGTCAGAGGAAGTGAAGGGAATTATTTTGCGGACTGGAAGAAATTCTGTCAAAGAGCATCAGATCCAATTAGAGTCTGTAAAGATGTTGGTATCTGCTGTACCACAGTTTACAAGTTTGAGAGCACAGGCCACAGTTGCCAAATCAGCATACTGAGATGAGGCAACACTGCAGTGTTGGAAGCCTGGACAGTGTTCCCACTGGGATTTTGGACCAGTACTCCCATTCCAGCCACTAGTGCTCCCTCGCAATATGAGGCTAAGCCATCAGTGCAGATGTGACACAGAAAGTGTTAGATACAGTAAGTGTTGTGAGGTTGCTAAAAGAAAGGGGCCTGGATCTGGCAGATCAGGAGGCTGGAGTCTATAGTCATGGGGGTGCTCCTGTGTATAGGAAACAATGTGCCAGAAATTAAGGCATCCATGCAGTGTGAACCTGGATGTCTTGATCCTACAAAAGAAGAGATTAGTGAGTTAGTCTGATGTTGAAAACTGTTCCATCCTTCACGCTATCAGATGGCAGAAAATTGGCTGGAGTGTGACTGGTGTGTAACACAATGGGTGAGTACCCAATGATGTACAGAAAATGTTTCACAGCCCAGTAGGTAGCTAAAAGGCCCCTCTCTCAAAGATTTTACTTTAGTCCTACTGGTGAGAACATTTGAGCTGCATAGGTAATGGACCTGAGAATCCCATTGACCTTTAGGGCCATCACTGCAGAAATGGCAATTTCAGATGTAGTGGTTTCCAGATGGAAGGGAAGTACTGGATTTGGGTTGACCAAAGCTGAAGCAGAGACCAAAGATTGTTTCAGTAGGGTGACTGCGTTGGCGTGAGCAGGACCCCATGTCCATTGGACATCTTTTTTGAGCAGCTCATTCAGAGGAGTGGCCTTCTGTGCAAAATCACAGATGAAATCCCTGGAATAGTTGGCCATTCCTAGGAAGCGTCTGAGTGTGGCCATACTGGTAGGTAGTGGTAAATCCTGTAGGCATTGGATCTTGGTCAAGGCTGGGCTCCGTCCTGACTCAGAGACATGGAGGCCAAGGAAGAGAACTTCCTTTTTGCAAAGCTGTATCTTAGCAGGGTTACACTTGAGGTCTGCTCTCTGTAAAACAGTAAGTTATTTATTTATTTAGTTTTTGTTGACCGGGTGCATGCACTAGACAAATTTCGCCTATTTTCAGGCACGACCTGGGGAGGGGGATACAGATGAATGCCAACTGACCATGAACCAGATTAAGCTGTTGGTGGTATTTTTAGTGAATGGGGGGAAATTTGGCCAGGGCACCCGGGGAAATTCCCCTACTGTGACTCTGCAAGGTGCTGTCACTTCCTGTAGGCAGGATGGAGGAGCCCAGCTTGAAGCTAAACAGAGGAGGAAGAGGTAGAAAGTGAGCTGGCAGAGATGGAGGAAACTTTTACCCAGTGGGAGAAACAATATTGATAATTCTATGGAGGCGATGGAAATGGATGTATCTCACTGACCTGAACACTGAAGGAAGAACGCCAGTCAGAGGAGCACTCAGAGGATGCCTTGAGGGTGAATGGAGTTTTATTTCTGAGAGAGATGGTGTGATTTCTTCCAGTAGATTAGAGGGTATCACCTCATGGCAGGCTGCAGCAGGAGAAGATGCTTTGTAGATGCTGGATGGCTGTAGAATGGCAAGATGCAGCGCACGCCACAGGTTGCTGTACAAGGAGATGGTTGTTGTGAATTTCTGGGAGGCCCATTTGGGCTAACAAGGAAATAACTGAGGAAATGCGGTCTGCTGCTATTGCAACTGCTGCTGAGAAAACGCTTGGTCCCCTAGAGCGAGTTTCAGAGTCTGCTTCAACAGAGGCAGAGAGACCAATAGATTTTGCTTCCTGGTCATTGGACACAGCTTTGGAAAGTGCCGGTTGGAAGAAGATTCCTGAGGATCATTGGATTTCTGACTCTCAATGGATGGAGTTCTCTCAGGGGGTCACTCCTGAGACACAAACAGAAAAATGTGGGCTGTGCTGCTACAACAGCCCCAAGGAAGCCAGAGATGGGGCCCTGTAAATCAGGTGTGACAGATCCCACTCTACCATCTGCCCAGCAGTGGGCTGGAGATGAGGGAGAGCATTACCAAGGGACTACTCCCTCAGTCAGTGCAACAGTGCACAGGAGTGCACGACTTTCAGAAGGGCAGGCTCAGGGTCCCTTCGCTCTGAAGGCCCAGGGACTTCAAAACTGTAACTGGTGCAATATTTCTGCTCAGAGGCAGATGTAAGCACCCTCAGCAGACCAACACAGTACTTTTATTCCTGGGATGCCACAGGAGGCTGGCACTCCACCTTCCTCTCTGGAAGAGTCGGATGATGATTCTCTACCCCAGGTGATTAAACAGGGCCACAAAGATCAGGGAGGACTTTTCCTAAACTTTTCACAAAAACTGTCCCAAGCCCCTAGAAAAATGCAGTATACCTGAGATACCAAGGAGGGTTGCAGGAGCACCCAGACAGAGTATATATTGCCTGTAAACTATTAAAGGAATCAATGCTTTTCCAACTTTCAGAAATTTGTGCACTGATACATATATCAGGAGATGTATATGATATTAGTTTTTGACAGCATGCTGGACTGGACAGATTTTGCACAAAGTACAACATGTTGTGATTGACCCTCTTATGGGCAAATTTTCTGGCCATTCCATTAAATAAACCTCTTCTGAAAACTGTAACAGCAATGTTTAGGAATGAAGGGTCAACATGAATGACATTCATTTTTGTTGCAAAAACATTGTACTGTTATGGGTCAACCTGAACCAATAATTGATACAGAGGGCATTTGGACGGGGTGGGTGGGGTGGCAGTTCCAAGTCAAAATGTTTCAAGAAAATGCAATAATTCATCACATTCCTAACAGTTTCTTTTGGGCAGGGATACGGGACCTGCTTTTATACAGGCCAACCGAAGGCCTGCTACAAATGTGATTAGAATTAGAATTAGAATCAGCATTTATATAGCACTTTCATACACAGTATCCCAAAGCGCTTTATAAGCAATGCTAGACTGGTAGTGAAGTGACTGAATGTGGTGGCGGCCATATCACATCATCACCCCCACACAGCCTGGATAATTGCATGAACCGGTTTATGGAAGGGGAATATTGGCCAGGACATCGGAAATGTTCCTGCTCTTTACGAAGAGTTCCCTGGGTTCTTTTACTTCCACCTGGACACCCACCAGGACAACACCAGGATGGGCAGAAGGGACCTCGGTTTAACGTCTCATCCAAAGGACGGCATACCCCAGCAGTACAGCACCCAATACTGCACTTGGATGCCAGCGATTTTTAGGTGCAAGTCTATCCTTGCGTGGGATGAGAACCCATGACCTTCTGGTCCAGAGGTGGATGTGCTACCAACTGAGCCACACTGACACCCTCATTTGAGTAGTTCCTGTGATCGGTTGCGTTGTGCTCATTGTGGGGGCTTTGGTCATGTAAGTATGGCCTGAACTACTGTAATATCTACAAGTGTAACCTTTGTGAGGAGGTAGGACATGTGTACCATCAGTGCCCCTGGGCAGGGCAAAATAGAGCAGATGGGTCTAACCAGGAAGACCTGGTACATACAGCACAGGACAACCAACCTGAAGACAAGTCTGACCTGGGCTAGGATTCCGCCTCCCACACCTGCCCCTCTCAGGACCCTGCACCAGTGGCATTGTCAGCTGCACCACAGGAGCAACAAGATGCTAATGAGCAGGCAGACAGAGATAATATGATGGTTACTGAACCCATCCAAGGCCCCTGTGGACCCTCAGAGGTTTTACAGAATTTGGACCCCACTAGTGCACAAGGGCCAGAACCTACAGACATGCTCCCTCCCCCGGAGTTTCAGCTTCCTAAAGCCAGGAGAGTTACCAGGGCCTCAGTCAAAAACCCTATCAAAACAGCCTTACTCCCCTTACAAAATACCTTTCAAGTTCTACAGGGTAGCAAGGATGGGGATTCGGATCTGGAATCTGATGTCCCATCCAGGTCTGGAATGGTATCAGATCTTGAAGAGGAGCATCCCAACATTCCTCTAGACTCCAAAAGGAAAAAAAGAGGAAAAGGGAAAAAAAAAGAAAGAGCCTGATAAAGAGGGGAGCCCAGGATGATTTTCCTCTTCATTAATCTAGTACATGGCAACCCTACATGTAGCTTCTCTGAACGTGTGCAGCATGAGAAACTATAGGAAAAGATTGACAGCTTTGTCATATTTCCATCATACTGTACACAACATTATTTCACTTCAAGAAACAGGATTAAATTCCCTCTTTCACACAGAACAAGCAAGGAGAGAATGGGTCTAGGATCCTTCATACTGGATTTTTGGAACTGATATAGTAGATGGTTTGGGCATATTGTTTAAAGGCACACATTTTGTGTTACATAGGTTGGTGGATATTTATCC
Organism: Neoceratodus forsteri; assembly: GCA_016271365.2. NCBI lineage: Eukaryota > Metazoa > Chordata > Ceratodontiformes > Ceratodontidae > Neoceratodus > Neoceratodus forsteri. The sequence goes on along the minus strand of CM057457.1, from coordinate 359,981,790 downwards.
AGGCCGGCATTGCATTTAGACTGCTCTTATAACCATTTTTCATTAAGAACCATCAATACCTATAGCACCACAAACAAAAACTGCATGGAATGAGCCTTTGATAAAATTAGACCATACTTAGACACTGTTAGACACATCATTTGGGAAGGTGACATGAACTGTGGTTTAGACACTAAGTTAAGGGACAACATTAAAAAAATGTACTGTGACTCACATGCCTTATTAAACATCATTACTACTGCTAATTTAGTGGATTCTTATTGTAAACTACATAAAGATGCAGGGTATACATATTTTCGAATAGATTTGCAACACAAATTGATTATATGTTTAGCTCTAGACGATTACTCCCTAAAAACCTTAGATTATTACCCTGTGAATTCTCAGACCATATAGTTTTACACTGCATTTTTAGTATGGCTATCATGCCACTAAAGTTATACTCTGCCTGTAAGAGTTGGAGACTAAACACCTCCCTGCTAGATCAAGAACAAATTTGCAGAGAAATTTCTTACCTACTCCATATTAGTAAGTCTGTCTAAAGCATGTATGATAGTTTGTGGCACTGGTGGTCCGATACAAAGATGGACCTTAAAAACCTGATTACTCATCTTGGACAAGTAAAATCAAACACTGAATGACTACAATATTTGGACTGCAGAAATAGGCTATATCACTACATGTCTTTTACACATAACAATAGGACATAGGTATTAGCACACATTTCTGAGCTAAAAGAAAAATGTTGAACTATCAATATGATAGAGCTGCCTGTTTTAGTGAAGTTCTTAAAAATTGCTTAATGTCATGCTACAGGATGTTTCTGAATTCAATAATTTTGGAGGAGCCATCATGATTTTTATTCACAAAAGGAAGTATGCAGTATTTGAGCAACTGGAGATCGATAAGTCTACTTAACAGAGATTACAAAATGTTATCAAAAATACTGTGTATGTGCTTACAAAAAGTCAGTACATTTTTGATTCAAGATGCCCAAATGTGCTCAATACATGAGCATAACATTACAGAAAATTTCACATTTTTGAGAGATGTGTTTGAATATGGGAGGCAGAATAAGATCAAAGGTTACCTGATGTCAATTGATCAAGCCAAAGCTTTTGACAACGTAGCTCATAGCTACTTGTTTCAGGTACTGTCCTTTTATGGGATACCAGGAAACATGTTAGAGTGGCTAAAGTCTTTATAAAGAGGGGCCAGAATAATGCCTTATGTGAATGGGTTAATGGGTGAAGCAATACCAATAAACATTGGAGTACACTCAAAGTTTTATTTAATTCTAAAAAGTGATTAGTGTTTTTCTCATAAAAGTGTCAAAACATTGTGAAAATGCATAGCACTTGCCTCAATGTGTTTTACAAACATAACACTTCTAGAAAACCTATATAAATACTTTCTGTACAGTTAGTATTGTCCCAAGAAAAAAACTGCTAATCAATTATTTAAAACCCTGACATCAAGGATGATTGGTTAGTCTGTTATTGTATACCTATGCGTTGGATCCACTGATTAGAAGGATTATAGCTAACACAAGGATAGTGTGGCTATCACCAGGGCCTGGCCTAATGGAGCAAAAAGTGGCAGCCTATGACGAATTTATTTATGTTTTTTGTAGATTCACCAAGATCTGGTAGGGAAATTAGGCAGTCACTAGAATAGTATTCCCAAAAATCAGGGCATGCATAAACTAGAAAAGTCAGGTGGTTCATTTAGGCTCTCACACTAAACAGGATTTCATAGATTTCCCTATACCCCCTCAACTATTCAGGTTTTAGAGATCTCCTTTGGGTCTGAAAATTTACAGATATTAAATTGGGAAAACTCAAATTATGCGAGTCAAAGTTTTGAGTATGGAAATGCTGGAAATTTTCCAAGAAAAGAGGGTAACAATAAAAAACACGTTATTGCCCATTTTTACTGATTTAAGTTTCATTTATCCCCCCCCAGTTTGTTTTGATACAAGGTTATTGAGCTGCTTTTTACAGATGCTCTGACTGAATCCTGTCAAATTAGATTTTACATATTTATCTTTAAGAGCTGGGGGACGATAAATCCCCTGGTCTTCTTTCATTTTTTCTTTTGGATTTCTACTTTGCAGATAGGGTTAAAAACTGATAGTACACCCTGGAAGTCTTGGACTCAGCCTTTATTTAAGCTTTATTTTGCAAAATGGGATATTCACCCACCTAAAATATTACAGACATTTCATATCCCAGAATATGCTGACTCATCTTTAAGGAAATTGAGACAGTGGAATTTACTGTATGTAAAACTTCAATTTCTACAATGTCAAGAAAACAATTGCATATTTATTTATTTAGCTTCTGTTAACCAGGTAAGTATATTAGACAAGACATTTGTCTATTTTCAGGTACAACCAGGGAGAGTACAAGGAAATAGGACAACATGATACACTTTAGGCAGTTACGCAGAGTCCAGTAAAACAGAAGCATCACATAGACAGTAGGTACACACAAGTGGTCTGAACATATACATTGAGTCACCAAGGCTGTGAGTAGCGCATTATATACAAATTATATACAGTATAGGTTTCCAAACAGGTGGGGACACAATCAGAGCAATGCCTAATACATAGGGGCCTAGATATTCAAAAGGGTTGCGCATACACAACCCACTGATAAGCCTAGTGCGATATTCAAAAGGAAAAGTGCCGCACAAACCTGATGCCGGAGTGCATCAGTAATGACATGCAGGCACTAGTGTGGGGGCGTGTCTATGCATAACCTGCACAGCCAGATATTCAGCCCGGGATGTGCAGAGTCATGCATTCACAACCCCTACCAGCACCTGCATAACGTTAAGCCAAAAAAAAAAAAGGAACAAGCGATGGCCACCCACAGGTGAGCTGCTGCATTGCAGGGCGCAACATGGCAGCTGCCACCTGTGTGTAGCCACCTGAGTTTCTGCCGCACCTGGCGGTGCCCCCATGCTCCATCACGAGCATCCCTGGAGCGAAATCCCCCCGTCCAATATCCCTGGTGGTCCAGTGGACCTCTATGTGCCTGATCGTGGGCATCAGTATAGTCCCCTCTCCACATCCAAAATCCCTGGTGGTCCAGTGGACCGATCACCGCCCGATCGCGGGCATCTGTAACACATAACAGACCCCTACCACCCTAGTGGTCTAGTGTACACCCCTCCCCATCCACCCACTGAGCCTACCACCCACTCCCTCCCTGTCAGCCGGGCAGGGTTGGCAGCACCTACCCACCTGCTACCCCGCCACCCGCCGACTGACAGCTTGGTAGGCTGCATGCCCATTGGTTCACAGCAGGCGGGGCTGCCGCCACCGCTGACGGGGAAGCGGGGTGGGCCCAGTGGCGGGTGGGAAGGGGTACACTAGACCACCAGGGTGGTAGGGGTCTGTTATGTGTTAGAGATGCCCGCACTGGTGGGCGGATCAGTCCACTGGACCACCAGGGATATTGGACGGGGGACTATACTGATGCCCGCGATCGGCAGTGATAGGTCCACCTGGCCACCAGGGATATTGGACGGGGTGGACTATACTGATGCCAACGATCGGACACATAGAGGTCCACTTGACCACCAGGGATTTTGGGCGGTTTTTTTTAATATTACAGGAATGCCCGTGATCGGGCTGCAGGGGCATCAGTCCTCACGACTGCTGCCTGGCAGGGAGCCAGGCGATGTCGTCAGGGATCGACGCACCTGCATGCTAATGGTACAACAATGTAATAAGATGCAAATGGCCCCCTGTAGCCTTTGCATAAATTATGTCCCATTTGCATGTCCCTTTGAATATCGCAGGTGCTGTGCATGGCGCAATGGCACTTGTGCCAGCGCATCTCCATGCTCCACTCTGGCCACTTGCGCTGGTGCAGTGCCACTGCGCCATGCACAGTGGGGGTGGCCAGGGTATGATATTCAAAGCTGCTGTGCCATAGCACAGCCCGCTGAATATCGCTTCAGGCCACATCCCTGCGCAAAAAGTTGAGCGCTTCAGGCTTCGCGCCAGTTTGAATATCCGGCCAGGGTGTATACATTGTGTGCAGGACAAAACCATGCAGGCAGGCCATACATTAGAAGGATGTTCGGTGCAGGTTATGCCCACCCAATTTGCAATAGTGGTAGAGTTTCCAAATGTTTTCCATCAAAACATTCAGTAGTGTTATTATTATTATTAAATGACAAACGGATCCTGGTACATACCTGGGATGTTTTATGGTTAGTTGCCTTGGCAGATTGGGGTGAGGGAAACCACTGAAACACAGAGCAATAGAAGAAAGGTTTTTGCCCTAGGGTAATTATATATAGAAAGAAGAAACCCAGGTGTATTTTTTTAAATTTCGTTATGAGCGCCAGAGGCGCAGACGAACTCATTGATAAGGAGAGGTGCTATAGGATGTGAGGGTGCGCCCAATGGAGAGCTCCATAGCAACTGGCAGGCCACTGGGTTGGCAGGCTGGGGATGATTCAGTTTCTGTTGTTTGGGTGGAGTTGGCCAACTTTTCAAAGGACAGAGCCACATTAATAGTGGCACTGCTCTGTTCTTTGATGTGTAAAGACCTGCATTACATTGACTTCCTGGTTGTGCATTCACACTGCCATATTGCTTACAGTGTGAATGCTCGGAGCCTGCCCACTGCTCCTGTCTTCCTTGTGTTCCTGTTTGAGTCCTCCCACCAGCAAATCACTCCCTCCCACTTCCTCCTACTGCTGCTATCCTCCCTACACCCACTGTTCTATTCAAACCCCCACACACACCAAATCTCTCCCTCTCCTCCCACTGCCCCATACCTCATGCTCTGTTGGAGGCCCACCCAGCCAGCAAATCACTCCCTTCTGCTTCTTCCCACTGCTGCTGTCCTCCCCACACCCCCCTGCTCTGTCCAAGGCCACACACACACACACACACACACACACACACACACACACACACACACAACACAACAGCAATGCTCTCCCTCCCTCCCACTGCTGCTGTCCTCCTCCACACCCTCCATTCCCTGCTCCTCCAGACACTGGGAAGCACACTCCCAGTGTCCAGAAATGCTCACATCCTTTCCCTATATATGAAAAAATAAAACCATCCCCAGTGTCTTAGTTCTATAAATCTGAAAAAAAAGAGGTCCATTGCTGCCTCCCCATCCTCTCTCCGATCCAGACTATCCCACTGTGCACCCATCTCCCCACACCCCCCTTACCATACTAACCTCCAGAGGTCGGGAGCAACGATCTTCTGCAGACCGGGACACATCTGCACTCTTCAAAGCCGACCGGCAAAGTGAAGATTTCAAGGTAAGCCATATAATGGGAACCAATGTGGGGGGGGGGTTCAACTTAGGTTGATATCTCAGTCATTTGTAGGAGTTTTGGCCCCACATTTTCAACATGGGGTTCTTGAACACTGTCACTGTCATTTTGTTACTGTTGCTGTGCAGAATCACCTTTTGGGACTGATTAATGAAATGACAGTGCCTCTGGTCATGAGGTGGGGTCTCAAAAAGTCCATGTTGCAAATTTGGTGAAAAAATTCCAAAAAATGACTGCGTTACGAGCGTGCATTGTGCATTTTCTATGCACGTTCCTAACTTCGTCAGTTTTTAATATGTTCACTCCAGATTTTCAACATTGCCATTATTTCACACCTCCTTAAGAACAGTATAGCTGTCATTTTTCACATCCTGCCTAAAATGTGTTTTTGCACCAGATGTGCAGAATGGCTAGGTCGCTGTGCGAAATCCACTTTCAGGATGGAGTAACAAAATCACAGGGCCACTGTTCATGAGGGTAGATCCCAAAAAGACCATGTTGAAAATTTGGTGAAAAATTACAAAACTGACCGTGCTACGGGTGTGCGTTGCAGTTTCTATGCACGCTCGTAACTTTGCCAATTTTTCATATTTTCACTTGAGATTTTCAACATTGCCATTTTTTCCACACCTCCTCATGAACAGTACAACTGTCATTTTCACATCCTGCCAAAAATGCGTTTTAGCACCTGGGTCGCCGAATAACGTAGTCACTGTGCAAAATCATCTTTTGGGATTGAGTAACAAAATGATACTGCCACTGTTCATGAGGCGGTGACCCAAAATGGTCATGTTGAAAATTTGGAGTGAAAATACCAACAAACATCTGGGGCATTAGGGTTTCCAACTGTAATGCCCCACCCCACCCCACCCTGTAGAGACTGACAGGCGTCCAGGTGTGTGCCTTGAGATGTCGGCCATAATGTCACACCATTCCACCCCACCCTGTAGCCAGTGACAGGCATCGTGTGCACCTTGGAGTCTCTGGCCCAAACATTCACCTCATTTTCATATACTGCACCCATCTCAGTTTATTTCATTATGGAATGGAGTGAGTGTGAGGGCTGAAGACCTCAAGGCACACTGCAATGCCTGTCAGTGTCTGCAGGGTGGGGGTGGAATGGTGTGAGCATTACAGCCAGTGACCCAAAGGGACACCTGCAATGCCTGTCAGTCTTTGCAGGGTGGGGGTCGGGCATTAGGGTTGGAAACCTTAATGTCTCATTAATAGAGTAAATCAGGGAGGGACATTTGATGTCACCTACAGTACCTTGATTTCAGGAAAGCCTCTGACAATGTCCAACGTAGAAGGCTGATTAACAAGATGAGTAGTCTGGCAATGGTGCACAAGCTGATAAAATGGGTTAGAAACTGGCTGATGGACAGGAGGTAGAGGGTGATGGTAATGGGATCCAATCCAGGGAAAGGGGTTGGCCAGTGGGGTACCTCAGGGATAAGTCCTGGGACCAGTCCTGTTCAATTTCTTTATTATAGACATTGCAGAAGAGCTAGAAGCAAAGGTATGTCTACCTGTCTGCAGATGACACCAACATCTGTAACAGAGTGAATACTCCAGAAGAGGTGGGGAAAATGAGCAGGGACATGAAGAGACTTAAAAAATGGCATGAGGAGTGGCAACTGAGATTCAAGGCAAAGAAGCCGAAATAATGCACCTGAGAAGAGGGAAACCTGTGGAGAGTTACAGGGTGGGGAGGAGGTGCTGATGATCACCAAGAAAGAAAGGGACCTAGGGGTTATCAGTTCTGATGACCAAAAGGTGTCAAAGCAGAGCATGCATGCTGCAAGGATGGCCAGTGGCATGCTGGGATGCATAGGCAGAGGTATCACTAGCAAAAGGCATGAGGTGGTGATGCCATTGTATAATACACTAGTGAGGCCTCACCTACAATACTATGTGCAAATCTGGAGGCCACAAATGTGCAAGGTCATTGACAGGGTGGAGGCAGCCCACAGAAAGGCAACCAAGATGGTACATGGCTTGCAACACAGAACATATCAGGAGAGATTAAAAGGACCTCAACATGTACTTATTGGAGGAAAGGAGGAGTGGGGAACATGACAGATACATTCAAGTACCTCAAGGGCATAAACAAGTTGCAGAGGTGGACATCTTTCAATGCATCAAATGTTCAACATTGACAAATGCTTGTTTTTTATTCCCCCAAAAGAAAACCATTCATCATTGTCCACTGTGTAACCCCCTTTCCTAAACAGTACACAGTCACTGGGAGTGCCCAATCCCCCAGTGTCCTCATCTGTCTGTACGTTATTGTGCACTGTGTAAACCTCCCCAAAAAAGTATGCAGACACGGGGTGCCCAATCCCCCAATTCCCCAGTGTCCTCATCTGTTGAGCAAAGTCCTTGAAAAAACAAAAACTGTCCCTCATCATTTTTTTCCCCTGTAAAAAGGAAAAATGTCCATCTTTGTCCATTCTGCCATTACCCAACCCCCTACTCTCCCACTCAGGACCTATCACCCCACGCCCCACATACCCCATACTTACCCACCGGAGGTCCAGCACTGTAATCTACCTTGGACTGCAGGCACATCTTTGATCTTCAAAGCCCAACCGCAGAACTCAGGTAAGCACTTTAATGTATTTCAAAAGGATTTTCAGCTTAGTGGCATAACTTGCCCATTTTAAATATTTTGTCCCAAATTTTAACATATCTTTTTGGGACCCCACCTCACAAACAGCTTCACTAAATGTGTGACCCTGAGCAAGCCACTTAACTTCTTTGTGCTCCCAGGTCACAATTGTAAACAACCTTTCAGCTTAGTGTGTCTCCTGGTAAAAAAAAAAAAAATTTAAAATTGAATTAAAGAAAGCAAATTTCAGACATTTCAGGCAAAAGGTCACTGTATTATTTTGATAACAGATAGTGAAACCAAGTCCATGGTTTTCCTAAAGAGGTATTTTCTTTTCTTTTATGTTATGCAAACAAGGGTATATTTTCATAAAATGTATTTTTCTTTGTTTGCTTAGTATTGCAATGTTTCTTTTGCTGTAACTGTGGAGTAACAGTTACTGGCCTAGATATTCAGACTGTGCCTGGCAGGGGCGCAAGCCTGGGTGCAGTGCAACTGGGATGCGCCAGGGCCAGGACCAGAGACCAGGAGATATTCAACGGATGACGCCATGGCGCCAGCACCATGAATATGGCAAGGTCGAAGACATACTGCACCTGGCACAGTGGTACTGCACCAGCACAAGCCACAGATAGGGAGCATGGGGATGAGCCAGCGTATGTGCAGTTGCGCTAGGCACATCACCCACGATATTCAGTAGAGGGCATGCAAATGAGGCCATAAAATATGCAAGGTGCAAATGGGGCCATTTGCATGTCATTATGGCCCCATTTGCATGCCTTGCACAGGGCAGGCTGGCGACTTGTGCCTGGCACCCTACACAGCATAACATGTGCTGTGGGGATCCTGGGCATCCCCACCCCATAGCTGTGATCACGTGGTATACGTTACTAAAGATAGCCCAGGTAGTCTAGTGGCCCCCTCCATCCCTCCTGATTCCCAGATGAATGTAATGAAGTAATTCACATATTTGGGACTGTTCTGGTACAGTATGCCCTGCAAGCCCATTGGTTCACACTGTTGACCAATGGGCTTACAGCCATACTGTATCTGTCATTCGGCAGGCGGCCGGGCAGTATGCAGTGGGTTGCAGCTGCCCACTGATGACAGGGGTGGGGGTGGGCAAGGGGTGCTGTGTGGGTGGAAGGGGTGGGGTTGCCACTGGATCACTAGGAAAATATGATATGGTGCTGTACCGCGACTGTGGCAATGGGTGGGGGGTACCACTAGACTACTAGGGACTTAAATAACGGTCTTATTTCGGTGATCGAGGACATGGGAGAGAGGCCACTAGACTACCAGGAAAGATCTAGCATTACAGTTATCAGGGAATCGGGGACTCAGGAGGGGGGTCCACTGGACTACCAGGGATAACTGTGTGCTTGTGGATGGTGTTCTGGGTGGGCGGGTGGCCACCTACGGCTGGTGGCTGCTGTGTTGCACCCTGCAATACAGCAGCCCACCTGTGGGTGGCCGGGAGTTGTTCCCATGCCTCATGGGCTCAACTTTGAGCCCCCCTATGCAGCGCACTGCAGGGTTGCACCAGCTTATGCACCGCACATCCCGGGCTGAATATCGGGATGTGCCACATATGCATGGGCACGCCCCCTGCATCTGTGCTGCATACATTTACATTGCACCCCAGTGCATTGGGATTTGCGCTGCACCTGGCTGCCCTTTCAATATCCCGCCAGAGCGCAATGTGGGGTTACGCCAGTGCAACTCTGTTGCACCATGCGCAACCCCTTTGAATATCTCGGCCACTATCTCTAACGTGTTTTTTATGCAGGTAGAAGGATTGTTTTTAAGGTATTTGAAAATACTGTGGTTTCTTTGCATTTAGTTTTGTAAGTTTTTTCTTTTTCTTCTTGTGCTAATTTGCTTGGATGCAACCATATTATGTTTTCTTTTGGGATTGTTATGTTTTGTATGTACAATAAAATTCCCCTACTCTTTTTGAGAAGTGCCATGGGATCTTTAACATCCATCTGAACTACCATCAGAACAGGCAGATGGGACCTCAGTTTAACATCTCTTCCGAAAGACAGCACTTCAGGAGTGCAGCAACCCCCTAATGCTGCATTACAGTGTCAGTACTGGGATTTAACCTAAGTGCCTGCTGTGGGGATAGAACCCACAGCCTTCTGATCTCCCGCCCAGAGACGAAAGTGTGCCACCTGCTGAGCCACTGACACTGCTTCATCAGTAGTTCATTAAGAAGGTCAAATGGTCCTCCTTGGTGGTGGTGAGAAGCAAGTCATCCACATACTGCAGGAGGCACTGAGGTGCAGAGAAACTTATAATGCATCTTTCATGTGGAGATGAAAGAGTGATGAGTTGTTGTAGAAGTTCTGAAGGAGACAGGTCCAGGTGTACTGGCATCCCTCAAAGGTAAATGCAAACTTATAATGGCTGTTGCATTCAAAGAAAGTGACTAAATGCCATTGAAGATATCAAGGTGCTAAAACCAGGTATGATCTGGTGTTAGTAGCATGAGCTGTCAGGTGCTGATGCTACCATAAGTGAGTGGCTAGGAGTGATTTGATTAAGTCCTTTTAGGACCCTAGGCAGCATGGATTCACAGCGGGAAGGTCATGCCAGATGAATCTGATAGATTTCTTTGACTGGGTGACCAAAGTAGTAGATCAGGGAGGGGCTGTGGACATGGCCTACCTAGACTTTAGCAGGCATTTCACACAGTCCCACACAAAGATTAATATACAAGTTAGCCAGCCTGGGAGTGGGTCCCAAGATGACAGCCTGGGTAAAGAATTGGCTGGAGAATATGACACAGAGAGTAATAGTAAATGAGTCCACTCAGAAGAAAGGAAGGTTACTAGTGGGTACCGTAGGTTCAGTATTAGGACTGGTCCTTTTCAATGTCTTTATAAGCTTACATTGCAGAAGGACTGAAGGAAAAGTATGTCTCTTTGCAGATGACACAAAGATCTGCAACAGAGTTGATGCACAGGGTGGGGTGGAAAGGATGAGAAGGGACTTGGCAAGGTTAGAGGAATGGTCAAATGTATGGCAGCTTAGAGTCAATGCTAAGAAGTGCATAATGCACCTGGGAAACAAAACCCAGGGGAAGAGTACACAATGGGGGTGAGATACTAACAACAAAAAATGGAAAGGACCTGGGGTAGTCATATCAGATGACCAAAAGGTGGGCAAGCAATGTGAGAGGGCAGCAAGCAGGTTGGGGATACTGGGATGCATAGGAGAGGCATCACCAGTAGAAAACAGGAAGTTATTATCCCTTCTGTACAGACAGCTGGTGAGACCCCATCTGGAGTACTGTGTGCAGTTCTGGAGACCCAATCTCCGCAAAGACATAGACAGGATGGAAGCTGTCCAGAGGAGGGCAACTAAATGGTGCAGGGTCTGCACCGGAAGACATATGAAGAGAGACCCAAAGGAGCTAATATGTATAGCCTCGAGGAAAGGAGGAGAGGGGACATGATAGAAACGCTCAAGTACCTCAAGGGAATCAACAAAGTCCAAGAGGGTAGCATCTTTCAAAAAAAGAGGTGTGCAAGAACAAGAGGGCACAATTTGAAGATGGGGGGTGGCTCAGAGGTAATTTAAGGAAGTATTTTTTCACAAAGAGGGTTGTGGATGCATGGAACAGCCTTCTGGAGGAGGTTGTGGAGTCAAAATCAGTGGTGGAATTCAAGCATGCATGGGACAGTCATAACGCAATTCCAGGGGGTGGGGGTAGGAAGAAGTAGGCTGCTGGTTAACTAGGATCTGCAGCTTATCCAGTAGTAGGAAATGGGCAGATTGGGTGCCAAGGTCCTTATCTGCCACAAATTCTATGTTTCTATGTTTCTAAGTCTCCTGTAATCAATGGTGAGTCTCCATTTGGCTTTTTAATGGGCCAGATTGGTGCATTAAGGGTTGAAACAGATGTCCTAATGACTCCTTGCTGAAGGAGTGACTGAATGGTCTCTCTCAGTGCTGGTAAGGCCTCTGCAGGAAAAGGATACTGCCTTTATCCAATAGGCTCAGAGCCTGGTATCTTGATGCTGGTTTTCATCTTACCACAATAATGTTTGTGTTTTGCAAAGGCATCAAGATACTTCTGCAAAATAGGCAGGAGTTGTTGGAAGAACTCATGGTTTTAAAGTAGAGTGATGACGACATACTTCTTGTCATTGGCTGAGATGGCAGCTACAACATGTGAATCAGGAATCATAACAGCATGGTACTGTCCCTTGATCTGAATTAGTAGCCTATTGGCTAGGTAACTTCACGGCTGTGTTATGCTAGGAAGTCTATTCCTAGAATGCTGGGATGATGACGAACAATTATAAGGTCAAAAATAAAATCTGTAGTAAGGGTCCCAAGTTCCACCTGAAGTAGATGGAATGGTATGTGATGAGGGTAGTACCCTCCACACTTATGGATTGGTCCACTGTCCAGTGGACCAGTATGAAGAAGATGGTTCTTCATCATGTAATACAGACATAGCTGCACCTGTATCTAATAAGACAACGAGCTGGTGGCCCCGACCATGGCTCCTCGGTGCAAGGTCATCCATTACTATCCATGGTGATTTTATTGACAATGCGGACTGGGGCCTCAATAGTCAGTCAGAACTATCTTCATTGTCAACATATCCTCAGGTGGCTGCTGGAACTGTAGGCCTTCAGGGTCTCGCTGGCCTGTTCCAGATCATGGATGGGGTAAAGGGACTCCCTATGGTAGTAGATACAACCGACGGCAGATTGGACGGGCCGGTGGCCTGGGTTAAGAGGAGGTTCCAGTGTCTCCTTGGCCTAGTAGGTCTGTCAACATGATGGTCACAGATGTGAGTGCCACCTCGGCCTGTTTCGGGATAGATCTGGCCATGGACTGGACTTTCCCAAGTAGTCAATGGAGGTTTTTATTGTCCTCCACAACCTGTGCGTAAGAAAGGCCTGTACGGTGGTTCTGATTGTCCTGGTTATTCTGGTTGGGATTGTTCCAGTTTCACTTATTTTTGTTTTTGTTCTTTTGCCCCCCTTGATAGGGTTGTTTGCCATCGGGTGCATGGCCTTCCCATCCTGGGTCTTGCCTTCCACAGTGTACCCGGTTATAGGCTCGCCAGGATATTGCACTGGGGCTACCTTGGATTTGGAGCCAGTTGAGATCCCATAGGTAGAGGTGGAAAACTTGTTCCATTCTCTCAAGTATATCCTCAAACTTGTCAATTCTGGGAATACCACTGGTTCTGCCTAGTCAAGGACTGCTGGAAGCAAGTTCCGCATGAACAAGGATTTGTGCTCAACATAGTCCATGTTGGCTTGCTCCCTTGAGAGGGCCTTGCCGGTATGGTAGGCCAACCATAACTGCTGGTGATAGTATGCTGGGAGTTCCTTGGCATACTGTTTGATGGGGTAGGCCAGCATGATGCCGACTGTGCCAGGGGAGTGGGCAGAAATTAGGGATGCGGCGATGTCATAGAAGTTTGCATTTGCAAGTCACCTAACGTCTTCCAGGAGTTTTGCCAGAGACTGGGGTCAACAGCCGTTTGAAGAATTTGTACTTGGTAATCTGGTGAAAGACCAAGCATTTCACACTTGGCACAGACTTTTTCCAAATGACAACTGAGGTTGTTACTTGGACCCCTGCGGCCTATACTGTCGGCAATTTTCTGAACAGAGTGGGCCAACTGGAGAGGGTTGTTCACGACCACTGGTTGGGTGGGTTCGGAGACGGGAAATGTGTGTGTGCCATGAAGGGCAGCTTCCGCTGCTGCGTGGAACATTGGCTCATGGACCACTGCTTCTTTGAAGATGCCTTGCATGGTTTCCCAAAAGAGGGCTTGTTGTTCCTCTATCATCTGGGACTTGGAGAGGGCCGATGCGATCATGAGATCAATTTTGTTTTTATCCTCCTTCTTCAAAACAGCAATGGGTGGAGGATGTGTCCACAGCCCCACACTGTCATGGGGGTTACAATCTTGGCAACACACATGGGAGTCGCCATGTTGGGATTGACACTGGGAAGCACCACTTTGTGAGTGGTGTGCCTGAGGGTCTCCATTTTGGGAGTGGCATTGGAGTACACCATATTGGATGCTGCCACCATCTGAATCATCATCACCTGATGACACAATGTCAATGGGAGGGTAATGAGCTCTGCCCATCACTTTGATGTGACCAGCCAAAATCCCTCTTTGATGATGCAGCTTGCTATCTTGGCTTTACAGTTTGTGTGACAAACCATTTGCATTGTTCTGCCCAATTCCTTTAGTAATCTCTTCTGTAACACTCTATACGTGTGCGTGAGTTTGCAATTGTCCCTAAGCTCCCTTTCTAATTCACCACTTACCTTTTCAGATCCTCTCTCAACTCCTCATTCTCATCACATAATGTTTCATTAGTGTCACTCAACAAATCATTCACATGCAATAACTGCCTCTTATCCTGCTTCAACCTGTCACAGTCCTCCTCAACATACATGACTCTTCTCATTATCCTGTACAGCACAATGTATTCCTATAACACAGCAGCTGTAGTTCTTCATCTATTTTCTGCTGCTTTTAAATCATTCCAGTGGCCTGCAAGCCCAACTTTTTTTTAGAGCTGCATTTTACAGCTCAACCGAATGAACCCTAGATTTGCTGTTTATAAAGCAGCAAATAGGGCCAATGACTAGTAGTCCCTTTGGTGTGTTTCTTAGCTGTTGGGCACATCTCCAAGTACTGGTTGGAGATCTCTAGTACTGGGTTGTCAGGAAGCTTTTGCATCCTGTGCAAATTGGTCCAGCCCCATGGGAGGCAAAGAAAACTAGAGACATCAAGCCTGTTACACAAGGTCCCTGCACCCTAATTGGTACCCTCAGAGGTACACCGTAGACAGCTAACACTTAGGTATACGTTATACTAATATTTAGGGCTAAGGGCATCTACCGTAAAAGAGTAGATGTCAGAATATGAATGCATATTGTTGTAATACACTTTGCTTGCTAATACACATATATTTTGCCATGTATTTTCTGTGTATTTCTTACTAGTCAGATGCCAAGACACTTGTGCCCTTGAAGTAATTATAATATGTAAGACGGCATTGCCATCTTTTGGTGATTTGTACTACTACATTAAGTTATGTAAGACTCTGTATAAGAACTCTTTTGTTCTCAAACTGATGACTTTACAGAATTGTATAACGTTATCTTGGACCGTGGAGCCACCTCTAATTTAGCCAATAGGGCTCATCTCTGTAACTAGAAATGTTTCTATCTTTTGGTAACCATAGTAATTATCATAGGTATATAATGTAATGCACAAGCTTTACACCACGAGACCCGAGAGACCCCAAGAGACAACAGAGAAACCTTGAGGTGTAGGGAACTCTTAGCACTGGCTCCCGGTTCGTATTGGTAAGAACTGCTTAGGGCAACTGTGATTTATTCCTTGGTAGTAATAAGCTTGTTTATTACTCTAATGCAACGTGTCTGTGATTACTTGCATTCCCAATATCGTCAAGAATCTGAAAGTGAGGTTTAGACCTCTCAACAAATTAGCGACTGTGAGCAGGCGATATTTGGTGTTTGTAAGTTTTCACTTGTTGCTTAAACTTTTTCCCTTTCCCATGGGGACAGTAGGTGTACATTCCCGTATCACCTTTCATATTTCAAAACCAGCTTGTAGTCACTTGCAAAGTCTGGCTGACTTTTCAGGTGTGGTCGATGCCATCTCAACCCACTCCGTAGCAGTTTTGAATTCCAAGCCTGCAACTAATACAGTAGCCCGGCTGTGTTTAAAGTACTCGTGCTGTGGATCGATACGCAGCACACTGTCTTTTAAACAGTTTGATTTTTCGTTCTCTCCCACACAATGCCCACAGTATCAGATATCTGCGCAGAACTGAGACTCGATGTCTCGAACTTCCTTGCCTCCCAGACTTCCTTGCCTTCCTTGCCTCTACAGACCAGTCAGCCTCACCTCAGTAGTGGGGAAGATCATAGAAGCACTACTAAAAGAGAGATTGGTGGAACATCTGGTTGTCAATGGACTACAGGACCCAAGGCAGCATGGTTTCACCAGGGGGAGGTCATGTCAGACCAACCTCATTGAATTTTTTGACTGGGTGACTAGGGAGGTGGATCAGGGGAGGGCAGTGGACATGGCCTAACTGGACTACAGCAAGGCCTTTGACACTGTGCCACATAAAAGACTATTACACAAACTGGGGAATATGGGTGTGGGCAGGACAGTAGTGTGGTGGGTAGGTAACTGGATGGCAGGACACAGAGGGTGGTGGTAAATGGCTGTCACTCCACAGAGGGAAGAGTGACCAGTGGGGTACCACAGGGATCAGTGCTGGGACCTGTCCTATTCAACATCTTCATCAGAGACATTGCACAGGACCTAGAAGGCAGAATTTCACTGTTCGCTGATGACACAAAGCTCTATAACAGAGTAGACACACCAGAGGGTGTAGACAGAATGAGAAGGGACCTGCAGAAACTTGAAGAATGGTCAGGGGTTTGCAGTTGAAATTCAATGCAAAGAAGTGCAAGATAATGCATATGGGGGCACAAAACCCTGGCACAATATATCAGTTGGGGAGAGGATATAGCATGCACCAAGCAGGAAAGGGATCTTAGGGGTTATCATCTCTGATGACCCTCAAGGCAGGAAACAGTGTGACAAGGCAGCAGGTAAAGCAAATAGGATGCTGGGATGTATAGGCAGGGGCATCACCAGCAGGAAAAGGGAGGTCATAATTCCACTATACAAGACACTAGTGAGGCCCCACCTGGAGTACAGTGTACAGTTCTCGAGACCATACCTACGTAAGGACATAGACAGGGTAGAGAAGGTTCAGAGGAGGGCAACAAAGATGGTGCATGGATTGCATCACAAGTCCTATGAAGACAGGTTGAAGGAACTGAACATGTACTCCTGGAGGAGAGGAGGGAGAGAGGGGATATGATAGAGACATACAAGTATCTCACAGGGAGGAACAGGGTGCAGGAATACACTATTTTTAAGCGAAAAAGATGTTCCAGGACTAGAGGGCATGGGATGAAGTTGGAGGGAGGACGATTCAGAGGAAACATGAGGAAGAATTTCTTCACAGAACGGGTGATGGACAAGTGGGAACACCCTGCCAGAGGAAGTGGTGGGGCTGAAACAATCACAGGATTTAAGAATGCATGGGATAGACATAAAGGAATTCTGGAGGTCAGGGTAGGCAACAGACTTCTAGGAAAACATAAACTGAACTTACAAGCTCAAATGGGCAGACTGGGTGGGCCATAGGCCTTATCTGCCAACACTGTCTATGTATCTATGCATCTATGTATCCCATGGAGGATGGGCCGACTTCACGTGGGACACAAGTCAATCCGACAACCCTATACTAGGGATTTCAACCCAGTATGCAGAGATGAGACAATCAACCAATAAGCATCATGCTAAAGGGCTGATGGTCGCGGCTCTCTACGCTGCTTTGGAAGCCTCCGAAGTGAGGTTTCAAACCCCTGATCTGCAGATTTCATCTCTTAAGCAACAGATGGGTTTGCAGGAAACTGGATGTATTAGACTGCAGCAGAACTTGGGAGTCTGAACTCCAAACTCTGCAGAATGAAAAGATTCACACTATTGCATCATTCAGCCCAGGCTGGTGAACAGAGGAAATATGTATGTTGAAGCAGACGTGTGAAAGTTTGAGACAGGATAATAGTCAGGCTGTGCAAATGAATGATTTGCTGAGTGCTGTGAATGCTCAGTTGAGTGATGAAATGGGTGAGCTGCAGGACGAGATTAACAAGGTACGTAATGATTTAGAAATAGCTTACAGGGACAATCGCGAATTGAGCGCCGCATACAGAGTTTTGCAAAAGCAAAAGCAAGATCAGGTTGATATGGATGTTGCAAGTGTGAATCACGACGAATGTAGAAATGAGATGCGCCACTGCGCCACCAGAGGTTCTGGCTGGACATGTTAAGGCAATGGGAGGCGTAGCCCCTGCCTTTCATTCGTCATCAGAAGGGGAGTTATCTGATGATGACGTTTCACAATACAACACCCAGTCACGCCCCTACTATGGCGCAGACTCCACACCCAGCCACCCACAGCATGGCGGGTCCCCGCCCCCAACTCCCCATGTCATACATCGGCGATGTTGTGACGCTCATCATGGGAGACACCAACATGGCGGCCTCCATGATGGGGGGGAGCAAGCCCAAGCCTGGTCCGAAAAGGCACCTCCGGTAGCCGTTATTAATGTGGAAGACAGGCAAGAGATAGAAACCATAATTGAAACTGTGATAGGCAATATTCCTCTTCCTGAGAGGAGTATGAGGGCTATTAAAACCCAGATTAGGCAGCTTTTTCAAGAAGCTGGCACTCAAGAAGGTATTGTCCACACTGGCTGAAGCTGCAGCTTGTGCAGCCTTGGATAGTGCCTCGACAATCTACCTTTGCCTGATCAACCCACTAATCCCCTGCAAATGGCCTACTTGTTCAGCAAATTGCTGACAGCATCAGTCAGATGAATCCGTCCGACAACCTCAGCTGTCACTTGGAAAAGGCACGTTCTAAATGCGAGATGCTTAGCCTCGCTGCAGAATATCAAGTCCAAATACTATGCCAGACCATCGATCCTGGTTTATGGGCCAAACTCCCTGAAGCTGTTCACCAAGATGGGAATGCTACCTTTGACAAGGTCGCGGCTGAGCTCATTTCTGCTTGCAGTCCAGGTGTAGTAGGAGTGATGCTTGCATATCCTGTGAAGCAGAATGCAAAAGAAAGTCCAACGACTTACCACCAGAGACTCTAGATGGCCTACCAAGCAGGAAACACCTGGCACAAGAAGCTGCAGATGTAGATCTTATTGAATATAAGACCCTGTTCCTTAGGAACATGATTCCAGCAGTAAGAGAAAAGGTAGATCCAACCACTTACCCAAATACGAATAGGTTTGCTGATATTCTTCGGAAAACCAAGAGGGTGTATCAACTGTATATCCGTGATTTGGGCTCCGGTTCCAAGAAGGTAGCTGCCGTGGAACCCATTTTGGAGGCCACGACACACTACACAGTGGAAGGGCAGGCTCAACATCAGCCAGCCCCAACAGCTGACAATCAACACCCCCAACAGGCCCATCAACAATAACTGCATCAACAACAGCAATGGGGTGGGAACCGGAATTGGCATAATAACAGGAAGCATAAGGGTAGAGGTAAACCACAACAGAGAACGGGTCCCTCATATAGGGAGATAGCTGAAGAAAATCGAAAATTTCGAGAGCTCCTGGGGCAAGTGTGCTCTGTGGCGGATGCTGTTCCCGCACAAGCCCTTGCGGCGGTACAACCGGCAGCCCAGGCCTCGACCGGCCATGGAGACACCGGAGGTACAGGCCTGCAGGCCCATACAGGTCTGAACCCAGAAGCTCCTCCCTATACAGCGTCAGTACAGCATGGTGAAGTCATTCACATGAGCCAGGCCCAACCTCTGCATGCTTCCAGCAGTACGGATTGACAATTACAGGCCCCAGTCCGTATTGTAGACAAGTTAGTCTTGGATACAAATGGAAGGCCCTGCACCGAGGCCGAGGTCGGGGGCCGCCTACTAGTAGTTTTGCTAGATACAGGTGCAGCTGTATCTGTGCTATATGACAAACACCGGACATATCCCCCTGGTCCACCGGACGGAGGACTAACATGTCAGGGGTCGACGGTACTAGACTACCTGCATACCATTCTCTACCTTTACCGGTAGAGCTAGGCCATTTAAAGGCCTCACATACTTTTTAACTAATGGTACTGCATGATCATCCTAGTATTATAGGGATCGACTTCCTTGCACCACATGGCTGTGTGGTGGATCTAGCTAACATGCTACTGATATAGATTCAGGTTCAATATCATATTATCTTGATTCCTGATTCACATGTTGTGGCAACGATATCTGCCAATGACAAACAGTATGACGTCATAGATTTGTTCAAGAATCATGTACTTTTCCAGAACTCCTACCTTTTCTGCAACGACATTGGAAGTGTTTGCAGTTAACAAGCATGACTGTGGTAGAATGCACACTGTCATTGAAGTGCCAGGCCAGCACATGAGAGGCAAAGGCAATATCCTTTCCCAACTGAGGCCTTGCCTTCTCTTAGAGAAACGATCAAGTCACTACTCAAGCAAGGAGTAGTCAGAACTTGTGTTTCCACTGCCAACTCCCCAGTATGGCCCATGAAGAAACCCACAGGTACCTGGAGACTTACTATTGACTACAGGAAACTGAACCAGGTCACCCTCAGTTGTTCCCCAACCAGCGCATCAGCACCAGATTTGCTACGACTTCTAACCCCTGACTTGAAATGGTTCAGTGCCCTGGATATCTCCAATGGTTTCTGGCCATTGCCATTGGCCCTTAAGAGTCAATATAAGTTTGCCTTCGCCTTTGAAGGAAGACAGTACACGTGGACTTGCTTGCCACAAGGATTCCATAACAGTCCATCCCTCTTCCATCTCCACATGATGGATACCCTCGAGAGTTTCTCTACCCCCTAATGTCTCTTACAGCATGTGGACGACCTGTTGCTGGCAACAGTCACACAGGAACAACATTTGGATCTCCTGGACGAACTATTGACTCTCATTCAGAAAGCAGGCTTGAAATGTAACCCAGCAAAAGCACAGTTGTGTCAGAAAGAAGTACTCTTTCTGGGTCTAAAACTAACTGACCAAGGTCGAAGCCCCACCTGGAGGAAGGTACAGGGATTGCAAGACTTGCCATTACCCACCAGTGTGGCAACTCTTCAAAGGTTTCTAAGTATGGTAAACTATTCCAGAGATTTCATTTGTGATTTTGCTCAGAAAGCTGCTCCTCTGTATGAATTACTCAAAAGGATGTACCATGGACTTGGGGCTCTATTCACACCCAGGCTGTGACGCATTGAAGCAGGCCTTGGCCTCCGCCCCAGCACTGGTGAACCCCAATCCAGCACTACCATTTCATCTGAGTGTGCCACCTCTGACATTGATATGTCATGTGCTGGCCCAGAAGGTGATGGCACCTTGAGACCCACTGCATGCCTCATGTGCTCTTGACCCCAGTGGAACAAGTACGGCCTTTGTGAAAGGAACCTTCTGGTCACCTACTGGGCTGTCAAGCACTTCCTGTATATCATTGGGTACTCACCACTGATTATTAACACTAACCATACACCAACCACCTTCCTGCTCTCAGACAGGGTGAGTCTCTAACACCAGGCTGACACACTGGTCACTTCTTCTCCAGGACAGAGATATACAGGTACAACTGACTAAAGTCCCATCTATGCTAGCTCATGGCCTCCTTTACCAGGATAACCCTGACTGTATGCTACAGTCACCTGATCTTCCTGATCCAGGTCCATTCCTTCCTGCCACGCCCACAGGTACTTGATAGTACTTTTTGTACTGTATCTTCACTGATGGTTCAGCATCCTACTATCAGGGAGAACAAATTGTAGGATGGGTATTTTGATGATTTACCCTTATGGAAACACTGTCAGGATATCTAAGCGCTGTAGTGTAGCTTCATCTCAGTACACTGAGATGGCAGCGGTGGCCTGTGCCCTCGGTTTCATCCAACATGGAACCGAGGATACCTTCATCTTTACAGACTTAACTGGTTTGTTGTTCTTCACAGAATTTCTTCCTTCTGGCAGAAGAACTCCTTCCTCCCTTCTGATGGCAGTCCAGTGAAGTACAAAGAATTGGTAATATACATACATGCACTGGCACAGAAATTTGCACACAAACTCTATGTACACAAGGTTAAAGCCCACTCTCTCCATGACCCCTATCATGCCTTCAATGACACAGCAGACACCCTTACTAAGGAAGGGGCCCGAGGGGGGGATGTCTGGATGATGGACCATCCAGAGGCTAATACAGCTGTACACATTGCAGCACTCAAGAAGAAACCTGAACCCTTTTCCCTTGGACCTCTCCACAGCCAGCAGCTTGATACTGAACTTAAAGAGGTGTTCAGATTCTTTGATAAAGGTACTGAAGAGAAACTTCCACACATAACCCCTATTGAAGGCATGAAGGTAAGTTGCATTTGTCACCAGATGACAAGCTCATTTTGGTTTCAACCAGATGACTCTACCACCAAGTTGTGGGTAGTTCCAAGACACCTAAGATCTGAATTCTTGCACCAAGTGCATGACACTCCTACTGGTGGACACCAGGGAGCAGAGAATACCCTTCAACGACTCAAGACCACCACGTGGTGGCCTGGTATCACCAAAGACATTAAACAATACATAGACAACTGTCTTGTTTGTGCACAAAACAATCCCATTCCTACCAAATGAAATGCCAAACTTTTACCACAAAGACATTCTGGCCCTTGGCATGCCATTCAAATTGATTTCATTGGCCCTCTGACCAACACCAGCAGAAATAATAAGTATGCTCTTGTGGTAACTGACCTCATCTCCAAGTGGGTAGAAGCTTTCCCCACTAAGACATGTACATCGAAGACTACTGCCCAAATCCTGGTGGAGCAGATTTTCTCCAGGTGGGGTCAACCTCTTAAGGTAGATTCTGATAAAGGAACCAGTTTCACAGGTGAGTTAATGAAAGAATCCCTTGGACTCCTCGAAGTTCAGCAGAAGTTCCACATACCTTACCACCCTCAATCCTCAGGTCAAGTAGAAAGAGCCAACAGACAGATTAAGCGAATGCTTTCCAAATTCATTGAGGATAATCCCAAAACCTGGGATTCCCTATTGTCTTTACTCCTTATGGCAATTAGGGGACACCCTCAGCCACCACCCAGCTCACACCCTTTGAGGTGATGACTGGTAAACAGATGAGATTAACTGAACACCTGTTGTTTGACCTGCACACCCCTACTGCAGACCGTGTGTCTGTAGACCAGTATGTTGAAAAACTCAGAAAATACCTCATACACACACACATACACACACTTGTATGCTGCCAATTGCATGGGCAAGGCCCAGCAACAATCCAAAATACAGTTTAACAAACATGCACAAGAAGTGGACTGGTAAGTTGGAGATCAGGTAATGGTACTTCGATTTGCACATACCACCCACTCCTTCAACAAGTGGGAAGGCCCATACCCTATTGTCAACAAGCTCAGTCCGCAGTCTATCAAGTTAGATCCTCCGAACAACAAATTGACTGACAAATGGTTACATGCAAACTAGCTGAAACTGTATAAAGGAGCTTAAATTACTTTTCCTCACCCCATTGGGCTGGAATTGTACTAACATACTAATCTTTGATCTTCCTTTTCGATACACTGACAAGATGTCTATCTTGTTCCATTATTTCTCCTCTCAGGAGTGATCCCCTGCATCCAAGGCATGGTACCGACCTCCTACGACACCTCGATCCTCCAGCACCTCCTCCAGAGGGAGTATCCATCAATATACCAGATAGTATGATCACTGTCCAGGAAGGTTCCGATGCTTACCTCACTGCCTCGGTTGTTGCTCCTGACAAATCTACCCTTCAAATTGAGTGGCAAATCACATCACAAGGACAAAGTCTCCTGTGGCCAAACTCTCCAAAGGAACTTTCCAGGGTTGCCCCAATGCTAAATTATCCCCAAATGGTTCACTGTCCTTGTTACAAACTGCATTACACATTCTGGTTTGTACAACATAATTGTCTTAATAGATCCTTCTTACTGTAATTCTTTATCCAAAGATTCTGCTCACAGATTTTGTCGTTATACACCACATGGCTTCTGCAGCCATGTACCTCTCTGTGTTACCACCCACTGATAAGCAGCTTTTAGAATGTCCAAAGCATACCCCTGGTCCCCGTAGTGGTCTTACAGCCACTGCCCTCCCAGGTTCTTTGATTAATAACTTACAGTTTATGCATATACCTGTTTTGTTTAATCTTACTTACTGGAATATGAAAGAGTTTGGTATGTGTCACAATACTAATACATCAGCATTTTATAGTACATTATTGCTTGATAGTTTAGCTGCATTTCAGATTCGTACGCAATATCCTATTGCTGGGGTCCATTCTACTGAACATAGAGGCAACTTCAGAAGGAAGCCCTCTCCTGATAATCTAAATCATAAACGTAATAAATGTGAAGTTGACAGTTCTGATGTCACAGGTGCAACAGGTACTGTCACAGGTCTTTTGGTACGGCTATGTCTATCTGGAATAAAGTAGACATTGTTGCTATCAAAGTCATTCTGCCAAGTTTTCCACTAGCTTGGTCAATAACATCTTACATCCATTATTGCATGGTGTGAATGGCCTTACTCAGGAAGAAAGATGCACTGTATACAACATACATGACTTGCTAAGGCATTTACTGATTCTAAAGACAAGATCAAATCACTCATACAACGGAACAATAAAGAAGCAGATAAATAATACATTGCTAGAGAGATACTCTGTTCCTGCTTATGGCTCCTACATTATCACTACCATCAATAACCCTTCCATGATCTAGAATCTGGAAGAATTCCTGACATTATACATGATAGACGCATTTCTAAATGGTACTGTCCAAGGTGTAAAACCACTAGCTGTGTTTCCATGTGTATGCAACAGACTTTAGCAATTCCTTTCTCCACAGCTAGGAATTTCGGGGTTGTGACCAGTCACCCTAATACTGGTCCTTGTTTAACTGCTAAGAAATGTTCCATAACAGATACCATGTTTGTTTCTTTCACTGTCTCCTTACCACACTTGGATCCTACTAAGCCTTGTTCGACAAGCTTGCACTGGTACATTCCATTGGGCATTTGGATGAAGACTCTACAGGAACGCCTGGATCTACCACCTCTACTGGTCTACCATTCTTTCCTGGATGCCTGGGTGGCTCCACACATGGACTGCTGAGCGAAAAGCAATATATTTACTTGTGCCGATGTGATGTGTTTGATGATATACAGCCTGTTTGTGGCAACCCTCCAGACAGCATTGATTGGACTTTCACAATGAATGATGACATCACTGCAAATGGCACCAACTCTTCGACTCAACTTTGGCTCCAGATAAGCTCTACCAATCCTATCATGAGGAGGTTCATCGCCTGTCAACACAGATTTGGAAGACGGCCTACACCTGCCCTGTCCAGTTGCAAAGTGGAGACTGCCTACTGTGCACTCACAGTATAATTCGATGGTGGATACTGTGTGAGTTACTAACTATAAAACCTACACATATGGTTCTGTTACTTGTGCTATTGATTACCGCATTTCTGTTTTGTTCCCCACCAGAAGACTGTCATTGGACATACTGTTATAACCCCGTCCCCTTCTCGATGAAGACATTATTGATGGTAACCCAGATTATCTACTCACACTGTCGGAATACTTGCCCTACTTTTATGTACACATAGACCCACTCACACTTACACTAAAATCACTTTTAGACAGGAAAGACACACATCATCCACATCAGAAATAATATGACCAAAGCCAATGAAGCTGTTCTTGCCTTTGATTAATGATGGAGATATGAATAACGATTAACTAACACCTGGTTAGAGATTACTTTTAAAGGTTTTGTTATTATACAAGCATTTTTAAATTTTCTTATTGATTATTATGCTTTCCTGCCTCTAGTACTTACACTACCAACACCATGAGCAGCTCAGGTTCCTTTACAAGGTTAAATGCTCGGGATTGTAAACTACCACTGCTCCTGTCCTTTCCCTAGATGATTGTCTGTGTCGCCCTTGGAGGCAACAAGGGGGGACTGTTACATGAGGTCCCTGCACCCTAATTGGTACCCTCAGAGGTACACCATAGACAGCTAACACTTAGGTATAGGTTATATTAATATTTAGGGCTAAGGGCATCTACCATATAAGAGTAGATGTCAGAATATGAATGCATATTGTTGTAATACACTTTGCTTGCTAATACACATATATTTTGCCATGTATTTTCTGTGTATTTCTTACTAGTCAGATGTCAAGACACTTGTGTCCTTGAAGTAATTATAACATATAAGACAGTATTGCCATCTTTTGGTGATTTGTACTACTACATTGAGTAATGTAAGACTCTGTATAAGAACTCTTTTGTTCTCAAACTGATGACTTTACAGAATTGTATGATGTAATCTTGGACCGTGGAGCCACCTCTAATTTAGCCAATAGGGCTCATCTCTGTAACTAGAAATGTTTCTATCTTTTGGTAACCATAGTAATTATCATAGGTATATAATGTAATGCACAAGCTTTACACCTCGGAGACCTGAGAGACCCCAAGAGACAACAGAGAAACCTCGAGGTGTAGGGAACGCTTAGCACTGGCTCCCGGTTTGTACTGGTAAGAACTGCTTAGGACAACTGTGATTTATCCCTTGGTAGTAATAAACTTGTTTATTACTCTAATGCAACGTGTCTGTGATTACTTGCATTCCCAATATTGTCAAGAATCTGAAAGTGAGGTTTAGACCTCTCAACAAGCCTCAAATCTGCACAGATATTAGACATGGTAGGGAAACTCGATTAACCAGTCAGTGGTGCCCCGGTGTGTATCAATCCATATCGGTTAAACCAACAGACAGTCAGGTGCCTGTGCTCCACAATTCTACAACTCAAAACTGCTGGGGGCAGACAATAACTGGTCTTACCTGGTGTGCAGCCAGTCTTTGAGGGTGCTACAGAGTGTATGGACAGGTGAGAATATACATTCTTACAATCCGTCCAAATGCCAAATGAAGTATGAATCCCTGTTAACACTGCTGACTATCTGCTCGCTGTCACCAATATGTAAAGGTGGATTACCTCTCAGGTTCTTGTTGGTCAGAAGCTAACAGAAGACCCTGAAGACAAATGGCCGTAGAGAGTAATAAATACATTTATTATACAAAATCAGAACCAAGCCCTATTACGGGATCTTGCCTAGATACTGGGAGCCAGAGTATTCCCTTATACCCCAGAGTATGCTGGTGGACTCGGGATGTAAACATCATACCAGGGTTCTTATACCCTAGATAGTAACTATGGCAACTGACTTCTTAGTGCACAAGTTATAAGTACAAACAGGCCCTATTGGCCAAAATGTTAGGTGGCTCCTCGGTATCAGTGTTATACATTTGTAGTAAGGTCAGTTAAATTGTGAATACAATGGATTCTTACAAGAATCAGAAAACAAGTGTAGTATTACAAAGGTCCACATGATGGTGGTATAGACTGTGCATAGTTATACAGCTTCGTAGAAGACTGAAGCATGTGTTAGAAGCAGAACACAATAATCATTCTTAGTACATTGCATATACTGTATATATCACCAATGAATCATAACAATAATCTCATAGATTGTCCCTGATACCTTACTCTTATATGGTAGGTACATATGCCCCAATATGTTAGTAGTGATTGTAGCTCTTATTGCAGCTATGATCAGATAATACTGTGGATGCTGTCGGGTTATACTATAGGTTTCCAATATAGGTTAGGGGACCAGGCCTAACAAAACCATGACTGGGAAAAAGCAATATCAGGCTATACTCTGTTCAGGAAGGACAGGGAGGGTAAGAAAGGGGAAAGAGTGGCTCTTTACATAAGGGATAGCATAAAAGTTAGACAGAGACAGGGAATACAGGGAGAGGTGGAGGCACGGTTGGTTACCCTAGAGACAGGAAATGGAACCGCTATCCACATTGGCCTAATCTACAGACCCCAGCACAGAGATGAGACAAACAGAACTGGTGGAAGCCATCCAAAAGATGGCGAGCAGAGGGGAGGTGCCGCTGGTGGGGACTTCAATCTACCAGATATGGACTGGAGCATCCCAGCTGCAGCTTAGCTAGGAGTAGGAACATCCTGGACTCCTGCAGGGGCATTCGTCAGGCAGCTAGTAAGGAAGCCCACTCATGAGGGAGCAGTGTTGGACCTGGTAGGCACCAACAGGGACAGCACTGAAGACATCTGGGTGGGTGACAACCTGGGATCCAGTGATCACTGTACAGAGTGGTTCAATATAATTACTAAGCCAGAATCAAACCACACTAAGGTGAGGGTCTTGGACTTCAGAAGGGCCGACTTTACAAAGAGGGGAAATGCCTCAGGGATGCCCTGGGCCTTGGTTGGGGGGGGGACATGGGTGGAGTGGAGAAACAGTGGGCAACACTAAAAGAGGCCATAGGGAAGGCAACAAAGCTCTGCATCAGGCAAGTAAGCAAAAGCAAGAGAAAAAAAAGAGACCGGTATGGTTCTCAAAAAGAGGTGTCTGGGAAGGTAAGGGCGGTGGGGCATGGAGAAAGCAGCAATCCTGAACAAATATATTTATTCAGTATTCACAGAAGAAGAGTAAGGTGTGGGACCTCAGTTAACATACTAAAATACTAACATACTAAAATGCAAGCAGAGTAAGCTTCATGGTCTATCGAGTCTGCTCGTAAGTGACTGGAGCATCAATGGAAGGACGGAGGACACCGGTCCATTTATGGAGGAGAGAGAGAGTCCTAAAGGAACTCGCAAAACTGAGAGTTTACAAGGTTATGGGGCCAGATGGGATACAACTAAGAACATTAAAGGAGCTTAGAGAGCTGCTCGTGAACACCACTGACTGCCCTGTTCAATAAATCACTGGAAATAGTAGTGGTTCCTGCTGACTAAAGGAGGGCAGATGTAGTCCCTCTTCACAAAAGTGGGAGCAGGGAGGAGGCTGGCAAATTACAAGCTGGTCAGCCTGACCTCGGTGATGAGTAAATGAATGGAATCACTGCTAAAGGAATGGATTGTTGTATACTATGAATCCAGTGGATCACAGGATCATAGGCAGCATGGATTAACAATGGGATGATCATGTCAAACAAATCTGATAGACTTCTTTGAGTGAGTGACCGGGGAATTAGATCAGGGAGAGGCAGTGGATGTGGCCTTCCTGGATTTCAGCAAGGCCTTTAGCATCGTTCCACATAGGAGGCTTGAAAACAAGCTGGGCAGCCTTGGTATAGGTCCCAAGGTGGTAAACTGGGTCAGAAATTGGTTAATGGATAGAATGCAGAGGGTGGTGGTAAACAGAATTCATTTCAAGAAGAGGAGGGTGACCAGCAGGGTGGCACAAAGATCAGTTTGAATGTCAGTCCTCTTTAATGTCTTCATAAGCAACATTGCTAAGGGACTGGAAGGGAAGGTATACCTTTTCTTCCATAAACTATGCTTTATTAACAATTTCAAGAATAACAAAAGCACAACACCCAAAAAAAAACCACAGAGCAATAATAACAAACAAACAAAAACCCCGCCCAAAAACCACTCTACCCAACCCATCCCCAGAGCCCCACATAACTTTACCAATATAAGGGACCAAGAACAATGGAAAATAAGAGCATCACATAGAAAGAATAAAATAACAGAAACTGGGAACTAAAATTGAGGGAAAAAGGACTGAAAATCATTACCAATGAAGCACAGATACTATAACAATAGCAATTCACTTTAATGATGGTACTATGGACAGTAACATATGGAGCAACTCCCAATGAGCCAGATACCTTACCAAAGCACTTTGGGCAGAAGCGATCTGTTTCTTGACCATCAGAGCTTGAAGAATTTCCTGGTGCCACTCTTTATAAGTAGGAACGGAATCATCTAACCAGTGCCTCAAAATGACTAATTAAGCTGTAACAGCAATCAACACCATATGCCAGTTCAGGGCCAAGAAGGTCTCCCAGATATACGCCAACTAGGCATATCTCTGGCATAAAATATTCTTTTAAATCTAGGAGTGGATCTAAAGAAGCCTTAATAGAATTCCACAAAGGGGTAGCCTTAACACAGTCCCAAAGGAGGTGTTTAAGGTGCCCCTCTGCTTGTCCGCATCTAATGCACAATGGTGTGGGGAGTCACCCCATTGTATACAATCTCAAGGGCATATAATATAGATTCTGTAATATTTGGAATTGAGTCAATCTATACCTATCCTGCTTAACAAATTTGTACAAGCAACGCCACATGGTCCACCAGAGTGAAGGATCAGACGGTAAGTTCAGTTCCTGTTGCCAATAAGAGTAGAACCCTGAGAACCCTTAGAGTCTTTAGACTGAAGAACAGAGATATTCTAATATTGAGTGGGGCTTTGCCACCAAGGAAATGAGCATGGATATCCAAGGGTCCTGAAAAAACAGGGTGGAAGGCCCAGAAAGGAGACGACCGATGTTGAAGTTGAAAGAACTTAAATGCAAATGTTTGGGGCAAGGAAAATGCTCCTTAAAGTCAACGAAAGGACATCGATCTATCCTCAACTAGAAGGTCACCTATGGTAGCGGCCTGAAGTTGGGGGCAGAAAATATCAGGGACTGGACAATGTGCTATACAAATATTAGGGTTATTCATAAGGGGCTGGGCCAGCGTTGTTGACCAGTCAGTACCCATGTAAGAGCACATCTGATGAAGGGCCTTCAGGGACATTATTGGTGTGAATTTCAATTGAGTAGATAAAGAGGCAGGCTTCAAAGAAAGAAGGCTTTTAGGTTGTATCCCAGCCTGCTGACAGAGGCCCTTTTCGATATGAAGCCAAAGCGGGAGATAGGTGCCGTCCCAATGCGGAGTCCAATCATGGCCCCACTTGAGAAAATTGCTACCACGTGTGCACAACAGTAAATAAAGAAATTAGGTAGATGCAGTCCACCCCTGTCCTTTACACCTGTGAGTATGTAGTATGCACAGCAAACTGCTTTCCCCTTCCACAGGAAAGAGTTTATTAACCGTTGGAGCTGAGTAAACCACAATTTAGGGGATCCGATATAACATACTTAAGGGATATAAAATACAGGAGAGGAGGTTCATTTTGACTGTGCTAATATGACCCCATAATACAAAGGTAGGAGGCCCAATGCTGTAGATCTAACTTAATCTGTTGCAACAGGTTATATAGGTTCTCTTTAGGAGAGACAAGGAAAATCTGGTTAAACAAATACCCAAATATGGTAAACCCTTAGATTCCCAGGACAGTCCAAGGTTTAAAAACAACTACTTCTGGACATGAACATTAAGAGGCAAGACCTTGTTTTCTAAGTTAAGTTTGTACCCAGATATTATAGAAAAATGATGAAAGTCTGCCAGGGAGACCGGAATAGAAGAAAAGGGATCCTGAACATGTAACAAGATTGTCTGCATAAGTGGATAATTTATATTATACAATGGCAAGAAAATTTCCTGTATTCTGATTGGTCAGTGGGTGCCTCAGACAGTGATTTTATTACACAATAACATCACCGTATTGATTTATTGGCTGATTTGTTGGCTGTTGTTGTCTCTTCAGAAACACAAAAATCTACTAAAACATTTAAAAATTTTTAGAACATCGAGCCATTAGAATGCGTAATACAGACTCAAAGGTGTTATTGTAATATCTGTTACTCCCAGGGTGTGGAAGCACTCAGCTTCACCTTGTGCTTCAACCTACCCCAGGAATGACATTATTACATGATAACACACACACCTTTGGAGTGCCTTATTGTTTAAACAGGACCCTCCTCCTCTATGCCACAAATCACTGGGTTGTTCTGAGGCAACAGATGAGAGGCTGTAGATATAAGTTGAACAGGAATGGTGATGATGGGCATCCCTGCTGTGTACCTCGCTGTAAAGTAAACTGGGCAGACAAGACACCTTTACACCAAACCTGTACTGATTAGTGGACAATACCTCAATCCAGGTAATAAATTCTTCTGGAAAATTGAATTTCCTTCAAAACAAGAAAAGATAGGGCCAAAAGACTTGGTCAAAAGCCTTTTCTGGGTCCAGGGAGACTAGCACTGCTGGTAACTTGTTCTCCCTGGATGCAGACATCAAATAATGCAAGTTATGAAGATGATCCCGGGAAAGATGACCAGACATGAAACCCACCTGTGTTGGTCCAATTAGACCATCCCAAACAGACTGAAGGTGATTTGTCAGAATCCAAGCAAGAATTTTTATGTCGGAAGTCAGGAGGGGGGTAGTTCGGTAGCTAGCAGGAGAGAGTTCATCCTTCCCCAGCTCCCAATAGCTCCATATGCAGTCCGAACCATCCATTGAGTCTCCTGATACAACACTGCCACCCAGGGTATAATGAGTTAATAAGAGTTATCAAGGCTCAGGTCAATGACGGTTCAGAAATACCAAATTCAAAAAGAAAACTGCATAAATGAGTTAACAAAGGAGCTACATCATCTACCAGAGTTTTATAGAAATTATTAGTGTAACAATCTGTGCCCGGAGCCTTGTCTGACAGGAGCTGCTGGACTGCTCGACAGACCTCAGACACTGATATTGGTCTCTTGAAAAGGTTCTGTTCTACGGGATAACTTCAGAAGTTGTAAGGAGGCCAGATAAGACTAAATCTGGTTTGGAAGCACAGGATCTGCTAAGGCTGTTCGATATAAAAGCTGTAATAGGACCGAGAATCTCTGCAATGGTCCAAAGTTGCATCTCAATGGTGTCTCAGGGTAGGCACAAACACTAGGAATAACTTTTGCTGTGTCAAGTTGATGTAGTCAGAGGGCAAGAAGTTTACTGGCTCTCTGGACTCTAGATAATGAATGCTTGTGTGCATAAGAACTTTTTTTTTTTTCTTTCTTTTTCTTTTTCTCTCTTTTTTTTTGATGAAATGACTCAGAGCACGGATGCTTCAATCCTTGTTAACACTCAGGAAGTCTTGGTATGTACATCGTAGTCATATCATCTAATAGCCAAATTCATTGGAGGGCCAAATTGTGCCTAAATGGTATCCAAATTAAATTGTATTCTTCAAAATCATCTCCTAGGACATATAATATTTTATCTGATCTACCCTGATCCAGCATTTTCTCCAGCCATTCTGAACATGATGGAGTATCAATGTCTTTCCAGTGCTGAAGAATTACCCTACTAGCTACTAAGGAGCCAGTGTTTTAAAGACACTTTAAACTTCCCTGAGGGTCCGATGACTCCACCAGGTAACCAAAGATTACAATTCCTGGATCAAAAGGCAAGCTCAAACCCAAAGGTTGCCCCAGTAATGACCAATTATATGTCCAGAAGATTTTAAGCTTTTCACATTTTACTAGCATGTGAGACAATGTTCTCTTAGTCCTAGTGCATCTCTGACAGACTCTCGGGATGAAAATCTCAATTTTGTGTAATCTGATGGGTGTATGGTAGGTTTTGTGCAATGTATTAACATGAATCTGAAGTAATCTGTTGTTTGTCTTTACCAAGAGAGACACACTAAGCTGAAAGCTTGTTTACTGGGAGCACAAGGAAGTTGCTTACTTGCTCAGGGTCACACATAGTATTCAAGTGGGGGCTGTGGGATTCAAACCCAGGTCTCCAGGTTTGCTCAGAGCCTTAAACCACTGCATTATACTGCCTCTATTTCAGACCTTAACTTTTTCCAAGTTTCTAAAGTTATCCCAGTCATCCTCTAGGACTGAAACATTAAGGTCTCTTTCCCATGTCACCTTCCCAAAAGCGGGGGTGGGGGTGGTAATCCCTTGTAACAGAGTCTGGTACAGCCTAGAAATTAGATGTTTATTGGTTTCCAACTCCCCAAAGATTATTTCCAAGGGGTTGCTTAGAAAATTAAAGGAATTGCCATTCCTTTTAAATTCAACATTTGCTACTTGTATACTGTATGTCAGTTTTGGAAGGATGGTATATCATACGTAGCCTGAATTTGTTCAAATGACATAAAATTGTCACCCAAATAAAAATCCCCTATTGTTCCTAAGTTCTTATAAAAATATTAAGTTTTAAAAGTACTATCTATCATAGAAGGTTTAAAACATTTGTTGTTACACAGTAGATAGGGGTCACTTTGGACAAACCACCTGAAGCCCCGAGCAATCTGGAAGCTTGAACCCAGGCTTCTGTGGTAGTCCTGGTGGTATCTAAGATGCCTACTATGTTTGTGACCAGTGCACTGATTATCACCAGACCCTTAGATTTCCCTACCTCCAGTCCACTACCATCTACTAGATTATTCTGAGGGCTGTGGAACCAGTAATACACCACCTCCAGTTGTGCTGCCAGATAGTACAAATGGAAGTTAGGACATCCCACCCTCCTTCCGCTTTACCTTGACACAGTTTATGCAGTGCAATCCTAGCGGATGTACCCTGCCACAGGAATCTTCTCACTATTTTGGCCAAATCTGTGAAAAACTTCTTTGGTAAGTTAATGGGAACTGATTGAAAAAAGAACAGCAATCTTGGTAAGATGTTCATTTTCAGGACAGTAATTCTTCCCAACAACACAAGGGAAGAAACTGCCATGTTGCCAAGTCTGCCTTGATCCTAC
Organism: Neoceratodus forsteri; assembly: GCA_016271365.2. Lineage (NCBI taxonomy): Eukaryota > Metazoa > Chordata > Ceratodontiformes > Ceratodontidae > Neoceratodus > Neoceratodus forsteri. The sequence goes on along the minus strand of CM057457.1, from coordinate 359,947,638 downwards.
ATATTGAAGGGTCACGGTTTAATTGAATCACTCTTTTAGAGTCAGCTACCCAAATGACCCTGAGATATTTAATTTTATCTTTCAACATGCCTATCAAAAGTGGGTTTCTGATGTTAGCATTTCACTCTTACTCCAATTCACTTTATTGCCCGAAAGTAAGCTGAACTCCTCCAGGATCTCACACATCCTAGGGTAAGACCTGTCTGGTTCATTTAGAGCTAAAAATATATCATCTGCATAAAGCATGGTCAAAATTGGACCATAGCTACCACTTACCCCCAGCTCTTGGGCACAGGATCTTAGCCAAATGGCTAATGGCTCCAAAAATAATGTAAATAGCAATGGAAACAGGGAACATACAAACATACAAATATGTGAACATATGAAGAAGGCTATTTGGTCTATCAAGTCTGCTCATATTGCAGGGTCCACAGCTTGAGCTAATGTCCCTGCCCTCCCTCCCCACTCCTCCCATCCTTCTTACCCATGATCCTTACCTTCCCTATGCCTATTCCAGCCTCCCTTAAATCTGCCCACTGTCTTCAATGAGATGACCACTTCCAGCAGTGCATTCCAAGTGTCCACCACCCTCTGAGAAGAAGTGCTTCCTGGCCTCCCTCCTAAACCTCCCACCCTCCAGATTAAGGCTGTGCCCCTCATGTTATGGTTGCCACCAACTTAAAGAGACTTTCCTTATCAACCTTAGTAATTCCTATCAGGTACTTGAAGGTCCCAATCATGTCCTCTCTCTTCTCTCACTCCTGTCTTCCAAGGAGTACACGCTCAGTGCCCTCAGTCTCCCTCATATGCCTTACTGTGCTGACCTGCTAACATCTTTGTAGTCCTTCTCTGGACCTTCTTCAGCAGGTTAATGTCCTTTTTGAGGTGTGGGCACCAGTACTGAACTCCATACTCTAGATGTGGCTTTACCAGTGACCTGTGCAAGGGCAGTATAACCTCCTCTCTCCTGCTATTGATCCCCCTAGATATGCATTCCAGCATCTTGTGTGCCTTTGTTGCTGCTTTCCTGCACTGCATGGAGTGCTTCAGGTCACTAGTGATCATCACTCCCAGGTCCTTCTACTCCTCTGATGCAGATACTCGGACTCCACCCAGGTAGTACTCTGTCCTGGGATTCCTGGCTCCCATATGCATAACTTTGTATTTCTTGCCATTGAAGCCAAGCTGCCAGATCCTGGATCACTTCCCCTGCTTTTCCAGATCTTTCTGTAGGTCCTGTATCCCTTCAGCTGTGTCCACTCTTCCACAAAGCTTGGTGTCATCCGCGAATAGGCACATTTTGCCCTTAATACTATCTCCGATGTCATTGATGAAGACACTGAACAACACCGACCCCAGCAGTGAGCCCTGCAGGACCCCACTGGTTGCCTCTCTAGTGCCAGATAACTCTCCCCACAACCACCCTTGGTTCTGTCCTCAGCCAGTTTTCCACCCATCTGGCCATCTTTTCTCCAACCCCAAGATCCACCAACTTCCTGATCAACCTTTTGTGGGACACAGAGTCAAAGGCCTTCCTGAAATCAAGATAGAGTATGTCTACCACTTGGCCCCCATCTACTGTCTTAGTGATACAGTCAAAGAAGTCAATTTGATTTGTTTGACATGACCCCCCATGAACCCATGCTGCCTCACATCCTGATGCTCCTGCCTAGTTCCTCTTGCTAACTGAAAAAAGGGAGAAGAACATACAATTATTTTTATCCTGGCAGATGGTTTACTACAGATCAACTTGATCCGCTTTAGGAAGTTTCCCGTGATTCCATATCCCTTCAATGCCTTTTCAGCATCTAGAGATATGAGTGCAGTGTCCGTTCCCAAAAAGACTTGTAGGACATTAAACGCCTTTCTGGTGTTATGTTTGAGTCTTCTACCCAATATGAATCCAACTTGGTCCTGATGGACCAGGTCCGGGATAACCTTGGTTAATCTCTCAGCCAGGATTTTTGCAAAAATGCTATGTTCACTGTTAAGAAGTGATATGGTCCTATATGACTCACACTGATCTGAGGGTTTGTCATTTTTAAGAAGCAATATAAGTTCAGCTTCGTTGAAAGATTGTGGCAATTTTCTTTCAACAAATTGTTATATAGATCTACCAAAAAAAAATTGGCATCCACATCTCAAATCGTTTTTATACAACTCAAATGGGAAACCATCCGGACCCAGACTTTTACCATTTGAATTGATCTGATTACTGACATAACCTCATCAGGGGGATGTCCCTGTTTAAAATACTTAACTCTAGGTTGGAGATCCTGGAGAGGTGCAGACTGCCTATGTAATCTGAAATTAATCCTTCTTCTGTTTGTTGCTCTGGTGTATACAATATTTTGTAAAATTCTGAAAAGTTCCCAAAATATCTGTTTCCTCCGAGGACAAGATTCCATCTTCCTTTAATATAGTTTGGATTGTGTTTCTGTGTCTTTTACACTGGATCTGATAGGCTAACATTTTGCCCAGTAGCTCTCCATAATAATAGTATTTTGCCCTTGCTTTATCCATCTCTCTTTCAGCTTTTTCCTGAATGACCTGCTCCACTGTATCTGTTATTACCATGAATTTTGTTTCTGATTGTTCTGTCTGATTCCATATGTGTTCTGCTTTGGCTATAGCCAATTCCCTTTCCAAAGTCATTAATTTACTATCCTGTGCCCTTTTTCTTATCCCTACTTGGGACGTTATCCATCCCCTCAAAAAAGACTTTATTGCATCCCAAAGAATATTATTTTTAATTTTATGCCTGGAATTGTGGATCCATAACCACTGAATCTCTTCTTGAATCTGTTCTTTAAATCCCAGGAATAACCATGAGGAATTATCAAACCTCCATGTTGACCTACCTAGCTGTTTACACCCTATTTGCCCAAGGCCCAATTCTATAATTAACAGTGCATGGTCAGAGATCCAAATTGGTTCAAATATAACCTTTTTCACCTCTTTGCATAAACGCTGAGAGATAAAAAAGTGGTCTAGCCTTGAAAAAGTTTTATAAGATTTTGAATAGTGTGAGTATTTTTTTCAAATTTGGATATAAACATCTAAAGGGGTCCACCAAGTCCAAATTCTGGTTCATTTGTTTTACCACCTCTGCTGCTTGTTTTTTTTTTTTCTTTCAGTGGCTGGGGGTTCCCTATCCAGTAATCCAAACTCCCCCCCCACCAACTATTCTAAATGGGCCAAAATGAGATAGCACAAGGTATAGATTAGTTAAAAAAAAAGCAGGATCTTCCTGATTTAGGCCATAAATTGATGCCAGTGTGACTCCTCCATTCTGTGAACAAACTCTTATTATCACAAATCTTCCCATACTATCCAGCAGCACTTTATCCATTCTATATTCTAACTGTCTTTAACAAAGATGGCGGCGCCTTGCCAAATTAGGTGAAGTTGGAAACAAAACTGTCTGCCCCTCAGTATATTAACAGAATATGAAATGTCTCTATCATTAAAATGTGTTCCTTGCAGAAACAGACAATCAATCTTCCTTTTTTACCAACCTGATCACTTTCCTTTTCTTAAGTCTTTCCTTACAGTCGTTCAGATTCCATGTCATTATTTTTAACGTTTCCATTGGGAATGATTATGCATTCCCCTTTGAGATAATCTTCCCCGGGGTTTGTCCATCTTATCTGACCAATATATAGAATGCAGTTTAATTCATGAAGCTTTGCACCTGGGCACCCACTCTTTTTTTTTTTTTAGTCCAGCTTCTGAATAACCACTTTTTTACCTTTTTATTCCACGTTTTACTCCCCCCTCCCCACACCAATCTGATCTTTTGCTTAACTTTTTTTAATACCATCAAAAAAAGAAGGCCATGCAAACTCTTAAGTGATCCCCTTATACTCCCACAAGCAGACACCCTCCCTTGAGGTTGCCAAACCTTTACAAATGCACGTGTGGTGAGTAATAGGTAGAGACTTGGTTAACCACCCTAGGAAATAAATCCCCAGTGCCCCCTTTTAAATATTATATAAGAAAAGGGAAGGACTGAAAATTATCTGTAGATGGGGAATATAGACCAACTTATCCAAGGAGAACTACGCCCTTTAGAGCTACCCCTATCCATAGCTCAAACAATAACCAAACAGATTCCCTTCTTGTTTATATTGCCCTTACCACCCCCCCGAACCACAGATACTGAATTCATAAGCTATTTTTGCTATACTTGATTATTCTTAGGAACATTGTTGGTTCCACCTGGGTCTAGATTGTCTTCTGGGGACCTCTGATGCATTTTCAAAGCTTCCTCCACATCCATTAGAGAGTGGAAGAATAAAGTTTTTCCCCCCTCCAGATGCACCCTTAGTTTGGCTGGGTACAACAGTGCAAATTGGATGCCTTCTTTTCTTAATTTGTCCTGTACATAATCAAAACTTTTTCTTTTTTCTAATATGGTTTGGTGGAATATCTGGATATGCTCGTAATCTCATCCCATTGAAAATAAACCTTTTCCGACTCTAGCTTTGGTTAACATTTTCTCTTTATCTTGATAGCATAATGGTTTTATTTACATAAACCGAGGCCTGCCATGAGTATCCTTAGCACCAAATGCTCTGTGCACCCTATCCACCTCCACTTTTTTTTTTCCAGGAAGGGGAGGGAGGCCCAGAATTGCAGTGAGCATTTCCTCACAAAATCCATGGGGGTCCTTGCCCTTGATGCCCTCAGAGAGGTTGCCTATTTTTAAGTTAACCCTTCTAGGCCTGGATTCAAGGTCTTCCACCTTTAATTTCAGTCCTTCTAGCTCTTTATTACTCTTGGTTATAATGGTAGACATTTTAGGTAGAGTGTCTTCAATTTTACTAATTCTATCTTTGCACTCTGTAGCTCTTAAGGCCAGGGCGTCTAGTTCCTCCACAACTTCCAAAAAGTTTGTTACTAAGGGTTGAAACTGCAAGAGTAAAACTCCAAACCTTACCTCATTTCTTTCAATATATCCTGAGAGTTTTTAACAAATTCTTCCCCTGCTTCAGATGACATCCTGGAGTTATTCTCTCCCCACTCTTTCCACCCCTTCCCTCCTTCCTTCCTCTTGTTTCGTTTTTATGACTTTTACTGCCCCTGGTTTTTGAGGCCATTCTCCCCTTTTGTGTTTCTTGTGCCCTTTCTCCTTTTAGTTTTTTCCTCTCATTGTATTTAATATTAGACTTGAAAGAAAAAATATCATACGTGCATACTGGTGACTCAATATATGCCACAGAGGCTGAAGAAGGCACATTTCCGAACTTTGAGTTATAATCTTTTACCTTTTTTTCTTTGAGTGCTTTCCCTTTAAAATGGTTTTCTGTCTTGAATTGCCCTCCAGACAAGTGCAGGGTTTTTCTTTTATTTCTTTTATATGCTGTTGGCTTAACCTCCCACTGAGTGATGGGATTTTTATTTTCTTCTTCTTAATTTTTTTTTCCCCCTTATAGGCCCTTCCTTCTGTTGACCAAAACAAAACCCACCCTCCACCTGATTCTCCCCAGATGAAGGGGTTACTGTACCTGTAGATGTTGTTTTTTTTTTCCAAAGTTGGAATTGTGTGCATTGGAGAGCCATGCAAGTGGTCAGAATCAGGGTGTTGAGAGTTATGGCCACCTTCCTTTGAGTCATTGTTCCCTCTCCTTAGGATCCCTGTTATGGCATTCTCCACCTCCGTTGCTTGAACCAACTTACCACTGTCAATGTCGGCCACTGAGATTTCTGATGTCTTTTCAATGGGAATCGAACTCCGCCCAGCAGCGGAGACTGAATTCGGGGATTGCCAGAGCCTGTAAGAGGCCCTGAAGCAGCCCACTCCCTTCAGAACTCAGCCCAGCAGCGGAGACTGAATGCGGGGATTGCCAGAGCCTGTAAGAGATAAAGTGTCCTGCACTACAGCCTGACTGTTGTGTGGCAACTTCCTCTATTTTCATACTCTTAACCATTCCTCACTCCCTCCTTCTCTGATTTAAAAAATGTACCCTTTCTACACTCTGTCCCTGAGCTGTGTTCAAACCCAGTACCCTTGCAGTCAGAGTCAGCCGCTCTACCTCTGCACCACTTTGCCTACCTATTTTATTACTACTTTCTAAGCCTTTTAATCACTTACCCCCCCAACCTGCCAAAATATAAGTTTACCTCTTCTTCCTTGCTGGATTTGAACCCTGCACCCTTATTTCCAAAGTCCACAGTTCCACCACTCACCTAGAACACCTGCCTATTTTTTACTGCAGGATCTCATAACTATAAAGAACGACCAACCTTGTGACACAACCAGTGTTATCTAAGTGCTTCTGCAAACCTTGAACCCAACTCCCTGCTGCCACAGCCACTAGTCTAGCTCTCTCCTACTACCCTGATCAAGACTTGAACCTGGTACTCTATGCACTTCAGGCACATACACTACTACTCACACCATAGCAGCAACTAGGCTCAGAGGTGATCTCTCACTACTATCTCCCCTCTTTCATCCTAGTCCCCCCATTCTTTCCTCACTTCAGCTCCACCAGCCTTCCCAACTATGCACATGCATCCCCTGCTCACCAGCCTATCTCTTCTCCTCCTCCTTCCTTTGCCTTCCACATACCCTAGTGTCCCTATTAACCCTCAGCCTCACTACTCCAGTGTTCCTACCTACCCTCCTGTCCTCCCCTCCTCCTTTACCACTGCCCTCCCTCCCTCCTCCTCCACATCCCATATGCTCCTCTCCACCTCACCCCCTTTCCAGACATTACCTGTCCTCCCCCACATCCCCTTGCACTTCTGATCACTCAGGCCTTCTCTGCCTGTGCCCTCTACCCAACCCTTGTGCAACTAAACCCCTTCCTCATTCTATCGCTCCCGGCGTAAACTCTCCATCTGCCTCCCTCTGACCAGAGCACTTCTCCTCCTTCTACTCCTAACAGGAACATACATCCCAACCCAGGCCCTGCCCCCTCCCATCCACCCACTCAGCCCACTGGTCTTCAAGTAGCCTCCATGAACATATGCAGCCTGCTGAAGAAATTTGATGCCCTACAGTGCTGGGCCTTGGCTCACCAACCAAACATCATAGCCCTGGTTGAAACCTGGCTGTCCAAATCAACTCCTGACTCATTTGTCTCCCTCCCAGGCTATACATTATACCCGGGAGGACGAGTAGGCAAGCGAGGGGAGGCTGTGCAATCTGCACCAGGGACACAATACCTGGACACGCACTCCCCACCCCTGCCCTCATAAATGGGGCCCAGGCCCTAACCCTCAGACTCACCCCAGACCCCTCTAGGAGCCCTCTCTATTTCACCACAGCCTACGTTCCCCCAAAGAACCAGCACCCAGCCCTGGTATCTTTAACGGACTACCTGGCCACCCTCCACCATAAGGCAGAACAAATCCTAGTGGGGGACCTTAATGTAAATTGGCTCAGCACCTCCTCATCCACCACCAGAGACTCATTTGCCGCCCAAGATCTGACACAACTCGTCACCCAGCCCACGAGACTTAACCCTAAGAGTGGTACAAGCACCCTTCTGGATGTTATTATAACCAACCGAATTTACAAATCCAAAACATCCAGGTCCTCCCAGACTCCCTGAGTGACCACTCCCCTATCCTATTCCACTGGGTAGCCCCTCAATCCCAAACCCAAAGCCCAGACCACCTCCACAGGCGCCCGCCCCCTGGTGGGCTGAAGAAACTTAAAGCACTCTCACCCAGATAGACTGGTCCCCATTCAGCAGGCAACCAACATTGACACTGCCCTCACCTTCTTCACTCACACCTTCAACATGGCCTGTGATCTCTTTGCACCCTTAACCAAAATCCGGTCCAAAAAACAGAACGCACCCTGGGTTAGCCCGGCCCTCCTACAATTACTTAGAAACCGGGATAACCTCTGGCACCTTGCCACTGAAACAGGTCGTCTGTCTGATAGGCAAGCATACAATGCAGTCCGGAATAAGTGCTCATGGGCCATCAGGAAAGCCAAGGCAGACCATTACCAGGCCTCCCTTACCTCCTCCTGGGGCTCAGCCCGGACCTTCTGGGATAATATTAAGCAACTCAATGGTAAAGCTTGCTCCCCTGCCCCATCCCAGCTCACTAGAAATGGCACCACCTCCACCGAGCCTGCCACCATAGCTAACTGGTTCAACACCATTTTCACTGACCTTAGCTCAGTCCTCCCTAGTAATTTCTTTGACCCTCCCCCCAGCCAACCTCCCCCTGTCCTCCAGCACCCCAGCTTCCACCTGCAAGATTTCCACCCGGGAAGCAAGACCCATCCTAATCAAAGCTCTCAATGGCAACAATCCCGGCAGTGACTCACTGGACCCCAGCATCCTCAGGCTGGTGCTAGATGAAGTCCTTGCAACACTCACAAGCTTAATTAACCAGTCACTCTGCCTGGGACAATTCCCCACAGCTTGAAAAACAGCCATTATCACACCTATTCATAAAGGGGGCGACAGGTCATTGGCCAACAACTACCGGCCAATCTCCATCCTCCCTCCCCTCTCTAAAACCCTGGAGAAAGTGGTGGCCATTCAGATCACTGATTATCTGGCTAAGCATAACATTTTATGCCCAGAGCAACATGGCTTCCGTAGCGGGTCACAATACCAGCACTGCCCTATTGAATTCTCCAACTTTCTACACCTCCTTGATACCAGCTCCCTAGCTGTGCAGTGTTCATTGACCTCTCAAAGGCTTTCTGACACTGTCTCCCATCCACTTCTGCTGAATGCACTCTGCCACACTGGTCTCTTGGCTGGCCCCTGGCATGGTGTGCTAGCTATCTTGACACTCGATCTCAGTGTGTCAAATTAATAGCACACTCTCCGATACCCGTCCCATTCTCTCTGGGGTCCCCCAAGGCTCCATCCTGGGCCCACTTCTCTTCTCGCTGTATCTGAACACCCTGCCCAGTGCATGCCCTGGCAAAATTCTACTGTATGCAGATGACGCTGTCTTTTTGCCACCCACCGCAATCCCATCTCCCTACAGGACTCCCTACAGCAGTCTTTCAACAGTGCCGAGGCTTGGTTTAAGGAGCGCAGACTCGTCATCAATCTTAAGAAAACCAAAACTATGCTCTTTTCCCACCCCAAAACAAAGCTAGCAACCACCCACTCTATATCCTTCCAAGTACCAACCAGCCAATGGAACAAGTCTGCTCCTACAAATACCTTGGGGTTACCTTCGATTCAGCCCTCACATTTCACAAACCACATCGACACCCTAACATCCGCCACACCAACACACGGCTTGGCATCCTATTCCCATAAACCTGCTTTCCCCAAATGCTCTCCGGCTAGCTGTTACATCATCCGTTCTGTCCCTTGTAGACTATGGTCTACCAGTATATAGTGCTGCCGACACCACTGCACTCAACAAAATTCACCTAACCCTGAATAAAAGCGTGCAGATTGATTACTGGTGCCCCCAGGCTCACACACACCTGTCAGCTGTATGTCGATGCTAACCTGCTTACCCTGGATGAACGGCTCCGATACCAAACCTGTCTCCTCACCAGAAAAACCCTACTCGGGCTCTCCCCCCCTGGGGTAACGGCATCCATCCACCAGAGCCCTCCCACTATTGCAACACGGTCTTCCTACAAGACCACTCTAAAGGTCCCCAGATCAAGAACCAGCCGTGGCCAGAGGTCCTTCTGCTATAGAGCCCCAACCTGGTTTAACTCTCTCCTGCCACCATCACCAATGCCATCACCATCTCCAAGTTCAAACCACACTTCAGAACCACATCTTCAGCACTCGTGAACTGCTCCTGTCTCTGAACATAGCCTCCACCTCTGCTTCTCTTGACAATGCCCCTGGGCAGCTCTCCACCAACCATCCCTCCACCACTTCCCTGTACACCATGCCTATGTTTAACCTGGCCAGTGCCAGCTGTTTCAGTGTTTACCAACCAGAATGCTCACTTGATACCAACTTGGTAACACCTGTTATCAATTACATGTACCCTGTACCCAATTGTATTTTGTCTGACAACAATGTGACGTGGCGCCTGTTGAACGCCTATTGTTTTGCAAAAACTTATTAACCAAAACACAATGTATGTCTTTATGTGACGGCATTTTTGAAACGAGCCTCTGGCTCAAAGGTTGTAAACTGATTCTTAAATAAATAAAAATAAAAATAAATATTTCAAACATGCTTTAGAGCCCCGATATACCCCAGTATGCCTCTTCAACACTGCCTTCATCTCCCAATAACACACTTTTTGATCCACCCGACTCACCGGACAACTGGCCGCCCATGGGAAACCACAAACACAGACTCAATTAAGAGCCAGAAGCTCATCCCCTCCAATTATGCTCCTTTTCTCAGCACAGCACCCAAATTTGGGCTACATCAAACAACTTATTGGTGCTGCATGATGCAGAGAACAGAACCAGATGGTCAGCGTCTCCCTGCGTGTAGCAGTCTAGGTGCAGCAATGCATTCTGACATGTGTAAAATGCTGCCTCCTTCCCTAGTGTGCATAAGAACTAGTTCTGCCCTCTCAGCCAACAGGCCCGTGTATTGTGCCGAAGGGTATTGAGATACAACCAGTTCCAGCAGGGGGTAGCTAAAGGTATGCCTTCTTACAGATGGCACTAAGATATCCAACAGGGGTGGAAAAATAAGAAAGGACCTAAGCAGGCTTGGAGGAGTGGTCAAGAGTGTGGCAGCTAAGATTCAGTGCAAAGAAGTGTAAAATCATGCATTTGGGGCACAGAAACCCAGGGGAGGAGTACATGATAGGGGTACTGACAACCAGCAAACAGGAAAGGGACCTGGGGGTAATCATATCTGATGACCTAAAGGTGACCAAGCCTTGTGAAAAGGCTGTGGGGGAGAGCCAGTGGAATGCTAGGGGTGCATAACGAGAGGTATCACCAGCAGAAAAAAGGAGGTGTTGATACCACTGTACAAATCATTAATGAGACCCCATCTGAGCACTGTGTCCAGTTCTGGAGGTTGCATCTCTGGAATAATAGACAGAGTAGAGGTAGTTCAGGAAGGGCTACAAAACTGGTGCAGGGTCTGCACCAAAAGTCATAAGGAGTGACTAGAGGACTTGTATATGTATACCCTGGAAGACTGGAGAGGGGGATATGATAAAACCTTCAAATACATCAAGGGCATAAATAAGGTAGAAGAGGGTAGCAACCTTCAGAAAAAAAGATGTTCAAGAACAAGGAGTTATGATATGAGGCTGGAGGGGGGTAGACTCAAGAGTAACATGAGGAAGTAGTTCTTCATAGAAAGGGTGGTGGTTGCATGAACAGCCTCTCAGCAGAGGTGGTGGGGGCAAAATGGTAGGTGAATTCAATAATGCATGGGATAGGCACAAGGGAATCCTAGCAATGGGAAGAGAGAGTAAATGTCAGAGATCAAGTAAGATCTGCAGCATTGCAGTAGTAGGGAAATAGACCCTTCCGCCACCCATCATTAGGGCACCAACTAATGGAGCTCACACCCACTCCTCGAGGTCCACCCCTGGAGTTAGTATATAGAAGGGGGTGGTGAAGCCCCTACAAAAGAGTGCCGGCGACCTCAAAACATGGTGCCCTAATGACCGGGCACACTGCCGCCAGTGCCCTAAATAGGTGGCACCAAAATGGACAGACTAGGTGGGCCAAGTGGTCCTTATTGGCTGTCATTTTCTATATTTCTAAAAAAGTTAGCATTCAGAAGGTATAGGGAGACACAGAGGAAAGAGGATAGGGAGGTGTATCGCAAGATGCAGAGGAAGGCAGGGAAAGCAGTCAGGAGTGCACAGGCACAGAGGAGAAAATAGCACAGGCAGTAAAGAAAGGGGATAAGACATTTTTCAGACATGTAAGCAAAAAGAGAAAACCAGGGAAGGGATTGTAAGGCTAAGGAGGGAAGGGGAGAATTGTGTGGAGGGGGACCCAGAAAAAAACAACAGTGTTCACGGAGGAAGAGAAAGGAGAGGGACCACAGTTAAGTGGCAGGAGCATCAAAGGAAGGGAGGTGGACACTAGTCCATTTGTAGAGGGTCCTGAAGGAACTCGCAAATCTGAAAGTGGACAAGACAATGGGGCCAGACGGGAAACATTCAAGGATATTGAAGGAGCTCAGAGAGGTGCTTGCTGCACCTCTGACAGTCCTGTTCAACCACTCACTGGAGATGGACATGGTCCCAGAGGACTGGAGGACAGCAGATGACTAGTCCCACTGCGCAAAATCAGTAGCAGGGAGGAAGCCGGATACCAGCAACTTACAGGATTCAAGGAAGCATGGACTCATCAGGGGGAGGTCATGTCAAACTAATCCGATAGATTTCTTTGACTGGATGACCAAGGAAGTACTAACATACTATTTGCCAGCAGATTAGGCCTTATGGTCTATCGAGTCTGCTCGAACCTTAGATCCTTAGTCGGGTGCCGAGGCCCTCCCATCCCTTGTGCTCCAGAAACCCCTATCATCCATCCCCACCCCCTGGGACAGGCCATCATCTGATACATCCACTTTCAGTGCCTGTCCCACCCTCTCTTGAAGCCCTCCACTGTGGATCTCTGAACCAGCTCACCAGGCAGTGCATTCCAAGGGTCCACCACCCTCTCAGTGAAAAACCTCCTCCACTTTTCCCCCCTCACCCTTCCACCTTCCAACTTCAAACCATGCCCTCTGGTGATACCTCCCTGCTTTAGTCTAAAGATCCCCTCCATGTTTACCCTATTTATTCCCTTGAGGTACTTGAAGACCTCAATCATGTCCCCGTCTCTCCTCTCCTCCAATGGAAACAGGCAGAGCTCCTCAAGTCTGTCCTCATACGTCAAATCCCCTAGCCCTCATATCATCTTTGTTGCCCTCCTATGTACCTCTCCAGTAGCTGTATGTCCCTCTTCAAGTGTGGTCTCCAGTACTGTACACAGTACTCAAGGTGTGGCTCTAACCAGTCCATTGTACAGCCGCAGAATCACTTCCTTGCTCCTAGAGGTGATCCCCTACGATGCATCCCAATATCCTGTTTGCCTTGCTAGCCGCCTCCCTGCACTGCTCAGAGTTATTCATACATGCATCCACCATGACCCCTAGGTCTTTTTCCCCTATTGAGGCCTCCAGCACCTCCCTCCCAGGGTGTACCTGTGTTTAGGTTTCCACCAAGATGCAACACCTTGCACTTGGTGATATTGAAATTTAATTCCATGTGTGAGCCCAGCTTTCCAGGGCGCCCAGGTCTCTTGCAGGGCCAACTTCCCCTTTCTCCTCAACTACTGCTCCCATCTTGGAGTCATCCGCGAAGAGACTCATTTCACACTCTATACCCTCCCTGATGTCCGATATGTATGCATTAAACAGGATCGGACCCAGGACCAGCCCTCGCGGTACCCCACTACCAACCTCTCTCTAGGGTTCGAAGCTCCCCACAGACCACTACTCTGGTGCATCCAGCTAGCCAGTTTTCAATCCATCTGACCATCAAAGGGCCTACTCTAACCCCATCAGTTTCTCCACCAGACCATTGTGGGGACAGTGTCAAACGCCTTGCTGAAGTCCAAAGTAATACATCCACAGGCTTTCCCTGTCCAGTTCTGATGTTACCCATTCATAGAACTCCACAAGGTTGGTTTGACATGATCTACCTGGCATAAACCCATGTTGCCGACTATCCAGACCTCCCACCTCCTCCAAGTACACCCCAATCGTTCCTTTAGTATACTCTCCATTAATTTCCCCACCACCGAGGTCAAACTGATGGGTCTATAGTTACCTGGTACTTCCCTCGACCCCCCTTTATGGATTGGCACCACATGTGCCTCTCGCCAATCCCTAGGTACCCTCCCTGTCTCAAGTGACCTGTTGAAGAGCTCCGCCAGGGGTGCAGCCAGTATGTCCACCAATTCCCATAGTACTCTCGGATGAATGCCATCTGGCCCAGGAGATTTGTCTTTCTTTAGGGCCTTGAGGGCTAACCACACCGTTTTGGTGGAGATAGCATCATCCGTCCCCTCCACCTTACTGGCCTTTTTATCCTTACCCAGATGTGACATCCCTGGGGTACCTCTCCCTCCCTCTTGCTAGTAGTAGATCAAGGTGGAGCAGTGGATGCGGCCTACCTAGATTTCTGTAAGGCCTTCAACATTGTTCCACATAGGAAACAAGTAAACAAGCTGGATAGCCTGGGACTGGGGCCAACAGTGGCAAACTGGGTAAGGAATTGGTTGGGGAATAGGCGTCAGAGGGGGGTGGTAAACAGAGTTCATTCCAAGGAAGGGAGGGTTATCAGCAGGGTGCTACTAGGATCAATACTGGGACCAGTCCTCTCTAATACATTTATTAGTGAGATTGCAGAAGGACTGCAAGAGAAGGTGTCCCTTTTTGTAGAGGACGCTAAAGTCTGCAATAGGGTAGACACTCCACGGGTGTGGAAAAAATTAATAGGTATCTAGGAAGCTTCAGGGGTGTTCATGAATGTGGCAACTATGTTTCAATGTGAAGAAGTGCAAAATCAGGTACTTAGGGCATAGACATCCTGGGCAGAGTACACGATGGGGACAGTAGAACTGATGACTACCAAACTGGAAAAGAGTTCTGGGGGTAATCATATCTGATGACCTAAAGGTGGCCAAACAGTGCAACAAGGCTGTGAGGAGAGCCAGTGGGATGATAGGGTGCATAAGAAGGGGTGTCAAGAAAACAAAATAGAGGGGTTACAGATAGGAGCAGGACAGCATAAAATTGCCTTGTATGCGGATGATATCTTGATGTTCCTAGCAAACCCGAATAGGTCTATCCCCAAATTAATGACTATAGTCCAGTAATTCCAGGGGCTATCAGAATATAAACTTAATCAAAATAAAACAGAAATGTTTACTTTTAATTACTCGCCCACCCTCTGCTTTCTCAGAGCTGTACCCAATGAGATGGACACTCACGACTTTAAAATACCTTGGGATTAATCTGAGAAATACTAATGAGTTTATATATCAAGGCAACTACTTACCTCTACTAAAACAGATAAAAGATGATGTTAAGAGATGGGCATTGCTACCTATGCAACAGTACGCTAGAATACACACCATAAAAATGAATATTCTCGCTTGTTTTCTGTATCTATTTCAATGTGCCCCAGTAGCATTGAATAAGAAATGGTTCAAGGAAACCCATAAGATCTTATTTAAATTGATATGGTTAAATAAACGACCTAGAATAAGAAGGGAAATAGTGCAGTGGGGAAGGGAGTGGGGGGGGTGGGCACTCCCAGACTTAGACACTTATTGGATGGCAGCACAACTTAAATCGGTATTACAATGGGGGAAAGAACATCTGAAAGCACACTGGAAAGATATAGAACAACAACAGATGGCACCCAGATGCCCGGGGGGCAATGTTATTTGGTGAACAGTTACCAGCAGAGGGGCAGGAATTTTGGTCTACACCAGTGAGGGTGTCATCGCATGCCATTGGGAGATTTCAAAAACACCCCAGAATCAGAAGAGATAGATGGCAATTTAGGTGGCTGATAGACACTCCTGATTTTTACCCGGGTAAGACATACATATGGTACAAACAACAGGCATCAAAGGGGTTCCAATATGTTAAGCAGAGCCTAAGGGGCAACAATATGCTCGAATTTGAAGAATGCCGGAGACTATTTGGTTGGAGGGAGGTAGATAGATTGAGATACCTTCAGATGCAGAATTATATATCAACTCAGAAAAGGAAAATAGGTACAGGGCAGAGGATAGGAGAGAGATAGATAAGTACAGAGGGGATGATGGGCATCACTACAACAAAAGGGGCTATATCTAAGAGATATAAGTACCTAATCTCATATAGGCCAATAGCCACAAAACATATGGAGAGGAAATGGGAAGAAGAATCAAGGGTCCATCTCACACCCAGAGATTAGGAGAATATATGGCAAACCACCTTTCACATGACATCTTCACCAGGGTGGAGAGTGTATGCATGGCAAACGAGGATACAATTTTTTATTACCCCCATGAAAGTCCAGTGGGGGAGGGCAAGAAGGGAGCTTGCTGGTGCAACTGTGGAGAACAAAGAGGAACACATACACATATTCTATACGTGTCCAACATTACAAACATTTCTGAGGGAAGTAGAAAACATAATCCAAAGTATCTTTCAACTTCAGATGCCATTAGGCATACAACATTATATTGGGACTTCCACCAAGAGAGATTAGAGGGCCAATTTAAAATATATTTGGGCAATCTGCATAGTGGCAATTAGTAAAGCTATCACAAAGAGATGGCTAAAACCAACCCCACCAGACCCTAGAGAATGGAAAAAAATAGTAGTGGAAATACAGAGGATGGAAGAGATCACATATTCGATAGGAGATAGGATGGAAAAGTTTGTAGAGAGATGGACGATTTGGACATTGCAGAGATAGAAGAATAGTGAGGGAGAGGTAGGGGAAAATTGAGTGAGATATTCCAAATATAAAGAGGAAAGACAGTGCTGTAGTTAGAAAACTTGGAACTAAGGATGATAAAGAAGCGCCATCTATACCCTCACTTCCCTGGGCCCCATGAAGTAAGTAAAGTTGCATAGCTCTGCATTGGTTTTAGTTTTTATGATAGGGTTACTGTATTAATGTGTGTACAAATGCTTAAGAAGAAAATGGAAAAGGATGGTGCATCTTATACCTGCTATATCTGTGATGACATTGTACAAATGGAGTTGCACAATAAAGAAAAATATTAAAAAAAATGAGGTATCATCAGCAGTAAGAGGGTGGTGATGATACCACTGTATAAATGATTGTTGAAACCTCACCTTGAGTACTGTGTCCAGTTCTGGAGACCACATCTCCAGAAGGACAGAATAAGAGGCAGTCAAGAGGAGGGCAACAAAAATGGTGCAAGGTCTGCCAGAAACCATATGAAGAATAGACTAAATACCTCCAATATGTACACACTGGAGGAAATAAGGGAAAGGGGAGACACGACAGATACTTTCAAATACCTCACAGGTATAAATAAGGTACAAGAGGAAGCATTCTTCAGAAAAAAAAGATGCTCAAGAAAAAGGGGACATGCTATGAAACTGGAAGGGAGGGTCAACTTGGGGGGAACATAAGGCACATCACAGAAAGCGTAGTGGATGATTGGAACAGCCTTCCAGTGGAGATGGTGAGGGTGAAAGCTGTGGCAGGATTTAGGAATGCATGGGATATGCATCAGGGAACCTTAGACATTAGGGAAGAGAGGGCTAAGCTGGAGATCAAGTAGGGTCTGTGGTATTACAATAGGTAGGAAAAAAGGGCATATTGGGTGGGCCAAGCAGTTCTTATCTGCTGTCAAAGTCTATGTTTATATGGCGCTGGGCTGTCTCTGACCTAGGGATTTGGAAGCCAGAATACATAAGGGTTGGTTCGTTACCTCAGCAGTCCACGGTGAGTGGAAGGATGTAGGAATAGCCTGAAGCAAGTGCACAAGATAGCTGGTTAAGCACAGAACACCAACAGAAATCCTTCTTGCATCATAGACACCTTGTGAGAGCAGAGATCCAGTGACCTGCTGCATTAAGGGGAGTCATCTGGGTCCAGGAACCAATGGATTACAATTACTCCATGTTTAGGAGTTTTCTGCCATTTTAGCAACTGCATGGCCTGTGGGAGTTGGGAAACTGAGCACGTTGCTCTGTTTAAAGTGCACCAATGCCAGCCAACCTGTGGCAACATCTATGAGTCTGCAATGATTCTACACTTGCGGTACCTAGGGATTGAGTTAAAGGAGCTCCCATTTGGGTCTGTTTAAAACCTGTTACCAGGTAGGAGGGTGGTAAAACTGGCCTGCCCCCCCAAATTTTCTTTATGCCCCCTACTCACTGGACATCCTGGCCTCTCTCCAGTGTGGTCACTTGGGATGTCGCCTTCTCCCACACTCCTGAAGTCCTTCAACCAACTCCTGGCCTGGGACCATCTCCCCCCATCTCCTCTGGTCACCCAGACCCCCGGCTCTGAGCCCCCAGGGGTGGGACCACCGTCTCCTACTGGTGCTCTAGTAGAGCAACTAGGGAGCAGAGGGAGAGCCAATTGTCGGCCGGCAGGACCTTGAACTGTGCGTGGGGGCCTTCCCACTGGACCCACCTTCACCTACCAGGCAACTGGGGTTTTTTACACTTTTTCTTGTTCCCCCCACAGGCTCAGTAGTGCACACGTTAACAGGAGCACCACTGCAGCCAATCCCCTTTCTGGAGAACCCGACTGTTGCTACCCCCAGTCTCCACTGGGAGTCCTCAGACAGCGGGATCTTCTACTCTCCTCCATCCCAGGAAAGGAAAGGAAAGCTGTCCTCCAGATGTGCAATCCTTTCCTTCCCCACTAACCCCTGATGACCCGAGTCCACTCCCGAACCCAGGTTGCCAGCATGGCACGAGATGTGGCGTCCAGCACCTCAACCCTCAGCACCACTGTGCCAGTACCTAGGAGAGTACCTAAGGACCAGGTTTAAAGTCGACATTTGCACTAACCTTCCTTCTTGCAAGTGGACAGCTGTTAATAAAGCTGCGTTATTCCATTAAACATGGGCTAGGTTACTGACTCACCACGTGGTAGAGAAATTAGTGGCTTCCTTACCAAGCCCACCAATAGCCAAAACCTTTGTGGCTCAGTCAATTGGAGTGTCACCAGCACTCATCCTGGACTGCAATTTACCAGACTGCACCAGTTCACCAAAGGTGATGACAGCACCATGTGTATGGCCTGGGCACACCTTTCTGTGGGGTCTGTCAAAAGAAATATGGGAGCAAGGTGTCTTTTCACTATATAAGGGAAAACTGCAAATCCAAGGAGCCCAGGTAGATCCAGTCAGGTACTGTCTGAAAGAGGTATGAGCTACTCTGGAACTGGGAAAAAGTTAAAAGCTCAAAGAAGCCCGAAGTAAATTTTAATGTCTGAAACAGCACCAGTGTCCTGGCTGGCGTTTGTTTCTTATCATTGTTTCTGGGGACACAATACAACTAGTTGCAAGATGCCAGAGAAACAGCTACTGATGTCTTGGCTTTCTGCATGAATTTAGGCAATTGAGCCATGAAGAGCAGAGAAGTGGTAAAAACTCTGAAGGGAACTTTCTTACCTACATTGACATTTTTGTGAAATAATTTACTGATGAAGTAGCATCTGTTGATGAAGTTCTAAACCATGTTTTTTCACTATTTGCAATTGCACTGATACAAGACTCGAATCACTTCATTAAAAAGTGTGTTATTTCAGAAGAAGAGGCTTTATTCCATTTAATCTGGGTGCTGCTGATAGACTGGCTCAGTAGTGTGTAGCTTTACCTAGCAAGTTTCCTCCTGTTATTTGTGCACCTGATTACCTCCATTTAATCTGGGTGCTGATAGACTGGCTTACTAGTGTGTAGCCTTATCGTGCAAGTTTTCCCTGTTATTTGTGCACCTGATTACCTCAATTTACTCTGGGTGCTGCTAACAGACTGTCTCACCAGTGTGTAGCTGTACCATTCAGATTTTCCCTGCTATTTGTGCACCAGATTATCTCTTGAATCACCGTTCGATTATTTGAGCACAACCAAAAACACTTTCTGCATTTTAGAACTAAGGGAGGGATAGTTACATTCAAGGGGAGACAGGGCAATTGTAGCTATAGTTTATTTAGTATGTGTGCTCTGTATAAGGAGGGGGATAGGGTAATTGTAGCCATAGTTTATTTAGTAGGCCTGCTCTGTATAAGGAGGAGGGTAGGGTAACTGTAGCTATAGTTTATTTAGTATGTCTGCTCTGTATAAGGCAAGGGGATAGGCCAGTTGTCGCCATAGTCTATTTAGTATGCCTGCTCTGTATAAGGCAAGGGGATAGGCCAGTTGTAGCCACAGTTTATTTAGTATGCCTGCTCTGTATAAAGCAATGGGATAGGCCAATTGTAGTCATAGTTTATTTAGTATGTGTGCTCTGTATAAGGAGGGGGTAGGGTAATTGTAGCCATAGTTTATTTAGTACGCCTGCTCTGTATAAGGCAGGTAGATAGGGTACTTGTAGCTATAGTTTATTTAGTATGTCTGCTGTGTATAATGAGGGGGGATAGGCCACTTGTAGCCACAGTCTATTTAGTATGCCTGCGCTGTATAAGGAGGGGAGATAGGGTAATTGTAGCTATAGCTTATTTAGTATGTGTGCTCTGTGTTAGAAGGGGGGATAGGGCAATTGTAGCCATAGTTTATTTAGTATGTCTGCTGTGTATAATGAGGGGGGATAGGCCAGTTGTAGCCATAGTCATTTTAGTATGTGTGCTCTGTATAAGGCAATGGGATAGGCCAATTGTAGCCATAGTTTATTTAGTATGTGTGCTTTGTATAAGGAGGCGGCATAGGATAATTGTAGCCATAGTTTATTTAGTACACCTACTCTGTATAAGGAGGTGTAATAGGGTAATTGTAGCTATAGTTTATTTAGTATGTGTGCTCTGTATAAGGAGGTGGTATAGGGTAATCATAGCCGTAGTTTATTTAGTATGTGTGCTCTGTAAAAGGAGGGGGGATAGGGCAATTGTGGCCATAGTTTATTTAGTATGTGTGCTCTGTATAGGGAGGAAGGATAGGGGAATTGTAGCCAGAGTTTATTTAGCATGTCGTCTCTGTGTTTATGAAAGACAAGGATCCACTACCAGAATGTCAACTTCAAGCAGTTGGGGGGTGGGGAGAGATCAACGTATAACCCATAACCGAGGAAGGGGGTGTTGCAGTGTCTCCAAGCTCAAAGCATGGATAAATCGATGGGTGCAGGTGGGCTGCACCCTACAGTGCTTAAAGAAGTGGGGCAGGAGCTGACAGCATCCTTGAACAGTCTATAGAACAGCTCGCTGGAATTAGGGGTGGTGCAGGGTTAGAGATCAACAAATATGGTGCCCCTGCATAGGAGTGGGAAAAGGGATAAGACAGAGAACTATACAGCAGTAAGAACATAAGACCATAAGAAAAGTGACAGCAGAAGGGACCTTTTGTTCCATCTAGTCTGCCCATAGTCAGCCTGATGTCCATTATTTGCAAGATGCTGCAGGCCATTATAAAACATAAATCAGTGGAGTTTCTGGAGGCAGATGTATTCCAGGACAAAAAGCAGCATACATTCACCAGGGAAAGGTTTGTCAGATGATTCTGACAGAAACATAGATGTTGCTGGCAGATTAGGACCTCTTGGCAGCTCACCTAGTCTGCCCTATCTTCCCAACCCACAGTGTCACTGCAGACCCAACTTGGGGTACTATTGTTTTCGCAGAAGTGCTTGTATTGTCCCTTGCTAGATCCCTGTTATGCTGAAACTCTTTTTCATATCTACTCTTCTTGACTACAGTAATTTCCTCCTTTGTGCACTTCCTAAGTCCCTGCTATCAGAATTACAAAATGTTAATAATGCAGATATTTGCCTGCTCACCTACTACTGGAATGAATACTTCTGCTCAGTATTCACAAAAGAAGAAGAGGGGGAGGTACCTAATCCAATCAACAGAAGCACCCTTGATTGGGGGTTGATACCAGTCCATTCACAGAAGAAAGGGTTCTGAAATAATTAAAACTGAAGGTGGACAAAACAACGGGCCCCGATAGGATTCACCCCAGAATTCCAAAAGAACTAAGGTGAGAACTAGTGACACCACTTACTACCCTTTTTAACAAATCATGGGAGGATGGTGTGGTACCTAAGGACTGGAGGAGGGTGGATGTGATTCCCCTTCAGAAAAGTGGGAGCAAAGCAGAGGCAGGAAACTACAGATCTGTTAATTTGACCTCAGTGGTAGGGAAAATGATGGAATCACTTCTGAAAGAAAGAATTGTTGAGTACCTAGAGGCCAGCGGGGCATAGGACCCAAGGCAGCATGGATTCACAGCAGGAAGATCATGTCAGATGAATCTAAAAGATTTCTTTGACTGGGTGAACAAAGTAGCAGACCAAGGAGGGGCTGTGGACATGGCCTACCTAGACTTTAGCAAGGCATTTGACACAGTCCCACACAAAAGATTAATAAACAAATTAGCCAGCCTGGGAGTGGGTCCCAAGGTGATAGCCTGCATAAAAAAATTGCTGGACAACAGGACACAGAGGATAATAGTAAACAGAGTTCACTCCGAAGAAAGGGGGGCTACTAATGGGGTACCGTAGGGTTCAGTGCTGGGTCAGGTCCTTTTTATTGTCTTTATAAGTGGCATTACAGAAGGACTGGAAGGAAAAGTATGCCTCTTTGCAGATGACACAAAGATCTGCAACAGGGTTGATACATGGGGTGGAAAAGATGAGAAGGGACTTGGCAAGGTTAGAGGAATGGTCAAAGTATGGCAGCTTAGATTCAATGCAAAGAAGTAATGCAATCTGGGAAACAAAAACCCAGGGAAGAGTGCACAATGGGGGGTGGTTAATATCAACAACAAAATGGAAAGGGACCTGGGGTAGTCATATCAGATGACCCAAGTAAATAAGTAACATAAGAAGGCAGTAAGGAGGGGTGGGGGGATACTGGGATGTATAGGGAGAGGCATTACCAGTAGAAAACAGGAAGTTGTTATCCCTCTGTACAGACAGTTGGTGAAACCCCATCTGGAATACTGCATGCAGTTCTGGAGACCCCATCTCCACAAGGAGATAGACAAGATGGAGATAGTCCAGAGGAGGGCAACTAAAATGGTGCATGGTCTGCACCAGAAGCCATACGAAGAGAGACTAAAGGAGCTTAATATGTATACACTCAAGGAATGGAGGGAGAGGGGAGACATGATAGAAACTTTGAAGTACCTCAAGGGAATCAACAAAGTTCAGGAGGGTAGCATCTTTCAGAAAAAGAGATGTGCAAGAACAAGGGGACACAATTTGAAGACAGAGGAGGAGGGGGCGGCTCAGGTGCAACATGAGAAAATATTTTTTCACAGAGAGGGTGGTGGATGCATGGAATGGTCTTCCTGAGGAGGTTGTGGGGTCTAAAACAGTGGGGGAATTCAAGAATGCATGGGACAGACATAAGGCAATTCTGGTGGGGTGTAGGAAGAAGTAGGCTGTTGGTTAACTAGGATCTGCAGCTTATCCAGTAGGTAGGGAAATGAGCAGACTGGGTGGGCCGTTGCAGTCCTTATCTGCTGTCAAAGTCTGTTTCTATAATTATAACTTAGTGACTTCAATTCTCTCTCATTTCCACCAGTTCTCAATCCACTCCCATATCCACTGTAACACTAAAAGGTTTCTTTTTAAACTACTCCAAGCCTTTACTCCTTCCAAGTTTTTGGACATCATCACTGCGCACTAGTAATCACAAATGTTTTGCTCTTCCAACTCTAGACTATTTTCTTTGCTTCTTAGCTCCCTCTCAACCATAGCTGGAAAAAATTCCAATACTGCATATATCTGGGCAGACTGAGTGGGCTAAAAGGTCCTCTTCCACCGATAAATTCTGTTTTTGTGTTTCCATTTAAGCATATTATCTGATCATCTACTACACTTACTGGTGGGGGTGACTTCAAGATGATCCTTCTGTTCTGTTGTTTCTTCCCCCTTCACATTACCAAATGTGAGTTTCTCGTCCCTCAGAAACAGCAATAACAATTGCTCCAAAGGGACACTGTAACCTGCACATCAACAACAGAAGACAATACAAGTGTTATTTATAATTAGAGCAAGAGAAATGTTACAAAACATTCTTCCAAGAAAAAGTGTATTGTACCTGTTATTGCAAATAACTACATTTATGGATGATGGTCCACAACATTGAAACACAGAATCGGATGGCAGGAGACTGAGAGGCCATCAAGTCTGCCCATACTATACTAGTACCATATCCTACCAGCCTACTGTGCTGGTGGGTTGTCTCCTTCTTTCCTCTCTCCTTCGGCCCTCAATCCTGTGTTGCCCCTGTAGGGATCATGAATCTCCATGCCCTGTTCCAGCCATGATTAAACACATTTAAGGTAGCTGCCCCACTACTTAAACCATGGTTTACCACCCTTTTCATGAAGTAAAACATCCTCACATATCTCTTGAACTTGCCCCCTCACATCCTCCAGTCATACACCTTAGTGACTGGTTCTCTGCTCTTCACAAAAAGATACTTGCTATTCACCTGTATAAACCCTCTCAGAAACATACATGTCCACCTCTCATGCCTGGCCTCTAGTGAGTACATATTTAGGGCCACTAGCTGTTCCTAACAGGATTTGCCTTGCTGACCCTCAGTCAGCTTGGTGACTCTCCTATGCACCAACTTCAGACTGTCTACATCCTTCCTCAGGTGAAGACTCTGGAACTGAACACAGTATTCCAGATGAGGCCTCACCAAGGATCTGTGTAGGGGCAATATCACCTCACTTTCCCCATTTTCAGAACCCCTGCCTATACACCCCAGCATCCTTGACACCTAGCTACATGCATTGTTACAGCGACTAACTTGCTTGAGGGAGTCACTGATGATTAACCCCCAGATCCCTCTCCTCTGCTGAATGGTCCAGCTGAACTCCTCTTGTACAGTACTTAGTGTGTGGGTTCCAGCTCCTTAGGTGCATCACCTTGCACATCTTGACAATGAATCTGAATTGTCAGATTGTATACAATCTCTCCTGCTCTCAAGGTCATCTGGAGCTCCTGCAACCCTTCCTCTTGATCCACCTTGCCACAGAGCTAAGTGTCATCATCAAAGAGAGACAACCTGCCCAGATACCTTCCCCTATATCACTGATGATCATACTGAATAGGACAGGTCCCAGGACAGACCCCTGTGTGGTATGGCTGGTGATCTTACCTGTCACAAACCCACTACTGAGGGCTGGGTCCACTGAGCTCACAGTGCCCACCCCAAGTGCAATCTGTGATGGGGGACAAGTATACCCTCCACATATCCTTTTAGAGTGCTCACTGAGTTCACAGCTGAACACTCACTGTGAGGTCCAAGGGTTTCCTCTCTAGTCTGGGTAAGGGTAAAATACAGTCTCAAGTCTGTAGCCAGGCAAGATCTCTCCTCAGTTGCTTTGCTGGAGAGGGGCCCAGGCGCTACGAGCTCTTCGGGGCTGTCTCTCATAACCCTGTTTGGGTATTCTCCCATGGGTGGTGCAGCAACCTTGTTCCCCCTTACAGACACCTCCCAAGACCTATGTATCTCCCTAACATTAGGCACCCAGATTTGCTTTCCAGGATCCTAGTCTTTGGTAGTGATGGTGGTACCTTTAGCAGTAAGCCGGCTTGTGACAGATTGAATAAACGTTCCCAAAATTTTCACACACAGTAAAATCTCTTCCAGGCAGTATTTTAAAAGCAAATGCTTTTACTAATAATTTATCATACAAGACTTACAAACAAAAGAGTCAGACATTTGGTTACAAGATAAGAAAACAAAAAAGTATAAATACACATCAAAAAATGCACTGTGAAATGAAACTGTCTAATTTCTACCTTGTTTGTGGTGAATCAGAAAGTCCAGAACATAAATGAAGTCTGCAAAGTTCCTGTTTTCTTGTGGATGCCTGGCAGTTTGACTCTGTGTATCAGAAAAGTTGGTTCCTCTTGTGTCTCTCAGGAAAGAGTGTCAAATGCAATGCCTTAAGCTTCTGTTTTTGAGGGGTTTATACACCCTGGACCTGGGCAAGCTAGTGGCCTTCTCTTTTTAGGCCAGTAGAGGTCTCTCTCTCTCTCTTGCTACAGACCCCAAAAGGTAATACTGTGATCAGCGAAAGCAGTCGAGTGGTGCAAATGCCAGAAGGGCATCCAGCCTACACATGAAAATGTAGACAGAGAGAGTTCATAAATGCGCTATTTACCTTTCAAAAAATAAAGCAGGTCCAGTCCAAGTGAATGAATAAAGGTTCTTTAATTTTGAAAACAGCCGGACCAAAGGTCCATAGATAGAACTAAGCAGCTTGCCCCAGTGCTTCGACTTGCAATGAATCTTTCTCGAGGGTTGGAGCTTGCTGGAGTATTTGAGGGCTGTACCTTCCCAGCAAGCTCCACCCAATTATAAAGAGTCCTTGAACTGGAGCTGCTATATATTTTGAAAGGTAAAATGTGCATTTACCAACTGTCTCTGGCTATGGGGTCTCACTAGCTCCTTCCAAGTTTTTAAGTGAACCATAAAAGGAAACAACACTTTGTTTTCCCATTTTTCCAGCTTCCTGGCTGGGCCTTTGATATCCCTGTCCTTCCTGCCACCTAATAAAATGTAACTAGACTGAGGCAGATCCCAGAAATTGGCACTAGGGTCACAAATTGGCCATTTGCATAACCCCTGCTCTAAAACCAGTTTCTCTTTGATTTAAAAGTTTTATGACCAGAGAGGAGATATCTCCTGAATTTATGACACCTGTTCCACTTTGATCAGTTTACCAGGAAATGCCAATCTTCTTTGGAATGTAACTCTGGGCTTCCTGTTAAGCTAGTCTTTCCCAGACTCTGAAATACACATCTTCTGTTTGTAACTCTTTAAAAGAACCATGGGCATCTTCCTATCAAACCTTATTCTGGCCTGTTTGGGAATTTAAACATAACCAAAATCACAGAAAAGTATAACAGCAATATGTCTAAAATATTACAGCAGTAGCCAACTCGCCATACTTCCTAAATATTAAAGGGTACATGAATGTGTTGCACATGGGAATATTCAACCAAAATGTGACGTACATCTTCTGCACATATCAGAGATGTGCCACGCAAAGATAGGATGACAAAAGGGTGGCCTAAATTGGCCAGTCACCCACAGGCAGGCTACATAACTTCAAACAGGCACACCGAGACAGCCCATGGAGGTGCACCAGGATGTGCTCCAGGCACCCACACACAGCAAGTATACCTGAATGGCAGTACCCAAAGCCATAAGTACTGTGACACCCCTAGCACCACCCAGACAGCCTCCTCCCACACTGTGCCAGGGATGTAGATACCCACCTGCCACATGCAGGTGCCATCGGGTGCACACCTGACATACTGGCAGTGCTGACAGCCACAGTGCAGCACATGTACCAGGGGCCATGGCCTGCACCCATGTGGCCTTCAGGGCACCACCCAGTTGGTGGCATGCAACCATGGTAACATCCTGGGCAGTGGTGACCAGGTGACCTGGCAGTACTGGTGGTAGAATGGCATGGTACAGGGTCTTGCTAGTGGCACACATTCATGGAGGCACACCATAGCTGCACACCATGCATCCATGCCAGACCCACACCACCTGGAGCCACAGACATGACACAGATGTCTCCCATGCTGTGTGATAGTGCCACAGGGGCACTATGGTCGGTTGGTGTGGTGTTCCAGTGGTAGACATTGCACATCTGTAGGCACTGTGGGGCAGGGTGGCACCACCTGCAGACTGGAGGCAGCATGGGCATGCCTTAGGGGCACTGGACCCTTCTGATATTGGGCATGAGGCCACTATGGGTACGTACTTGGCCAGTATTGGGGTGGCCACCCAGGTTACCAGGACTATTCCAGGTGGGCTCCACTCAGTCAGGTACCCAATCACTGTCTTAATCACTGTCTTAACCCGGACATTCCTTGCCTTTCTTATCCCTTAGCTATTATACTGGGGTATATGGTGCACTGTAGGTATATGTAAGATGTGTGCAGGGCTAGTGCATCACATTCATGTGGCATGCTGATCAGAGTGTGTCACCCATGTCCCTCCCCTATTGCTTGTCCGGGTGGGATCCTGTAGCCACTGTACCAGTGGGTCCCCTGTAACCCAGTTGGACCCTGTACATGGCCATGGGTGACAGCACTGTATGCAAGCCACTGCAGTCCACCCATACACATATACCTTCACACCAGCCTGCTGGGCTGCAGTACCTCCTGTTCACCTTTGTGGAGTGGTGGGGCTGCCCTGAAAAGCTGGATCTGCACATTCCACAGGTATACAAATGGACTGAATACATTCTGGTAATAAGATGCAAATGTGGGGATTATGCTCAGACTGTGCAATGAGGCTATTTGCATATCTTGGCTGAATATTGCAATTCTGCACGCCGCACATCTGGCCGCCTATTGTGCATTTCCATATGCCAACAATGGTCTCTGGACACCTGCCATACTGCACATCTCTCACTGTGCAATTGTGCATGTTTGGAATATTCAGACAGACTTGCTTGATCACATTCTACGGTGCATTGTCTAAATAGACCAATTTTTTGTGCCAGCGCAACTGAGATGTAAGAAAACATGGACTTGCGTGATGCAGCCAGCTACTTTGGAATATGGGGCCCTTGGGGGTCACGTGATGCAGTGGAGCTGAACAGCAGCTTTCTTTGGAGCTCCCGCTCTTCCCCTCTTAACTAAGCTTTTCTTTTGCTTTCAATTCCACTTTACTTACCTGAAGGTGGGCTGAGAAGTCTCTCTACTACTGCAGGACCTCCAGAAGATCGCGATCGGCGACCCGACAGTGATTTTAACACTAATCGCGATGTCCGACACGGATATGAAGGACGCGGGAGTTAAACACACTCCCCCAACCACACCTGAGAAGGCCTCAAAAAAGGCAAGAAACACAAGTACTCCAGCCAGCTCTGCGCCTAGACAGCATTCCGGTGGGGTTACAACTCCTACACAGGGCACAGTCTTAACTGAAGAACGTTTTCTTGAAGAGATATCTCCATTTAAAGAAGCCCTCCAGGAAATCACGAAAGAGATCAGATCAGATCTTTAAGGGTGGACTTCGCCGACCTCTCGCGGAGAGTCAGCGACTCAGAGGCCAGAATAGTCTCAATCGAGCAGTGGGAGCAGAAGATGGATCCTGAGATTGTTAAATTAAGACAGCAACTTCAAAAACTCCAGGCTAAGACTGAAGACTGAAGACCTGGAAAGAAGGAGCCGGCGAAATAATGTGCTTATTTTAGGCCTTCCAGAGTCTGAGGAGGGGGGTGATATCCTACTGTTCGTCCAGCAGCTCTTTAACAAAATAGTAGGCCCTCACCTATCCATCAAAATACCATATTGAGCAGGCCACCGATCCTCAAACAAACGCCTCAAAGTTACCCCAGGCCCATCATCGTGAAGCTTTTGAGCTACCTGGAACGTCAACACATCCTGGATAAAGTAAAGAAACTGGACTCTGTTCTCTGGGGGAATAATCGGCTTAGAATCACCCAGGATCTTCCCTACGAGGTCCGCCAGCGACGTGCAGCTTTCCACCAAGTTGTCAAAAAGCTCATTGCGGCTGGGAGACCCTTCAGGATGCTGTACCCAGCGAAGTTGCTGGTTCAGGTGGAAGGCACCTGGCGCGCCTACGAGAAACCGGAGGAAGCTTTAAGTGGCCTTAAGACCCTACTGCCGGACTTATTCAAATGACTTTTATGGTTTGGGGGCTGTTGGGTCTCTCTTCTGGCAGGCCCTCTATTTTAGCCTAGTTCTCCTAAATGGTGTGGCCGTTGTCTCCTATTTGGTCCTTGCTACGGTGCTCTCCCCCCTTTTTCTTTTTAAAATAAAAATTCATTCAGTTACCTGGTGGTCTTTCTCCCTCGCGAGGTCTCCTGTTCGGGGATCCGTGCTGGTATAGGCCTCTGGGGGTAGTAGGCCACTAGGCCTCTCTTTCCTGCCGTCGATCGTCGTCGCGTCTGGTCCTCCTCCTCCTGTTTTTTATTGGGTACCACTGTGCAGGGGCGCTGTTTCGGGGGGGACGCTTTTGCGGTCGGACCGTTGAGTCTGTCAGCAGGGCTTCCCCTACGTCTTCTTCCTCCTGAATTTCCGGATTGGCCCTGAGCAGCTCCTGTGATCAATGGAGGACTCTCCCTTGCCGTGATTTCTCCCAGGGATCTTCTTCCCCTCCTCCGAGGACCGGATTTACGACCTCCAGGTACTGTGATGTCTACTTCCCCAGGCCCGCCGGGAGGGTGGGGGAGGGCAGGGAGCTCGCGTGGGTTAGTTGCCTCGGAACCCTGCCTTGCGACCTGCTTGGGAGTTTGTGGGTACCCGTAGTGGCTCACTTAGTTGGGCCCTTTTCCTGCATCAGATCATGTTCACTACATGTTTTGACCTATTGGTTGCTATGTTCCATGGGCACCTTGGTCTTTCAGGGTTCTTATGTGTGGTACCCGTGGGGCGGGGGGTGGGGAGTATTGTTAATGTTTCTCCCTTTGTTGGTTTGGTTTGATGATATTGGGTTGGCTGTTAGGGAGGTTAAGATTAACGGGGATACCTATTTCTCGCTGTTGAGAGGTTGTGGAAGGTTATGGTTTGGGGTGGGGACGGCCGCCATTAGTCATGTCTTTCTGATGTGCTGGGCTTTCGTGCCTCTTTCTTTCCAATTCATAATGTTGTGGTGTTTCCATGTCGTTTGGTGGGTAACTGTTTTTTTGTTGGTGTTACAGGGGTGGTTATGTGGGGGCAGCCGGGGGGGGGGGTTTGTGAGGGTGTCACCACTGATGGGTTCAAGTTGGGGGTTTTTCAGGCAGTTCTGTTCTATTATCTCACTGTTTATTGTAGATGGCCTCAAATTGTGTTAAACTTGCCAGCTGGAATGTAAGGGGCATCAGGGATTCAAGAAAGATCCATTATACTGCTAACTGTTCCCTATTGGGGGCTGATATCTTGTTCCTCAGGAGGCGCACATTACAGTCGCGGATATTAAATTACTACAGGTTAAGGGTTTTCACAAGTCTTTGTTCGGGTGCGTCCTCCGATGCTCAGGGGGTGGCAATTATGATTAAGAAAAATATACCTTTTATTCCGGTGAAAGTCACCCAAGACCCCGAGGGTCGATACATTTTAGTACAGGGCTCTCTTTCTAGTTCCCCCATAATTCTCGGTTCAATCTATGGCCCGGTGGGAGGAGATGCTGGTTTTATTATGCATCTAATAGATAAATTAAGTGGGTATTTGCCAATACCCCTCATCTTGGGTGGGGACTGGAATATTGCCCCATCACAAGATTTAGATAAAACCTACAGACCGTTGAGGCCCCCGACCCCTGCGCAGCTTGCCCTGCGTGATCAAGGCGGAATGTTAGGTCTGGTGGATCCTTGGAGGACTTTGTTTCCCCTTAATAGGAGTTACACCTTTTTTTCCCCGCTTCACAGTTCCTGGTCCAGGTTGGATTACTTTTTGGTAAGCACCTCTCTTATGGCACATATTACCCAGGTAGGCATTGAACCTATCGTAATTTCTGACCATGCCTAATATAGCTTGGCTCAATCCCTTCTCTTCAGTGCAGCGGGACACAATATGGAAACTAAATACTCCAGATTTTGAAGACGAGCACCTTCACACTCAGATTAAATCCTTAATCAAAGAATACCTGGACATTAACCAGGGTCAGTGGCCCGGTCGACATCCTTTGGTGTTCTTTAAAATGTTTTTGAGAGGAGCTCATTAAAATCTCGCCAGGAGGAAGAAACTTAGGACTCAAAGTTTCTTCTCTAGCTAGTCAGATTAAGAGCGCAGAGGACTCTCTTGCGTCCTGGAGTCCCTCTATCGGGGTTGGAACACCTACAGAAACTTAAGAATGAATACGAAGGGCTAATGGGAAAAGACCGAACTTTACTACAGAAATCTAAAGCCAATTACCTAGATCGGGGAGAAGCCAAGTAGGCTTTTGGCTCTAAAACTTAGGGAAGTAGAAAACTCAAGGTTGGTCCCTGCTATCATGGCACAGGATGGCTCCATCAAAGCAGAGCCTAGAGACATCGTTGAGGTCTTTAGATTATTCTATCAAAATCTTTCGGGGCTGACCCAGTCCTCCTTCTCTCTCTGCTGTGAGGCCCTCTTTAACCAATCTCCCTACCCAGCCTCTCCGAGGATCAAGTATCCTCTCTTTCGGCTCCCCTATCCCTGAATGAGATTGAGGAAGTCATCCATAACCTTCCGTTAGATAAAGTTCCCGGTCCTGATGGCCTACCCTCCAACTTTTACAAGGCCTTTTGCAAAGAATTGGCTCCAACACTTCTGGACTTTTTCAACTATCTTCTTGCCTCGGGCCCAATCGACCCTTCCCTGTTGGAAGCCATCATAATTCTGATTCCTAAAACAGAGAAACCCTCCTTGGACCCGTCTAAGTTTAGACCCATTTCACTGCTCAATTGTGACATCAAAATCTTGTCCAAAATTTTGGCCTTGCGTATTAGACAGGTCTGGCAATCACTTCTGAGCAGAGAGCAAGTAGGCTTTGTGCAAGGTAAGTCAGCCGCTGACCACATGAGAGTCCTCTCCTATGTTTTCCAAACAGCCCAGACCTCTCAGGTCCCCATGGCTCTGGTGGCTTTAGATGCCGAGAAGGCATTTGATCGGGTAAACTGGGACTTCCTTTGGAAAGTTTTGACCAGATTTGGGTTCCCGGGAAAGTTTGTTCAGTGGATAAAGGCTCTGTACAAAGTTCCCTCGGCTAAAATGTACTGTAATGGCGTTTTTTCATCCTGTATTCGGCTTTTTTCTGGTACACATCAGGGCTGCCCTCTCTCTCCCCTTATCTTTTCAACCTTTACCTGGAACCCCTACTCCTCAATCTTAAGGCTGCCCCCGGGCTCCACGGCGTTCCAGTCTCCCGACAGACCTCCACTATATCTGTTTTTGCAGATGACATTTTATTACAACTGGCTTACCCGGCCAATTCCCTACGAGTAGCCCTAGATTTAATAGAGCAATTTAGTGGGGTCTCCAACTACAAACTTAATCTGGCCAAATCAGAAATTTTTCCTCTTAATGTCCATACCTCCCAATCCAGTATGTCTCACTTCGGTATGAAGTGGACATCATCTCATCTCAAATACTTGGGTATTTACTTGGCCCGGGACCCAAACCAGATCCGGAAATTAAACCTAGATGATCTTATAGACAAAATTCACTCTGATCTGCAGAGATGGGGCAAGCTTCCATTTTCATTTGGGGCCCGAATCAGTATTATTAAAATGAATATTTTGTCTCGTCTGTTTTACCCCCTAAGTCTCTAGGACATTTGGCTACCCAAATCTTTCTTTAAGAGGCTCCAGGCAATTTTGACTCGTTTTATCTGGAATAACAAATCTCCCAGACGTGCCTTTCATAAACTCTGCCTTCCCAAAGACATGGGTGGCCTCCGTCTCCCCAATTTTGAATATTACCATTGGGCCAGTCACCTAGTTAAAGCTGGTAAGTGGTTGGGGAGTTGGGAGGACGACTCCTTACCTTTATGGTTAAGCTTAGATTTAGACCTTATTAAGCAATGTAATATAGACCCCTTGAGCCTGTTTTACTGCCGCTTTTCTTCTCTTCCCGGCCCCCTTCAAGATTCGGCAGTGGGTGTTTCCATGAAGGTGCTGAACCAATTTTATGCTACTGCCAGAATCCGACATACAAAGGATCCCGGGCAACCGTTACTTCTAAACCCCAATATTAAAATAGGCACTAAAGCGTTACCTTTACAGTGGCTGCCCCAAATCCAGGGACTCTCAGTGCAGGACCTATATGTGCAAGGAGCCCCGGGCTTAATCGATGACCTCATTTTTGTCTTAAAGATCCCTTCCCGCATGATTTTTAAACTATACCAGTTGCAACACCTTGTCTATAAGGAATTTGGCAATACTGTGTCTGTATCGGCTGTTCAGCCCTTCCTAAGGGTAGTTAAAGAACTTGCGGCCAAACCTCACGGGGTATCTAAACTATATCTGCACCTTCTGAAGGCCATTTTCCCCGACCCCTTGGCTGGCTTCAAATCCTGGTCCCTTCCCTTCTCTGACCCTCCTTCACGTGGAACCAGGTTTGGCAGGACTTGCACAAATACAATACACTGGACAAGAATAAACATCAATACTTTATAGTCAATAACATGTACATCACGCTGTTAAGAAAGTTAAGCTTCTCTAGCTCTCCTATTTGCCTTAGATGTGGTGTAGACCCGGTGATATCCCTCACATTTTCTGGTATTGCTCCAAAGTAACCCCTCTTTGGAAGGCTATTCGAGATAACTTAGACCCCATCTTAGGCCTACAGGATTTATTCACATTAGAGATTTGTATTCTGGGCATCTATTCTGGAATCTCTGCCAGAGAGAGGAGATATCATATTGCTCTTATTTCCATGGCGGTTAAGCGATTAGTGCTTCGTCACTGGTCGGATAACCTAGAAATCTCGTACATGGACTGGCTTGAGGAAATGTCCCTGTGTTTTAAAATTGAGAAACTGACTGCCAGCTCCAGACGTTCTCCTTCATCCTTCCAGGAAAAATGGGGTAAACTTTATGCCCTATACCTACACTGATTGGTAGCTTTAGGTCTACTGATGCTTTTGTAGTCTGGGATCTCTTTCTTCATGGTCTCCCTGATGTACCCCTTTCCTATACATGAATCATTGGTTGTTGTTACCGTTCTTTCTTCTCTTTGGACTAGTAGCTCAGATTTAACTCTAGTCCTCTTTCTCAGGCTTGTAAGTTTCTCGCTCCCTCATCTTTTTACCTTCTAAGTCTCCCTTCTCTTTTTTTTCTCTCAGTGGTGACACCCTCTTGGGGGAGGGGTGGTGGGTTTGAGGGGTTCTTGCTTTGTTTTATCCATGTTTTTCCATGTCTTGAACTATGCCTTGGACATTGTTACTGTTTTGTTCCATTCCTGTTCTCTGTATGGTTGTTGTTATTGTTATTGTTTTCTTGAAATTTAATAAAATTTCAAATTTCAAAAAAAAAAAAAAAAAAAAAAAAAAAAAAAAGAATATGGAGCCCTTAAAATATGAGCCATTTTGTGCTGCACTGTTATGCAGCACATATAATATAAATTATGTGTGACTGTCTAAAGTACATTGAAAAATGTTATACACTACATAGTGGTTTGGTGTCTGAGAAAGCCAGATTTAGTATAAATGAAAATGTTCTTTCAATTAGGAAAAGACTGGAGAATGTATTTGTTTTATTTTAAATTCATAATGGTATCTGATATAAAGAGCCTTGGTTCTGCAGGCAGCCCAAACCCAGTTGCAAACAGCCTTGATTCTGTAGACTGCCTGGAGCCAGTTGCAAACAGCCTTGAAAACAGTTGCAAGCAGCCTGGGATTTTCATTCTGCCTGAAACATGAGAGAAGGAAGGACATGCAGTCTTCATGTCCCCAAAGCAATCTGAAGCACAGATGAGAGAAGGATCCCAAGTTTAAGGGTCTGGCAACAATAAGGGTGGCATAGGAGGTGAGCAGATTTTTGTCATTAGAAGCAAAGGCTTTTCTGCACATAGCATTTATGTGCTTGTCGTGCAAATCTGTTAAATGCCTAGGACCCTTCAATAGGAATAGAGGTGTGCCTGATGGGATTATGAACCTCCTTAACTGCCAGAGGAGGAGTTTCCCACTTGCGAGTATCTTCCATAAAAGGCAAATACTGTGCCTTAGGTTTTGACAGATATTTACTTTGGCCTTCACGTGGCCATTCCTGTTCAATAATTTGGCCACAGTTAAAAAAAAAAAATCAGAACAAAAGCTTTGAAGCAGAGGATACGGACAGAATAGGATTGACAACCACTGCCTCCATGGATTGTACCTCCTTGAACTGTAATGACCTATACGCCACAGTTATCAGGTAGGACAAAGGCTTAATATCAAAAAGGGGAGGGATAGGAATCCTCCTCTTCGGCTCCATCCACTCCCCTTCCTCCTCCTCCTCCTCCTCCAAGGGGTTGTCCTCCTCCTCATCCAGTAGTTTCTTTTGGTTAGGAATTTCCCCAAGACCCCTGATATCTTCATCCTGATCTTCTGTATGGCCAGGGTCAGGGTCTGCTTACATATAAAAAAAAAAATCACAGCTTTATCCTGCTTCAATGCACCTGGACATGACTATGTAGGCACCCTCCACCCGACATTGAGGGGCGCCCGGTTTGGGGACTGGATGTGTCTGCGGAGATGTCCTGCAGAACATCAGGGACCAAAAGCTCTCCCAAGAGCAACAATAAAGATCTATGCAATTCTGCTTTGTTGCTGCCAGCTAGTACACAATGCTCCTCCCCAGTTCAGATGCATGACTGGGGGTGGGGGTTGTAAGAGTCATAGTAGCTTGAGAAACACAAGGAGGCCAATATAAACCAATTGGAGAGGGTTGCATTACCCTCTTGCAGGACTTACATCTTTCAAGTGTTAGGAGTCTCCAATAAGACATGGGTCCCAATTTTTTAAATGAGTTGCATTCGCCACAAGAGACTTGCGGCAGAGAGTTTGACACAAGTGGTGACTTGTGTCAAACTGAGCTTCAAGTGCAATTTTAAAAAGAAACTTGCCGCAACCCCCCTGTCACACGTCCCTTGCAGCGATGTAGCAATGTTGCGCCAGCTCCCCCCCGGCATAAGATTGCACCACAGCTTTGGCACAAGCTGCCATAAAATAAGGGCACTGTCACAACTTGTCTCCAAGGTTATAAAATCTGGTGCAGGTGGCAAAACAGTGGATTTAGGTGTGGCAAGCTTTTGTGGGAACACAGGAATTGGTAGCAGTTCCTGCATCCCATTTGAAAATCAGGTCCATGGTGTCAGGTAAAATAATTCTGCAGATGTCTTGGCTTCAAGGAGACTGTGTGTCCTTTGCCTCTTTCCTTCTTGTTTAAGTCTAGCTGCTAATGTCAAATGGAAGGATTACTGCCGAGATCCCCACCTCCAGATGTGGGGAAGAAAAAAATACAAAAAGAAAAGGTGAGCTTTAAAAATCAGCCAGATGCCAGAATGAAATGGTAGAAAGGCAATAAGAAGAGCTATAAAACAGAGAGCCACCACGTTTCACACTGAAATGTGCAGATGCACGTGCATGCTCTCACATGTGCACCGCATTGTGCATGATGTCGGCATGCTTGGGGGAAGATGTGTACACCAGAGGCGCTCAAATGGCACACCGAGTCAAAAGAGCCTCCAACAGTCACAAGGGAGTGCCCAGCTGAAACAGCCATGAGGAAAACGATGGGAATAGGGCAGCTCAATGGAGCCAAAATAAACTGCTAAAAGGATGGAAGGCAGAAAGAAATGCTGAAGAATCAGCCAAAAGGACTCTGCTCCCCTGAAAATAGGAGCTTTCTCTCCAGCAGCTACTTTTTTAAAAACTGCTAAGTAAAATGCCCTTGTACACCCAAAGTGCAGTGTAAGGGGAACTCTCACCCCAAAAGGCATGCAATGCCTGCTAATGAAAATTATAAAAAGACAAAAAGGAACCTAAAAACTGTGGCAGGGAAGGGGGGCCAACACTAGAGATGGGGGATACCACCCAAGAACTCACTAAACTAAAAGCCTCCAGAATAGAAGACAGGTACTTACCTGTGGTTCTGTGTCATAAAGGTGATCGACAAATGGCGATCACCATTAAGGTGAGTGTACATCACTGAAAATAAAAACAATGATGTACACTTTATGCAGCAAAGACAATGGGTGAGCAGATAACTTTGTGTACCCCCTCCGTAACTAAATATTCCCAACACCAGGGGAGTGCATGTCAGAAAGGGGGTGAAACTTGTGCAAAACAAAACCACAATGACACAAAACTGTACCACACCTCCCAAGCCCCGTATTCTGCACCCTCCCCACCATAGCAGGCCACCCTCACCACCATGCCACACAGCCAGCTCGGCAGCCTTCCACTACACTGCTTCCCCACATACTTTCCCCCCTCTTCCATCTGGTCACCTTCCCATGTGGTTCTCGTCACCTTCTTTTCACCCATCGCTACCCTTTCAGGGTAGCCCACAACACAGGTGATGAGACTGAGTCACTCATACTTGAGTCGCTCAACCTCAGTCGTATTTTTGATGGGATAACCTTACCTGTGAGACCCTTGTTTTTCTGTAAAATAAATCAGTAACCCACAATAGGAGAAAAACACCCTGAATTTAACTGGCAAACGTGGCCTCCAATTCAAGCACAGGCAATGGAATACCAACAGGTCTGGGACAGCAATAGGAGAATGTAGTTTTCAATTCTTCCTAACCTGCTAACTTATTTTACAGAGAAAATAAAAATAAATAAATACATAAATAAATAAATCAGGCTGCATTGGCATCTCACCTTGTATCACTTTTCCTTTCACACTCAAGTTGACATCTAAAACAATGATGTTATAACGATATAAAGTAATCTTACATCTTATGGATTTTTCCATAAAAGGTATTGAGTCTCACCACACAACATAAGAACACTTATGGCAACCTGTGTTTTTTTGATGTGGATTTTAGATACTTAGATGACCATCATGTACTAGTCAAGAAACTTATGAATGTGATATGGGGTTGCTGAAACACCAGGAAACGTCCTTAAGATGCACTCGCTAGAAGCTAGAAACCAGAAACCAGAAGAAAGAGAGGGGGAATAACAGAAACATTCATATCTCTACAAAGCATAACCAAAGTGGATAGCAGTGCACTGCTCACCTTCAGTGTAAACACAAACACTGGAGGTAATGTGAAGAAGCTGGTACATTGTGCCTGGGTTACATAACCAAAGTGGACAGCAGTGCATTGCTCACCTTCAGTGTAAACACAAACACTGGAGGTAATGTGAAGAAGCTGGTACATTGTGCCTGGGTTACATAACCAAACTGGATAGCAGTGCATTGCTCGCCTTCAGTGTAAACACAAACACTGGAGGTAACATGAAGAAGCTGGTACATGGTGCCCGGGTTACATTACCAAAGTGGAAAGCAGTGCATTGCTCACCTTCAGTGTAAACACAAACACTGGAGGTAATGTGAAGAAGCTGGTACATGGTGCCCGGGTTACATAACCAAAGTGGATAGCAGTGCACTGCTCACCTTCAGTGTAAACACAAACATGTAACATGAATAAGATGATACGGGGCACAGTTAAGAAGGAAATTAGGAAACACTTTTTATGGAGAGGGTGGAGGACAGGTAGAATAAATTGCCCAATGAGGTGGTATGTGCAAACTCAGTGGTAGAGTTCAAGCATAGGTGGGATAGATACAAGGATTTATTTATTTATGAGTTTTACCAGGAAGGTATACTGAGCAACATGCTCAATTCCAGATGCAACCTGGGGGCCGAGACCCAATTTACAAACATGTCAATTTACAAGAACAAAATTTTTCATACACAGTACAAAAATGGAACAACAAGCATCGTATTACCACATTTAGTGAAATGGTTACAGACAGAGGTAATACATGCATAGTATAGAGAAAATTGGAGGGTGGTCAACTTTGGAGCAATTATTTACACCATAAGTGTAGGGCTGAATTAACCGAAACAGGAGCAGCTGGAGTAGGCCCTCGGAGTAGGCGATTTCGTTGGTAGGGGTTTGGAGCATGTCTTATGGGGGCAGGCAGGGCGCTCCAGATTTGAGAGGGATTCGGTAGTTAAAAGCGGCCTGGCCTTTTTGTGCGCATGAACGTGGGACGCAGCAGCCTAGGGTCTGTGCTCCTGAGGGAGTACGAGGTGGAGGTTGTTGGGAGAGGTAGAGAACAGGTAGGGTGGAGAGGAGGGACCAATATTTGGCTGCGAACCTGGCACAGTTTGTTAGTCTACGGTCATGGAGGGATGGCAGGGTTAGAGAGGTGTAAAGGTTGCAGTGGTATGTAGAATGTGGGCAATCAAGGATAAAGCGACAGAAAGAGTGGAACAGGGTGTCGAGGCTGGCCAGGGCGGACGCAGGGGCTGTGGTGTATACTATATCTCCGTAGTCGAGAACGGGCAGAATAATTTTTTGGACAATGGCTTGCCTAGTCTGTGTGGGGAGGCAGCTTTTGTTTTGGTATAGAGCACTGAGCTTTTGGGAGGAGCTTCTTGTGCAAGGATTCGATGTGGGAGGAGAAGTCTAGGTGTTGGTCAAGCCAGATACCTAAATACTTGAAGCTAGTGCAATTCTCAAAGGGGGTCCCATCCAGAGTTTTAAAAGGGGTACAGGGGATTGACGGGAGAGTCTTTGTTGGGAGCCAAAAGTTTGGGACACAGTTTTTTTAGAGTTTAGGAATAACTGGTTGGACCTAAACCAGTGCTGGATGGTGTAGAAATCTTCCTGGAGGAGGGTAGCTATGCTAGATGTTGCAGGGCCAGAAGCATAAAGGACAGTGTCATCTGCATACATCTGGATAGATGAATGTTGGCAGGTTGATGGGAGGTCATTTAGAAAAACGGAGAAGAGTAGGGGACCTAGGACAGACCCTTGGGGGACTCCGGATGAGACTGGTAGTGGGTTTGAGGTGTGTGAGGCAGGTTTGACAGTTTGGGTCCTGCCCACTAGGTAGTCTTGGAACCAATTTGTGGCTGGTTTAGAAAGCCCTGCATCTGTGAGTTTGGAGAGGAGTAGGGAGTGGGAGACGGTATCAAAAGCCTTGGCTAGGTCGATAAAGATGGCTGTGGTGATGTGTCCTTTGTCCATACTCATGAGAATGTCGCCGGTGACACATAACAGGGATGTGATGGTGCAGTGGGATTTATGGAAGCCCGACTGGAATAGAGTGAAGAAAGAGGATCCTTCCAGGTAAGGAGTGAGTTGGGACAGGACCAGACGTTCCTGTAATTTGGCCAGTATAGGGAGTAGGAAGATGGGTCTGTAATTTCCTGGGGAGGATGGATTGCCCCCTTTTGGCAGCGGGATAACGGTGGCCTGCTTCCAGGCAGTAGGGAGCTTGCCCAGAAAGAAAGAAAGAGAGGTTAAAAAGGGCGGCTAGAGGAGCAGCTACGACTGGGGTGGATAGGAAAGCATATTTGCGTCCATGGACGTCAGGCATTTGCCATTGTTAGGGTTCAGGGCCCGTAAAGATTGGAAGACTTCTGCTTTGGTTACTGGATGTAAAGAGAACAGCAGGACAGGGTGGGCAGGTTTAGTGGGGCATGAGCAAAAGGGGGGGGTCGAGGGGGGAGTATAGCGGAGGGAGGACAGGAGTTTTTCTGCACAACTGGAGAAGTGCTGCAGTTTTCAAAAAGTTACAAGAATGTTATAGTGGACCCCCTAAGATTTAGCTGGAAGCAACAGGGGGTTGGAGATAAAAGAAGAGGGAGAGAAAGCGTAATCCTTAGGGGGCTTGGTATTATAGGTTAAGCAATGAAAAGGGCAGACTGGATAGACCAATTGGCCTTCTGCTGTCTGTTTTGATGTTTCTATTTCCTGTGAAGTCCTTTGTTTCTCTAACCATATAGTGCATCACAAAACGGAGGTGGAGGGGTAAGCTGAATGAACTTTACATACCGCTGCAGTTTTCAAAAAGTTACAAGAATGTTATAGTGGACCCCCTAAGCCAGTCCATTCATCCCATCTCCCTACTGTCGCCATGCTGTAAGACCTGAAGTCAGACCATTTCCCTCTCATAAAGATCCCAGCTCAGAGACTGTGTCTATCCTTACCTACTGAAATCATGGTTTCATAATTCTGCACCATCACTTCCCTGTGAAGCTCCTTCTCTTGTTTGCTTAAAATCTTCCACTCCTCTTCAGAAAAAGCGACAGCAACATCTTCAAAGGTTTCTGGTACCTGAAAGGACAGGAGACGTGTTTAATTGATCTTGATGTCACAGCACACATTGAGAAATCTGTAACTTGTCTACAAGAAGGGAACAGGCAATGTTAAGCATAAGGGTGAATGAGTCACCCATTCACCAGGGATGAATCTAGTCTCTATTTCTATTTTAATTTATTTATTTAAACAACTTTGACTTAGAAGCTCACTTACAAAGGTTCCATGTCAAATTACATATAACAATAATTTACAAAACTTAGTGTGCAACAAGACAATAAGTAGTGGAACATTAACTGGGAAATGATATACAGTCATCACAAATTACAAAGTCAGCATACTGTTACATGGCAGTAGTGATCACAGTCAAAGTAAGTGCTCAAGCACTCAAAAACACCCTGACAGTTAGGGGTTTGTCTTTAATGATTAGCTTAAAAGTATGGTAAGCAAGGTGGAGTGCAGGTGGGGAGGAAAAATGTGGGTGGGACTGGAAGCAGGGGGGTGCAGCAGGTCCATTGTGAAGAGGACATGCATGGTTAGGGGAAGGAGAAAGGAAGTTGTTTTTTGTTACTTCGTGTCAGTGTGGTGGAGGGAGGTATCACCTAGTCGAAGGGTTCTCAGACCTTACCATGGTGAGCCTCCCCTACCGGGCCTGAAAAGATTTCAGGCCTCCCCATGTGTCATGACCAGATTTATATACACATTTACATACTGCAGTAATCGTGTAAAAACTGACCATTAACGCACCACATGTATATGCACTAAATTGCACTTCTGGTCAACTTTTGCACGATTACCACTGTACCTTGCCAGATTGTAATGATGAATAACACTCCTGAAAGCACACACAGCCACTTTTAAAAACCAAAAATGTGTGTTTATTATTACAATATAAAAAATGTATTTAAAGTGTATTGTAAATCATGCTGCCTGTTAATCAAATAATTAGTCCAGTGCCAGTCTGTTAAGAGGGCAGCCTGTGAGCCTGCTTCCATGCAGTTAGCTGCTGTATTCTTGGTCTGACATTTGAAAGGTAGAGGCACAAGTCATCTTCGACTTTAAGATGAGTCCGATACTTTGTTTTTATTGTTGTCAGTGCTGAAGATCTGGATTCGCACGGATATGTTAAGGCATAAGAACAGCAACATCTTGATTTTTTAATGCTGGAAACTCATGTCCGACTGACAGCCAAAAGTTTGCAAGGGGCTGTTGTGCAAAAGAGACCTTCAGAGTTGGGTCTGTGGCCAGGTCAATGAGGCTGTCTTGTTCTTCTGGCGATAAGAAGTCTGCAGAGCTTGACCTGAAAATGAAGGGATTCCTGACCCACTGGTCACTGTCCTGTCTGCCATGTTCATGGAAGTAGTCTCGTAGCTTGCCTTGCAACTCACATTAATGTTCTTTAATTACTTCTTTGACACTGTTGACTGAAAGTTCATGTTCCTGAAGAAAATTCTCCAAGGTTGGAAATGTGGCAACTGGTCCTTGCGGCACTCGTGTGGAACAAAGTTCAAGCTTGGAACCAAATTCTTTGATCTTGTCCCTGACTGTGAAAACACTGGCATCCCGTCCTTGAAGTGATAGATTAAGTGAGTTCAGTCTGTTAAAGATATCTGCCAACTATGCGAGCAAAGCAAGCCACTGTGGATTGTGGAAATTTTCCACAAATGGAGTTACAGTCAGCAAGAAATATGCAAACTTCATCATGCAGTTCATAGAGGTGGGTCAGCACTTTACCCCGGGACAACCAACAGACCTCAGTGTGCAAGAGCAACTGTGAGTGTTTTGCTCCCATCTCTTCACACAGTACTGCAAACAGTCTGGAATTCACTGGATGTGCCTTGATAAAGTTCACGGATTTCACTGCATCAGACAAGATTTTGTGGAGCTCAGTTGGCATCTTCTTGGCTGCCAGAGCTTCCCTGTGAATCATGCAGTGGTTCCAGACAGCATTGGGAACCACTGCTTGTACCCTTGTCACCATCCCACTGTGTCTTCCAGTCATTGAATGAGCTCCATTACTGCAAATGCCAACACAGCAACTCTAGTCAAGACCTTCATTCTCAATGAAGGCATTCAGCGAAACAGCTCTTCCCAGTTACTCTCGCAGGAAGTGGATTGCAGAACAGAAACTCCTCCTGAAAATCGGTGTCCGTGGCATACCGAGAGTACACTAGAAGCTGTGCAGCATCTGCGATATCTGTGGA
This sequence comes from Neoceratodus forsteri, assembly GCA_016271365.2. Lineage (NCBI taxonomy): Eukaryota > Metazoa > Chordata > Ceratodontiformes > Ceratodontidae > Neoceratodus > Neoceratodus forsteri. The sequence goes on along the minus strand of CM057457.1, from coordinate 359,904,172 downwards.
CTCGTCAATCTGCAGAGAGAAGAATGGGCTCTGATGAATGGAATCTATGATCTGCCTCTTCACATCTGCAGACATCTCCTCAATACGATGGCAAACTGTGTTGTTTGAAAGAGGGATTGCATCCAGCTGTGCAGCTGCTTTCTCTCCAAGCATCACTGCACACATTTCCCTTTGCAGCAGGAATTAACAGCTCTTCTCCAATACTGTGTGGCTTCCCAGCTTTGGCAACTCTTAGAGACAGAAGATACAATACTTCAACAGCTTTCACAGGTACAGTCCCATGCTGCTCCACAACTTTTTTTTGCCGTATCAGTTCACTCAGTTTTCTCTGGAAGAACTCCACTGGTTTTGAAAGTAAGCTGGGTTGTTTTGTTTCTAGATGACGCCGTAGTTTGCAGGGATACATACTGCCTTGTGCCAGAACCTCAGCACACACAACGCACTGGGGTCGTGGTGCATCACTGGTCCCAATCCCAGGTGAATCCTAGCTTCAGATAGCTCTCATCATATCTTCTGGCCTTGTGTTTTGCTTGAGGTTCTCTCAGTCCAGCATCTTCCACCTCGTCATGCACACACTTCCTTCCAGACAACAGAAAATGATCTATTCTTGGTCTACAACGCAATGGTAAATTCATATTGATGAGAAGTTGATAAGTAAGCCAATCCGAGGCCAGACCATCCTGGGCATGCCCATGTGTTCTGTCACAAGTGCTACATACACAAAACAGCTGCTATAGACACAAAACCCACCAACACCAACAATAAGAACGCCACAAAGTACTTATCAATTGAAGCACATTTTGAAGACAGATGACAGAAGACAGCAAGATCAAGACTGTGGGCATTTGTGCCCATTCAAAATCAGGCAACTGCTAGCAGCAATTAGGTAAGTACCTTCTTGACTCTAACCAGGGCCAAAACAAACACACACACACACTTAAAAAAATATAAAATCAATAATAAAAAAAAAGAGCTCTGTTTACACAAAACAATCTGGTCTGTTACACCTTCCACCCCATCAGCCTTGATGCCACCACCACACACAAAGACATGAAGTTTGGCCATCATACCACAAATTTCAAGCACTGTCCACTGTCTCAACAACATGGTAACTCTTGGCAGCCACTGCCCATCAGGTTCCTCACTTTAAACTCCTCCAGCAAATCCTTCAATCAGTGCAAGCCCCCACCCCACTGGCCAGATCCTGAAACACCAGGCAATGCGTGTAGGAGAGGGAGGATAAGAGAAATGACTTCATACTTACCATAATTTCCTATTCTGTTAACTCCGACATTGTCAGTGGGAGTTATATATGGGTAATCCTCAAAACCCTCCCACCACAAAAACATTATCTGGTTATTTCTTGCAGTTAAGACACAAGCGGCTGTTTTAAGTAAGGGGCCATTGGTGTGTCTGCCCCCCCAACACACACACACACACACACACCCCATACACCACCCCCAACACACACACACACCACACCACCACCCCACACACACACCACCCCCACACACATCCCACACACACCAGATACACACACCATCACACCTCTGGCATGACCAGAATGTGACTTGCTTTGCAGCACCTTGTAACAATCCCTCCCAACAGAACAATGGCAGGACCAGATCAGGACTGCATACTGTATCTGCGGCAGGTATGAACACTCCCTCCTTCCCAAAGGTTAAGTAGAACTTGATCAGGAGTGCATGACTGCAGCTCCACAGCACTTTAACCCAGAACAACCTCTCAGCAGCACTTTGTAACCCTCCATTAACCCACAGACAAAGTTCAGGCAGGACCACATCAGAAAACCACTGTGCGGCACTTGGTAACCCTCGCTCACTGTCATAGAAACATAGAAACATAGAATTTGACAGCAGATAAGGACCGCTTGGCCCACCCAGTCTGCCCATTTCCCTACCTAATGGATAAGCTGCAGATCCTAGTTAACCAGCAGCCTACTTCTTTCTGCCCCCACCCCCTAGAATTGCCTTATGACTGTCCCATGCATGCTTGAATTCCACTACTGTTTTGACTCCACAACCTCCTCGGAAGGCCGTTCCATGCATCCACAACCTTCTCTGTGAAAAATACTTCCTTAAATTACCTCTGAGCCGACCCCTCTATCTTCAAATTGTGCCCTCTTGTTCTTGCACACCTCTTGTTTGAAAGATGCTACCCTCTTGGACTTTGCTGATTCCTTGAGGTACTTGAAAGTTTCTATCATGTCCCCCTCTCCTCCTTTCCTCGAGGCTATACATATTAAGCTCCTTAAGTCTCTCTTCATATGTCTTCGGTGCAGACCCTGCACCATTTGAGTGCCCTCCTCTGGACAGCTTCCATCCTGTCTATGTCTTTGCGGAGATTGGGTCTCCAGAACTGCAGCAATACTCCAGATGGGGTCTGACCAGCTGTCTGTCTAGAGAGGATAATAACTTCCTGTTTTCTACTGGTGATGCTCTCCTATGCATCCCAGTATCTCCCCAACCCTCCTTGCTGCCCTCTCACATTGCTTGCCCACCTTTAGGTCACCTGATATGACTACCCCCAGGTCCCTTTCCATTTTTGTTGTTGTTAGCATCTCACCCTCCATTGTGTACTCTTCCCCTGGGTTTTTGTTTCCCAGGTGCATTACCTTGCACTTCTTAGCATTGAATCTAAGCTGCCATACATTTGACCATTCCTCTAATCTTGCCAAGTCCCTTCTCATCCTTTCCACCCCACCTTGTGCATCAACTCTGCTGCAGATCTTTGTATCATCTGCAAAATACATACTTTTCTTTCCAGTCCCTCTGCAATGTAAACATATAAAGACATTGAAGAGGACTAGTCCTATCTGAACTGCGGTGCCCCACTAGTAACCCCTTTCTTCAGAGTGGACTCCATTTACTATTACTCTCTGTGTCCTATTCTCCAGCCAATTCTTTATCCAGGCTGTCATCTTGGGACCCACTCCCAGGCTGGCTAACTTGTATATTAATCTTTTGTGTGGGACTGTGTCAAATGCCTTGCTAAAGTCTAGGTAGGCCTTGTCCACAGCCCCTCCCTGATCTACTACTTTGGTCACCCAGTCAAAGAAATCTATCAGATTCATCTGGCATGACCTTCCCGCTGTGAATCCATGCTGTGTTGGGTCCTGTGCCCCTCTGGCCTCTAGATAATCGACAATTTTTTCCTTCAGAAGTGATTCCATCATTTTCCCTACCACTGAGGTTAAACTAACAGGTCTGTAGTTTCCTGCTTCTGCCTTGCTCCCACTTTTGTGAAGGGAAATCACATCTGCCCTCCTCCAGTCCTCGGGTACCACTCCATCCTCCCATGATTTGTTAAAGAGGGTAGTCAGTGGTGTCACTAGTTCTACCCTTAGTTCCTTTAGATTCTGGGATGAATCCCATCAGGCCCCATTGCTTTGTCCACCTTCAGTTTTAAGAGTTCTTTCAGAACCCTTTCTTCTGTAAATGGGCTGGTATCAACTTCTGAATCCAGAGTGTTTCTACTGTTTGTTTTAGGTACCTCCCCCTCTTCCTTTGTAAATACTGAGCAAAAATATGTGTTTAGTATCTCTGCCTTTTCACAGTCACCCTCTGCCCACCTTCCCTCCCCTTTATTAAGCCTCACTATCCCTCCCTTGGTCTTCCTTTGCTCCCTGATGTACCTATAAAAAGGTTTTATCCCCCTTCTTAACCGAGTTGGCTATCTTTTCCTCGGTTTGGGCCTTTCTTTGTTCTGACTGCCTTCCCAGCTTCCTTTTGCTTTAACTGATACAGTTCTTTGTCCTGCTCCTTCTGTGATTCCTTGTACTTCCTGAATGCTTTCTTTTTCTCTTGAACCTTCATTGCCACTTCCTTTGAGAACCATAGTGGTTTCTTACGTCATTTCATTTTGTTTATTTGCTTCACCCCCAACAAAGCTCTGGCAGGACCTGGTTTGAACTTCAGCTCTGAGGCACTTTGGTGGTTAATGGAGGGTTACAAAGTGCCTCAGAGTTGAAGTTCAGATCAGGTCCTGCCACAGCTTTGTTGTGGGGGTGTTGAGGGAGAGTTACAAAGTGCCACACAGTGGTACTTCTGCTCTAATCCTGCCTGAACTTTTTCTGGGGGTAGACAGAGGGTTACAAAAGTTCAGACAGGACCAGATCAGAAGTACCACTGTGCAGCACTTGGTTACCCTCCCTCACCCCCATGCCCCAACAAAGCGCTGGCTGGACCAGATTTGAACTCCAACTCTTAAGCACTTTGTAAACTTCCATTCATTCCAACCCCACAACAGGCAGGTTTTGCTGCTTTTGAAGTGAAGAGCCTTGGGGGGATGCTACTGGGCTTAAGACCTGCAGAATACACCTACTCCCAAGCCACACCAGAAGGCCCTTCACTCAAAAGTCCCCCAGCCAAAATGCACCCACAGCAACCATCACATATGAACCCAGCAGAGGCAGGGTCTTCTTAAAGATCTGCAAAGACCTCTGCCCTCCAGCCATCAAAACAGTGTGCAGATTTAACCCTGTCTGTCAGGACAGACAATCAGACACACCATATATGACACCCTCTAGCCACCAAAAACAGTGTGCCATTTCAACCCTCTCTTTCAGTAGAAACAATCAGAGGCACCATATACAGTATGCCTCCTCCACCGACACCATTTTAATCCCCCTCAGGCATACAAAGAAAACATTACTTATGGCGCAGAACAAGTCCTTACCAGCCCTGTACAAGGTGGGTTTGGGAGAAGTCTGGAAGGCAGGAGATGGTCCGGGTTAGGAGCTCAGGAGGTCCGAGGCAGCAGCTACAGGTGGGAGGTGGCAGCCACAATGTGGTGGAGGTTCCAGGCAGTAGCTAAAGTGGGCACAGGTCCCAGGCGACAGCAAAAAGCATCAGAGGTCCCAGGCAGCAGTCAAACGTGGGTCCCAGACAGCAGCGGCAAAGCGCGAAGGTCGGAGACGGCAACTGGTGGTTGTCAGTGGATCAAATCAGCGGCTTTAGACAGGTGATCCAAGTCGGTGGCTTCTGGCAGGCTATTGCGATCAAAGATCTCCGCAGAAGGAGTTAAACCCCCACTCCCCGACTTTGCGCCATGCTTTATTGCTGGAAGCGAGAATGACACTTTCCCGTGCTGGCCTTTGATTGGCCGAGAAAGCCTGCATAAGCCAGCAAATGACTGGCAAAAATGATCTTGCTCCCTATTGGTCTGATACAGACCTGCTCCCTATTGGTCTGATGCAGACCTTTCCTGCATTTTTGATTGGCCAGCTCTGGATCCCTTCCTAGTCCCACTAGGTTTGAACTGTTTGGGGGAGACTATACGGCTTCGACTTCATCACAGCAGGACGTACAGCCTCTTGCCAGCCCAAGGTAGGGGGTGGGGGGTTGGTAATTGCACACATGCGACAAGTAGAGCGGGGTGGGGGAGGTGTGGTAGTGATGTGGCCAGCCAGGAAAGAGAATTGGGAGGCGCACAGAGTACAACTGTTGCTACACACTTTTTTGCCAAGTATATTGTGCCTCTCCTGAAATGGGAATGCACCTCCCTGGGGAGGTACGCCTCACCATTTGAGAACCCCTGACCTAGTCAGAATTGGGAGAGAGAAAACAGTAAGTGCACGCGTGGAGTGAAAGAACAGATTTCAGAGAAGCAATCACAACCACTAGTGTTGATAAGATAAAGCTTAAAAATCCTTTTTAAATATGTTAATACTTGTAGCATTGGTTAGTTCAACAGGGAGCTCGTTGAACCACTGTGGGGCTCTGTAGGCAAAATACCACTGTGTATGTGAGGTTGTCCTGAAAGGGGCTTGGAGGGAGCTACATACTTTGCCTCTAGTGAAATGCTGTGATTGGGAGAACTGCAGTACATTTGAGGATGGCTTGGGGGGGGCTAGTAGCACCTTTTTTCCACAGGTGACAGACCTGGTACTTTATCTGCCCTATCAGGTTGAATTAGTTTGTCTGGAGATTCAGTTGACATGTATAGGTGAACTTGTCTGCACCCAGGACAAGACAGCATGCTTTGTTTAGAGCAATTTTAACATATTTAAGAGCCATTTCAGAGGCAGTACTGTATACTACCAACCCATAGTCGACTACAGACAATACAGAGCTGGTAACTCTGTGGAGCAGAGCTGTAGGGTTAAGGTAATGTCTGTGTTTATAAAGAATGCTTAGGTTGGCTCCAACAGTTTTGACTAAATGGTCTATGTGGGTTGTAAAGGAGAGGGTATCATCTAGATATACCCCAAGATATTTAAACATATGAACTTGTTCAAGCGCCTCATTCATTTTATCGTTTATGTTCAGCTGGAATTTTGTCTTGTTGGTATGTGGTCTACAGAACAACATTTTCTTAGCTTTTTATAGTTGAGCAGTAGTTTGCGACTGTTAAACCAGTCCTTCAGCTGTTGGAGACTGTTTTGTAGGTCCTTGGAAAGTTGCTTTAGTTGAGGGTTGTGGTTGATGACAACAGCGTCATTAGCATAGAGTATGTTTTGGAAATGCAAATCTCAGGTAGGGTGTTAATAAATAGACTAAATAGCAGGTGACCCAGGATGGACCCTGTGGGAACCCCCAAAGAGACCCTCCTGGTGCTGGTCAGGGCTGAGCCTATTCAATTTCTGACACACTGAGTTCTGCTAGACAGGTACACTCTGAACCATCCTACAGAGACAGGGGACATACCAAGTGCTAGTGGTCTTTCCAGTAATAGCTGATGGTACACTGTGACAAAGGCTTCTGAGAGGTCTATGAAAACTGACCCCACTAAATGTCTGCTGTCAACAGCCTCAGGAATGAGGCCTAAGAACTCAATCAAGACAGCAGAGGTACTATGACATTAATGGAACCCATGTTGTTGGGGGCACTGTAAGTTGTTTTTTTTTGAAGGTATTCATTCAGTTGGTCAGACACTATCCTTTCTAAAGCCTTAGATAGTGGGTGTAGGATGGGAATGGGTCTGTAGTTCAATGTATTAGACTGATCCCCACTTTTGTGTACTAGGGTGACCAGGGCCATTTTCCAGAGGTTTGAGAAGGTGGCCAAGGTGAGGGATTATTAAAGAGTTTTGTAATGGGGACCATTACCTCCTCCAATGTATGAGTCACCATTTTCATGTCTATGTTTTCACTGCTCATACGAGTTTTGTCAAGTACCCTTTTACACATTTTTTGGCTTCCGAATAAGTTACTTGTTTGAAACTGAATTGTGGGAGTATTTTTCAGCTGGCGCGGGTGTGGGAATTGAGGGATGTGGCATTGGAGTGACCTGTGAAGTCAGTTAAGGTGGAGGGTAATGCTCAGGTCCATAAATGCTGCATTAAAAGTGTCCGCTATGGTAAGGTGGTCACTTGTAAGCTTACCATTTACATTAAGCAGCAATGATGGTGATTTGAAGTCTTTCCCGAGCAAGTCTTTAATATTAACCGAGAAACATTTGCTGTTACCCCAGCGTCTTTCCAACTGTGCCTTGTAGTAATTTGCCGTGGTCAGCCTAATTTCATTGGTGCGTTTGTTTCTTGCTGCCCGGTATTGCTGGAAGTCATGTGATACTGCTGTGGCTTTCGCCTTGTACCAAAGGTTGTTACACTTCCTTATTTTATCAAATAGGGACTCAGTGATTCACCCATTTTGTTCCCCCCGATTTTCCTCTTTCTATCTGGGGTAAAGATATCACACACATTATTAAACCTAGCAATAAAAAAAATCCAAGGCAAGGTCAATATCCTGTAAGTTGTCTATGGGCGACCAGTCAATCGAGGTTACAGTAGGTGTATTTTCAAGGAGCTAAGGAGACATCTGCAGAGGGCCTTACTGGTGATGATTGATGGGGCTGCTTTCACCATTTTGTTGGAACAAGTACAGAGGACAGGTGAGTGGTCACTTAGTGCATCTGGGAGTACTTTGACCCCAGAGATCCTCGATGGAAGGTTGGACAGATTGGTTGGTCAATAAGCGTACTATTCCCTGCCTTGTAGTTAATTCTAGTTGGCCCTTTAACCATCTGAGTGAGATACACACTAGCTACCAGATCCTTTTGGGTGACAGATTCTTGGGAGAGCCAGTTTATATTGAAATCCCCTAGCATAAGTAACTCAGTTTTCTGCATTAGCGGCCGTAAGAGGTCAATTACTTATTTCACCATAGTGGGTGATAGCTTGATGGCAGTTCAATAATCTGAGGGGTGGGATAGCAGGCAAAATGAAAGCTCTTGATTTTTTTTTTTTTGCACCAGTACAAAAGAAATCATGGCTTGGCAGTACAGGACTTTTTAGCTTTTATTTATTTCTGTAACAGTAGTAGTAAATTTTATCCAGCCACTTGAATAAGGCAATTCCTGTCGAGCAATTGTTCATTTACAAGGGATACCCATTTGGCATATTCCTGGTTACAGAAAAATGAGAAACATTGTGCAATTCATACTTATGAAACAAAACTAAACACAACAATAGAAACAATCATATAACATTTAAATTTAACACTATATAGAATGTGCACAGCATATGATTTATGGTTATGTGGTACATTCGCACATTCTAAAAGAGGCAGCAGAAATGCAATAAGTTGGATAGCATATAAGGTTAACCAATTCCAGTGATGGGACAGCAAACTTGTGGTAAACTGGCTTGCTGTACAAATCAGTTTTTTTTTTCTAAGATAACGTTATTATATAGCCTCAGATTTTTAGCAGTCATATTCCGAGTTTTGAGACCAAAGTAATAAGCGGATGATCATCCTATATTAGATTTTCTTTGGGGCACTTCAAATTCAATACAGTTTGTTGATCTCAGCCCAGGCCTCGAAATCCTTATGGAAACATTATTACATATATAATCAGGGACTTCCTTTCTGAGACATTTGAACAACAGTCCAATAATATGAAGCTGTCTTCTCAAGTCTAAATGCAGCCAGTTCAACTTTCTGTAAAAGAGGCAGGGGTGCATATGCTATTGAGCACTGAGGACAAACCTGGCTAAGCAGTTATACAAGACACCCACCTTATTTATGTAACAAAGCCCTCTTAATAGTAGGGGAGGGAGTTTGTTACCATATGTGACCAGTAGGGGAATGTTGCTCTGACATCATCCTCTGTAGGTGAAGCTGATGTAGGAGGAGCTACAGTGAGTATATGGATAGGGTGCACTCAAGGGAAGGGGAATAGTGCCCCAACATCATCCTCCGTGAGTGAAGCTGATGTGGGAGAGCTACAGTGAGTGTACAGATAGGGAAGCACTCAAGGGAAGGGAATGGTGCCCTGACAGCATCCTCTGTGGGTGAAGCTGTTGTGGGAGGAGCTACAAGGAGTATATAGATACAGCAGAAGCAGCTAAGTGCCAGAAAGCTGGTAAAGAGTGAAGACTCCAAGTGTCCTCGCTGGGTGTGCACCTGGGGTGCAGTTGAGGGCAACTGAAACACTCAAGTTATGGGTGTCGGCTGAAAGAGGTAACCAGGTACTGTCATCAAGGTGCTGGGGGTCAAGGATGCTCCTGTGCCTGAATGAGGTAGACACACACCATGCCCACTAAGGCCTTGCTGAACAACGTGGGCAGGGGCACAGTATCTCAGTGTATGCTCTTATCTGGAAGTCTGATCCTGAGGTGGCAGGAGGTCCTGGACACCTCACAGAGGTAATGGCATTGATGTAACATTGACTGGTACCATGAAGGCTGACAGGGAGAGACCTCAGGTATCTGGGCTGTCTCCCATATCACTGGGGCTAGTAGTTGAGGATCTGGGGTTTGCCACTGTTTGGGAGTTCAGAGAGATGACTGAAAGGGTGCAGGAATCTCAAGGGCTGTCTCCTCAACGGACATCTCCTGAGGGGGTTTCAGGCCTGAGGTAGGTTCCCCTAAGCTTCACTGTGGCCATCCTAATGGGGGTACCCCCAAGACCTGTGCACTCATACCATCAAGAACCCGAGAAACAGATGAAGCATGTACTGCATACAGATAGCAGAAGCCAGGTAAAAAGACTCATCCCCATAAGTTATGCAAAGAGGCCAAACTCCCCAAACAATATCAGGGGATCCTAGGACCTGTGTCACCAGAATGCCATCTTGGTAGAGTGGGTCACAGTGTCACCCGAGTATGCATTAAAAGATAGATGTGAGTGATGCTCAGGAGTTCTGCAGACCTGGTGAGAGAAATGCCACCCCAAGATTCCTTAGGCTAGGAGTTCATCCTGATATTACTGGGTGCCTTGCCATTGTGTCATGTTCTGTAACATGTAATGGGCCATGCATGCAGGTAACACAAGTAAAAGAAAGAGCAGAGAAGCCAGGTTATAGTACTGAAGGGGGATGGGGAATCCCTGGGCACCCTGTTACTCAAGAAGTATAGAGAGGCTAACAAAGGCACCTTGCATATAGAACCAAAAAGAATAATGAGCATCAGAGACCATGCTCAGATGTAGAACCTGCTGGGGGCAAGGAATGGATAGAATGCGCTGCAGCAGGTCACTGCTGTGCAGCGATCATAGCAACATAGAATCTGATGGCAGATAAGGGCCACTTGACCCACATAGTCTGCCCATTTCCACTACTGCAATATCGCAGACCCTACTTGATCTCGACACCCTCACTTTCCAATCACTAAGGTTTCTTTATTGATTGCAATGATATGTTTTTGTTGGCTGTATAACCTTGTTGCACACTGTATACTGTACTCTGTCCTAGCTGTAATCTTGCATGGTCCATTCAAAAATGTACTATTCAATTCAAATGTTTCACTTTATGTAACTAATTCCGGATCGCCCCTGAAAAAGGGACCTTCGGGGCTCAGTGGGCCTACCCAGTTAATAAAATGTATTAATTAAATAAATAAATAAATAAATAAATTTGTCTATCCCATGCATTCTGCCATATACTCAGACAATGGGTGAAATGCCTACCCTGGAAAACTGAATTACCATAATGAACTGTGCAGAAACTGAAGAACTGGGGTCTACTGGCCCGTGACTACTTATTGTGCAAATGAACTATGGCCTAAAGCCGTCCAGTAAAGTCAAGTTCTTGAAATCCATTGGTCCAGTGTATTTTGTTCCACTATCTTGAGGTGTAAAATTACAAAAAGAAGGTTCAGCTCCTGAGTGATTCAAACCTTCTCTTCGTTTTATCCTTCACCATAAGTATCAAAGTTTCATGGCTGGCTTGACAGTGGGGAGTCGGGCTGACCCTGGAAGTAGATTACTTTTCATAATAAGCAAACGTGATGGCATTAAATAAACACAAGCAGATGCCTGGGAGGTCAGGAAAGCTGACTAGCCTTATAAGTGATAATCCAGAAAGATTTCCCAGGAGGCTGGTGTTGAGTAAAAGTAGACAACACCACTAATCCCGACAAAGTGACATAGCCATGTAACATTAATACTTATGGTGGAGGATAAACTAAAAAAAAGTTTTGGAATTACTCCAGAGATGAGCCTTCTTTTGCATTTTTGTGACTAATAACTGCTTGGAAGAGTTTCTCCAATCCTACCCATGTCCCTTTTAGGCTAAGCTAAGTCCTGGACATCCTGGTACATATCAATAGGTTGACACTGTCTAAGGTGTCCACATCCACCAGCTCCAGCAGGCAGTCAAGCAACCCATGCTGCTGAGTGGAAGAGCAGTCCAGCAAGCAATTCCACCATCTAACTCTAGATTCAAGTGTTCACTGGGACATGCCCATACTCATCCAGGAGAGTGATGCAGATCGGCTGTGCTGCTTTGTGAATCAGGGGTTTGTTGGCTGTGCTGCTTTGTGAATCAGGGTTTTGCATTTACATTCTTCACAAAGTTTTAAGCAGGGCAGAGCATTACTAAGCATCACTCCAGCCTGTCAATGCAGTGGGAGCGCCACCACTTGCAACACTGGTGTCCGGGATAGGAGCGCACAATGTTAAACATTAAAAATAGGGTAAATATGCTAGCCTGTCAGTGTAGTGAGAGTGCTACCACCCACAATGCCGGTGTCCCAGGATAGGGAATGCACAATGTTAAACATTAAAACTAGGGTAAATATGCTAGCCTGTCAGTGTAGTGAGAGTGCTACCGCTCACAATGCCGGTGTCCCAGGATAGGGAACGCACAATGTTAAACATTAAAACTAGGGCAAATATGCTAGCCTGTCAGTGTAGTGAGAGTGCTACCACTCACAATGCCAGTGTCCCAGGATAGGGAACGTACAATGTTAAACATTAAAACTAGAGCAAATATGCCAGCCTGTCAGTGCAGTGGAAGTGCTACCTCTTGCAATGCCAGTGCTCTAGGATAGGGAATGTACAATGTTAAACATTAAATCCAGGGTAAATATCTCGGCCTGTCAGTGCAGCAGGAGTGCTACTGCTCGAAGCACCAGTGTCCTGGGAAAGAGAACATATAATGTTAAACATTGAAAACTAGCATAACTATGCCAGCCTGTCAATGCAATGGGAATGCTATCATTCGCAACATCAGTGACCCAGGTTAGGAACATGCCTGGATAGGCAGGGACCAGCTGTGAGGAGAAGGATCACACATTACAGAGGGCGCTCTCTGGGCAGCTACCTCCATTGCTTTACTACCACCTCTAGATGACCACAGGTGGCAGTGAATCTGGAGCAGCTTGAGGGCATCAGCTGGTGCCAGGCTACACATTCCTGTGTTCTGAAGGAAAGGTATAAAGTAAAGTAGAAAACCCCAGTCAGTAGCAGGATAATGACGCAACCTTCCAAAAGCTGTGCGCCAGTGACGTGAACCTCCTCTGAGCTGGATCCCAAATCATGGTAAGAGTTGGGAAGCTCCACTAACCCCTGCCACAAGGGGCAAGTCTTGAGGGGTGGAATACTGCTATTCCTGTGAGAAGCTGGGTAACGGGGCTGCAAAAATGGACTAAAATTGGGCATTAACAGAGCAAGCAAAAAAAAAATTTATTTATATTGTATTTTACAGCTGTCCATCGGTTGCACTTGTATGGGAGGGTTGGTAAAACAATGCACCCCCGGAAATTCCTTGTTTCAGTGTCTTTAAGGGCCTAGACCAGAGTCATGCACATTAACTTTGCAGCGTTCAGAGGGAAATTCTGGACCAGGCAGATCAATTAGCAAGCCCCCAACTGCTTGCAAGGTGTGAGTTGCCCTTGTATTTATTATCTTAAAATGTACCTGTTTAGCAAGTAATAATGAGCAAGTCACCCCTTTTTCTATTAAGGAAACAGTGCCGTAATTTGCCACAATGAAAGAGTGTTTATTATGGCAAACATGCACATGGTTTGCCTCACGCAGCATTTGCACCCGCCTCAGCTCTTCCTTTGGACTGCTGGTCGCCTTACCTTTTCCCAGGAGACCGAAACGCCACTATTGGACTCAGTGGTAAGTGATTTCCAAGCTAAAAAAAAAACATAGTACCATAGAGAGGAAAAAGAAACTTCATTTTAGACTGCCTACACCAAACAAAGAACTACAAACACATTTAAATAAATAAGGGATACTGTGGACGGCACACTGAAACTGAACTGCGTACCAGCAAAGTTTCTTTATTTTATATAATTGCTGAGGCAAAAAAGAAACCAGCAATTATATAAAATAAAATATGGAGTAGTGTGTATAAAACTTGAAGTTTACACACCCTCAGTGTTAGATGCTTTAATAAACCCCTCGAGCTTTTGCTCTTTGGGGTTTATATTGCATCTAACACCTCAGGGGGGACTTCTGTTACACCCACCACCCCATATATTAACTACTGTAACTTCAACAGTGTGATGTACTTTTAATCATGTAATTATGTTTATGTATCCTTCTCACTACAGTAAATGCTTTATGCACACACATGGATCACTCCTGAGAACCCCGTTTCTGGCCCTCTATGTTTAACAAGAAATAAACAAATCTGTTACAGTGTTTCATATGTAGTTTTATGTGTGAAACTTTCCTATGATTGTTTTTCTGCACACATTTATAAATACATTTGATTATAATAGTGAAAGATCTTCAACTAAATGTTGATAATAAAACTCAGAACTCAACAATAACATGAATGTAGCTAGACATTATTCTCTGGCCTTGACTCCACCGTACATTGCTCTCCACCACTTTTTGGTACAACGCGATCTCTTCTTTTGACAATACCAGACAGAGGTGGATCTATTTCAGTCCTCCAAAACAGCTAATGCATGTATTAAAAGACACAGCACACATTTAAACATAACATGTTGTTGTCCGTATGAGATTCAGCATACATTAACATGTCAAACTGACTCCATTTTTGTCTTGTTAACTTTTCCCTTAGGTTTGTTTACACAGCAGGTCAGTGTGCCTTACCTCCAACTTCATGGTCCGCTGTTTCAGTTTACGACACCACAGAGTGCTTTGTTCAGAAATGCAAACAGTTACTGGTATTCAGAGTTTGGGATTAAAAGAACAGAAGATATCCACAGAAAACCAGGTACTTCTGTAGCAGCCCATGCAGTCAGCACTATGTTCCTGTCCCTAGTAGCTTTCACACTTCCTGTATGTCCTTACATCATTCTAAACAACTAATTAATATTCATAGTGTACATCAGGATGGGAGGAGAAAGAGGAAGGGATTGCTCAATATTTAAAGGTACACTGTCAGACTTAAACTGGCAACATGACAATGTTTTTTAATTCACCACAGTTCTCAACATGTGCATCAGTAAATATGTATATAATACTTTCTCCCATTTTTACAGCTTGGTTTGCAATAATATGTTGAGTTTTCCCTGAAAAATAAATGTGGTAGCCATGTTAGTCCAGTCAACAATGCAGAAAAAAAAAACAAATACATTGCAGGTGATACCTTTAGTGGACTAACAAAAGTATTTCTGAGACTAGCTTTCGAGATATAATACTCTCTTCTTCAGGTCACTGACCTGACCTAAAGAAGTCTCGAGAATAATTTTGTTAGTCCAATAAAAGGTATCTCCTGCAGCAATTATTTTCTTCTTCTGAACCCTAAAAAGAACATTTCCTAGGTCAAAAGAAGTCTTTTCCACAGGAGGACCACCCACAATGCTCAGCACATTTGACCCCACCAACAGTACATGCGCCAGCATGATCACACTGTCAGTAACCGCGCATTCCATTTGCCTTTGTTTGCTGGCTCACTAACATTTGCACTAGCTTTCTAGTTCCAGCTGCTGTTGGTGCTCAATTTTGAAACATAGAAACATAGACAATGTTGGCAGAGAAAAAAATCATAGTCCATCCAGTCTGCCCAAGTTCCCTAGTTGCCCTGGTACCTGCTGTCTCTCCAAGGTCCTAGCCCTACCCAGTCTCCTACATTCTCCTTCCAGTTTCTACCCCAAGCAAGCACTATACCTTTAATTCTGTCCCAACCATGCTTGAATCCAACAACAATTTTTGCATCCACCACTTTGGCTGGTAGACTGTTCCATGGCTCCACCACCCTTTCTGTGAAATAATACTTCCTCATATACCTCCAGAACCTTCCTCCTGTTAGTTTTCATTCATGTCCACATAACCATGAGCTAGTACTCAAACTTAATTGCTCCTTACAGTTCACTTAATTCATTTTAGAAACTTGATGGTCTCTATCTTAGCTCCCCTCTCCCTTCTGGTCTCCAGCAAGTACATGTTCAATGCCTTGAGATTAGGGATGGGTGGACCGGCCTGCTCAAAATTAGACCCCCCCTCCTGATCTAATACAGTCCGACATATTCGGGTAGATACAGATTTTACTGCTTGAGTCCTTTACCCGGTCTGTCTCTTTTCCTGCAGCCACTTTAGTGTTTTTGTAATCTAGTCCTTTCTGCAACAGCAAAAATGCCCTATTAAAAAACTCTTTTTTTTATTACAGGTTATTACAGGTTACCATGCCATCACTGTCACTGATGTTCCTTCTGCTCTGTCGCAAACAGTAGTATATTTACAATGGCCCCAATGGTGCTGAGGGGCCAGGCCCCACAGTGGCAAGGGACCTGACTGGGTCCTATCCCATTCATTGCTAAAAAAGGCTCAAGTCTGGCAGTTTCAGTGAGAGATGGCCTCCCTCCCCCAACTAGGGAGCCAGTATCAGAGGCAGAACGAGCAGGTGGGGATATGCAGACGTGTCAGCCCCCACATGGTCATCAGGTCATGTGATGAGGACTGGAGAAAGAGTGCACGAGCTGCAGGATGGTGCAAGTCTGACACCATAATTTGTTGCAACTGAAGACTCCTTCTTTCTTTCCTGCAGCTCGGCTTTACATTCAAATGATCGGCGGTGTGTCTGGAAGTCGGACTCTCAAGTTGTTGCCATTGGTCGGATGGACACAGTCAGTGTGTGGAGCAGCAGACAAACTAGCAGAGGCCAGGGACCTTCCCAGAACTGGACCTTCATGCTTCCTTCACTGTCAGTCACTCTCCAGTCCCAAGCCATCCTGACTCAAGTCCAGTCCCCAAGTCCCCAGTATTCGGCGCCAGCGAGCAGCGTGGTAAAACCCCAAAAAAGAGTTGAATGACTGATTGGTGTGGTTAATGGGACTCAATCTGGCAGCCTGTCATCATCATCAACATGATCTGAACCCCCCCAGTGGTCAGGTCTGTCATCAGGCAGGGCGGTGGTCTACCCCAGTCTGCTCTTCAGCCCCCACTTCTCCACTTGGTCAGTAAGTTGCTCAGAAAAGAGTAGTCACTGTCTAGGATGGGGTGGTGTGTGGCAGGCTACAGCTGCTGGTATTAAGGAGGTTAAGGAGGTGAGCTATATTCAGTCGGATGATTATATTTCAAAGCGAGTGAGCTAGATAAAAGAAATCAACAAAGAGTAATAAATCAAACATTGGAAATACAAGCTGATTTACTGGGATTTGTTAGCACTTTACTATATATTAACAAGCTCATTGGTGTGATTCAATAAAAATACAAGAAAGTGACATTTGCATCCAGTAAGGAAATAAAAAGGATATGAAATTGTGTTTATAAGCATGAAACAACAGAGCTGGGGTGGGGAGAGGATCTGAGTGTTTTTTTCAACTTGTATTGTAGAGATGTGCAGGGAGTAGAGATGGGGTACCACAGGAGACAGGGCCTCTCTTGGAGGATAGAAGTTTATTGAAGTGGAATAACCTTTCCCCAACTGTTAGCTAGCACTTCTTAGGAACTGGTGGTGGTGCCTGGTATACAGTATGTAAAAATATTCTTACACCCACCCCAACACACACACATATATACAAACAACATCCTCAGGAGTCTCTCTGCCTCATACCTCTCAACAGATCTCAGCTATCACACAGTCAAAGCCTGGAGGTACACCACTTATTTTATCTCTAGAAATCCTGTGTCCACCACATGGGAAGGTGATATGTTGCATTTCTCACTGAGACTTTAAAGCAGAAAGTCTTGGCGGCCTGGTGGCACTGAGGTTGAGCGCTGGATGCCACACCTCATGCCATGCCAGTGACCTGAGTTCAGAAACAAGCCAGAGCCATTGGGGGTCAGCAGGGAAGGGAAGATTGAGCATCTGGAGGACTGCTCTCTTCTCCTGGTGTGGGATCCTGGGTATAATGTGCTCCGTGGTGGCTCAGCGGAGAGGCATTTCGCTCAGTAGCACGGCACATAGAGGGGTTGGCATTGGCAGGACATCTGTGGGAGTAAGTAAAAATCCCTGCCTCCTGATAGGCAAAGGATGGTCTGGGGGCTGGCCACCACACCCAGTGTCGGGTCTCTCTGCTCGTTCCTCTGTTCTCCTCCCTGCCTAGGCTGCTCTTCTAGATTGTACATAGAGCACCTGATAGGAGTAACAGTGGTCCTGCCTCGGGGGGCTCAGAACCTGGGGGGTTGGGCAGCCAAGCTAGTGGATGGAGAACCACCTCCAGAGGAGTCAGGTGGAGGACTTCAGATGGGCGGGATCAGGCATCAAGCTGTGTGTCCATCTGGAGAGAGTTCAGGGTAAGGCAGATCCATAAATAGCGTTAAAAAAAGGCAGAAAGTCTTCATAAGGTTCCATTATGCTGCTCAGTTATCCGCAAACATGAACATTTGTGCAGTGATAGCCATAGTGGTTTGAACTTGCACTGCCACATTTGATATGTGTGTCTCACATTTTGCACATTTTTCACACACCTTGGACTTGGTGAAGAAATGTTGACAGGTACAGCCTGCCCTGTAATCATTTGGTGTACCACCAGCTGCTAACAGCAGTCACACTGTACATCCTAACCCTCTTTACTGAGTTTGCATGTATAAGGCAATTGTAGTTCACGCAAGTTCAAGGAATGAGTGTTTCCTGCGTGGTATGGCAGCCTTACCAAATGTTTCCAGAGATCTTGAAAGATGGATTCCGTTACCATGGACCTTAATAAGGAGAGTAAATATTAATAAAATGTCTATGCTACCAAAAAATGTTGAATGTGTTTTATAAAAGAAGAAATATTTTCTTGCTTCCCTCTAGAATTTGCAGAAAACTAGGATACCTTAAGTCAAATATTTTAAATCATAGCAAGCAACGTGGAACAACTAAAAACCTGTAACAGTCAATTAGTCATAGCTGTGATTATTTAGAGAAAACAAGTCAGTTGTATTAACTGACATTACATATTGGTCTGTGAAAAATCAGGTTTTATTATGAAATATCTCACTTTGATCTTCATAAAGGTGCTAACCCTATACACTGAAGAGTCAGTCAGTTCAGCAGCACAGAGTCCAGCATAATAATTTATTCAAAGTAAACAAGTAAGCTTGCTCAACAAGTCAAGTTCTGGATGCATGTTTTACTAAGCTGGCACACGTTCTGGCTACAGGTTTTACTAAGTTAGCACAAGTTCTAGCTGCAGGTTTTACTAAGTTAGCCCAAGTTCTGGCTGCAGGTTTTTGTGTAGTTTGTACAAGTTCTAGCTGAAGGTTTTACTAAGTTAGCCCAAGTTCTGGCTGCAGGTTTTACTCAGTTAGTACAAGTTCTGGCTGCAGGTTTTATTTAGTTAGTACAAGTTCTGGCTGCAGGTTTTACCAAGTTGGCACAAGTTCTGGCTGAAGGTTTTATTAAGTTAGCACAAGTCCTGGCTGCAGGTTTTACCAAGTTGGCACAAGTTCTGGCTGAAGGTTTTACTAAGTTAGCGCAAGTTCTGACTGCAGGTTTTATTAAGTTTGCACAAGTTCTGGCTGCAGGTTTTACCAAGTTAGCACAAGTTCTGGCTGCAGGTTTTATTAAGTTAGTACAAGTTCTGGCTGCAGGTTTTACTAAGTTAGCACAAGTTCTGGCTGCAGGTTTTACCAAGTTAGCACAAGTTCTGGCTGCAGGTTTTACTAAGTTAGTACAAGTTCTGGCTGCAGGTTTACTAAGTTAGCACAAGTTCTGGCTGCAGGTTTTACTAAGTTAGTACAAGTTCTGGCTGCAGGTTTTATTAAGTTAGCACACGTTCTCGCTGCAGGTTAACTAAGTTGCACAAGTTCTGACTGCAGGTTTACTAAGTTCTGACTGCAGGTTTTACTAAGTCAGCACAAGTTCTGGCTGCAGGTTTAACCAAGTTGGCACAAGTTCTGGCTGCAGGTTTGTGTGAGTTTGCACAAGCTCTAGTCTGGCTACAGGTTTTGGCAGAAAAAACAGTACTGGGCAGAAGCCATGATGCTAAATGCCAATGCCAGTGGGGAGTGGGATCAGCTTCCGTCTGTGTCTATCCTCTCTGCTAGCTATTATTAGTGGACATCGATCACAATTTTGTTTTTGGTGGGAAGGGGGTTACAGAGAGAAACATGATAAAAAACAAAGAAAGAAAAACACAGTCCTGATATGAGCTATGAGGAGCTAGCCACGAGACAATGTCAGTTTTTAAAATGTTGGTGGGAAGGAATTGAGGCAAACACTGTTGATAAATTAAAAATGTGATTTTATTAGAACAGTTTTATTGGGCATGGCCAGCAGAGCTATAAACCTGGCTAAAGGACCAAGATCCAAAAACAGTGCAAAAGGCTGCTGAACTCTCAGACTGATATGCCAAGAGCAGACCTGCTCTGAGAGCGAATGGGGCGAGTGTGGCAGCGCAGAAAGGAAAAAGCACACCTTCAGGGCAGCTAAAACCCTCACTGCCTCCACCAAAACCAGTTAGCCCCAGGTTTCCAAGAAAAGATTTCTCTGAAGTAAGAAATGCTTGCTGGTTATGTAAAGAAACTGGGCACATTGCCAGACAGTGTCCAAGGAGGGCAAGCAATAATACGCAAAGTAGTACCAGAAAGGAAGTGAGTTGTTTGTGTGTCCTGGAAGCATGCCAGTGAACATGAGGGAACATGCACCCAATCATGGTAAATAACACACAGACGCAGGGGTTAAGGGATACAGGGGCATCCCTGACATTGGTAAAAGGGGATCTGGTACAGCCTGATCAGCTTATACCCAATAAATACGTGACTGTACAGGACTTTGTGGGTGAAGAGATAACATTGCCACTGGCCAATGTTCTCCCAGACTAGGGTGAAACAGGGGGAATTGTGCGACAGGTGGCTGTAGCTAACACATTAGCAGTGGATGTGATCCTGAGTAACAATCTCCAGCAGGGAGTGGTACGTGCAGTTACCCGTAGCCAAGCGGCAAGGGAAAATAGCAGTTCCCTGAACCCCACAGCAACCAGTGTGGAAACCACGGAGAGGCTGTTTCCCAGCCTGTGTCTCCAGATGGGAGACTGATAAAAAGGGTGAAATTTCCCCAGTAGCAAGTAACCACCCATCTACAGAGGTTACTCCAAAGAGGAGTGGTTACCCTTGTCAGAGGTTAGGATTGACAGTGATCCTGAGGGCCCTGATGCTAGTGCTAGGGATCCTAGTTTAGTGACTGAAGGGACTTGTCCCATGTCTTGGGAAGGTGTTAGGGTTCTCAGCTGCTCAGAGAAGTGACCCTAGTATAGAAAGCTGAGGGCTTGGGCAAACTCGGACGGTGCACTGGGAGGTGATGGCAGACATAGGGTTTATTGGGAAAATGGACTTATGTATACACGGGCAGTACAGACAGAGGGAGGGATGCTAGGCAGGCAGCTTGTCATTCCCCAGGGATATTGTGAGCAGTTGCTCAAGGTTGTCCATGATATTCCCTTGCCTGTTCATCTGGGAATCGCATGCACAATGCAGCAGTTGGCCCAGAATTTCTACTGGCCTAACTTCACCCAGCCGGTGAAGGAGTATTGCAGGTCTTGTCACCGGTGCCAAGAAATAGGGAAGGTGGGCAAGAAAACCCAAGCTGCCCTGATCCCCTTATCCATAGTGGAGGAGCCATTCCAGAGGGTGGGAATGGATATTGTGGTTCCTTTAAATACACCCAGCTCCTCAGGGAAGAGATTCATCCTGACTGTGGTGGATTATGCCACCTAGTACCCAGAGGCAGTCGCTCTATCCTCACTGAGGATGGACAAAGTGGCAGATGCCTTGCTTGGGATTTTCTCCCATGTTGGGTTTCCATAGAGGTAATCACCAATCGGGGGTTAATTCATGTTGGACCTGATGAAATGTTTATGGGAGAAGTGTGGGTGGTGAGAGATGCACAACAGTATCACCCACAAGTCAATGGACTTGTGGAACATTTAAATGGTACCCTAAAGTCAATGCTCCAGTGTTTGCTGAACAGCAGGGAGGGACTGGAGAAATACCTTCCCACCTGTTGTTCGCATACAGAAAGGTGCCCAAGAGTCTGATAGAATTTTCCCCTTCAAACTCTTGTATGGACGCTTGGCACATGGGCCCTAGACTTGATCCAGGATGACTGGGAAGGGAAGCACGCCACCCAGGGTACTCCCATTGTGGATTATGTCCTAAGGTTTAGGAAAAGGCTGAAGGAGCATGTGAGGACAGCCCAGAGCAACAGCAGCTGCCCAACAGAAACAAAAAGGTATGATGACGCAGAGCCAGAACTTCGCTCGTACATAGTAAGGTCAGGAAGTTATGGTCCTTATTCGGTCCAGAAAGACAAGCTGCAAGCTGAGTGGGCAGGACCATACAAAGCGGTTAGGAAGGTAAATGATGTAAACTACATTGTGGAGTTACCTGACAGAAGACAGACTGAAAAGATGTACCATGTCAACATGATGAAGCCATATGCAAATAGGGTTGACATGGTGTTCAAAGTATATAGTCATGGGGAGGGGATGGATGAAGGAGACCCCCTTCTGGACTTGCTGGAAGAGAGTAAGTGGGAGTCCTCTGTGGAGGCAGTAAAATTGTCTCCCCAGCTGACACCAGACCAGATCCAGAAAGTGAGAGAGGCTTTAGCAGACTTTGCCCCCTTGTTTAGTGCTAAGCCTGGACTAACCCCCTTAGCAACACACGATGTGGAGACAGGGACACAGATGCCCATAAGGCGGACAGCATATCAGGTGTCAGAGGCTGTCCAATAGGACATTAGGAGGTAAGTGGAGGAGATGCTGGATTTAGGAGTAATTCAGAGATCCCACAGCCCCTGGGCCTCATCCATAGTCCTTGTGCCCAAGTCAGATGGCTCAACTCATTTCTGTGTGGAATGTCATGGACCGAATGCAGTCACGAAGTCCGACACCCACCCGATTCCCGAACAGAAGAACTCCTGGACAAGTTGGGAGGGCGATCTACCTTACAACTATTGACCTGACCAAGGGTATTGGCAGGTAAATTGACAGACACAGCTAGGGAGAGGTTTGCCCTCATCACCTGACAGGCTTATTTGAGTTTAAAGTAATGCCTTTCAGAATGAAGAACGCCCCAGCCACTTTCCAAAGGTTGGTGAACCAGGTGTTGAATGGTGCTGAGGAGTACGTCATTGCCATCTTTAGTACCAGCTGGGAAGAACACCTTTCCCACCTTAGGGAAGTGCCGGGCAGGATACAGAGGGACGGGCTCACTGTCAAAGCCAAGAAGTGCCAGGTGGCCATGGAGGAAGTGGCATACCTCGGGCATGTGGTAGACCGGGGACAGCTCCATCCTAACCAAATAAAGATAGAGGTGATTCAGGCGTGGTGCAGACCAGAAACCCAGAAGCAGGTCGGGAGCTTTCTAGGAACAGCAGGGTACTACAGGAAATTTGTACTCAATTACCATGCCCTGGCTGCTCCCCTATCTGACCTGACAAAGAAAAAGATGCCAAAGAAAATTACTTGGTGCCCAGCCTGTGAGGAAGCCTTCACCA
Organism: Neoceratodus forsteri; assembly: GCA_016271365.2. Lineage (NCBI taxonomy): Eukaryota > Metazoa > Chordata > Ceratodontiformes > Ceratodontidae > Neoceratodus > Neoceratodus forsteri. The sequence continues at coordinate 359,881,139 of CM057457.1, read as the reverse complement.
GACTGAAGGAGGCACTGTGTAGTGCTCCTGATTTGACAAGTCCGGACTATAGCAAAACCTTTATAGTTCAGATGGATGCCTGAGATGTGGGTATTGGGGCAGTACTTAGCCAGATGTCTAGCCAAAGGGACAGACCACCCGGTAGCATTCCTGAGTCGGAAGCTGCTCCCCAGGGAGCAAGCATACTCCACGGTGGAAAAGGAGTGTCTTGCCATAGTATGGGCCCTGAAGAAATTAGAGTCATACTTGTATGGGCAGCATTTTGTGGTGCAGGCTGACCACAACCCCCTGGTTTGGCTGACGCAGGTGGGAAAGAGCAATGGCAGACTACTAAGATGGAGTCTTGTTTTACAAGGGTATGATCTAAAAATCATACATAGGGCTGGAGTGAAGAACAAGAACTCCGATGGGCTGTCTAGGGTCTAAGAGGAGTGAATTGATTTGGGAAGCTCATCCCATGTAGGGGATATATCCCCCCAAATTCAGTCTAGACAGGGAGGAGTGTGACGTAGACAGCCCATTCTGAGTGCTGTATAATATTTTCTATATAAAATGTATTAATGACTGTCTCTGCTGAAAAATCAAATGCTCTAGGAATGACTTCACTTATCCACCCCCCCAGATTTCAGCTCACAGCTGCAGGCCAAGAGAACTGCTGACAGCATGTAACACACACCCAGTTTTTAGAGACAATGTGTTACCTGGAAGACTTTAATCAAGGATCCTTTTTCTCTGAGTTAATTACAGAGTTGTTTTGGGTTAACTTTGTTAAGAGGGAAAATCATAAAAAAGGTTTATAATGTTGAAGAGAAAACACAGGTTATTACACAGAGGTGAGAGGTCATAAATGCTCATATGAAGCCTGTATGAGGAGGGTACAGCATGAGATCAAAAGTGGTGTCATTGAAATTGAGTTATGCTAAGGTTGCAGAATTAATACTTGAAATTACATCCTGTGGTTATATAGAAATACATATTTTTTAGATATTTTGACAGAGGAGGAGCTGGATGACCTCATCCAAAAGGGGTTGGCAGATACAGCTTGCAAAGATTATTCTTTTTCACTACAGAGACACTTTTTATCTGACACTGACAAAGAAAACATCTGAGTACTGAAAACAGGTATTTAGAAAGCTAGACAAAATCTAAATATAGTTGTAGGAGTTGCACTGTTTTAAACCTTGTTTTGTTTAAAGATATGTATGTCTTGCGATATAAGAGTTCTGTATAATATGTTTGACATATTATTATATATTTTAGTAAAAACTCTAATTTTAGGGCAAACCTGGTCTGTCTTTGAATTGCTTTCTTTTGCTAAAAATATTTATGGTTATAGCAGACAGCAGACATAAGCTTGTAGGGTGGTACCAAACTGGAAAGAAGCATTTTAAATCTGAGGTCTTTATTAAAGTTTTAAAGTTCATCTCTGAATACCTGGTTAGGTGCCCGTAGGCAAAGATATCTGGCCCCCTAAGACAGCTATATCTGAACCTGTGCATTGGGTATGCTGGGAAGAGGTTAACAGTTTGAATCCTTTCAGAACTGAGACCAAAGGCTAATCCAAACTCACAAAAACAGACAAGAGGGTTACCTTGTCTTACACTGTTCACAAGACTGCACTCAGAGGATGGCACTTTGGGAGTAGAGTGCCTGACCTGCTGAGGGCATCTGTGACACAGTGTAGTCACAGCAGTTTTGCAAGGAAAAACTACAAGTACTCAGTGTACATACTATGTCCCCCCTTCCCCAATACACCCTGTTAGCAATGCATTATGCCAAAATCCAAATGACTTGTCAGTACTTTTTTTTTTTTTTTGTAAAATTTATTTTTTTCTGCCTCGGTAAAAAAGCATGGGGACTAAGAGAAGACAGAGTTGCCATAAGCATCTTTCCCAGTCCTTTTGACTTTCATGCAAAAATTACCTAATTTTGTGAAAGACAGGACATGAAACTTACAAGAACAGGAGGCTGAGTTTCAACTGTTAAGAAAATACATCTTATAAAACAGAGCAATATTTTGTTGAGAGAGAAAGATGATTTAGAGCACCTTTCCCAGTCCATTTGACTTCCATGCATATATTATCCCTTCATGCACTGATTCTGGAATTGCATTTTATTCATTTTGCAGAATTCAAAACCTAAATGCTGAGGACAGTAATGAAATACAATTCCAGAATCAATGCAAGAAGGGTGAATTATGCATGAAAGTCAAACAGACTAGGAAAAGTGTTCTTTAAAACTTGTTATAAAGCAGACATTGACAAACAGCAGTGAAGTTACCAACATTACTAGTTGCAATACAACTTCCTAACAGACACAGTTAGTACTTTTAAATGGTATCAGTAGCTTGGAGGCATGCCAACTCAGCATTCAGCAACCCTGGAGAAATGGACCGTATCAAAAGGCATTAAAATATGAATTTGTCAACTTTGTTTCAAAACCTGAAACACACATAGTTTTATAGAAATGTATTTTGAATGTTGCTGCCTCTTTTGCTTATAAAACCACTGCACGTGATTTTTAAACTTTGGGAAAAATGGATCCTGTAAGCTTTCTGACAGGGAAGACTAGACTGTGAGTTCTGGAGATGACATTAGCAGCAGCTCTTCACCGAAACTGGCTTTTTTGAACAGGTAGTTAAACCAGGGTTACAAAATAGTTCATAACGTTAAAATGAAGTAACACAGAAACTTAATTTTTGGTACATGATTTATTGGTGGTATACTTATTCAAATTCTGCAAAGGAGCACTTTTGGCCAGAGTCCCTCTTTAAAGGGACACTGTCAACCCCCTTAGGCCTGAAAGTGTCCCTAGTTTAAAAAATACATTTTATGATTGTCAACATTCTGTAAAGATTGCTGATGTAGCTGTAGTTTGATTCTATTTTTTCATTAAAAATTGACAGACTATCCACTATACTGCTGTTACCACACAAAAACAGGTTTGCTTACATTTCTTGATGAGCTCCAACTAAATCTTTCCTGGACTTGGGAACACCCACAACACAGTCTAGCCACTCATGATGCATTGGGAGAAAAGAAGCCTAATGAATCATGAGTGACTGCACTGTTTGGGAGTGTTTCTAATGCTCAGGAAGTATGTAGTAAGAACAGATCCAGGATTGTAAACAAAACAAGGTCGTTCATAAATATACATTACCATGCATTTCAGTTCTACTTAACAAGGAGAAAGACAAAACAAACAGCAATATCAATGCATTTCAGAGAAGGTAAACAATCATAAAGTGTAGGTTTTTAACTAGAAATACTATGATGAAAAACAGGTTAACAGTGTCCCTTTAAGACCATCAGCAGATACTTAATGTAATCTTTCTACTCTGCATCTCAAAAGCTGAACAGTAGCAAAGCTGGGCAAAAGTCTGACCCTACATTTTGTAACAAGTAAAAGATTCAGTTATCTTCCACTTTTATTTGCAGGTAAACTTTTCACGTCTAACAGAAATTAAATATTTTGAAATGTTTTAAATTATTTTTTATAAAATAGTCATTTCTTTAAGTAAAAAGTATGTTCGTTTTTTTGGGGCTTCAAAATAGTATTGGGGACATGAAAAGGAATTGGATCCAGGAAAAAACATAAAGTGCACATTATAGGAAATAAGCAATGTGTTTATCATATATAACTGCATGCTATTTACAGTATTTGCCTGCCCCGATATCTGTAAATGAGATTTCCTTTGTCCCTGCATGTTTACCAGTTACAATAATTTCAGCGGATAAATAAGTAGGAAGAACCTAGAACAGCAAGTGTAACAGATACAACATGGTAACATTTTTGTTGAACGCTGCATAAGTACTGTCTTTTACAGTTCCATTAGTCTTCAGTTATCTAAGAAATGGGAGAGAAAACAATACACAATCAGCCATGAAAAGGATGTGGGACTGGGCGGAGTTTATGTTATGGTTTAGTGTCTGTTTTTTGCCTCTTCCAAAGGTGACAACCTTACCTGGTGTATGTATATTTTCATCTCTCATGTATTCATCTAGAGGATGTTTTAAACTGTCAGGTGTTACAGTATGAACAGTTTCTAGCAAGAACCAATACAGCTGCAGCTGAGTCGAGGTCTGTTGGAACACAGCACTGTCTTCCATGTCCAAGATGGCAGGCGGCGTTGTTTGTACATGCATGACGACTCATGCATGTGCAGATAACTCTGGTGGCCATCTTGGACATAACGAGACTACTGCTGTGCCACCAGAATTTAGTGCGGATGCGTGAGTCATCATGCATGCATGAGTCATCATGCATGCATGAATCATCACACATGTGCAGATCACTCCACTTGCCATCCTGGACAAGGTGGACAGTGACATGTTCCACTGGTCCTTACAGACAAAATAGTGCGATGAATACACAGTGATTGCTGTTCACCTCCACTATTTTAAAAAAGTGCAGTCAGTATCTGGAAAACTCCTTATACTCTACTGTGCTAGCAAGATGGTTGCAAGACTACACCCACTGCAACCATAAAATGTAAAGTAAGTCCAGTGAATGTATGTCAATGCATTTAAACTTTTACTCATAACTTTGTCAAAATATATTTATATAAAATTTTCAACATGGCTTTTTGGGGACCCCACCTCTTGAACAAGGTTGGTGAAATTTTTCAGATCTATCTTGAAGGATAATGTTTGCAGTCACTCTGGAAAAATCACCTTTTGGGTGAGATTTGAACATTTTGACCTACAGGGTTCATGAGGTGGGATCATAAGCAGACTGTTGAAAATTAGGTGAGAAAATGTGGTAAAGTGACTAAGTTATGAGTGAATGTTGAAATAGTTCAACATTCACTCATAACTTCATTAATTTTCCACTAAACCTTCAACATGGCCTCTTTGGGACCCCATCTCATGAATAAGGCAGGTGAAATGTTTCAGATCCAGGCAGAAAGGTGATTTCACAGTCACTCCGCGAAATCATCTTTCAGGCGGGGTTTAAACATTTTCTCCTGCTAGGTTCATGACTTGAAGCCATAAGAATGCTGGGCAGGATTCATAAAGCAGATGCGCTGGGTGTAAATGAGATGAGCCGGGCAACCAGGATGTGCCAGCAAAAAAAGTGCTATGCACAAAGAGATATGGCGCAGGATGCGCACACATCCCCACTGTGAATCGCGCATTTGTCACATGGTGCAAGTGGAGATGCTCCAGCGCAACCGTGTTGCACAAAACCACCCAGGGCAGCAGAACAGTGAATAAGGAGCAACCCATCAGGGAATGGAGGAGCAACAGGGGAAAACTGCAGTGGGACAAAGCATTCAGGGACACATTCCCAAAGGGACAAGCCAGAGTGGCAAAGGGCCCAACAGTGGCCACAGCAGATGAAGTGCACAGACAGGGCACACAGATCAACACCCAGTACCACATGACACAACCCACACAGGACCACAGCAGGCACATATGACAGGCACACTGTTGCCCGCAAGGTGCTACATATCTACCGGGGAAACCATATAGCATGGTGGTGTCCAAAGGACATGACCACCTGCACAGGAGTCCAGGGATGTAGGGGTGTACAAAGCTACATAGGGCCACACTGGAGCACAGGCTGGGTGGCACACAGGTGAGATCACTGTGCCACACAGGCATGTTATGCCCCCAACCACTGTAGACTGCATGCAGGTCTGATGACTGACAGTGCAGCAGCGCAACAAATGCATGCCACAGGCATAACACAGACCAGGAGCACAGACATAGAAAGCATGACACCATACCCACCCACAAGCCACAGGCAACACGGTGGGCCCTCAGTGGGTGGGACATGGCAGGGTGCAGAAGGTAGCTGTATGCATAACACATGTGCAGATGTGTGTGCAGCAAGGTGACAGAGGGCAGCTACAGACAACAACCTAACACAACAAGATACAGTAAATGACCACAGACAATGGTACAGATAAATAACAGTTTACTTAAACAAACAACAATAACAACAACTATTTACAATAACATTGAAAAATAGGGAAGAGTAGTAGGTGTATGTACAATAACAGAGGAAAGCAGGAGAGGAATGTGGCTGCTGGAGCTGGTATTTGGAATGGGTGAGGAAACTATGGGAAAGAAGGAGGGTAAACAATGCATTAACAGTCCATAATTCATGCCAATGGCGTGTCATGGGATGATGCACACATCACTGGCCTCTGGATGACAGCAGTGTAATCACTGTCAATAGTGCCCAAAGCAGTCAACCCTGCCTCCTAAATGGTGGATGCAAAGTGTCCTCTAGCATGCTGCACTTGGAGTCCCATGTTCTGAGGCACCTCGATGTCATCCCCATGGCCTCGACCAACTTCAAACCACCCTGTGGACCTAGAGTAGGAATACAGAAAAGGGACTAAGTGCTATGTTCCAACCACCCACCCCTCTGTGCATATGCTGGAAGCATCCACCATGGAAATGGCCAAAGCCCACCAGGCACAATGCACACTGCAACAGGTGGGCACATGGTGCCACACCATGATTGTGCGCTAGTAACTGAGTGGGTACATGTCCCACGATACAGGCAAGGGCATGTGCAGAGGGCATAAGGCGCCACATATAACACGTGCACAAGGCAGTGGCCTGCACAAGCATGTAGGCCCCATCAGGACACCGATGGAGCACCACTGTGTGTCCACAGTGGGCACAGCATACACACACAGTGGTAGCCTATGCAGGGACCATGTGCACTGTGGAGCAGGCACACCCTGCACCAAACACACTAAAGTGTCTGCATGTCCAGCGACACATGGACTGGTACAGTGCGCCAGCAATACCCACCTGAGCAGACACCCACCCCACCTGACACACATTGAAAAGAGCACTCACCTGCACCAGCATGGCCCCCTCCATATGCACCTCCAGTGGCCCTCTGCACCCACAACTCAACTCCCTCCGCAGCCCACCACCTGGCTGCCAGCCCTGCATGGAAAACAAAAGCAGATAATGACATGAGGAGATGTGATGTGAGAGCGCTCTCCCACAACACCAGTGTGGGCATGCAGTAAAGGTGTCAACCAACAGTGCACCAGTGATGATAGGCCCAGCAGTGTGCATCAGTGCACAGCACCCCATCCTGTGACCCCCACATGTGCAGATGTAGGCATGCAATGCAAATGTCAGTACCACCCCATGCATGCCACAGTGGCTCCGCCCCATCCAAGCACCATGGCACACATGCCCACCCCATGGGACATGTGGTAGATGGCAACACAATGCAAGTGCAGCTGTGTCCACGTGTGTGTGCCCTGTGAGTGTATTGGCATGTGGTGCAGCTGCCTCAGCCCCAATGTGCACGACATGCAAATGCACAACTGTGACATACCTGGTCGTGGCACCAGATCCCTGCGTGCACTGTCCCGCAGGCTCTCCAGGTGCACCCTGTCCCTGTACTGCAGGTCACTGTATCAGTGCCTGCACTGCTTCCCATTGCAGGGTACATCAGTCCTCCGCACCAGCTGAACCACTATCCTGGCCCAAACTGCTGACCTGGGCTCCTGCAGGTTCTCCTGGCTGAACAGCTGGCCCTTCACCCACATCACTAGGGCTACAGGCTGAACAGCTCAACCTCAGACCAGTTAATGGCCCTGGGGCCTTCCCTCTGTGCGTGGCATTGCAACAGCTTTTGCAGCATAGAAGTAGTCCCAGTAAGGTCTGTGCAAGCGTAGGCCATTGCACTAGGCCATGTGCAAGGTACCGTGCACGGTGCGCTGAAGTGCGATTGGCACCAATGGCACTGATGCACTCATGCGCACTGCGCAATGACATGGCAGGAAAGCAGGGTCATGGAACATGGCCAGGTCATGCATGTGCACAATGTACTTGCACACCATGTTGTGTCTGGTGCACATTGGCACGCAGGGCAATGGTGATGCGCAGTAGTTCACAGGCACGCAACAGTAGCCTTTGCTCAATCAAAGCATGCAATGGGACAGGTGTCACAGTGGGCATCACACACGTGGACATGCATTTGCATACAGATGTCATCACGCATCGAGCGCAAGCAGACTGGTGATGACACGACTGTTAGGCTGACCACAAATCCACAGTTATGCACCGAGGGATTTGCGCCGTATTCAGGAACATGCCCCGAACACACTGCACATGCACAGCACATTCGCCATGTGGAGATATGCCCAGTGCAGCAGATGCATCCTGCTGATTGAGATGAGCTGAGGGCAATTATGCAGTTCACAGACATTGCTCTCAGTTCAGCCCATTACCAAATTCAGAGGAATCTAACCTATTTAGTAGACCCCGGAGCCGCCGTTGGCCGTCGGAATCATGGACCGCAATTCACATCAGTTGCAATTAGTTGCAATTGCCTTGAATTGCAGTCATAATTCTGTGCAGTTGCAATTATTAAAAGTCGACAAATCAGTGACTGCTGGCCTTAATCATGTCCTGCCCTCCCAAACGTCATCTCTGATACTTAACTCTACTTTTTTTATTAATAAAATTATTTGTATTTTGCAACTTTCACTTTAAGTCTAGCAGAGAAACTCAGCCACCAATCAAATGTGTCCCTGACTCCTCCATGCGAAACCCATCCAATGAGTAAGAGAGGGAGGAGGAGCCAGGAGGAATGTGCGCTCTCAGTGTATGATGAATCCAGCATGGTCTCATTTGTGTGGGCAGAAGGAGAGCAGAATTTTAGCGGCATCGAGGGAAAGTAGTAGTGTGTACAGTGTAGTGGCACTTGGAGAAAAAACATGGACTATCAGTCAGCGGAGAGAATTAGAGATAAATCAGTCAGGGAGGAAGGATCCTTGAAGGCGAGTTGCCCGAGTGAGCCGAGGAAGAAAGAGAGGTTGCTGGGTGAGTGGGTTGGCTGGAGCTCCATTGACCGGGCGAGCTAAGCCAGAGTCAGGTCGGGAGAAAGACCTTGGTGAAGGTCTGTGTGTCCATCCGTGGCATGCCAGGACCAAGCAGTAGACAGTACTACAGCACACTGGAGTATCTGGACTGAAGTTGGGAGGGAGGAGGGGGAAAAGTGCTCACTTCAGTTGCATTGATGTTGAGGAGCAGACCGACCGACCATCCAGTCATCACCGTCCGTGACCAGTACGTGTGAGTGAGGCCTGGGCTAGTAAAAAAACAACTAGTAGTAGTGCTGGGTTGCTGGGGGCGGTGGGAGTAAAGCATGAACCACGTGTGGCAGGCAGCAACAGCAAGCCTGAGCAGCCTGCAAAAAAAGTGTGAGTCAGGCACTAAGGCAGTTGGGACAGGGTGAGAGTACCGTAGCACTGCTGGAGTGGAGTGGAGGACTGGCAATGTGGTTCCCTGGGGCAGCGGCACACTGAGCACAGCATTTAGGAGGAGGAAGTAGGGAAGGAATGGAAGGGGTCTCAGCAGAGTCGAGGGCCAGGCCAGCCTGCAGGACTGCAGAGGGAGGAGTAGTGTGAAAGTGGACCCGGACCCATCAAGATGAACTCGAAGCTCAGAGCAGAGAGCCTGCCATCAGTTGCTTGCCAGCCAACACACAGGAGGTAAGGGTGATTTGTTGCTGTCAGTGTTTTCATTCTCCTTTTCAAACAGTTTAGTTTTTTTCTATCAATTAGCCAGTAGTGCCCCCAGTTTCTGTCATCTGTTCCCTACTTCCCTTCCCTCCTAGGTCTTGGACTCTGTTGGTGGTACAGTATATTTAAGCAATATACCCCAAGAGGGTGTGGGTAATGCCAGGATTTACCCATGGCTGGTGTGTTGTTTGGTCCCGAGGTGGAGCCAAGGGACCAGCAACACACCAACCGTGGGAAGAGGGATATTGCTATTATACAATTGGAAATGTTGTAAAGAAATATTTTTTATTTGAAAAGTTGTTTTTTGAGACATCGGGAATGCTTCTTGAAGAAGTGGGGAGCAGTCTTAGCTGACTGGTATATGCTGGGAGATTGCTGTTGGAAGGGTTCGAGTTATTATGGTTCATTCACTTCAAAAAAGATACAGATTTTTTGTATTGTTGGGAGTTGAGACGTTTGGTTTTGTGTCCAGAATGGTGGCAAACAAATGTTCTAGCTGTTCATCATCAAATCATCAATTATTTTAAATGACGAGTCTATTTTCTTTAGTTTTAAATTTACCGCTTAGCGTGTGAGTCAAGATAGTGGCTTTAGCTTGATGTGTGGACATCGGAGTGATTGGGGTTGGGGTGATTGACTGGCTGGCACTTTTTCCAGTGTGGTGATGCTATGATTTACACATTTAAAATTGTGCCAGCCAGCCAATCAGAGAACAGTATTTTTGATGCCTTTGTATAATATACCATTGGGAATGTTAATTGGTTTCTGAGTCTATATGATTCGAATAGTGGCTGGGCAGTGGGCAGTGGGCACTGGGCAGCCAGCCATTCACTGATTGCCAGGTGGTAACCCTCAACCTCACTTCCCCTGCCCTCTTCTACTTCTCGTTATAACCTTTGCTTAACCCATTAAGTAGGCATGTATGTTGAAAATTGAAATTACTGATGCTTATATGACACACTAGCAGCTTGCTTTATCTCCAATTTTAGCTGCCAAAAGCTAAAAGCCTGGGGAACAGGGACTGGGAGGGAGCCATATAATAGACTGCTAAAATTAAAATATTTCAACTAAATAGCAAGTTACTAACCTTCTTGCTAGCAGAAATAGGCCACACTGTCTATCCAGTCTGCAGCTAGCACCCCACTTTCTGCAGCTGCCCTTCCCAATTGCCCCCAGATGAATGCTGATTGGCCTGTAACCAGATTAAGCTGTTGGTGGTATTTTGGTTAAGTGAATGGGGAAATTTGGCCAGGGGCCAGATGGGGCCAGATGGGTGCACCCCAGGGTCCTTAAAGAACTAAGAGAGGTGGTGGCTGAACCTCTGGCTATCCTGTTCAGCCAATCACTGGAAACAGGGAGGTACCCAAAGACTGGAGGACAGCAGATGTAGTCCCTTACAAAAGTGGGAACAAAGAGGAAGCAGGGAACTACAGACCAGTCAGCCTCACCTTGGTAGTGGGAAAGATCATGAAGCACTACTGAAGGAGAGATTGGTGGAACATCTGGTTGTCAATGGACTACAGGACCCAAGGCAGCATGGTTTCACCAGGGGAGGTCATGTCAGACCAACCTCATTGAATTTTTGACTGGGTGACTAGGAGGTGGATCAGGGGAGGGCAGTGGACATGGCCTATCTGGACTTCAGCAAGGCCTTTGACACTGTGCCACATAGAAGACTATTACACAAACTGGGGAATATGGGTGTGGGCAGGACAGTAGTGTGGTGGGTAGGTAACTGGCTGGGTGGCAGGACACAGAGGGTGGTGGTAAATGGCTGTCACTCCCACAGAGGGAAGAGTGACCAGTGGGGTACCACAGGGATCAGTGCTGGGACCGGTCCTATTCAACATCTTCATCAGTGACATTGCACAGGATCTAGAAGGCAGAATTTCACTGTTCGCTGATGACACAAAGCTCTGTAACAGAGTAGACACACCAGAGGGTGTAGACAGAATGAGAAGGACCTGCAGAAACTTGAAGAATGGTCAAGGTTTGGCAGTTGAAATTCAATGCAAAGAAGTGCAAGATAATGCATATGGGGCACAAAACCCAGGCACAATATATCAGTTGGGGGTGAGGATATAGCATGCACCAAGGAGGAAAGGGATCTTGGGGTTGTCATCTCTGATGACCTCAAGGTAGGAAACAGTGTGACAAGGCATCAGGTAAAGCAAATAGGATGCTGGGATGTATAGGCAGAGGCATCACCAGCAGGAAAGGGAGGTCATAATCCCGCTATACAAGACACTTGTGAGGCCCCACCTGAGTACAGTGTACAGTTCTGGAGACCATACCTCGTAAGGACATAGACAGGGTAGAGAAGGTTCAGAGGAGGGCAACAAAGATGGTGCATGGATTGCATCACAAGTCCTATGAAGACAGGTTGAAGGAACTGAACATGTACTCCCTGGAGGAGAGGAGGGAGAGAGGGGATATGATAGAGACATACAAGTATCTTACAGGGAGGAACAGGGTGCAGGAAAACACTATTTTTAAGCAAAAATATGTTTCAGGACTAGAGGGCATGGGATGAAGTTGGAGGGAGGACGATCCAGAGGAAACATGAGAAAGAATTTCTTCACAGAACGGGTGGTAGACAAGTGGAACACCCTGCCAGAGGAAGTGGTGGGGGCTGAAACAATCACGGATTTAAGAATGCATGGATAGACATAGAATTGCCTTATGACTGTCCCATGCATCTTGAATTCCACTACTGTTTTTGACTCCACAACCTCCTCCGGAAGGCCGTTCCATGCATCCACAACCCTCTCTGTGAAAAAATACTTCCTTAAATTACCTCTGAGCCGACCCCCTCTATCTTCAAATTGTGCCCTCTTGTTCTTGCACACCTCTTGTTTTGAAAGATGCTACCCTCTTGGACTTTGTTGATTCCCTTGAGGTACTTGAAAGTTTCTATCATGTCCCCCTCTCCTCCTTTCCTCGAGGCTATACATATTAAGCTCCTTAAGTCTCTCTTCATATGTCTTCGGTGCAGACCCTGCACCATTTGAGTGCCCTCCTCTGGACAGCTTCCATCCTGTCTATGTCTTTTGGGAGATTGGGTCTCCAGAACTGCCGCAATACTCCAGATGGGGTCTGACCAGCTGTCTGTACAGAGGGATAATAACTTCCTGTTTTCTACTGGTGATGCCTCTCCTATGCATCCCAGTATCTCCCCAACCCTCCTTGCTGCCCTCTCCATTGCTTGCCCACCTTTAGGTCACCTGATATGACTACCCCAGGTCCTTTCCATTTTGTTGTTGTTAGCATCTCACCCTCCATTGTGTACTCTTCCCTGGGTTTTGTTTCCCAGGTGCATTACCTTGCACTTCTTAGCATTGAATCTAAGCTGCCATACATTTGACCATTCCTCTAATCTTGCAAGTCCCTTCTCATCCTTTCCACCCCACCTTGTGCATCAACTCTGCTGCAGATCTTTGTATCATCTGCAAAATACATACTTTTCTTTCCAGTCCCTCTGCAATGTAACATAAAAAGACATTGAAGAGGACTAGTCCTATCTGAACCTTGCGGTGCACCCACTAGTAACCTTTCTTCGAGTGGACTCCATTTACTATTACTCTCTGTGTCCTATTCTCCAGCCAATTCTTTATCCAGGCTGTCATCTTGGGACCCACTCCCAGGCTGGCTAACTTGTATATTAATCTTTGTGTGGGACTGTATCAAATGCCTTGCTAAAGTCTAGGTAGGCCTTGTCCACAGCCCCTCCCTGATCTACTACTTTGGTCACCCAGTCAAAGAAATCTATCAGATTCGTCTGGCATGACCTTCCCGCTGTGAATCCATGCTGTGTTGGGTCCTGTGCCCCTCTGGCCTCTAGATAATCGACAATTTTTCCTTCAAGTGATTCCATCATTTTCCCTACCACTGAGGTTAAACTAACAGGTCTGTAGTTTCCTGCTTCTGCCTTGCTCCCACTTTTGTGAAGGAAATCACATCTGCCCTCCTCCAGTCCTCGAGTACCCTCCATCCTCCCATGATTTGTTAAAGAGGGTAGTCAGTGGTGTCACTAGTTCTACCCTTAGTTCTTTTAGAATTCTGGGATGAATCCCATCAGGCCCCATTGCTTTGTCCACCTTCAGTTTTAAGAGTTCTTTCAGAACCCTTTCTTCTGTAAATGGGCTGGTATCAACTTCTGAATCCAGAGTGTTTCTACTGTTTGTTTTAGGTACCTCCCCCTCTTCCTTTGTAAATACTGAGCAAAAATATGTGTTTAGTATCTCTGCCTTTTCACAGTCACCCTCTGCCCACCTTCCTCCCTTTTTAAGCCTCACTATCCCTCCCTTGGTCTTCCTTTGCTCCCTGATGTACCTATAAAAGGTTTTATCCCCCTTCTTAACCGAGTTGGCTATCTTTTCCTCGGTTTGGGCCTTTGCTGTTCTGACTGCCTTCCCAGCTTCCTTTTGCTTTAACTGATACAGTTCTTTGTCCTGCTCCTTCTGTGATTCCTTGTACTTCCTGAATGCTTTCTTTTTCTCTTGAACCTTCATTGCCACTTCCTTTGAGAACCATAGTGGTTTCTTACGTCATTTCATTTTGTTGATTTGCTTCACCCCCAACAAAGCTCTGGCAGGACCTGGTTTTGAACTTCAGCTCTGAGGCACTTTGGTGGTTAATGGAGGGTTAAAGTGCCTCAGAGTTGAAGTTCAGATCAGGTCCTGCCACAGCTTTGTTGTGGGGGTGTTGAGGGAGAGTTACAAAGTGCCACACAGTGGTACTTCTGCTCTAATCCTGCCTGAACTTTTTCTGGGGGTAGACAGAGGGTTACAAAAGTTCAGACAGGACCAGATCAGAAGTACCACTGTGCAGCACTTGGTTACCTTCCCTCACCCCCATGCCCCAACAAAGCGCTGGCTGGACCAGATTTGAACTCCAACTCTTAAGCACTTTGTAAACTTCCATTCATTCCAACCCACAACAGGCAGGTTTTGCTGCTTTTGAAGTGAAGAGCCTTGGGGGGATGCTACTGGGCTTAAGACCTGCAGAATACACCTACTCCCAAGCCACACCAGAAGGCCCTTCACTCAAAAGTCCCCCAGCCAAAAATGCACCCCACAGCAACCATCACATATGAACCCAGCAGAGGCAGGGTCTTCTTAAAGATCTGCAAAAGACCTCTGCCCTCCAGCCATCAAAACAGTGTGCAGATTTAACCCTGTCTGTCAGGACAGACAATCAGACACACCATATATGACACCCCCCTCTAGCCACCAAAAACAGTGTGCCATTTCAACCCTCTCTTTCAGTAGAAACAATCAGAGGCACCATATACAGTATGCCTCCCCTCCCACCGACACCATTTTAATCCCCCTCAGGCATACAAAGAAAACATTACTTATGGCGCAGAACAAGTCCTTACCAGCCCTGTACAAGGTGGGTTTGGGAGAAGTCTGGAAGGCAGGAGATGGTCCGGGTTAGGAGCTCAGGAGGTCCGAGGCAGCAGCTACAGGTGGGAGGTGGCAGCCACAATGTGGTGGAGGTTCAGGCAGTAGCTAAAGTGGGCACAGGTCCCAGGCGACAGCAAAAAGCATCAGAGGTCCCAGGCAGCAGTCAAGCGTGGGTCCCCAGACAGCAGCGGCAAAGCGCGAAGGTGGGAAGCGGCAACTGGTGGTTGTCAGTGGATCAAATCAGCGGCTTTAGACAGGTGATCCAAGTCGGTGGCTTCTGGCAGGCTATTGCGATCAAAGATCTCCGCAGAAGGAGTTAAACCCCACTCCCGACTTTGCGCCATGCTTTATTGCTGGAAGCGTGTGACCTTTCGTGCTGGCCTTTGATTGGCCGAAAGCCTGCATAAGCCAGCAAATGACTGGCAAAATGATCTTGCTCCCTATTGGTCTGATACAGACCTGCTCCCTATTGGTCTGATGCAGACCTTTCCTGCATTTTGATTGGCCAGCTCTGGATCCCTTCCTAGTCCCACTAGGTTTGAACTGTTTGGGGGGGGGACTGTACGGGCTTCGACTTCATCACAGCAGGACGTACAGCCTCTTGCCAGCCCAAGGTAGGGGGTGGGGGGTTGGTAATTGCACACATGCGACAAGTAGAGCGGGGTGGGGGAGGTGTGGTAGTGATGTGGCCAGCCAGGAAAGAGAATTGGGAGGCGCACAGAGTACAACTGTTGCTACACACTTTTTTGCCAAGTATATTGTGCCTCTCCTGAAATGGGAATGCACCTCCTGGGGAGGTACGCTCACCATTTGAGAACCCTGACCTAGTCAGAATTGGGAGAGAAAACAGTAAGTGCACGCGTGGAGTGAAAGAACAGATTTCAGAGAAGCAATCACAACCACTAGTGTTGATAAGATAAAGCTTAAAATCCTTTTTAAATATATGTTAATACTTGTAGCATTGGTTAGTTCAACAGGAGCTCGTTGAACCACTGTGAGGCTCTGTAGGCAAAATACCACTGTGTATGTGAGGTTGTCCTGAAAGGGGCTTGGAGGAGCTACATACTTTGCCTCTAGTGAAATGCTGTGATTGGGAGAACTGCAGTACATTTGAGGATGGCTTGGGGGGGGCTAGTAGCACCTTTTTTCCACAGGTGACAGACCTGGTACTTTATCTGCCCTATCAGGTTGAATTAGTTTGTCTGGAGATTCAGTTGACATGTATAGGTGAACTTGTCTGCACCCAGGACAAGACAGCATGCTTTGTTTAGAGCAATTTTAACATATTTAAGAGCCATTTCAGAGGCAGTACTGTATACTACCAACCCATAGTCGACTACAGACAATACAGAGCTGGTAACTCTGTGGAGCAGAGCTGTAGGGTTAAGGTAATGTCTGTGTTTATAAAGAATGCTTAGGTTGGCTCCAACAGTTTTGACTAAATGGTCTATGTGGGTTGTAAAGGAGAGGGTATCATCTAGATATACCCCAAGATATTTAAACATATGAACTTGTTCAAGCGCCTCATTCATTTTATCGTTTATGTTCAGCTGGAATTTTGTCTTGTTGGTATGTGGTCTACAGAACAACATTTTCTTAGCTTTTTATAGTTGAGCAGTAGTTTGCGACTGTTAAACCAGTCCTTCAGCTGTTGGAGACTGTTTTGTAGGTCCTTGGAAAGTTGCTTTAGTTGAGGGTTGTGGTTGATGACAACAGCGTCATTAGCATAGAGTATGATTTTGGAAATGCAAATCTCAGGTAGGGTGTTAATAAATAGACTAAATAGCAGGTGACCCAGGATGGACCCTGTGGGAACCCCCAAAGAGACCCTCCTGGTGCTGGTCAGGGCTGAGCCTATTCAATTTCTGACACACTGAGTTCTGCTAGACAGGTACACTCTGAACCATCCTACAGAGACAGGGGACATACCAAGTGCTAGTGGTCTTTCCAGTAATAGCTGATGGTACACTGTGACAAAAGGCTTGAGAGGTCTATGAAAACGCCCACTAAATGTCTGCTGTCAACAGCCTCAGGAATGAGGCCTAAGAACTCAATCAAGACAGCAGAGGTACTATGACATTAATGGAACCCATGTTGTTGGGGGCACTGTAAGTTGTTTTTTTGAAGGTATTCATTCAGTTGGTCAGACACTATCCTTTCTAAAGCCTTAGATAGTGGGTGTAGGATGGGAATGGGTCTGTAGTTCAATGTATTAGACTGATCCCCACTTTTGTGTACTAGGGTGACCAGGGCCATTTTCCAGAGGTTCGAGAAGGTGGCCAAGGTGAGGGATTATTAAAGAGTTTTGTAATGGGGACCATTACCTCCTCCAATGTATGAGTCACCATTTTCATGTCTATGTTTTCACTGCTCATACGAGTTTTGTCAAGTACCCTTTTACACATTTTTTGGCTTCCGAATAAGTTACTTGTTTGAAACTGAATTGTGGGAGTATTTTCTCAGCTGGGGTGTGGGAATTGAGGGATGTGGCATTGGGGTGACCTGTGAAGTCAGTTAAGGTGGAGGGTAATGCTCAGGTCCATAAATGCTGCATTAAAAGTGTCCGCTATGGTAAGGTGGTCACTTGTAAGCTTACCATTTACATTAAGCAGCAATGATGGTGATTTGAAGTCTTTCCGAGCAAGTCTTTAATATTAACCAGAAACATTTGCTGTTACCCAGCGTCTTTCAACTGTGCCTTGTAGTAATTTGCCGTGGTCAGCCTAATTTCATTAGTGCGTTTGTTTCTTGCTGCCGGTATTGCTGGAAGTCATGTGATACTGCTGTGGCTTTCCTATGTACCAAGGTTGTTACACTTCCTTATTTTATCAAATAGGGACTCAGTGATTCACCCATTTTGTTCCCCCCGATTTTCCTCTTTCTATCTGGGGTAAAGATATCACACACATTATTAAACCTAGCAATAAAAAAAATCCAAGGCAAGGTCAATATCCTGTAAGTTGTCTATGGGCGACCAGTCAATCGAGGTTACAGTAGGTGTATTTTCAAGGAGCTAAGGAGACATCTGCAGAGGGCCTTACTGGTGATGATTGATGGGGCTGCTTTCACCATTTTGTTGGAACAAGTACAGAGGACAGGTGAGTGGTCACTTAGTGCATCTGGGAGTACTTTGACCCCAGAGATCCTCGATGGAAGGTTGGACAGATTGGTTGGTCAATAAGCGTACTATTCCCTGCCTTGTAGTTAATTCTAGTTGGCCCTTTAACCATCTGAGTGAGATACACACTAGCTACCAGATCCTTTTGGGTGACAGATTCTTGGGAGAGCCAGTTTATATTGAAATCCCCTAGCATAAGTAACTCAGTTTTCTGCATTAGCGGCGGTAGAAGGTCAATTACTTATTTCACCATAGTGGGTGATAAGCTTGATGGCAGTTCAATAATCTGAGGGTGGGATAGCAGGCAAAATGAAAGCTCTTGATTTTTTTTTGCACCAGTACAAAAGAAATCATGGCTTGGCAGTACAGGACTTTTAGCTTTTATTTATTTCTGTAACAGTAGTAGTAAATTTTATCCAGCCAACTTGAATAAGGCAATTCCTGTCGAGCAATTGTTCATTTACAAGGGATACCCATTTGGCATATTCCTGGTTACAGAAAATGAGAAACATTGTGCAATTCATACTTATGAAACAAAACTAAACACAACAATAGAAACAATCATATAACATTTAAATTTAACACTATATAGAATGTGCACAGCATATGATTTATGGTTATGTGGTACATTCACACATTCTAAAAGAGGCAGCAGAAATGCAATAAGTTGGATAGCATATAAGGTTAACCAATTCCAGTGATGGGACAGCAAACTTGTGGTAAACTGGCTTGCTGTACAAATCAATTTTTTCTAAGATAACGTTATTATATAGCCTCAGATTTTTAGCAGTCATATTCGAGTTTTGAGACCAAAGTAATAGCGGATGATCATCCTATATTAGATTTTCTTTGGGGCACTTCAAATTCAATACAGTTTGTTGATCTCAGCCCAGGCCTCAAATCCTTATGGAAACATTATTACATATATAATCAGGGACTTCCTTTCTGAGACATTTGAACAACAGTCCAATAATATGAAGCTGTCTTCTCAAGTCTAAATGCAGCCAGTTCAACTTTCTGTAAAAGAGGCAGGGGTGCATATGCTGTGAGCACTGAGGACAAACCTGGCTAAGCAGTTATACAAGACACCCACCTTATTTATGTAACAAAGCCCTCTTAATAGTAGGGAAGGGAGTTTGTTACCATATGTGACCAGTAGGGGAATGTTGCTCTGACATCATCCTCTGTAGGTGAAGCTGATGTAGGAGGAGCTACAGTGAGTATATGGATAGGGTGCACTCAAGGGAAGGGGAATAGTGCCCCAACATCATCCTCCGTGAGTGAAGCTGATGTGGGAGGAGCTACAGTGAGTGTACAGATAGGAAGCACTCAAGGGAAGGGGAATGGTGCCCTGACAACATCCTCTGTGGGTGAAGCTGTTGTGGGAGGAGCTACAAGGAGTATATAGATACAGCAGAAGCAGCTAAGTGCCAGAAAGCTGGTAAAGAGTGAAGACTCCAAGTGTCCTCGCTGGGTGTGCACCCTGGGGTGCAGTTGAGGGAGCAACTGAAACACTCAAGTTATGGGTGTCGGCTGAAAGAGGTAACCAGGTACTGTCATCAAGGTGCTGGGGGGTCAAGGATGCTCCTGTGTGCCTGAATGAGGTAGACACACACCATGCCCACTAAGAGCCTTGCTGAACAACGTGGGCAGGGGCACAGTATCTCAGTGTATGCTCTTATCTGGAAGTCTGATCCTGAGAGTGGCAGGAGGTCCTGGACACCTCACAGAGGTAATGGCATTGATGTAACATTGACTGGTACCATGGAGGCTGACAGGGAGAGACCTCAGGTATCTGGGCTGTCTCCCATATCACTGGGGCTAGTAGTTGAGGATCTGGGGTTTGCCACTGTTTGGGAGTTCAGAGAGATGACTGAAAGGGTGCAGGAATCTCAAGGGCTGTCTCCTCAACGGACATCTCCTGAGGGGGTTTCAGGCCTGAGGTAGGTTCCCCTAAGCTTCACTGTGGCCATCCTAATGGGGTACCCCAAGACCTGTGCACTCATACCATCAGAACCGAGAAACAGATGAAGCATGTACTGCATACAGATAGCAGAAGCCAGGTAAAAAGACTCATCCCCATAAGTTATGCAAAGAGGCCAAACTCCCCAAACAATATCAGGGGATCCTAGGACCTGTGTCACCAGAATGCCATCTTGGTAGAGTGGGTCACAGTGTCACCCGAGTATGCATTAAAAGATAGATGTGAGTGATGCTCAGGAGTTCTGCAGACCTGGTGAGAGAAATGCCACCCCAAGATTCCTTAGGCTAGGAGTTCATCCTGATATTACTGGGTGCCTTGCCATTGTGTCATGTTCTGTAACATGTAATGGGCCATGCATGCAGGTAACACAAGTAAAAGAAGAGCAGAGAAGCCAGGTTATAGTACTGAAGGGGATGGGAATCCTGGGCCCTGTTACTCAAGAAGTATAGAGAGCTAACAAAGGCACCTTGCATATAGAACCAAAAAGAATAATGAGCATCAGAGACCATGCTCAGATGTAGAACCTGCTGGGGGCAAGGAATGGATAGAATGCGCTGCAGCAGGTCACTGCTGTGCAGCGATCATAGCAACATAGAATCTGATGGCAGATAAGGGCCACTTGACCCACATAGTCTGCCCATTTTCCCTACTACTGCAATATCGCAGACCCTACTTGATCTCCGGCTTACCCTCACTTTCCAATCACTAAGGTTTCTTTATTGATTGCAATGATATGTTTTTGTTGGCTGTATAACCTTGTTGCACACTGTATACTGTACTCTGTCCTAGCTGTAATCTTGCATGGTCCATTCAAAAATGTACTATTCAATTCAAATGTTTCACTTTATGTAACTAATTCCGGATCGCCCCTGAAAAGGGACCTTGAGGCTCAGTGGGCCTACCAGTTAATAAAATGTATTAATTAAATAAATAAATAAATAAATAAATTTGTCTATCCCATGCATTCTGCCATATACTCAGACAATGGGTGAAATGCCTACCCTGGAAAACTGAATTACCATAATGAACTGTGCAGAAACTGAAGAACTGGGGTCTACTGGCCGTGACTACTTATTGTGCAAATGAACTATGGCCTAAAACCGTCCAGTAAAGTCAAGTTCTTGAAATCCATTGGTCCAGTGTATTTTGTTCCACTATCTTGAGGTGTAAAATTACAAAAAGAAGGTTCAGCTCCTGAGTGATTCCAAACCTTCTCTTCGTTTTATCCTTCACCATAAGTATCAAAGTTTCATGGCTGGCTTCTGACAGTGGGGAGTCGGCTGACCCTGGAAGCGCAGATTACTTTTCATAATAAGCAAACGTGATGGCATTAAATAAACACAAGCAGATGCCTGGGAGGTCAGGAAAGCTGACTAGCCTTATAAGTGATAATCCAGAAAGATTTCCCAGGAGGCTGGTGTTGAGTAAAAGTAGACAACACCACTAATCCCGACAAAGTGACATAGCCATGTAACATTAATACTTATGGTGGAGGATAAACTAAAAAAAAGTTTTGGAATTACTCCAGAGATGAGCCTTCTTTTTGCATTTTTTGTGACTAATAACTGCTTGGAAGAGTTTCTCCAATCCTACCCATGTCCCTTTTAGGCTAAGCTAAGTCCTGGACATCCTGGTACATATCAATAGGTTGACACTGTCTAAGGTGTCCACATCCACCAGCTCCAGCAGGCAGTCAAGCAACCCATGCTGCTGGTGGAAGAACAGTCAGCAAGCAATTCCACCATCTAACTCTAGATTCAAGTGTTCACTGGGACATGCCCATACTCATCCAGGAGAGTGATGCAGATCGGCTGTGCTGCTTTGTGAATCAGGGGTTTGTTGGCTGTGCTGCTTTGTGAATCAGGGTTTTGCATTTACATTCTTCACAAAGTTTTAAGCAGGGCAGAGCATTACTAAGCATCACTCCAGCCTGTCAATGCAGTGGGAGCGCCACCACTTGCAACACTGGTGTCCCGGGATAGGGAACGCACAATGTTAAACATTAAAACTAGGGTAAATATGCTAGCCTGTCAGTGTAGTGAGAGTGCTACCACCCACAATGCCGGTGTCCCAGGATAGGGAATGCACAATGTTAAACATTAAAACTAGGGTAAATATGCTAGCCTGTCAGTGTAGTGAGAGTGCTACCGCTCACAATGCCGGTGTCCCAGGATAGGGAACGCACAATGTTAAACATTAAAACTAGAGCAAATATGCCAGCCTGTCAGCGCAGTGGAAGTGCTACCTCTTGCAATGCCAGTGCTCTAGGATAGGGAATGTACAATGTTAAACATTAAATCCAGGGTAAATATCTCGGCCTGTCAGTGCAGCAGGAGTGCTACTGCTCGAAGCACCAGTGTCCTGGGAAAGAGAACATATAATGTTAAACATTGAAAACTAGCATAACTATGCCAGCCTGTCAATGCAATGGGAATGCTATCATTCGCAACATCAGTGACCCAGGTTAGGGAACATGCCTGGATAGGCAGGGACCAGCTGTGAGGAGAAGGATCACACATTACAGAGGACGCTCTCTGGGCAGCTACCTCCATTGCTTTACTACCACCTCTAGATGACCACAGGTGGCAGTGAATCTGGAGCAGCTTGGGGGCATCAGCTGGTGCCAGGCTACACATTCCTGTGTTCTGAAGGAAAGGTATAAAGTAAAGTAGAAAACCCCAGTCAGTAGCAGGATAATGACGCAACCTTCCAAAAGCTGTGCGCCAGTGACGTGAACCTCCTCTGAGCTGGATCCCAAATCATGGTAAGAGTTGGGAAGCTCCACTAACCCCTGCCACAAGGGGCAAGTCTTGAGGGTGGAATACTGCTATTCCTGTGAGAAGCTGGTACAGGGCTGCAAAATGGACTAAAATTGGGCATTAACAGAGCAAGCAAAAAAAATTTATTTATATTGTATTTTACAGCTGTCCATCGGTTGCACTTGTATGGGAGGTTGGTAAAACAATGCACCCGGAAATTCCTTGTTTCAGTGTCTTTAGGGCCTAGACCAGAGTCATGCACATTAACTTTGCAGCATTCAGAGGAAATTCTGGACCAGGCAGATCAATTAGCAAGCCCCTAACTGCTTGCAAGGTGTGAGTTGCCTTGTATTTATTATCTTAAAATGTACCTGTTTAGCAAGTAATAATGAGCAAGTCACCTTTTTCTATTAAGGAAACAGTGCGTAATTTGCCACAATGAAAGGGTATTTATTATAGCAAACATGCACATGGTTTGCCTCACTAGCATTTGCACCCGCCTCAGCTCTTCCTTTGGACTGCTGGTCGCCTTACCTTTTCCCAGGAGACCGAAACGCCACTATTGGACTCAGTGGTAAGTGATTTCCAAGCTAAAAAAAAAACATAGTACCATAGAGAGGGAAAAGAAACTTCATTTTAGACTGCCTACACCAAACAAAGAACTACAAACACATTTAAATAAATAAGGGATACTGTGGACGGCACACTGAAACTGAACTGCGGCCACCAGCAAAGTTTCTTTATTTTATATAATTGCTGAGGCAAAAAAAGGGGAAACCCAGCAATTATATAAAATAAAATATGGGGTGGTGTGTATAAACTCGAAGTTTACACACACCCTCAGTGTTAGATGCTTTAATAAACCCCTCAATCTTCGCTCTTGGGGTTTATGTAGCATCCAACACCTCGGGGGGGGGAAGTAAACTTCTTGTTACACACACCACCCCATATTTTATTCTGTATTTTATTAACTGCTATAACTCCAACAGTGTAATGTACTTTTTATCATCATGTAATTATGTTTATGTATCCTTCTCACTACAGTAAATGCTTTATGCACACACATGGATCACTCCTGAGAACCCCGTTTCTGGCCCTCTATGTTTAACAAGAAATAAACAAATCTGTTACAGTGTTTCATATGTAGTTTTATGTGTGAAACTTTCCTATGATTGTTTTCTGCACACATTTATAAATACATTTGATTATAATAGTGAAAGATCTTCAACTAAATGTTGATAATAAAACTCAGAACTCAACAATAACATAAGATAGCTAGACATTATTCTCTGGCCTTGACTCCACCGTACATTGCTCTCCACCACTTTTGGTACAACGCGATCTCTTCTTTTGACAATACCAGACAGAGGTGGATCTATTTCAGTCCTCCAAAACAGCTAATGCATGTATTAAAAGACACAGCACACATTTAAACATAACATGTTGTTGTCCGTATGAGATTCAGCATACATTAACATGTCAAACTGACTCCATTTTTGTCTTGTTAACTTTTCCCTTAGGTTTGTTTACACAGCAGGTCAGTGTGCCTTACCTCCAACTTCATGGTCCGCTGTTTCAGTTTACGACACCACAGAGTGCTTTGTTCAGAAATGCAAACAGTTACTGGTATTCAGAGTTTGGGATTAAAAGAACAGAAGATATCCACAGAAAACCAGGTACTTCTGTAGCAGCCCATGCAGTCAGCACTATGTTCCTGTCCTAGTAGCTTTACACTTCCTGTATGTCCTTACATCATTCTAAACAACTAATTAATATTCATAGTGTACATCAGGATGGGAGGAGAAAGGAAGGGATTGCTCAATATTTAAAGGTACACTGTCAGACTTAAACTGGCAACATGACAATGTTTTTTAATTCACCACAGTTCTCAACATGTGCATCAGTAAATATGTATATAATACTTTCTCCCATTTTTACAGCTTGGTTTGCAATAATATGTTGAGTTTTCCCTGAAAAATAAATGTGGTAGCCATGTTAGTCCAGTCAACAATGCAGAAAAAGAAAAAAACAAATACATTGCAGGTGATACCTTTTAGTGGACTAACAAAAGTATTTCTGAGACTAGCTTTCGAGATATAATACTCTCTTCTTCAGGTCACTGACCTGACCTAAAGAAGTCTCGAGAATAATTTTGTTAGTCCAATAAAAGGTATCTCCTGCAGCAAATTTATTTTCTTCTTCTGAACCTTAAAAAAGAACATTTCCTTGGGTTGAAAAGAAGTCTTTTCCACAGGACGACTGCCCACAGTGCTCAGCACATTTGACCCCACCAACAGTACATGCGCCAGCATGATCACACTGTCAGTAACCGCGCATTCCATTTGCCTTTGTTTGCTGGCTCACTAACATTTGCACTAGCTTTCTAGTTCCAGCTGCTGTTGGTGCTCAATTTTGAAACATAGAAACATAGACAATGTTGGCAGAGAAAAAAATCATAGTCCATCCAGTCTGCCCAAGTTCCCTAGTTGCCCTGGTACCTGCTGTCTCTCCAAGGTCCTAGCCCTACCCAGTCTCCCTACATTCTCCTTCCAGTTTCTGCCACCCCAAGCAAGCACTATACCTTTAATTCTGTCCCAACCATGCTTGAATCCAACAACAATTTTTGCATCCACCACTTTGGCTGGTAGACTGTTCCATGGCTCCACCACCCTTTCTGTGAAATAATACTTCCTCATATACCTCCAGAACCTTCCTCCTGTTAGTTTTCATTCATGTCCACATAACCATGAGCTAGTACTCAAACTTAATTGCTCCTTACAGTTCACTTAATTCATTTTAGAAACTTGATGGTCTCTATCTTAGCTCCCTCTCCTTCTGGTCTCCAGCAAGTACATGTTCAATGCCTTGAGATTAGGGATGGGTGGACGGCCTGCTCAAATTAGACCCCCTCCTGATCTAATACAGTCCGACATATTCGGGTAGATACAGATTTTACTGCTTGAGTCCTTTACCCGTCTGTCTCTTTTCCTGCAGCCACTTTAGTGTTTTGTAATCTAGTCCTTTCTGCAACAGCAAAAATGCCCTATTAAAAACTCTTTTTATTACAGGTTATTACAGGTTACCATGCCATCACTGTCACTGATGTTCCTTCTGCTCTGTCTAAACAGTAGTATATTTACAATGGCCCCAATGGTGCTGAGGGCCAGGCCCCACAGTGGCAGGGACCTGACTGGGTCCTATCCCATTCATTGCTAAAAAAGGCTCAAGTCTGGCAGTTTCAGTGAGAGATGGCCTCCCTCCCCCAACTAGGGAGCCAGTATCAGAGGCAGAACGAGCAGGTGGGGATATGCAGACGTGTCAGCCCCCACATGGTCATCAGGTCATGTGATGAGGACTGGAGAAAGAGTGCACGAGCTGCAGGATGGTGCAAGTCTGACACCATAATTTGTTGCAACTGAAGACTCCTTCTTTCTTTCCTGCAGCTCGGCTTTACATTCAAATGATCGGCGGTGTGTCTGGAAGTCGGACTCTCAAGTTGTTGCCATTGGTCGGATGGACACAGTCAGTGTGTGGAGCAGCAGACAAACTAGCAGAGAGCCAGGGACCTTCCCAGAACTGGACCTTCATGCTTCCTTCACTGTCAGTCACTCTCAGTCCCAAGCCATCCTGACTCAAGTCCAGTCCCCAAGTCCCCAGTATTCGGCGCCAGCGAGCAGCGTGGTAAAACCCCAAAAAAGAGTTGAATGACTGATTGGTGTGGTTAATGGGACTCAATCTGGCAACCTGTCATCATCATCAACATGATCTGAACCCCCCCAGTGGTCAGGTCTGTCATCAGGCAGGGCGGTGGTCTACCCCAGTCTGCTCTTCAGCCCCCACTTCTCCACTTGGTCAGTAAGTTGCTCAGAAAAGAGTAGTCACTGTCTAGGATGGGGTGTGTGGCAGGCTACAGCTGCTGGTATTAAGGAGGTTAAGGAGGTGAGCTATATTCAGTCGGATGATTATATTTCAAAGCGAGTGAGCTAGATAAAAGAAATCAACAAAGAGTAATAAATCAAACATTGGAAATACAAGCTGATTTACTGGGATTTGTTAGCACTTTACTATATATTAACAAGCTCATTGGTGTGATTCAATAAAAATACAAGAAAGTGACATTTGCATCCAGTAAGGAAATAAAAAGGATATGAAATTGTGTTTATAAGCATGAAACAACAGAGCTGGGGTGGGGAGAGGATCTGAGTGTTTTTTTTTCAACTTGTATTGTAGAGATGTGCAGGGAGTAGAGATGGGGGTACCTGGGAGACAGGGGCCTCTCTTGGAGGGATAGAAGTTTATTGAAGTGGAATAACCTTTCCCCAACTGTTAGCTAGCACTTCTTAGGAACTGGTGGTGGTGCCTGGTATACAGTATGTAAAAAATATTCTTACCCCAGCCCCCCAACACACACACATATATACAAACAACATCCTCATAGGAGTCTCTCTGCCTCATACCTCTCAACCAGATCTCAGCTATCACACAGTCAAAGCCTGGAGGTACACCACTTATTTTATCTCTCAGAAATCCTGTGTCCACCACATGGGAAGGTGATATGTTGCATTTCTCACTGAGACTTTAAAGCAGAAAGTCTTGGCCGGCCTGGTGGCACTGAGGGTTGAGGCGCTGGATGCCACACCTCATGCCATGCCAGTGACCTGAGTTCAGAAACAAGCCAGGGCCATTGGGGGTCAGCAGGGAAGGAGAAGATTGAGCATCTGGAGGACTGCTCTCTTCTCCTGGTGTGGGATCCTGGGTATAATGTGCTCCGTGGTGGCTCCCGGCGGAGGCATTTCGCTCAGTAGCACGGCACATAGAGGGGTTGGCATTGGCAGGACATCTGTGGGAGTAAGTAAAAATCCCTGCCTCCTGATAGGCAAAGGATGGTCTGGGGGCTGGCCACCACACCCAGTGTCGGGTCTCTCTGCTCGTTCCTCTGTTCTCCTCCCTGCCTAGGCTGCTCTTCTAGATTGTACATAGAGCACCTGATAGGAGTAACAGTGTTCCTGCCTCGGGGGGCTCAGAACCTGGGGGGTTGGGCAGCCAAGCTAGTGGATGGAGAACCACCTCCAGAGGAGTCAGGTGGAGGACTTCAGATGGGCGGGATCAGGCATCAAGCTGTGTGTCCATCTGGAGAGAGTTCAGGGTAAGGCAGATCCATAAATAGCGTTAAAAAAAGGCAGAAAGTCTTCATAAGGTTCCATTATGCTGCTCAGTTATCCGCAAACATGAACATTTGTGCAGTGATAGCCATAGTGGTTTGAACTTGCACTGCCACATTTGATATGTGTGTCTCACATTTTGCACATTTTTCACACACCTTGGACTTGGTGAAGAAATGTTGACAGGGCAACCTGCCCTGTAATCATTTGGTGTACCACCAGCTGCTAACAGCAGTCACACTGTACATCCTAACCCTCTTTACTGAGTTTGCATGTATAAGGCAATTGTAGTTCACGCAAGTTCAAGGAATGAGTGTTTCCTGCGTGGTATGGCAGCCTTACCAAATGTTTCCAGAGATCTTGAAAGATGGATTCCGTTACCATGGACCTTAATAAGGAGAGTAAATATTAATAAAATGTCTATGCTACCAAAAAATGTTGAATGTGTTTTATAAAGGAAGAAATATTTTCTTGCTTCCCTCTAGAATTTGCAGAAAACTAGGATACCTTAAGTCAAATATTTTAAATCATAGCAAGCAACGTGGAACAACTAAAAACCTGTAACAGTCAATTAGTCATAGCTGTGATTATTTAGAGAAAACAAGTCAGTTGTATTAACTGACATTACATATTGGTCTGTGAAAAATCAGGTTTTATTATGAAATATCTCACTTTGATCTTCATAAAGGTGCTAACCCTATACACTGAAGAGTCAGTCAGTTCAGCAGCACAGAGTCCAGCATAATAATTTATTCAAAGTAAACAAGTAAGCTTGCTCAACAAGTCAAGTTCTGGATGCATGTTTTACTAAGCTGGCACACGTTCTGGCTACAGGTTTTACTAAGTTAGCACAAGTTCTAGCTGCAGGTTTTACTAAGTTAGCCCAAGTTCTGGCTGCAGGTTTTTGTGTAGTTTGTACAAGTTCTAGCTGAAGGTTTTACTAAGTTAGCCCAAGTTCTGGCTGCAGGTTTTACTCAGTTAGTACAAGTTCTGGCTGCAGGTTTTATTTAGTTAGTACAAGTTCTGGCTGCAGGTTTTACCAAGTTGGCACAAGTTCTGGCTGAAGGTTTTATTAAGTTAGCACAAGTCCTGGCTGCAGGTTTTACCAAGTTGGCACAAGTTCTGGCTGAAGGTTTTACTAAGTTAGCGCAAGTTCTGACTGCAGGTTTTATTAAGTTTGCACAAGTTCTGGCTGCAGGTTTTACCAAGTTAGCACAAGTTCTGGCTGCAGGTTTTATTAAGTTAGTACAAGTTCTGGCTGCAGGTTTTACTAAGTTAGCACAAGTTCTGGCTGCAGGTTTTACCAAGTTAGCACAAGTTCTGGCTGCAGGTTTTACTAAGTTAGTACAAGTTCTGGCTGCAGGTTTTACTAAGTTAGCACAAGTTCTGGCTGCAGGTTTTACTAAGTTAGTACAAGTTCTGGCTGCAGGTTTTATTAAGTTAGCACACGTTCTCGCTGCAGGTTTAACTAAGTTAGCACAAGTTCTGACTGCAGGTTTTACTAAGTTCTGACTGCAGGTTTTACTAAGTCAGCACAAGTTCTGGCTGCAGGTTTAACCAAGTTGGCACAAGTTCTGGCTGCAGGTTTGTGTGTAGTTTGCACAAGCTCTAGTCTGGCTACAGGTTTTTGGCAGAAAAAACAGTACTGGGCAGAAGCCATGATGCTAAATGCCAATGCCAGTGGGGAGTGGGATCAGCTTCCGTCTGTGTCTATCCTCTCTGCTAGCTATTATTAGTGGACATCGATCACAATTTTGTTTTTGGTGGGAAGGGGGTTACAGAGAGAAACATGATAAAAAACAAAGAAAGAAAAACACAGTCCTGATATGAGCTATGAGGAGCTAGCCACGAGACAATGTCAGTTTTAAAATGTTGGTGGGAAGGAATTAGAGGCAAACACTGTTGATAAATTAAAATGTGATTTTATTAGAACAGTTTTATTGGGCATGCCAGCAGAGCTATAAACCTGGCTAAAGGACCAAGATCCAAAAACAGTGCAAAAGGCTGCTGAACTCTCAGACTGATATGCCAAGAGCAGACCTGCTCTGAGGCGAATGGGGCGAGTGTGGCAGCGAGAAAGGAAAAGCACACCTTCAGAGCAGCTAAAACCCTCACTGCCTCCACCAAAACCAGTTAGCCCCAGGTTTCCAAGAAAAGATTTCTCTGAAGTAAGAAATGCTTGCTGGTTATGTAAAGAAACTGGGCACATTGCCAGACAGTGTCCAAGGAGGGCAAGCAATAATACGCAAAGTAGTACCAGAAAGGAAGTGAGTTGTTTGTGTGTCCCTGGAAGCATGCCAGTGAACATGAGGGAACACATGCACCCAATCATGGTAAATGGCTTACAGACGCAGGGGTTAAGGGATACAGGGGCATCCCTGACATTGGTAAAAGGGGATCTGGTACAGCCTGATCAGCTTATACCCAATAAATACGTGACTGTACAGGACTTTGTGGGTGAAGAGATAACATTGCCACTGGCCAATGTTCTCCCAGACTAGGGTGAAACAGGGGAATTGTGACAGGTGGCTGTAGCTAACACATTAGCAGTGGATGTGATCCTGAGTAACAATCTCCAGCAGGGGTGATGCGTGCGGTTACCCGTAGCCAAGCGGCGAGGGAAAATAGCAGTTCCCTGAACCCCACAGCAACCAGTGTGGAAACCACGGAGAGGCTGTTTCCCCAGCCTGTGTCTCCAGATGGGGAGACTGATAAAAAAGGGGAAATTTCCCCAGTAGCAAGTAACCACCCATCTACAGAGGGTTACTCCAAAGAGGGAGTGGTTACCCCTTGTCAGAGGTTAGGGATTGACAGTGATCCTGAGGGCCCTGATGCTAGTGCTAGGGATCCTAGTTTAGTGACTGAAGGGGACTTGTCCCATGTCTTGGGAAGGTGTTAGGGGTTCTCAGCTGCTCAGAGAAGTGACCCTAGTATAGAGAAGCTGAGGGCTTGGGCAAACTCGGACGGTGCACTGGGAGGTGATGGCAGACATAGGGTTTATTGGGAAAATGGACTTATGTATACACGGGCAGTACAGACAGAGGGAGGGATGCTAGGCAGGCAGCTTGTCATTCCCCAGGGATATTGTGAGCAGTTGCTCAAGGTTGTCCATGATATTCCCTTGCCTGTTCATCTGGGAATCGCATGCACAATGCAGCAGTTGGCCCAGAATTTCTACTGGCCTAACTTCACCCAGCCGGTGAAGGAGTATTGCAGGTCTTGTCACCGGTGCCAAGAAATAGGGAAGGTGGGCAAGAAAACCCAAGCTGCCCTGATCCCCTTATCCATAGTGGAGGAGCCATTCCAGAGGGTGGGAATGGATATTGTGGGTCCTTTAAATACACCCAGCTCCTCAGGGAAGAGATTCATCCTGACTGTGGTGGATTATGCCACCTAGTACCCAGAGGCAGTCGCTCTATCCTCACTGAGGATGGACAAAGTGGCAGATGCCTTGCTTGGGATTTTCTCCCATGTTGGGTTTCCGCAAGAGGTAATCACCAATCGAGGGGGTTAATTCATGTTGGACCTGATGAAATGTTTATGGGAGAAGTGTGGGGTGGTGTAGAGATGCACAACACCGTATCACCCACAAGTCAATGGACTTGTGGAACATTTAAATGGTACCCTAAAGTCAATGCTCCAGTGTTTGCTGAACAGCAGGGGAGGGACTGGGAGAAATACCTTCCCCACCTGTTGTTCGCATACAGGAAGGTGCTCCAAGAGTCGATAGAATTTTCCCCCTTCAAACTCTTGTATGGACGCTGGGTACATGGGCCCCTAGACTTGATCCAGGATGACTGGGAAGGGAAGCACGCCACCCAGGGTACTCCCATTGTGGATTATGTCCTAAGGTTTAGGAAAAGGCTGAAGGAGCATGTGAGGACAGCCCAGAGCAACATGGCAGCTGCCCAACAGAAACAAAAGGTATGGTACGAGCGCAGAGCCAGAACTCGCTCGTACATGGTGGGTCAGGAAGTTATGGTCCTTATTTCGGTCCAGAAAGACAAGCTGCAAGCTGAGTGGGCAGGACCATACAAAGCGGTTAGGAAGGTAAATGATGTAAACTACATTGTGGAGTTACCTGACAGAAGACAGACTGAAAAGATGTACCATGTCAACATGATGAAGCCATATGCAAATAGGGTTGACATGGTGTTCTCAGTATATAGTCATGGGGAGGGGATGGATGAAGGAGACCCCCTTCTGGACTTGCTGGAAGAGAGTAAGTGGGAGTCCTCTGTGGAGGCAGTAAAATTGTCTCCCAGCTGACACAGACCAGATCCAGAAAGTGAGGAGAGGCTTTAGCAGACTTTGCCCCTTGTTTGGTGCTAACTGGACTAACCCCTTAGCAACACACGATGTGGAGACAGGGACACAGATGCCCATAAAGGCGACAGCATATCAGGTGTCAGAGGCTGTCCAATAGGACATTAGGAGGTAAGTGGAGGAGATGCTGGATTAGGAGTAATTCAGAGATCCCACAGCCCTGGCCTCATCCATAGTCCTTGTGCCCAAGTCAGATGGCTCAACTCATTTCTGTGTGGAATGTCATGGACCGAATGCAGTCACGAAGTCCGACACCCACCCGATTCCCCGAACAGAAGAACTCCTGGACAAGTTGGGAGGGGCGATCTACCTTACAACTATTGACCTGACCAAGGGGTATTGGCAGGTAAAATTGACAGACACAGCTAGGGAGAGGTCGGCCTTCATCACTCTGACAGGCTTATTTGAGTTTAAAGTAATGCCTTTCAGAATGAAGAACGCCCCAGCCACTTTCCAAAGGTTGGTGAACCAGGTGTTGAATGGTGCTGAGGAGTACGTCATTGCCATCTTTAGTACCAGCTGGGAAGAACACCTTTCCCACCTTAGGGAAGTGCCGGGCAGGATACAGAGGGCGGGCTCACTGTCAAAGCCAAGAAGTGCCAGGTGGCCATGGAGGAAGTGGCATACCTCGGGCATGTGGACCGGGACAGCTCCATCCTAACCAAATAAAGATAGAGGTGATTCAGGCGTGGTGCAGACCAGAAACCCAGAAGCAGGTCGGGACTTTCTAGGAACAGCAGGGTACTACAGGAAATTTGTACTCAATTACCATGCCTGGCTGCTCCCTATCTGACCTGACAAAGAAAAGATGCCAAAGAAAATTACTTGGTGCCCAGCCTGTGAGGAAGCCTTCACCAGACTGAAGGAGGCACTGTGGTGCTCCTGATTTGACAAGTCCGGACTATAGCAAAACCTTTATAGTTCAGATGGATGCCTGAGATGTGGGTATTGGGGCAGTACTTAGCCAGATGTCTAGCCAAGGGACAGACCACCGGTAGCATTCCTGAGTCGGAAGCTGCTCCCCAGGAGCAAGCATACTCCATGAGTGGAAAAGGGTGTCTTGCCATAGTATGGGCCCTGAAGAAATTAGAGTCATACTTGTATGGGCAGCATTTTGTGGTGCAGGCTGACCACAACCCCTGGTTTGGCTGGCACGAGTGGGAAAGAGCAATGGCAGACTACTAAGATGGGTCTTGTTTTACAAGGGTATGATCTAAAAATCATACATAGGGCTGGAGTGAAGAACAAGAACTCCGATGGGCTGTCTAGGGTCTAAGAGGAGTGGAATTGATTTGGGAAGCTCATCCCATGTAGGGATATATCCCCAAATTCAGTCTAGACAGGGAGGGTGTGGCGTAGACAGCCCATTCTGAGTGCTGTATAATATTTTCTATATAAAATGTATTAATGACTGTCTCTGCTGAAAAATCAAATGCTCTAGGAATGACTTCACTTATCCACCCCCCCAGATTTCAGCTCACAGCTGCAGGCCAAGAGAACTGCTGACAGCATGTAACACACACCCAGTTTTTAGAGACAATGTGTTACCTGGAAGACTTTAATCAAGGATCCTTTTTCTCTGAGTTAATTACAGAGTTGTTTTGGGTTAACTTTGTTAAGAGGGAAAATCATAAAAAAGGTTTATAATGTTGAAGAGAAAACACAGGTTATTACACAGAGGTGAGAGGTCATAAATGCTCATATGAAGCCTGTATGAGGAGGGTACAGCATGAGATCAAAGTGGTGTCATTGAAATTGAGTTATGCTAAGGTTGCAGAATTAATACTTGAAATTACATCCTGTGGTTATATAGAAATACATATTTTTAGATATTTTGACAGAGGAGGAGCTGGATGACCTCATCCAAAAGGGGTTAGCAGATACAGCTTGCAAAGATTATTCTTTTTCACTACAGAGACACTTTTATCTGACACTGACAAAGAAAACATCTGAGTACTGAAAACAGGTATTTAGAAAGCTAGACAAAATCTAAATATAGTTGTAGGAGTTGCACTGTTTTAAACCTTGTTTTGTTTAAAGATATGTATGTCTTGCGATATAAGAGTTCTGTATAATATGTTTGACATATTATTATATATTTTAGTAAAAACTCTAATTTTAGGGCAAACCTGGTCTGTCTTTGAATTGCTTTCTTTTGCTAAGAAATATTTATGGTTATAGCAGACAGCAGACATAAGCTTGTAGGGTGGTACCAAACTGGAAAGAGAAGCATTTTAAATCTGAGGTCTTTATTAAAGTTTTAAAGGATTCATCTCTGAATATCTGGTTAGGTGCCCGTAGGCAAAGATATCTGGCCCCCCTAAGACAGCTATATCTGAACCTGTGCATTGGGTATGCTAGGAAGAGGTTAACAGTTTGAATCCTTTCAGAACTGAGACCAAAGGCTAATCCAAACTCACAAAAACAGACAAGAGGGTTACCTTGTCTTACACTGTTCACAAGACTGCACTCAGAGGATGGCACTTTGGGAGTAGAGTGCCTGACCTGCTGAGGGCATCTGTGACACAGTGTAGTCACAGCAGTTTTGCAAGGAAAAACTACAAGTACTCAGTGTACATACTATGTCCCCCTTTCCCCAATACACCCTGTTAGCAATGCATTATGCCAAAATCCAAATGACTTGTCAGTACTTTTTTTTTTTTTGTAAAATTTATTTTTTCTGCCTCGTAAAAAAGCATGGGACTAAGAGAAGACAGAGTTGCCATAAGCATCTTTCCCAGTCCTTTTGACTTTCATGCAAAATTACCTAATTTTGTGAAAGACAGGACATGAAACTTACAAGAACAGGAGGCTGAGTTTCAACTGTTAGAAAATACATCTTATAAAACAGAGCAATATTTTGTTGAGAGAGAAAGATGATTTAGAGCACCTTTCCCAGTCCATTTGACTTCCATGCATATATTATCCCTTCATGCACTGATTCTGGAATTGCATTTTATTCATTTTGCAGAATTCAAAACCTAAATGCTGAGGACAGTAATGAAATACAATTCCAGAATCAATGCAAGAAGGGGTAATTTATGCATGAAAGTCAAACAGACTGGGAAAAGTGTTCTTTAAAACTTGTTATAAAGCAGACATTGACAAACAGCAGTGAAGTTACCAACATTACTAGTTGCAATACAACTTCCTAACAGACACAGTTAGAGTAGCACTCCAAATGGTATCAGTAGCTTGGAGGCATGCCAACTCAGCATTCAGCAACCCTGGAGAAATGGACCGTATCAAAAAGGCATTAAAAATATGAATTTGTCAACTTTGTTTCAAAACCTGAAACACACATAGTTTTTATAGAAATGTATTTTGAATGTTGCTGCCTCTTTTGCTTATAAAAACCACTGCACGTGATTTTTAAACTTTGGGAAAAATGGATCCTGTAAGCTTTCTGACAGGGAAGACTAGACTGTGAGTTCTGGAGATGACATTAGCAGCAGCTCTTCACCGAAACTGGCTTTTTTGAACAGGTAGTTAAACCAGGGTTACAAAATAGTTCATAACGTTAAAATGAAGTAACACAGAAACTTAATTTTTGGTACATGATTTATTGGTGGTATACTTATTCAAATTCTGCAAAGGAGCACTTTTGGCCAGAGTCCCTCTTTAAAGGGACACTGTCAACCCCCTTAGGCCTGAAAGTGTCCCTAGTTTAAAAAAATACATTTTATGATTGTCAACATTCTGTAAAGATTGCTGATGTAGCTGGTAGTTTGATTCTATTTTTTCATTAAAAAATTGACAGACTGTCCACTATACTGCTGTTACCACACAAAAACAGGTTTGCTTACATTTCTTGATGAGCTCCAACTAAATCTTTCCTGGACTTGGGAACACCCACAACACAGTCTAGCCACTCATGATGCATTGGGAGAAAAGAAGCCTAATGAATCATGAGTGACTGCACTGTTTGGGAGTGTTTCTAATGCTCAGGAAGTATGTAGTAAGAACAGATCCAGGATTGTAAACAAAACAAGGTCGTTCATAAATATACATTACCATGCATTTCAGTTCTACTTAACAAGGAGAAAGACAAAACAAACAGCAATATCAATGCATTTCAGAGAAGGTAAACAATCATAAAGTGTAGGTTTTTAACTAGAAATACTATGATGAAAAACAGGTTAACAGTGTCCCTTTAAGACCATCAGCAGATACTTAATGTAATCTTTTCTACTCTGCATCTCAAAAGCTGAACAGTAGCAAAGCTGGGCAAAAAGTCTGACCCTACATTTTGTAACAGTAAAAGATTCAGTTATCTTCCACTTTTATTTGCAGGTAAACTTTTTCACGTCTAACAGAAATTAAATATTTTGAAATGTTTTAAATTATTTTTTATAAAATAGTCATTTCTTTAAGTAA
Source organism: Neoceratodus forsteri (assembly GCA_016271365.2). NCBI lineage: Eukaryota > Metazoa > Chordata > Ceratodontiformes > Ceratodontidae > Neoceratodus > Neoceratodus forsteri. Next base: position 359,844,494 of record CM057457.1, on the reverse strand, counting down.
AAAGTATGTTCGTTTTTTTGGGGCTTCAAAATAGTATTGGGGACATGAAAAGGAATTGGATCCAGGAAAAAACATAAAGTGCACATTATAGGAAATAAGCAATGTGTTTATCATATATAACTGCATGCTATTTACAGTATTTGCCTGCCCCGATATCTGTAAATGAGATTTCCTTTGTCCCTGCATGTTTACCAGTTACAATAATTTCAGCGGATAAATAAGTAGGAAGAACCTAGAACAGCAAGTGTAACAGATACAACATGGTAACATTTTGTTGAACGCTGCATAAGTACTGTCTTTTACAGTTCCATTAGTCTTCAGTTATCTAAGAAATGGGAGAAAACAATACACAATCAGCCATGAAAAGGATGTGGGACTGGGCGGAGTTTATGTTATGGTTTAGTGTCTGTTTTTTGCCTCTTCCAAAGGTGACAACCTTACCTGGTGTATGTATATTTTCATCTCTCATGTATTCATCTAGAGGATGTTTTAAACTGTCAGGTGTTACAGTATGAACAGTTTCTAGCAAGAACCAATACAGCTGCAGCTGAGTCGAGGTCTGTTGGAACACAGCACTGTCTTCCATGTCCAAGATGGCAGGCGGCGTTGTTTGTACATGCATGACGACTCATGCATGTGCAGATAACTCTGGTGGCCATCTTGGACATGGCAGACTATACTGCTGTGCCACCAGAATTTAGTGCGGATGCGTGAGTCATCATGCATGCATGAGTCATCATGCATGCATGAATCATCACACATGTGCAGATCACTCCACTTGCCATCCTGGACAAGGTGGACAGTGACATGTTCCACTGGTCCTTACAGACAAAATAGTGCGATGAATACACAGTGATTGCTGTTCACCTCCACTATTTTAAAAAAGTGCAGTCAGTATCTGGAAAACTCCTTATACTCTACTGTGCTAGCAAGATGGTTGCAAGACTACACCCACTGCAACCATAAAATGTAAAGTAAGTCCAGTGAATGTATGTCAATGCATTTAAACTTTTACTCATAACTTTGTCAAAATATATTTATATAAAATTTTCAACATGGCTTTTTGGGGACCCCACCTCTTGAACAAGGTTGGTGAAATTTTCAGATCTATCTTGAAGGATAATGTTTGCAGTCACTCTGGAAAAATCACCTTTTGGGTGAGATTTGAACATTTTGACCTACAGGGTTCATGAGGTGGGATCATAAGCAGACTGTTGAAAAGTGGGTGAGAAAATGTGGTAAAGTGACTAAGTTATGAGTGAATGTTGAAATAGTTCAACATTCACTCATAACTTCATTAATTTTCCACTAAACCTTCAACATGGCCTCTTTGGGACCCCATCTCATGAATAAGGCAGGTGAAATGTTTCAGATCCAGGCAGAAAGGTGATTTCACAGTCACTCCGCGAAATCATCTTTCAGGCGGGGTTTAAACATTTTCTCCTGCTAGGTTCATGACTTGAAGCCATAAGAATGCTGGGCAGGATTCATAAAGCAGATCGCTGGGTGTAAATGAGATGAGCCGACACCAGGATGTGCCAGCAAAAAAAGTGCTATGCACAAAGAGATATGGCGCAGGATGCGCTGTACATATCCCCACTGTGAATCGCGCATTTGTCACATGGTGCAAGTGGAGATGCTCCAGCGCAACCGTGTTGCACAAAACCACCCAGGGCAGCAGAACAGTGAATAAGGAGCAACCCATCAGGGAATGGAGGAGCAACAGGGGAAAACTGCAGTGGGACAAAGCATTCAGGGACACATTCCCAAAGGGACAAGCCAGAGTGGCAAAGGGCCCAACAGTGGCCACAGCAGATGAAGTGCACAGACAGGGCACACAGATCAACACCCAGTACCACATGACACAACCCACACAGGACCACAGCAGGCACATATGACAGGCACACTGTTGCCCGCAAGGTGCTACATATCTACCGGGGAAACCATATAGCATGGTGGTGTCCAAAGGACATGACCACCTGCACAGGAGTCAGGGATGTAGGGGTGTACAAAGCTACATAGGGCCACACTGAGCACAGGCTGGGTGGCACACAGGTGAGATCACTGTGCCACACAGGCATGTTATGCCCCCAACCACTGTAGACTGCATGCAGGTCTGATGACTGACAGTGCAGCAGCGCAACAAATGCATGCCACAGGCATAACACAGACCAGGAGCACAGACATAGAAAGCATGACACCATACCCACCCACAAGCCACAGGCAACACGGTGGGCCCTCAGTGGGTGGGACATGGCAGGGGTGCAGAAGGTAGCTGTATGCATAACACATGTGCAGATGTGTGTGGCAGCAAGGTGACAGAGGGCAGCTACAGACAACAACCTAACACAACAAGATACAGTAAATGACCACAGACAATGGTACAGATAAATAACAGTTTACTTAAACAAACAACAATAACAACAACTATTTACAATAACATTGAAAAATAGGGAAGGGGAGTGTGGGTGTATGTACAATAACAGAGGAAAGCAGGAGAGGAATGTGGCTGCTGGAGCTGGTATTTGGAATGGGTGAGGAAACTATGGGAAAGAAGGGAGGGTAAACAATGCATTAACAGTCCATAATTCATGCCAATGGGCGTGTCATGGGATGATGCACACATCACTGGCCTCTGGATGACAGCAGTGTAATCACTGTCAATAGTGCCCAAAGCAGTCAACCCTGCCTCCTAAATGGTGGATGCAAAGTGTCCTCTAGCATGCTGCACTTGGAGTCCCATGTTCTGAGGCACCTCTCGATGTCATCCCCCATGGCCTCGACCAACTTCAAGCCACCCTGTGGACCTAGAGTAGGGAATACAGAGAAAAGGGACTAAGTGCTATGTTCCAACCACCCCACCCCTCTGTGCATATGCTGGAAGCATCCACCATGGAAATGGCCAAAAGCCCACCAGGCACAATGCACACTGCAACAGGTGGGCACATGGTGCCACACCATGATTGTGCGCAGTAACTGAGTGGGTACATGTCCCACGCATACAGGCAAGGGCATGTGCAGAGGGGCATAAGGGCAAGCCACATACAATACGTGCACAAGGTAGTGGCCTGCACAAGCATGTAGGCCCCATCAGGACACCGATGGAGCACCACTGTGTGTCCACAGTGGGCACAGCATACACACACAGTGGTAGCCTATGCAGGGACCATGTGCACTGTGGAGCAGGCACACCCTGCACCAAACACACTAAAAGTGTCTGCATGTCCAGCGACACATGGACTGGTACAGTGCGCCAGCAATACCCACCTGAGCAGACACCCACCCACCTGACACACATTGAAAAGAGCACTCACTGCACCAGCATGGCCCCTCCATATGCACCTCCAGTGGCCCTCTGCACCCACAACTCAACTCCCTCCGCAGCCCACCACCTGGCTGCCAGCCCTGCATGGAAAACAAAAGCAGATAATGACATGAGGAGATGTGATGTGAGAGCCTCCCACAACACCAGTGGGGCATGCAGTAAAGGTGTCAACCAACAGTGCACCAGTGATGATAGGCCCAGCAGTGTGCATCAGTGCACAGCACCCCATCCTGTGACCCCCACATGTGCAGATGTAGGCATGCAATGCAAATGTCAGTACCACCCCATGCATGCCACAGTGGCTCCGCCCCATCCAAGCACCATGGCACATACCCACCCATGGGACATGTGGTAGATGGCAACACAATGCAAGTGCAGCTGTGTCCACGTGTGTGTGCCCTGTGAGTGTATTGGCATGTGGTGCAGCTGCCTCAGCCCCAATGTGCACGACATGCAAATGCACAACTGTGACATACCTGGTCGTGGCACCAGATCCCTCGCGGCACTGTCCCGCAGGCTCTCCAGGTGCACCCTGTCCCTGTACTGCAGGTCACTGTATCAGTGCCTGCACTGCTTCCCATTGCAGGGTACATCAGTCCTCCGCACCAGCTGAACCACTATCCTGGCCCAAACTGCTGACCTGGGCTCCTGCAGGTTCTCCTGGCTGAACAGCTGGCCCTTCACCCACATCACTAGGGCTACAGGCTGAACAGCTCAACCTCAGACCAGTTAATGGCCCTGGGGCCTTCCCTCTGTGCACGTGGCATTGCAACAGCTTTTGCAGCATAGCAAGTAGTCCCAGTAAGGTCTGTGCAAGCGTAGGCCATTGCACTAGGCCATGTGCAAGGTACCGTGCACGGTGCGCTGAAGTGCGATTGGCACCAATGGCACTGATGCACACATGCGCACTGCGCAATGACATGGCAGGAAAGCAGGGTCATGGAACATGGCCAGGTCATGCATGTGCACAATGTACTTGCACACCATGTTGTGTCTGGTGCACATTGGCACGCAGGGCAATGGTGATGCGCAGTAGTTCACAGGCACGCAACAGTAGCCTTTGCTCAATCAAAGCATGCAATGGGACAGGTGTCACAGTGGGCATCACACACGTGGACATGCATTTGCATACAGATGTCATCACGCATCGAGCGCAAGCAGACTGGTGATGACACGACTGTTAGGCTGACCACAAATCCACAGTTATGCACCGAGGGATTTGCGCCGTATTCAGGAACATGCCCCGAACACACTGCACATGCACAGCACATTCGCCATGTGGAGATATGCCCAGTGCAGCAGATGCATCCTGCTGATTGAGATGAGCTGAGGGCAATTATGCAGTTCACAGACATTGCTCTCAGTTCAGCCCATTACCAAATTCAGAGGAATCTAACCTATTTAGTAGACCCCGGAGCCGCCGTTGGCCGTCGGAATCATGGACCGCAATTCACATCAGTTGCAATTAGTTGCAATTGCCTTGAATTGCAGTCATAATTCTGTGCAGTTGCAATTATTAAAAGTCGACAAATCAGTGACTGCTGGCCTTAATCATGTCCTGCCCTCCCAAACGTCATCTCTGATACTTAACTCTACTTTTTTTATTAATAAAATTATTTGTATTTTGCAACTTTCACTTTAAGTCTAGCAGAGAAACTCAGCCACCAATCAAATGTTCCTGACTCCTCCATGAAACCCATCCAATGAGTAAGAGAGGAGGAGGAGCCAGGAGGAATATGCTCTCAGTGTATGCAGAATCCAGCATGGTCTCATTTGTGTGGGCAGAAGGAGAGCAGAATTTTGCGGCATCGAGGAAAGTAGTAGTGTGTACAGTGTAGTGGCACTTGGAGAAAAAACATGGACTATCAGTCAGCGGAGAGAATTAGAGATAAATCAGTCAGGGGAGGAAGGGATCCTTGAAGGAAGCGAGTTGCCCGAGTGAGCCGAGGAAAGAAAGAGAGGTTGCTGGGTGAGTGGGTTGGCTGGAGCTCCATTGACCGGGCGAGCTAAGCCAGAGTCAGGTCGGGAGAAAGACCTTGGTGAAGGTCTGTGTGTCCATCCGTGGCATGCCAGGACCAAGCAGTAGACAGTACTACAGCACACTGGAGTATCTGGACTGAAGTTGGGAGGGAGGAGGGGGAAAAGTGCTCACTTCAGTTGCATTGATGTTGAGGAGCAGACCGACCGACCATCCAGTCATCACCGTCCGTGACCAGTACGTGTGAGTGAGGCCTGGGCTAGTAAAAAAACAACTAGTAGTAGTGCTGGGTTGCTGGGGGCGGTGGGAGTAAAGCATGAACCACGTGTGGCAGGCAGCAACAGCAAGCCTGAGCAGCCTGCAAAAAAAGTGTGAGTCAGGCACTAAGGCAGTTGGGACAGGGTGAGAGTACCGTAGCACTGCTGGAGTGGAGTGGAGGACTGGCAATGTGGTTCCCTGGGGCAGCGGCACACTGAGCACAGCATTTAGGAGGAGGAAGTAGGGAAGGAATGGAAGGGGTCTCAGCAGAGTCGAGGGCCAGGCCAGCCTGCAGGACTGCAGAGGAGGAGTAGTGTGAAAGTGGACCCGGACCCATCAAGATGAACTCGAAGCTCAGAGCAGAGCCTGCCATCAGTTGCTTGCCAGCCAACACACAGGAGGTAAGGGTGATTTGTTGCTGTCAGTGTTTTCATTCTCCTTTCAAACAGTTTAGTTTTTTCTATCAATTAGCCAGTAGTGCCCCCAGTTTCTGTCATCTGTTCCTACTTCCTTCCCTCCTAGGTCTTGGACTCTGTTGGTGGTACAGTATATTTAAGCAATATACCCCAAGAGGTGTGGGTAATGCCAGGATTTACCCATGGCTGGTGTGTTGTTTGGTCCCGAGGTGGAGCCAAGGGACCAGCAACACACCAGCCGTGGGAAGAGGGATATTGCTATTATACAATTGGAAATGTTGTAAAGAAATATTTTTTATTTGAAAAGTTGTTTTTTTGAGACATCGTGGAATGCTTCTTGAAGAAGTGGGGGAGCAGTGCTTAGCTGACTGGTATATGCTGGGAGATTGCTGTTGGAAGGGGTTCGAGTTATTACGGGTTCATTCACTTCAAAAAAAAGATACAGATTTTTTTGTATTGTTGGGAGTTGAGACGTTTGGTTTTGTGTCCAGAATGGTGGCAAACAAATGTTCTAGCTGTTCATCATCAAATCATCAATTATTTTAAATGACGAGTCTATTTTCTTTAGTTTTTAAATTTACCGCTTAGCGTGTGAGTCAAGATAGTGGCTTTAGCTTTGATGTGTGGACATCGGAGTGATTGGGGTTGGGGGTGATTGACTGGCTGGCACTTTTTCCAGTGTGGTGATGCTATGATTTACACATTTAAAATTGTGCCAGCCAGCCAATCAGAGAACAGTATTTTGATGCCTTTGTATAATATACCATTGGGAATGTTAATTGGTTTCTGAGTCTATATGATTCGAATAGTGGCTGGGCAGTGGGCAGTGGGCACTGGAGCCAGCCATTCACTGATTGCCAGGTGGTAACCCTCAACCTCACTTCCCTGCCCTCTTCTACTTCTCGTTATAACCTTTGCTTAACCCATTAAGTAGGCATGTATGTTGAAAATTGAAATTACTGATGCTTATATGACACACTAGCAGCTTGCTTTATCTCCAATTTTAGCTGCCAAAAGCTAAAAGCCTGGGGAACAGGGACTGGGAGGGAGCCATATAATAGACTGCTAAAATTAAAATATTTCAACTAAATAGCAAGTTACTAACCTTCTTGCTAGCAGAAATAGGCCACACTGTCTATCCAGTCTGCAGCTAGCACCCCCCACTTTCTGCAGCTGCCCTTCCCCAATTGCCCCCCCCCCAGATGAATGCTGATTGGCCTGTAACCAGATTAAGCTGTTGGTGGTATTTTGGTTAGTGAATGGGGGAAATTTGGCCAGGGGCCAGATGGGGCCAGATGGGGTGCACCCCAGGGTCCTTAAAGAACTAAGAGAGGTGGTGGCTGAACCTCTGGCTATCCTGTTCAGCCAATCACTGGAAACAGGGGAGGTACCCAAAGACTGGAGGACAGCAGATGTAGTCCCCTTATACAAAAGTGGGAACAAAGAGGAAGCAGGGAACTACAGACCAGTCAGCCTCACCTTGGTAGTGGAAAGATCTTGAAGCACTACTGAAGGAGAGATTGGTGGAACATCTGGTTGTCAATGGACTACAGGACCCAAGGCAGCATGGTTTCACCAGGGGGAGGTCATGTCAGACCAACCTCATTGAATTTTTTGACTGGGTGACTAGGGAGGTGGATCAGGGGAGGGCAGTGGACATGGCCTATCTGGACTTCAGCAAGGCCTTTGACACTGTGCCACATAGAAGACTATTACACAAACTGGGGAATATGGGTGTGGGCAGGACAGTAGTGTGGTGGGTAGGTAACTGGCTGGGTGGCAGGACACAGAGGGTGGTGGTAAATGGCTGTCACTCCACAGAGGGAAGAGTGACCAGTGGGGTACCACAGGGATCAGTGCTGGGACCGGTCCTATTCAACATCTTCATCAGTGACATTGCACAGGATCTAGAAGGCAGAATTTCACTGTTCGCTGATGACACAAAGCTCTGTAACAGAGTAGACACACCAGAGGGTGTAGACAGAATGAGAAGGACCTGCAGAAACTTGAAGAATGGTCAAGGGTTTGGCAGTTGAAATTCAATGCAAAGAAGTGCAAGATAATGCATATGGGGCACAAAACCCAGGCACAATATATCAGTTGGGGGTGAGGATATAGCATGCACCAAGGAGGAAAGGGATCTTGGGGTTGTCATCCTGATGACCTCAAGGTAGGGAAACAGTGTGACAAGGCATCAGGTAAAGCAAATAGGATGCTGGGATGTATAGGCAGAGGCATCACCAGCAGGAAAGGGAGGTCATAATCCCGCTATACAAGACACTTGTGAGGCCTCCACCTGAGTACAGTGTACAGTTCTGGAGACCATACCTCAGTAAGGACATAGACAGGGTAGAGAAGGTTCAGAGGAGGGCAACAAAGATGGTGCATGGATTGCATCACAAGTCCTATGAAGACAGGTTGAAGGAACTGAACATGTACTCCCTGGAGGAGAGGAGGGAGAGAGGGGATATGATAGAGACATACAAGTATCTTACAGGGAGGAACAGGGTGCAGGAAAACACTATTTTTAAGCGAAAAATATGTTTCAGGACTAGAGGGCATGGGATGAAGTTGGAGGAGGGACGATCCAGAGGAAACATGAAAAGAATTTCTTCACAGAACGGGTGGTAGACAAGTGGAACACCCTGCCAGAGGAAGTGGTGGGGGCTGAAACAATCACGGGATTTAAGAATGCATGGATAGACATAAAGGAATTCTAGAGGTCAGGGTGAGAAATAGACTTCTAGGAAAACAAACTGAACTTACAAGCTCAAATGGGCAGACTGGGTGGGCCATAGGCCCTTATCTGCCGACACTGTCTATGTATCTATGTATGTATCTATGACACCGGGGAAATTTTCCTACTCTTTTTCAGTAAGTGCCATGGGATCTTTAACATCTACCTGAACTACCACCAGAACAGGCAGATGGAGACCTCGGTTTAACATTTCATCCTAAAGACAGCACCTCAGAAGTACAATACCCCCATGCTGCACTACAGTGTTAGTATTGGGATTTAACCCAAGTACCAAGTGTGGAAACTGAACCCACAGCCTTCTGACAACCTTCTAATCTCCCGGCCTCAGAGGCAAGTGTGCTACCTGCTGAGCCACTGACATTGTTAACTTAGACCTTGCTTTCCTCCTTTTCTGCAAATGTATTCCCTTGTTGCCATCAATGCCTTGCCACAGAAAGTAAGGCAGCTGCTCATGTCATGTTACTATATGTCACTGCCCTCTGCTCAGTCTTATTGGTTTCATTTCTGTTTTCTTCCTAATTCCTCAGTGTTTGTTAAAGCTTGTATTTTACATGGGCTGAATACTGTCTGAAACCAGTAATAATATTGTAGATTGATGTACTTTTGTTAATTGTTCCAGTGCAAGTGCATTTATATTGTAAACTGTCATGTGCAACACAGGTGTAGGTTGTGTCTTATTGTGGAAGTACTGTTGGAGGATACCCCCTGCCACATGGGTGTACAGAAATTGGGGCAGTGACAGTCACTATGAGCCTGAGGTTGTAAACTGAAGCTCCTAGAATTGTTAATGGGTTAACAGTGGTGTGCAGGTCCCATCAAGCCCTGTCCTTAGCTAGTAAATTACCTCAAAAGGCAAGTACAAACTACAAAGAGAGCCAATACTGAAATGAATAGGGGAAAGTGAAAATTTGGCTTCAGTCATGGTTGGGCAAGTGCTAAAAGTTATGATTGTAATCCCCCTGTGGGTTTTGATGTTGTCCAATGTGACAATCATCTCTTTTTTTCTACTCTGAGTCCTGCTTGTAGTCTGATTGTGAAATTTTTGAGTAGGGCAAGCAAGATAGTATTAAATGCCTTCTGGTGCTGAGCATGAAAATAGAAAATGGACTTGGGATGACTGACATCACCTCAGTCACATATATTGCTTCAACTACAGCAGTGCTAGTCCTTAATTCCCTTCACCTCTCCATCATGAAATACTTTTTTAAATCAACCACTTTAACACAACATAAGGGCTCGACTGCAGTTCTTGGGTCAGAAATACAAATAGGAGGCAGTATATGCAGTGGTTTAAGGCTCTGAGCTGCAGACCTGGAGACCTGGGTTTGAATCCCACAGCTCCCACTTGCATACTGTGTGACCCTAAGCAAGTCACTTAACTTCCTTGTGCTCCCAGGTCACACCTGGAAACAAGCTTCAGCTTAGTGTGCCTCTCCTGGTTAAATAAAAAAATATGGCGGTCCTAATTTGTTACATGTAGAGTCAATATTGAGCAAACATAAATGAATGCACTGCAAAGGGTTTCTTCTAATTGCACTCAAAAAGTATAACTTTCTACTGTATTCACTAAGTAAATGAATGTGCTGTAGAGTTTGTCCACTAACTGCATGACTTGCTAGTACATAAAATTCAGCAATGGTAGGAGTTGAAAAAATTGGTTGAATTTTCTTTACTGAGTCGAAGTCATAAATTTTAAACTAGTTGAAAAAATCAGTCATAATGTGTGGTAAGTCAGTCATAATTGTTTTTTTCAACTGACTCCAGGGTCTACTATTTAGCATCTCATTATACCTGCTCCAAACCTCATTTGCATGCCCCGAGCCATAAATGCTCCTAACTCAGCCCACACAGAGCATAGGTGACTGACAGGATTTACAGACTTGAAGGTACACATTTCCTAAGGCTTTGTAGCTGCAGCAGATGACATGGCAGCTACAAAGCCTTAGGAAACAGTGGACAGCCAAGTATAATCCAGACATGTGCATGGACAACACTGTCCCACAACCCACCCTAGGCACGGCTGGGGGGGGAATGGTTGTGGGTGGTGTGACTGCAAAAACAGAGACAGATGCCGTACGTGTTGTACTCCTGGCCACCAGCTGGTGTTCCATGCCATACAATGCCTATGGCATGTCCAGGGATGTGCATCTTTCTGTAGTAATGCACATGGACAGGGTGGCCACAGCACAAATGTCCTTTGACAGTCCAAGACACTGTTGCAGACGTGCATTGCAGGCAAGTCTTTGGCTGGCAGTGTGCCAGTAAACAGCTGCCCCTGGATGGTGGTACATGCCACTCATGGTCCCTGCATGTGCATGTCTAATGTCTGTGTCTTCTATCCCACAGTAGCCAACATGTCTGGAGGAGACAGTGCTGCTAGACGCAGGTGGCCAAACTTTACAAATGATGAAGAAACAGACCTCATAGAGGCATACAATCTGTGCAGGGATTTCCTGTTTGGCAGGGGTGGCAGCCAAGCACTGCGGAATGAGGGCTGGAAGGCAGTGGCATGGCTTGTAAATGTGGCAGGGAAATACAGCAGAACCCCCCCCCCAGAGTGTAGGAAATACCTAAATGATGGGAAGAGGCAGGCCAAGGGGAAGATGGCACACATCAAGGCCTCTCTGAGAAGGACAGAGGGTGGTCCGTAGTCAGGGGTGTGGCTCACACCAAATGAAGAGCTGCTCGTGGCCAGCAATGGCCATGCAACCATGCAGGGTGTTCCTGGAGGGGGGTTCCAGATGGGTGGAAGCCCATCACAGCACTATGAGTATACATGCCCCTGACGTGTGTCACATCACGTGCGTGTTTCATGTTTGCCATGACAGCCCCACTGTGTGTGACAGGCAGCCCATGTTCCTGTGTACATTGCCATGGGTGGGTGTGGCCCACCCGTGGCCCATGCTGTGCACGTCTGTGTCAGCCAGGCCATGCCGGGGCGGGGTTTATGTGTAGTTGTGGTGCTCAGCATACCAGTGGTGCCTTCCCACTGTTGGTTGGCCATGGTGTTGCATTGTTCCTCATGGTGCCATGTGGGCATGTAAGGGCACTGGGCCACTCCAGCTGTTGCTGGTGCATAGCTGCAGCAGCAGAATGGGCATTGCATGTCTGTGCCAGGGACTGTCATGCGCAACTATGGCACACCGTTATGTCACACTGTACATGCTTGTCTGCCGCTACTGTTTCAATTGTATGTGACAATGTCTCCCTTCTGTCTTTCGGAGCTCCATCATGCCTCACGGGTGCTGCTGTGTCCACTGCTGCATGGGATGCCTTAACAGGCGATGATGCAGGGCCATCCTTTCCTCGGAGCTGCTGGCATGACAGAGGACGGTGGCATCCCTGGCCTATCCCACACAACAGTGTCCCCAGCTGCATCACCAGTAGTGGCAGGCCCATCTAACCCCTCAGCTAGCGGTGCCACTGCTGGTGAGTGTGACACCTCTTGGCTGGAGGGTTTCCTGGGTTTGCCTGATGATGACCCAGAGGACACGGTGGACATTACAGATTTATTTATTTAGTTTTTGTTTACCGGGTAGGGTGTCGTAGCCACAAAATATGACTATTTTCAGACACGACCCGGGAGGTTACAACACAAAATTGGCAGACAAAACAAATAACAAGTATAGTTCAGAGGTAATCAACCATACAAGGAAAAATCTACACAATGTTCTGTGACGTAAACAGTATTACTAATATGACAGAGACAATGGCAGAAAACTACACAATAGTACAAAACATAATAAGTATATAATCATAGTGCAGTAGAGTTTTAACACATAATCCATGGTAAGTGCTACATATAACAGTAACAAGGGGTCAGAGCAAAACTGAAACATTTTGAGAGCTGAGGAAGGGGATGTCAAGCACCCTATAGGGGTTTAAAACAGGAACATAGGGCATGTTTGACGAGGAGCGTGTGATGCATCTTTTTAAAGGCAATTTGACTAGGTGCAGAGCGAACATCAAGAGGTAGGGAATTCCAATATTTTGGGGCCAGGCAGGAGAAAGCTGAGGTTCCTTTTAGGGTTCTGCACCTAGGAGTGTATAGTAGAGAGAGTCCAGTACAGTGGAGGCCATAGGTGGGGGACAGAGGCACCAGCATGCCTGCAAGAGAGGTAGGTAGATTAGTTCTAATGATGTTGTCCTGCAGAATAGCAAGGGCAAGGAGTCAATTGGCAGATGGAGAAGGCCATCTAAGGTCTGCATATAGCAAGCAATGGTGTTTCAAATGTGGGGAAGCCGAGGCATGACGACAGATACTATTGTACATTGTATTCCACTTACTTAGGGTGGTTTTCAAAGCATTTATGTAAGTGACAGCACCATACGCAAGGGATGGAAGTAAGATACCCCTAGAAATAGCCAGTCTAGCTTAGGGGGTAAGCATCCGACTAGTCCTGTAAGCTATTCCGAGTTAGGAGTTTACTGACTTGCAGTTGTCGATGATGTGTTGCTCAAAGTTGAGAGTTTCATCAAGCACGACATCTAAATACTTGAATGAGGTTACTTTCGTAAATAGGGGAGCCATTTGCACAGTAGACATTAAAAAGGTTGCAGTTTGTTCTAAGTTTGGTTGCAGATCTGAAGAGCATGCCTTGAGTTTTATTTATGTTTAAGACGCGCCTTTTATTGTGGATCTATTCTTGCATTATGAGAAATGCAGATGTTAGTCGACTATTTATTTCTTCTATGTTTGCAGAGGAGGTGTAAAGGACTAGGTCATCTGCATACAAGATTGTTGAGCACCAAGGGATGTTAGAAGATATGTCATTTATAAAAATGGAGAAGAGAAGAGGCCCCAAGATGGAGCCTTGAGGAACACCAACATTGATAGGCGCAGAGTCTGACACCAGAGTTAAATTTTACCTGTTGTCTTCTATTGCTTAAGTAGCTCTGGAACCAGTCTGTGGCTTGCTCCAAGAAACCATGCTGGTGCTCCCATCTGGCACACAGGGGGCTTACAGCACTGTCCCTGATGATCCTGACGCCACTCAGATTCCAAGGGATGCGGTCGACAGTGGTGCACGTCACTCACAGGTGCCTGCAGAGGTGGCACCTGCCTGGGTTGGTGCCCCCACTACCCACGGCATGCGTGCAGAGCCCACACAGCCGCCCATGGTGGTAGATGCTGTGCCCTCTTCACCTGGTTCTGCTGTGGCAGCAGGGGCAGCCAGCACATCCTGGCTGGGTGCTGTGGGTCCAACGCAGGCAGCGGTGGACTGTGATTCCACCATACCCGGATGAGATGGGGTAGTGCATGCCCATTCCCCACCCACACCCCAGTCTGCTGTGGTGCACCCACCGACTGTGGATTCACAGCAGCAGCCTAGCACACCGCCCAACCATCAGCGCTGTCCCCATGAGCCTTCAGTCAATGAGATTGAGGGCTATTCTCACCTCCTGTGAGGCACTGTGGAGGGGCAAGCATCCCTACGGGTGGAATTCAGGGGCCTTCAGATGCTGCTGGCCCTTGAGCATGAGTCAGCAGTCACGAGGCATGCCTAGATGTTGGCAGAGGCATGCCTACTGTGGGTGGGCATGACCGCAGCTCTGGAGCGGATTGCACACACCACAGAGTCTGCGTGTGTATCCAGCCATACACCCAGGAGTGCCTCACACATGCCCAGGCAGCAGTGTCAGGTGAACCCATTGCTGCAGATGCTGTCACCCCAGCTCACCATGCCCAGCATCCCCAGACCTGAAATGGATCGTGGGGCCACCACCCCAGTGAGCACCCGTTCATGGTCTCACTGTAGTACCCCTACAGGGGTGTTGGCAACCTCCCCTGTGGCTGGTGGTGCTACATCAGCATCCACCAGTCATGGGCATGGTCACCCATGTGTCCATGGTGACCATGGTGCCTTTCTGTGATGTCCTGGTCACCGTTCACATGGCCATGGCTTCTGCTACCTGTGTGTCCCACTCACCTGGCAAACACTGCCTCGGGTGGCAGGGGTGGCATGCACCTGCCCCACTGCATTGCCATCATGGTCCCCTGTGCAGTGCCACCTGCATGTCCATGTGTGCCATTGTTGTACTGTGTGGCATGGGTGTGATGAGTTTGGTCCTGTTTCTGCTGTACACATGTGCCAGCAGCTGTACACTGATCCATGCCATCCCTGGCACATACACAGTACCTCATGGCCGTGTGGAGCATGGCCTATGCGTGGGTGTGTGAGTGTGAGTGTGTGTGTGTGTGTGTGTGTGTGTGTGTGTGTGTGTGTGTGTGTGCAGTATGGACACTGGCATGGCTGCGATCCACTGCAGCACTGTCACTGCTGCATGGCCTATGTTATGTGTGTGTGTGGCTATGTGGAGCTGTGTGTGTGGTGTGTTGTGCCCTCCGTGCAGTACCAACCTGTGTTACTCACCTGCGGTCTCCAAAGTGCTCCTCCACAATGGTGTCCCTGTGCTGCCGAGCCCTCACAGTGAGACGTGGTCGCGGTGTGCCAGTGGTGATCCAGCCTGACGCCCAAGGGCACTACATCCTCTTCCCCCCTCCTTCTCCTCCCCCGGATCTGTCACCTTCCACAGCCTGGACAGCTATTCCATGGTCCATGGCCATGTTGTGCAGTATACAACAGGCCAGGAATATGCTACAGGCCTTCTCTGGGCTGTACTGGAGGGCACCACCCCACCTATACAGGCACTAGTAGCGTATCTTCAGCATGCCAAAGACACACTCAATGATGGCACTCATGGCAGTGTGTGCCTCGTTGTAACACTCCTCTGCCTCTGTTCCAGGTTGTCTGAAGGGGTGAGCAGCCAGGGTCAGAGTGGGTGTGCAGCATCTCCTGTGGGGAGCAAGGGTGTCTGTTAGTCTACTGCTTACATGTGCTACATGACCCCCCTCTGCACCATGGCACACTGCTGAGTGTGGCGTGGATACACCACTGACTTTGTTTCGGCCTTCCCTACCATCCTACCTCCCCCTCCCACCTGCTGTGTTCTGGCCCTGCTGCATAGGCCTGCCCCAGCTGCCCATGCCATTGCTTTCCACACATGCTCCAGCCTCCATTGTCTGCCCTAGTGTGCCCGGCAGCAGCACATGCCTGTCTGCATGTGGTATGCTATGCCCTGCCACACATGTCTATCGTGGTTTTGCGCCCCTCCTTCTATGCATTGTTTTTGAGCTGCACTGTCCCCCCTCCAGTGTCCCACTTATGCTGCTCCCTCTGCGTGTTGTGCATCATGCTACTTGCATACCTGCCCCCTCCCATCCTACCCTGTGCCATGTGTCCTGTTGTTCTGCAGGTCAGTATGTCCCACACACCTACTAGATGCCTGCTCAGTATGTCCCCTGCGTCAGAGCTGCAGCAGAGGGTGGACTGGTGCCATACGATGGCATCATGTGTGCTCTGAGGGTGTGTGGTGCAGACATTGCTGATGTGCCCTCTGGCATTGCAGACCACCTGGCAGTTTACAGAATGGTAGCCCTTGTGGTTGTACATGTCTCCGCATCATTACCAGGTGGTGCACGGATTGTCACATGGGTGCAATTGGCCCTATGATGCCTGGCATGTGTGCCACCCTGTGGAACTGCTGCATGGCTATTGTCAGTTCTGCCTGTGTTCTTGGGAAATGGATGTACTCTAAGCATGTGGGAGCAGTGCGGTGAGGAATTATGTGATGAGACGGGACGTGGATGCCTGTGGTGTCACTGGTTGGCCTATGGAAGGTTCCCATGGTGAGCAAGCACATTACTGTTGTCACCTTGGTCTCCACAGCTATGGCGTGACCTCTTCCAGTGGGTGTCTACATTTCATCATGGCGCAGCTCACAGAGCTGCCTCAGAATGGTCCTGTTCAGACGGTATCAGCCAACTGTCTCTGTGTCAGTCAGTTGTTCGAATGTCAGTCTGGCACGATACCACCATGGGGCTGGCTGCCTACGGTGCCTTCTGCCACCGCGTTGCTGGTCCACCTGTCTCCTCATCCCCATTATCATGCTCACCATCAGGAATGGTGCACCGTCCTTTATTGGCTGTCTGCTACCTCTCTCCTCCTGCTTGCTCCTGTTATCCTGCTGTTGGCCTGCTGGGGGCTTGCCCTTAAGTCTGCTTCTTTTATACTTCTCTCCCCACAGTGCGTTTGGAGCTTGCACCATGGATGCTCCATAATTGTGCACTCATTTTGCACTGTGAATGGCTCTGCGCTGTGTATGCGGGTGTACACCCCTTCGATTTGTGCCACATATCATTACCTTGCGTCTGCAGCGCATCCTGTTTGGCACAGCGCATCCGGCTTGCACCGTGGTAACTGTGCTGTCTGTGAATGGCTCCATGGCACATTTTTGAGTTGCACCAGCACATCTCATTTGTGCCCAGCACATCTGCTTTGTGAATCCTGCCCACTATGTTTTAAATTTGCAGTCAAAATATTAGTTCTGAATGCATATTGAAATGTTTCTGTACTCACAACTTTGGTAATTATTGATATGCTGAGGTACTTGTCTCTGCACCAGAGACCTTGTCTGCTGGACTTTTAAAATCCCTGGCTCCCAATCTTCTTTGGCCAACTATAGATGCTTGCACAATTTCCGAAGGTGAATGGAAAAATGGGGCGGGCAACTGGAATATAAGGGTGCTAGCTGAACATATGAGCAGATTTGATAGACCGTGAGGTCCATTTCTGCTTGCATGTTTCGTATGTTTGTATGTTCATAATGCCTGTGTAACGGTGTGGGAACTACAGATGGACAAGACTCAGATATAAGGTGCAACCCACATGGATAAGTGGGATGTTTATTAAAACTCAGTTTTTGTAAGTAAGCACCTTTTCAGCATTCACTTTTAAATTTCAAACAAAAGGAAAAAAAATAGATTACAACTGTAATAACAGAAAATAAACAAATCAATGTCCTTAATAGGAACCTGTTTCCATGACTGATCAGCACCTACTGACCTCCTCTCTTGAGGCCTGCTCAGTTAGAATCTCTTATACCCTCCCACCTGATCATGTGATCCAGCATCATCAACAACAATTACATTTTTTTAATAACTGCTTTAAATAACTTTATACACACATTAGAATACTGCAAGAGTACTTAAGTGCAGTCTGGAATCACTAATTGTGAATAATATTCTGCACACAAGGGCCCAGATATTCAAACTGCACCAGGCTGTGGTGCAAGCTTAGGCGCAGCGCACCTTGGCTGCGCAAGGGTGTGGACTGGGCGATATTCGACGGAGCTGCGCCATGGCACAGCATCGTTGAATATCGCACCCTGGCCACCCGCAGTGTGCATGACGCAGTGGCACTGCGCCAGCACAAGTGACCAGAGTGGAGCAGGGGGATGCACTAGTGCAATTTCCATTCACATATCTGGAATGTGTAGTATGGTATGGGCTACACGCCCATTGGCTCACGCTGTGGATTACATTACCTTGCACTTCTTTGCAATGAATTTGAGCTGCCATACATTTGACCATTTCTCCAACCTTTCCAAGTCCCTTCTCATCCTTTCCACCCCACCTTGTGTATGAACCCTGTTGTAGATCTTTGTGTCATCTGCAAAGAGACATACTTTTCCTTCCAGTCCCTCTTCAATGTCACTTATAAAGACCTCAAAGAGGACTGGTCCCAGTACTGAACCCTGCGGTCCCCCACTAGTAACTCCCCTTTCTTCAGAGAGGACTCAGTTTACTATTACCATCTGCATCCTGTTGTCCAGTCAATTTTTTACCTAGGCTACCACCTTGAGATCCACTCCAGTTCTGGCTAGCATGTATATTAATCTTTTGTGTGAGACTGTGTCAAATGCCTTGCAAAAGTCTAGGTAGGCCATGTCCACATCCCCTCCCTGGTCTACTACTTTGGTCACCCAGTCAAACAAATCTATTAGATTTGTCTGACATGACCTTCCCACTGTGAATCCATGCTGCCTTGGGTCCTGTTCCCAACTGGCCTCTAGGTACTCAACAATTCCTTCCTTCAGAAGTGATTCCATCATTTTCCCTACCACTGAGGTCAACCTAACTGGTCTGTAGTTTCCTGCATCTGCCCTGCTCCCACTTTAGTGAAGTGGAATCACATCCACCCTCCTCCAGTCCTCAGGTACCACACATCCTCCCATGATTTGTTAAAGAGGGTAGTCAGTGGTGTCACTAGTTCTACCCTTAGTTCTTTTAGAATTCTGGGGTGAATCCTGTCAGGCCCTATTGCTTTGTTCACCTTCAGTTTTTAAGAGTTCTTTCAGAACCCTTTCTTCTGTGAATGGACTGGTATTGACCCTTATCCAGAGTGTTTCTCTTGTTTGGCTTAGGTACCTTCCCGGCCTCTTCTTTTGTGAATACTGAGCAGAAGTATTCATTCAGTATCCCTGCTTCTTCACTGTCACCTTCTGCCCACATTCCTTCCCTTTTATTAAGCAGCAATCTCTCCCTTGGTATTTCTTCACTCCCTAATGTACCTATAAAAGGTTTTATCCCCCTTTTTCACAGAGTTGGCTATCTTTTCCTCAGTCTGGGCCTTTGCTAGTCTGACTGCCTTCCCTGCCTCCTTCTGCTTTAACTGATATAGTTCTCTGTCCTGCTTCTTCTGTGTTTTCTTATATTTCCTGAATGCTATCATTTTCTCCTTAACCTTCCCTGCCACCTCTTTTGAAAACCATTGTGGCTTTTTCCTTCATTTTGTTTTGTTGATTTGTTTTACACAACGGCTTGTTGCCTCTGTGATTGCAGTTTTGACGTTTCCTCATTGTTCCTCCACCTCTCCTTCTTGCCTGTTTGCTAGTGTTTTCTGAGGCACACTCCCATTTTGCCAAAGTCAGCCCTCCTAAAGCCCAGTCTACAGTGGTGCCCCAAAATCCTCTCTTGCCAGACTGGACCCCCACTTTCATTCGTTTTATCATTTTGATTTAGACTAACCCCCACCCCCCGTACTCACTACTGCTGACTTTACTCAGCCCTCTCTCTCACATCTCTTGATGCCAGGCGCCTTTCGCTCTGTGTCTCTTTCTTATCCAAATTCCAGTTCAGCACCCTTCCCTCTTGTTTCATTTCCCTTCTGTCCTCTCCTTCTTCTTCCTCCTCCTGCTCTCTTTGCAGCATTACTTCCCACTCTTTCTATTCCTTCTGGAAAATCTACTGTTGGTTAATATGCTTTTTCTTACTGCTTTCCTAAATTTCGGTCCTCCCTTCCACTTTTTTTACTCAACCTGCCACTTCTCCTTCCTCCATTAAGTGTCTTCTCTAGGACTTCTTATCCTACTTGCAACTGTCTGACACTCTTATTACCCCCCTTCTCTATCCTTGCCTTGTTCATGTTGTTCCTTATTTTTCCATTCTATACTTATAAGAATGTGTTCTATTTCCTAAATGCACTCATGTACTAACTTGCCTCAATGCTTATGATTCTGCCTGTAATACTCTACCATTGTATTTAATTACTTATCTTTCTTAGTAATTTTGTTTAGTTATCCTTCTTTCCCTTCTACCCCAGGAAACATCTGGAAATGAATAGTTATCAACTTAGTATGGATTTCCTGAAGGAAGGAAGGAAGGAAGGAAGGAGAGTTTTTTTTTTTTCAGAAACTCTCATTCGTTTTTTTGGGCAAGAGTGCCAAAATCTATTCTAGGAGTTAGACCACAAAAAGGTAATCGAACTCCACAGATGGAATTCTGCACTTGCATCTGGAAAACGTATGTAATTCCCACAGCTGGGGCAAAAATTGCCACAAACTAAAAAAATTCTCGTAAACGTGATAAGATGTTTGTACATATGCTGCAAGCATCGGGATGCAGTTCCCTGGGTGCAGCACACATCTGAAATATGGATGGCTGTACTGTATCCAATTCTTTAAAAATCCCACCCCTTAACTCCAAACTTTCAACATAGCCATTTTTCACACCATCTCATAAGCATGACTGGTGTGTGTTTTTTCAGATCCTGGATGAAATGTGTTTTCAAACTTGTGGCAGAAAGTAACACTTCACATTGTACTATGAATGCTACATATCATGTTTATAAAGGAGAGCCAGAAAATAACTATCTTGAAAATTTATGATCAAAATAAAAAAAATAGTTAAAGACTGCC
The DNA here is from genome assembly GCA_016271365.2 of Neoceratodus forsteri. Classification (NCBI taxonomy): domain Eukaryota; kingdom Metazoa; phylum Chordata; order Ceratodontiformes; family Ceratodontidae; genus Neoceratodus; species Neoceratodus forsteri. Next base: position 359,823,720 of record CM057457.1, on the reverse strand, counting down.
AGCCTTTACTTTAGTGGGTAGTGCTTTTTGATCCTGTGCCGGTGAGCACAGTTTTGGGTGAGCTCAGTGATCCAGGTGACTGGTCCAAGTCTGGGGAAAATAGAGGTAACATTTGGCACCCCTGCCAGGGAAGGGAAGTTGCAGAGTTGCCCACATGGGCTCAAGTAACATATAGTAAAGAGAACTCTTCTCTTAGTATAGGGTCCTGCACCTCTGCACCTGTGAGTGTTGCAGAGCCCTGTGCTTCAGCTGACAGATGGACATTCTGCTTTGTGCATCTATCTCTGTCACCACATGGAAGCGCAGGGCTCTTGCAGCCCATCAGATGTAAGTCTGTACAGCTGAGGGGTATCCCATGAAAACTGCGAGTGCAAAATCATGAGTGTCAAAATGGCAACTGCAGAACAGCGAGAAAAAAAGGGCAGACCTTGAAAACAGCGATCACTGAAGCAGTGACCTATGGCTTTCTCCTACTCCCCAAGTTGTGTTCCCCTGGAGTTGTTTATATATAGAAACTCACTCCAGGAGGGGCATGGTTTAGCCACCAACATGATGGCTGCTTAATCATGGAGCTCTCTCCTGACCAGTGGCAATCGAGCTTTGGTGCCACGATCCTGTTGAGTTGAGTCCCCCCAGTACTACCTAATGCATAGGTAACTGCTGCTCTACCAGGTGGTGCACTTTGTTAGTGGATTCCGACATAATTTGCAGTCTCTCTTAGCACTGACGTCCACGAGGTGTCCTGATGTGATAGGCCACATAGGCCCTGCTTCAGCCCCAGACTAGCTTGCGGTTCGATCCTACCCAGCGCTTATTTCCAGCTCACCCACCCAGATCTGCCTGGCTGCTGCTCCTTGCTTATCTACCTTGTGCCCTCTCTAACCTGCATCAGGCAGCATGGAAGCCCAGGGACCCTCCAGTCCGTAGCTCTCAGGAAATCTGTCCCTTGTACAGTCTACCTCAGTTGGGGAATCCCTCCAGTACATTACAAAAATGTTGGAAGCCTTACTGGTTTGGGTGGATGACATCAGCCTTTCCCTGTCAGGTACGGCCACTGAGGTTAGGCAGCTGCAGAACAGAATGAATGTCTCCCAACAGCATATGGAGGCATCTGAGCAACAGCAGCTTAAGATGTGGAACCGCACCCAGCAGCACGAGGACAGGTTAGCGGCCCTGTGGGCAGAGCTGAAGACCAAGAGAACAGAGGGCACCACAATAATCTGTGGATTATTGGTCTACCAGAAGGGGTTGAGGGGCAATCGATGGAGCGTTTCCTCAATGATAACATCCCTATTATGCTGGGGAGCGCTGGAGGGGCCCCATAGAAGTCGAGTGAGCACATCGAGTATCTGCCTGATCAGACAGGCCCACTACATCACCTAGGCCTGTAGTTGCCTATCTTCTAAGCTACACCACCAAGGAGAGAATCCTCAGAGCTGCCAGGGACTTGGGGAAAGTGCGGTGGCAGGGGGCCCAGATATCTTTTTTCCGGGAGTTTGCGAAAGAAACTGCAGCCAGAAGGAGGGCTTTTGGGCCTCTCAAGAAATTCCTATACCAGCACAACTTTCATTTCAGATTCAAGGGACTTACCAGATTGTTGGTTGCTAAAGGGGGGAGAGAACTGTGGATCATCCTGTTGAGATTGAGCGCTGGGTTAACAAGTTTAGGCCAGCCCTTCATATTCCCACTACAACTCCCAGGAGACTCTGGGAACCTGGTAGGGCACCACCTTCAGGTAGGAACCTTACTACCAGCCAAATGGTTCTGGAGGGCACATATTGAACTAGACCAATCCCACCCCATATCAGTCCCTCACCTGCTGTTGGCTCAAACTCTAATATGCCACCAGCTCAGCCTGCTGCTGCTACGAATCTCTTGCTAAGTACTTCTTCACTCCCCCAGCGTTCTACTGGCTCTTTCTCCAATTCAAGGCAGAGAGCAAGGAGCAGACCTCAACATTCACCTGACAGGTGCATGAATGCTCCACTAGCTAAAATCTCCAGGAAAGATTCCCTCACTGCTACAGGCCCAGAGGACACCAATTTTCAGGATTCTCAGGAGGTGGATACTGAGCAGCAAGAGGACTGGGCTAACTTTCCTGATTCATCCCTGGTACAAGCGGCTGATAATGCCTCTCCAGTGAGACCAGGGCTGATCAGTTATGCCGCAGTGGTCTCGAGGGTCCCACCTAATCCTGCTGAAGGGGCCTTTCCCGGGCAGGTCGAAGGACTGGCTACCTAACCACACTTATGCTGTTGATTTTCTTGTGATACCTTTCAGCTCCTATCACATGGCACCGGATTATCTCTTAGAGTTAGGCAGGGGGTTTAGTCAGCTTATCCCCACTTCATCCTGCTCACCTTTTGATGCCAGTGCAATCTTAGTTGAGCTGGAACCACTTATTTGCTATTTATTTAGTCAACTTAAGCTCTTTCTAGTATCAAGATACCTGCGCATCATTGTTGGCCTTTTGGGAATCGAGCCAGCATCTGCTTCACTCCCCCCCCCTTTATTTTTCTAGGGTAGGAAGTGAAGGGTACTCCCCTCAGAACTTATGCTTGCAGCGTGTGGTGCTCAACCCTCTGTCTCCATATTGGCATCCTCTGGCCTATTGCTGGACTATCATGCTGCACCCTTACCGAGACTGGCAGGCCTAGTTGCATACCCAGTAGGAGGGCATGCCCTCCTTATTCCCCTCCCTATACTCCCTTCCCACCTCTTGTTCCCCTCTCCTGAAGTTGGGGTGCCCAACCTAGGGGTTGCCATTGGGTAAGGATGAGCCAACCCTGTTGGAAAGTGATACTTTCTCCCTGTATTGGGCTCACGGAGATAGCGTAGCTGAGGGGCAGGTTTCCTTCCCTCTTTCACCTTGACCTCCTAGCCCTTAGCGTGTCTATGCTTGGGTGGACTTACTATTTTAATGTTGAACATTTATCTGCACTGTATTGGTATTTAGGGTAGTTTTCTTGCCCACCAGTTAAATTTTTTCCTGTTGTTGTTTATCTGATTGCTTAATACTTTTACCTGTTTATTGCAGCTCTATCTGTATATGGGCAGTATTCCTGGTTGACCTGATATGCTTACACTTCCCCTACTTTTTGGCTACTGACTTGCAGTTTGGGTTTTGGTAAGGTGTCTCCCTCCTCCAGAGCTCTCCCTTGACTCGCCTCAGCCTTCCCTACTGACCAAAGTAAGCACTCTTTCTTTATTGGTCTCTGGGGTGGTGGCGGTGATGGCTACTTCCTCCAGTCAAGGTTTTCATTTTGTTTTGTGGAATGTCAAAGGGCTTAATCACCCTATTAAGTGCACAGAGGTGCTCCAGCACCTCAGATCTCTTCATACAGACATCATGCTATTACAGGAAACCCACTTCCTGTCTCAGACAGCGCATTGGTTGAAGTAGTCTTGGGTTGGAGACGTTCTGGCTACTTCGGCACCACCAAAACTAAAGGGGTAGCTATTCTTATATGCCGCTCCCCACCGTGGAGTGTAGAAGATGTCCAAAAGGACTCACAGGGGAGGTGGCTGGTTGTTAGGGTCTCCTCTTCTGGGGGTCAGCTATTGCTCAGAAATGTCTATGCTCCCAATGAGGATCATCAGTGAGGATCAAACTGGCTTCTTTCCAGTCGTCAGTCAGGCCCTTTCTTCCCTATCTCCAGATGGTCCCCCATCCTAATTTTGCTTGGGGTGATTTTAATTTAGTTAGTGATATTTTTCTTGATAAATCCAAACCCACCCCTCACACCTATCCCAAGGCATGGATGGCTCTTCAAGACATGCTGGATGAGTGGGGCCAGACAGACATGTGGAGAAGGGACCATCCCACAGGTCGTGACTACACGTATTACTCTCCTGCACACCTCACCCATAGTTGTATAGACCTTTGGCTTGCCAACATGCTGGCAACTAAGGGATGTTGGACAATAGGATAGAGAGCATATTGATCTCTGATCTTGCCCCCATCCAGACCACTTATACCCCGTTAGTCCACCAACCCTCCTGCACCTGCTGGAGGTGCAGCTCTCTCCATCTCAGGGACCCTGACTTCGTCGGATGCTATCCCAAGCTGCCAAATACTATTTCTCCCTGAATTCTAAATGCAGAGTGTCATGTGGTACGATATGGGAAGCTTTCAAGGCAGTCCAATGAAGCCAAATTATTGCTTTTTCTGCCTCTGGAAATAAAGCCCATAAAAAACCTTAGTCAGGTTACAAGCTGACTACGCTATTTAACATAAGAAATTTCCACAGATAAAGGCCTAGAGGTCTATCAAGTCTGCTCGAATGCAGCTAGCACCCTCATCTCTGCAGCTGCCTCTCCTTCCACCCTTCCCTTCATTAACCCTTCCCTTGTCCTGTCCCATCCTCGTTTGAAGCAGTCCACTGTTCTACTGCATACCACTTCAGCAGGTAACACATTCCACCCAGCCACCACACTCTCTGTAAAAAAAAAAGTGTCCCCTCATCTCCCTCCTGAACCTTCCTCATTCTAGTCTCATATCATGGCCCCTGGTGGCCTTCCCCTTCCTTACTTTGAACAGCCCTTCTGTACCCGTTTTGTTTATTCCTTTCATGTATTTAAAGGTTTCAATCATGTCATCCCTGTCTCTCCTTTCCTCCAGTGAGTACATGTTCAACTCCTTCAACCTCCTCTCGTATGATAAGTCCCCAGCCCTTGATCATCTTTGTCACTCTGCGCTGCACCCTCCAGTAACTTAATGTCCCTCTGCAGATACGGACGCCAGTACTGCACGCAGTACTCCAGGTGGTTCTAACTAATGACCTACAGTGGCAGAATCACCTCCTCCTCCTCGAGGATATATCCTTGCAATACAACCCAGCATTTTGTTGGCCTTGCAGCTGCCTTCCTACATTGTGCCGAGTTGTTCATTGACCCTGTAATGAGCACACCCAGATCCTTCTTCTCCTCCATCTGGGCTAGCTGCACTCCCCCTAGCTGGTAACTCCTCCTTGGGTTCTTCATCCCAAAATGCAGCACCTTGCACTTTTTGGCATTAAACCCCAGTTGCCAGGTGTCTGACCAGGTTTCAAGCTTTGCCAAATCATCCTGCAACCCCTGCCATCCCCCTAGGTCATCCACCACCGCACCTACCTTGGTATCATCAGCAAACAGACTGATCTTGCTCTTGATGTCCCATGATATGTCTGCAATGAATATCCCAAACACTGGTCCCAACACTGAGCCCTGTGGAACACCACTCATCACTGCCCTTGGGTGTGAGAGCTCCCCACCCACCACCACCCTCTGTTGCCTTCCCTTAAGCCAGTTTCCTACCCATCTCACCAGCTTTGCACCCGCCCCTGTGCCTACTAACTTCCTTCCCAGCCTTCCATGTGTCACTGAGTCAAATGCCTTACTGAAGTCCAGATACAGAACATCCACTGCATGGCCCCTGTCCAGTTGCCTAGTTACCCAGTCATAGAACTCAACCAGGTTGGTTTGGCAGGATCTGCCACATATGAAGCCATGCTGTCTGCTGTCCTGTAGTCCTTGGCCTCTAGGAGGCCACCAGCCTCTCCTTCAGGATAGTCTCCATTAGCTTACCCACGATGGATGTGAGGCTCACTGGTCTGTAGTTTCCCGGTTCATCCTTGGGGCCACTCTTGTGGAGGGCACCACATGAGCCATCCTTCAGTCCTGAGGTACACACCGAATGTAGTGAGGCATTAAATAGGTCTGCTAAAGGTCCTGCAAGGACCTCTGCCAGCTCCTTCAGTACCCTGGAGTAGATGCCATCTGGGCCTTGGCGCCTTGTCCACCTCAGTGCCTTCAAACCCTCTCAGACTCTGCTCCATGATTTCCCCATCTTCCTCCCCCCTTCTGCCATTTCTCCCACCTTGGGTGTCACCCCCCTTCTCTTTAGTAAATACTGAGCAGAAGTACTCATTTAGTGCTTCTGCCTTATCGCACCCTGCTTCCACCCAACCCCCCTCCTGTGGTCCTTACAGCTCCTTTTCTCCCTGATGTACTTAAAGAAGTCCTTCTCCCCCTTCTTAATGCCTTGTGCTAGCCTGAGTTCTGTAGATGCTTTGGCTCCCCTTACTGCCCTTGTCACCTCCTTCGATTCTGTCAAGTACTCCTCCCTGTCCTCCCCCCTCCCTGTTTTCTTGTACTTCCTAAAGGCAGCTTTTTTCCACCTTACCTTTTCCATGACCTCCTTGCTCAACCAGATCGGTTTCTTAGCCCCAGCCTTCTTGCTCTGGGCTTTGCAGCAGGTTTTGCTTGCCTCCACTATCCCCAGCTTTATGAGCTCCCACCTCTGATTAGTGTCCATACTAGATTGAATTCTGGCCAGGTACCCTTTTACCACTTCCCCCATCCTCCCAAAGTCAGCCCGCCTGAAGTCCAGCACTATTATGCCAGATTCCACTCCTTCCTTGCCCATATCCAATGTGAGCCATACTGAGTGGTGGTCACTCCCTGACAGCGGTTCCTCTGCTGTAAATTCTCTCACAAAGTCCCCATTTGCCAGCACAAGGTCAAGGGTATTTCCTAACCTGGTTGGTTCACTGACCATTTGCAGCAGGAAGCTGTCCTGGAAGGCATCCAGCAGTACCTGCTCCCTTCTGTTCCTGGTTGTTGGGGTGCTCCGTCCACTCCTGGCATGTTGAAGTCCCCCATAATCACCACACTACCCTTCTCGCAGGTCCTCCTGATCTGTCCCACTAGTTCCCTGTCTAACTCCTCCGTCTGAGATGGTGGCCTGTACACCACTCCCATTCTAAGAATCCTATTCTTGGAATCCTGGATTTGCATCCAAAGTAACTCCATACTACCCTCCTCCCCTTCCTCCCTTACACACTTCAGTCCTTCCTTCACATATAGTGCCACCCCCCCACCTTTCCCAATCGCCCTGCCCCTACAAAATAACCTATACCCTGGTACAGACCGGTCCCAGTCATTGTATTGGGTGGCCCATGTTTCCGTGATGGCTGCAATGTCCACCTCTCCCTCTGCCATGAGAACCTGTAACTCTGCAGTTTTCCTCCCAAGGCTCCTAGCCTGAAGGGTAACCACCTTCCACCCTTCCCCCCCCATCCTGCCCTCCTTTCCTAGCATCACCAACAATACTTGCCATGTGTCCTTTGTCACTGTTATGGGGGTAGCTCATATGGTTTCCCAACCTGTGGTTTCCGCATATCTCTTCCCCAACTGCCACCCCCTACTCCCAGTTTAAATTCCCAACTTCCTCTATGTACTCCTCCATCCTCTGTTTCAACATTTTCTTTCCCTCCTCACTCAAGTGTAGTCTGTTCTTGACATAGAGACTACTGTCCTCCCAGGTCCCTCCCACCCCCCAACAGCCCATACCCTTTAGCACAACACCAGGTTCTTAGCCATCCATTAAATTCCTCTATTCTCAGCTTTCTTGTTGTGCTTGCCTTTGGCACGGGAAGTATCTCTGAAAATGTTACTGATCTTCCTGCCCCCTCACATAATTGTGCTAGTTCCTCAAACCTCCTCTGGACTGTATCTACTGTCTTGTCAGCTGGGTCGTTTGTCCCAAGATGTATAATTAAATGAGGCTTGTCCCTACCCCTTCTAGCATATTTCAGAACAGACTGTCCCACCCTTGCTGCTGTCATTCCTGGCATGGTCTCTGCCCAAATGCGACTATGCCTCTCCCTCTTGCTACCCCACCTAACTCCTCTTAGTATCGAGTCCCCCAGCACTAAGATTCCACCCCTCTTACTCCCTGCTTGCTTCCATTCATCTCCCTCTCTCATTTCCAGGTCCTCTTCTTCCTCCTGCACATTATTTCCCCCTTTTTACCCTGTTGCAATTCTCCCAGCAGAACTTTCCCCCACTCCAGTTTGGTCCAGGCATTTATCAATTACTCCTCTAATTTCATCATTTCCCTCCTCCACCTTCTTCCTCTCTAGCAGTGCACAACTATTTTCTGAAGGCTCTTCACAAATGCCCGCTCCCTCTCTCTTCATAATAACCCGTTCTCTCCTTTCCACTCCATGACTTTTGCCACTTCTTCGCCTCCCCTCACAAGTCCCTATCTCCTCCTTCCATTTGTCTTTTGTCTCCTGACCTGGTTTCCCCGGCAATTGTTCTTCCTGGCCTGGGCCCCTTTGTCTCTACTTCCTTCTTCTGCCCTCTCCTCACCACTGTTGGCTTAAATCCCTCCCTCACCTCCCTTCTCCTTCCCTCCAGTATTGGGCTAACCCACCCCAATCTGCCTTGCCTGTCTTAGTTCCTCCTGCAGACTCTCAATCTCCTTTCTAAGTTTTTCTATGTGGTTGCACTAAACATCCTCCCACACACCAGGCAATTTTTAGAAAGATTGGTGCACCGCAGTTGTTACAGCCTACCACCCTTCCAGATGCAGGATACCAAACACTCCCCCAAGTCTCCCCTCTCCCTCCTCTATCAGTGCAAAACATTTTCATTATTTCCCTTACCTCCTTTGCTGCACACGTTTAGATATATTGAGCAACTGCTTTTTATATTCCTATCCTTCCTATCCACACTCAAAAAGAGACTTTAAGTAGTCTTTGCACAACCTTCTTCAAACTCCTACTCCTCCTTTCCCCAGTGCAATATCAATGCGAAGAAGTAATAATGAAAGCTCCTAGATTTGCATTTACTTCCCTTCCACTGAGAGAGCAGTCACCTCTTTGCTTGCTGCTGTTCCTTTCCTGGATGTCTGCTTTTGCTATGACAGGTGCATATCCTTTTGCCTGTTTGAGGAAGTGATGTCAGAACCCCTGGTATAAAGGAAATAATGGACCAAGGGTGGGACCAGCCCAAGTCTTCCAGAAACAATCAGGTAGTTGAGGCCTCTGGTCAGACCATTATCATCCTTCCCTCACTCTGCACTCAAACTTTGCGGCTAGTGAAGCCAGCAACAGTGAATCACAATTCTACTCAAAGCCCCCAAAATAGGTTTGCTACCCAAAGAAACAGGACTCCAATTCAAACAGCTCCACCAACAACACATCAAAATAGGCTTGGAATTAGAAGATATGTCTCCAATTCAAAGAAACAGACCCAGTTAATTCACACCAAATTATGTTTTAAAACAGAAGAAATAGGCCTCTACAAATGCAGCCTGCTACACAGTGAATCAAACAAATGAGCCCACTTATAGCTACCAAAACAGGTTTAAAAATTCCAACAGCCCCAAACAATACCCTGCTAGCCCCTTAGTAGTAAGAAAGAAAAGGAATAACCTTCTACCAAGTAGAATCCACAAGAAACAATGTAAAACAACAATAAGCTACTGTACTGTAGATCTGATCCTGTCCCCCTTCTAGTTCCTTCTGAGAAGTCAAAGCACTAAGTTCCAAACTCTGATTTCCATTGTGCTGCTTTCAAAATCAAACAGTTCCAAACTCTGTTAGACGTTAGAAGGTCGGTTTAAAGCTACCCCCAGTGCCGGTAGGGAAAGCTCCCTTGCTCGACACATAGTGGATCTGAAATGTCAGATTAATGCAATCTTACACCAGAAGGCTGAATGGCTCTTTCTCAGATTGAAGCACGCCTATTGGGATGAAGGGGAAAAAGCAGCAGGCTTCTGGCCTTCAGACTTCGGAAGCAGCAGGCTGCCCCTTGAATCCATGCACTCCGTACTAAGGCTGGTAACATTGCCTTAGACCCAGTGGAGGTCAACCACACTATGATGCAGTTCTATGAGACCTTGTGCCAGTCTTGCTCCATCCTGCACTCAGAACAGTTAGAACGAAGGATCAAGAACTTTTGTCATGTCTCCGACACGCCAGTACTTACCCCTGCACAGGTTGCACATCTGGACGTGCCTATCACCTGTGATGAATTGCACTTTGCGTTGTCCCAAATGGCGAAAGTGAAGGCCCCTGGCCCTGACTGGATGTCGGTGGAGCTCTATCAGGCATTGGGCACTGATATTCTTCAACCGCTTTTGTTGGCCTTACAGGAAGCCTACGAGGGGGGGTGCTCTACCTCCTACTATGAGGGAGGCCCTAGTCACCCTGCTCCTCAAAAAATGCAATGACCCGTTATATTGCACCAACTAGGGAGATCACATGATGCCTCACACTGATTAGACACTCCTTGGAGTGCTCCCACTACCCCTCCTTAAAACCCCAATTTTTTAAACTACAATTTGGTCTGTAGAGTATTTCCTTTTGCTTGCCTAAGGTGCGGTTTGCTGTCTGGGAAAGAATAGGAGGAAGTTGTTACGTTTTACTCAGAGATGGAGGCTGAAATGCATGTTGCTTTGCCGCACCATACGCTGCCAGTTATGCCCAAGAAACTGGCAAAAAAGATGAGGGCCCAACCTGTATCAGTGACCAAAAGAGTAATCCAGACCCAAGAATCGACTCCTCTTTTGCTGGAAAGGTTTTTGGAGGAGTTCCACCCCTTTAGAGAAGACATCAGATCTCTAACAGAAGAAGTGAAAACAGTAAAGTGGAAACTGGAAGATCTGGCCCAGTGAGCAGGGGATTGTGAGGTGTACCTTGTGGCAGTGAAGAGGCATCTGGAGAAGGTCGACCCTACTGTGGCCTTGGTTAGGCAAAAGATCACAAAACTGTAAGCTAAAGTTGAAGATTTGGAGGGGAGGAGTCACCGCAATAACATTGTGATGATTAGCCTCCCGGAGAAAGAGGTGGTTTTATTTGCTCAGCGGTTCGTCCAAAAGGTAGTGGGCCCCTCGCCTTTCGGGGCCAAATACATAGTGGAGCGAGCACACAGGGCATTGCGGCCTATGCCGGTGGCTGTGGAATGTCCCAGGACTTTTATTTTTAAGTTCCTGAATTATCAGAAACACCAGCATTTGCTTACTAGAGTGAAAGAATTGAAGGAAGTTTTCTGGGAAGGCTCCCCCATCAGAATTACCCAGGCTCTCCCCACATCTGTGAGGCAGCGACATGCAGAATTTCATAGTGTGGTGTCTAAAGTGCTAGCAGTGAATATCTGTTTCAAGATTGCACCAACTACCGCCCCATTTCCCTGCTGTCAGTGGATATTAAAATTCTGGCGAAGGTGCTGGCCACTAGAATGATGGGAGTGCTCCCGTCCATCATCCATCTGACCCAAGTGTGTTTTATGCAGGGCAAGCCTGGAGTGGATAACACCAGACTGCTACTCAACCTTAAATGACTAGTGTCCAAATCAGCCCTCCCTATGGCCGCTCTCACAGTCGATGTGACCAAAGCTTTTGACTCTATTGAGTAGGACTACCTACATGGGATTTTACGGCTATATGGCTTCAGTCCCCAGTTCCAGCAGTGGGTATGTATGCTTTATAGATCTCCGCTGACCCAGATCCTAACCAACAGCACTATCTTGCCCTCCTTCCCTTTGCATAGAGGTAACAGACAGGGGTGCCCCCTATCCTCTTTCTTATTTCTAGTGGCCTTGGATCCCTTGCTGTGGGCCCTTATAGCCTTTAAAGAGATCCATGGCATAGAGGTGGTGGGGTCCTCCTACCTAGTAGCTGCTTATGCTGATGACCTGCTTCTTACATTGTCCCGACCCCACCAGTCACTACCTGGGGTGCTTTCAGTCCTTCAGAGGTTTGCCATTTTATCTGGCCTACAGATTAACCAGTGGAAGACCACCCTGGCTCCCTTGAACACTGGCTGTTCCAAGAACTGTCTTCAAGGAACAGAGTTGTCCTGGGCTGCTCAAAGTTCTTTGTACCTGGATCTACAGATCCCCACTAAATGGGCCGAACTCGATTCAGCCAGAATTTCCCCCTCTCATTGCACAGCTGTCCACGGAGGTGGAGAGGTGGCGCAAGCTTCAACTTTTCCTGCAGGGTGGTTGCGGTCTGAATGCTCCTTTTCCCAGGGTTATGTATCTCTTCAACAACCTGCTGATACACCTCTCTCCTAAGCTCTTTACCTCCCTGGTATCTAATTACCTATGGGATGGGCGATGTCTGAGGTGGAGCAAACATAAAATGAGAGCACATTGGTCTCAGGGTGGGTTGGGTGTTCCGTGGTTTCAAGGTTACCACCTAGCCTGCATGGTGGCACATGCTACTAAGTGGTTTATCCCTGGCTCCCCCAGCTCCTTACTGTGGGTGCAGCTGGAAACTAATCTGGCACAAGGTGTCACCCTTCACAACTTGCTTGGCTGTGATACTCGGCACTGCAAGAATCTTCCCCCGACCATTGCCGAAACTAGCCATGCATGGAGACTACTTATGTCTTCTTCGCATCCGCCTTGGCAGGCTTGCCCTCCCCCTTTGGTATGCCCCATTGCGGCACAATGACTTCCTACTGATTGATGGAGCCTCACGGCACTGGCCCTCCTGGCATGTCCAGGATATTCGACTGATGCAGAACCTCTGTCTGTCTGATTCGACATCTCTACTTTCGTTTGAACAACTGACAGCCAAATTCAACCTCTCAAGCTAGGATTTTTGGAGGTATCTCCAATTACGTAGTGTGCTGAACGACCTCGCAGCCCAGTATAGGGGTGACAGTAAATGGAGGTAGTTAGAATTTCTACATAAATCTCTCACCACTTGTGGCTTGATGGGACATTTCTACAAGTCCTGGAGGGATGCCCAGCTGGACCTCTCGACTCCATGTAGGCTGAAATGGTCGACTGATCTTGGGGTTAGTATTTCTGAGAGCCAATGGACACACTATCTTAGAGATATACATTTACTGTACAAGGACACTAAGAGTTGTTTCCTCCAGCTTAAAGTGTTGATGTTCTGGCACCAAACACCAGCGACCCTATATTCTCATGGCCTACTAGGGCACTCTAACTGCTGGCTCTGTCAACAATCAGATGCCCACTTGCTTCATGTACAGTACTCTGGACATGTCCTCAGCTTGCTCTCTTGTGGACTCTGATTGTTTCAGATGTTTCTAAGGTACTTGCACTACAATCTCTCTATCAGACCCCAAGCTACTCCTGGGAGACACCTCTTTGTTGGATGCTTTATCTAAGCCCCACTGAGATTGGTTGGCACTAGCACTTCTTGAGGCTAAATGTTTGCGGTCAATGCAGTTGCGCCAAGTGGTACTGCCTACCAGCAAGGTGTGGCACACAGCATTACCACAACAATCTCTTCTCGAATGGCTGTCCTACATGCACAGCGGTTGAATGGAGGGCTATTATTCTAAGCGGGGGGCTTACCTCCAGTATCCTCTTTGTAAAACTCCTACTCCTCCTCCCAACCCCGCGGTATAAGCCTAGACCACAGACTGTTTAAGTCCTTTTTTAGTACCGCCAGCTCTGTTAGAGGTTAGTGTAAGCTCTTTGTGCTGATTAATTTTACTGCATTATACACTCGGTGTTCTTATGTAGTTGTACTATGTTTATGCATGCCATTATTAGCATTGGGTTGGCCACTGTGGTTGCATTGTAATATTATATGCTGCCTGTAATTTCTTACTTCTTGATGTATTGAATATGTTCTGTGATGAGCTGCTCTCCTTTAAAAAATCAATAAAATATTCTATGATTAAAAAAAATAGAAACTCACTCCAGCAGTGTTGCCCCCTTCAGCGCTCACTGTTATTTTATGGTCGCTCCTTTTCACCTCGGTCTTTTCCCATCTCTGTTTTGTCATTGTCGCTTTGCTCTCACCCATATCACATAGAACCCAGCTGAGAAAAGGATTTGTCTTCCCGGTGCATACTACTCTTTCTTTTTACTCCCCAAAGTAGAAGTTTGTATAACAGGGGGTCAGGCTGGTGTATATTAGCATCATGCATTGAGTCACAGCATATAACTGGAGGTCAGGCAGGTGTATATTAGTATTATGCACTGTGACACAGCATAAAGCCCACCACTCCCTGACCAAGGAAAGCAGCTACAAGCCCAAATCAGGCTCTTCACTTCAGCCAAGCGGCCCCAGCACTGCTACCTGCCAGCAGCCAGAGCTCTGCATCCAGCTTGCCACCCCCTGACCAAGGAAGGCAGCCACAAGCCCAAATCAGGCTCTCCACTTCAGCTGAGCGGCCCCAGCACTGCTACCTGCCGGTGGCCGGACCTCTGCATCCAGTCCATCACCCCCTGACCAAGGAAAGCAACCACAAGCCCAAATCATGCTCTCCACTTCAGCCGAGTGGCCCCGGCACTGCTAGCTGCCAGCAGCCAGACCTCTGCATCCAGCTTGCCACCCCCTGACCAAGGAAAGCAGCCACAAGCTCAAATCATGCTCTCCACTTCAGCCGAGCAGCCCCGGCTCTGCTACCTGCTGGCGGCCGGACCTCTAAATCCAGCCCACCACCCCCTGACCAAGGAAAGCAGCCACAAGCCCAAACCAGGCTCTCCACTTCAGCTGAGCAGCCCTGGTGCTGCTACCTGCTGGCTGCCGGACCTCTGAATCCAGTCCACCACCCCGACCAAGGAAAGCAGCCACAAGCTCAAATCAGGCTCTCCACTTCAGCCAAGCGGCCCCAACGCTGCTACCTGCCAGTGGTAGGACCTCTGAATCCAGCCCACCACCCCCTGACCAAGTAAAGCAGCCACAAGCCCAAACCAGGCTCTTCACGTCAGCCGAGCGACCCTGGCGTTGCTACCTGCCGGCAGCCAGACCTCTGCATCCAGCTTGCCACCCCCTGACCAAGGAAAGCAGCCAAAACCCCAAATCAGGCTCTCCACTTCAGTCAAGCAGCCCTGGTGCTGCTACCTGCTGGCGGCTAGACCTCTGCATCCAGCCCACCACCCTCTGACCAAGGAAAGTAGGTATCATTGGTTAGCTCCTAGCTCAGAGCTGTCAAGCTTTAATCCCCGTAATTGGACTGGTTCCTGGGGTCTGTGGCCGCTTCCTGATTGGATGCTGCAGATCCTCATTGAGAAAGCAAGCACCTAAGGCACCTTTTTCAAATCACAGCTCGGCCACTGCCTTGCTGTACTGCTCTCTGGACAGTTTTTGTTTTGCTGAATTTACTGCTACTGTGGAAATTGTTTGTTTTTCTTTTGGGAATTTTCTGCTATTTAACCTGCTGTGCTTGCTAGGCCTGACTTCTATATAGCTTATGGCTTGTACTGCTGAATATTTTTACTGCTTAAACATTTTACCTTTAAACTATTGCACTGTATATGTAGGAATTGCCTTCCAGAGTATAGCAGAGTTTTAGCGAACTTTAACTGACTGTCAGACATATATATAGCTTACTGCTTGCACTACTGAATTTTTACTGCTGAGCTAATTGCCCAATATTGTAGAATAGTTTGAACAACTGACTACTGCCTGCTGTTTTCCAGCCACACTCTTTTATTTATTTAAGAGATTTACCAGATAAGCATACTGAGTGGGGACCGCTCATTTCCAGATGCGACCTGGGGTTACATAGGTTGAGGTAAGGAAAGAATACACAGTACAACAATGAATAGACAGCATGGTTCCTCTCATTCCTCTTTGTACTGCCTTCTTTGTTCCCCTCGTTCACTTACTTTTTCCCTTTTGCATTTCTTTTTCACTGTTCCCCACACTGTTTCTCTGCCATCTACTGGACCCCTGATTCCCTCTCCTGACACCCCCCCCAAACCAGCATATTCTGTAAATATTGCCTGCCATTTTTGGTCATCTTCTCTACCCATTCCAGACTACCTTGATTCCTCACCACCACACACCTCCTTCCAGCTCTTCCTGGTCACATTCAAGGGCCCCCGCCCCACCCCATCAACCTCCTGAACCAGCCTTTTGTTTTGCTAAATTCCCACCTGGCACCTTTGACCAGACCTCTCTGCAGGAACCCATTTTCTACCACTATTTGCACCTACTTCTGCCCAGGGCCCTAAATTGCCCAGGGCCCTCCCACAGGGGCGTCATTTCAGCAAAATCATAGGGGTAGCAAGGTGGGGGGGCACGATGTGGGTGGGGCCACGTTGTGGGCGGGGCCAGAGAGGGTGGCATTTGTCGATGTGACATAGGGTTAGTTTCCAAGTAATTTAAAATGGCTATAAATTGAATAATAAAGTTTGAATATAAATCTGAAATGGGTCATTGCAGATGTTGATTCAAATTAAATAGCTAGTTTATCAAATTATGGAATCATCAGTATAGTGAAAGTCCCATTCCTCAACTGTACAAATATTAAACAAAAACGAACTGATGAAAAAAAATCACGTCAAAAACCTGTAAAGAAAAAAAATGATAAAAGGAAAAAGAACCTATGTATGTGCAGTTTGATTGTGTCAGTAGATTTTAAAATGCATTTTATGGCATTCTACAATTTCTACAGCTATCAATATAATTTACAATACTTGGTGATACCTCTGTAGTCTCTCAGTCTATTTTTCTGCTGACAGTGCCCTGAATCCGCCGAAGCAACCGAACTGCACATGTAAGTGCTTTATACTGCCCTGGCCTGCATCCGAATGGTCACAAGATACTCCACATTTCCTTGAGTGTGAATGAATTACTAAAGAAAATTAAGGAAATCTCAGTTTGAACTCTAACCTTTGCACCCTGGCTGCATGAGTGGAGACTAATTTTAGCACATATTAACTGGCATAGCAAATGCATTTAGAAGGAATCAACCAATGGCAACCAAGATATGTAGAACTTTAACCAACATTAAAGGCTGGCATTATATATACAAGCCACATTACATAAACATAAAACTCCACCTCCACGTACATAAAAACATTCAAGAGATTGTCTGTTTAATTTAGTGTCACTGTAATGCCACACACATATACCATGTGGGTTTTCTCAGACAGTGCCCCCGGAAACACCTGCTTTTCCCCAGTAACAAAGGATTGTGGGTTTATTGTAGGTGGTGACTCCAGCACATACTGAAGCTATTATGTGGGTCATATACTGGCACCACTGCTAGAGAGTCCTGCCAACGTGATACTACCAGCCTTTCCTAATCATACAATCAGGGATTACATGGGCAAGCCACATTTCTACATGCAAAACTGCTGGACTAACACTGCTGACACTATGTAAGCCCTAAAAATGAATCCAGATGTAACATCACAGACACTCATTTTCTAGTATCTTTGCGGATGGCTGCTGGGCTAATATCACTGACACTTTAGCAGACCTGGTAAGGCAGCTGGGCTACCACCACAAAACTGTGGTAGCCTTGGGAAACTACTGATCTAATATCACTGAAATTCTAGCAGCCTTGGGGCAAGCTGTTAGACTAGTACTGCTGACATCCTGGTAGCCCTGGGAATGGCTGCTAGGCTAGTACTGCTGGCACTCAGCCTTGGTGAAGGCCGCTAGGCTAAAATCCTGACACTGATAGCTATGAGGAATGCTACTGGGCTTACACCACTGACATGCTAGCCTCAGAGAAGGCTTTGGGGCTAATACATGGGCACAACCAATGGGGGGCCAGTCCCCCCAACTTTTTAAGCCATGTCAACTGCTCAGTAATATTAGCATCAGCATGAAAGTCTAGGTAGGGATGTGTGCCCCCCAACTTTTCAGCTGTGGTTGCTCCCATAAACACCACGGACACTAATATCCTTGCAAACATCACTGACAGTAGCAACCCTGGGGAAGGATGCTGGGCTAACATTCTTGCATTCTGTTAGTGCTGATGAACACTTAACGCCACCATGACAATCTTGCAGCCCTGAGAAGGCTGCTAGGCTAACACTGCTGACACTCTGATAGCCCTGAGAAAGACTGTTGGGCCTGCACCTCTGACACGCGTGTAGCCCTGATGAGGATTTCCAGACTAGCACTGCTGACATTTCAGTAGTCTTGAGTAATGTTATCTTTGCTTTGATCCCATGCTATTAGCCCTCTTTTAGGAACCCGTTTCCACAAAGTGTAACAATGAGCCAGTACCTAATTTGTATTCAGTGAATTTGCTGAAATTTGGCTCGTTTACCTTCAATTCAGTCCAGCTGAAGTTTTGGGCCACTTTGGATCACTTCAGCCTTTGGCAAAAAAAAAAATGTCTAGCCCTTCATAATAAGTAGCCCAAACTAGTCCTATAGCCACTTCTTCGTTACCACCCAATCACTCTCCACCCTCCCCCAGACTTTTTTTTTATTAAGAAAACAAAATCCAGCTCCTGGGACAGCACCAGGTATTGAGTTTTGTTTCAAAACAACTGGAGAAACAGGAGAGGTGGATGAGGTTAGAACGACAGGAGTGACCCCAGTATCACTTGATCCTCCGGCATCCCCTCGCTGCTACATGACCACCCCAGTCTTGACCCCAAAATCAGGTAATCAGCCAATGTCTTGCTAACTGTTATACATTTGGTGCTTTTAAAAAGTAAGGATACTGATTACTGGAAATGTAAGCCTCCTTTAAAAGATATTCATGAAAACTTGCAGTTAGTTCACATTATGGAAAGAATGGAAGGCTGAATTAATCTTAGTGGGTTTGAATCTGATGAATCAAATGACTAAACTGACACATCCTTCACTTATCATTTTAACCACCATTAGAAGGAAAGGAGAATATTTATCATTTAAACAATAAACATTATAGGCCACTTGAGGAGAGGAAGTGCTACAGTAAGATTTATTGCTTTAAAATCTGGCAAGCTATCTGTGGTTTGCCCACATGGTCCTTCAGCGCAGTTTATATTTACTGACAATATATATTTAGTGTTTTTAGTATACCTGTAGGCTTGGGGGAGCTCAGATTGCATCCTTACCTTATGGCTTCTGGTCTGGACTGCCCTGCCCTTCTCTGTGACATAAACAATCAATGCTTCACTCCTCTTTCCTCACTCTGCTTGCTCGCCTCGCCCGCCACCCGGTTTAAGTAACTACCAGCTGAAAAGCTGAATTTCAAAAATCACTCGAGTCTATCTCACACTCTAGCCTCTTGTTGCTCGCACCTCAGTCGCAATCTCTTCAACTTACCTGGAAGTTGTTTTGTGTGGTGGTGGTGGTTGGGTAGGTTCCAGTTTTTTTTCGCTGCTGCTCCCGCTCAATCCTCCAGTTTGTCAGGTGACCCTCTCTCACGCCATGGCAGCAACAGGATGGATGTTGGGGTTGTGAGTGGGTGGATGGTGGGCTAGAGTCGAGAATGCGGCAGCGGCAGCCAGGCACCACCACGCCAGACAGACTCCTTGTTGAAACAGCTCCTCCATGCAGCAGCACAAAGCCACAACAACTTGCACAAGCCACAGGTGTGTGCACGGGCAGGCACGTAATGCCAGGGAGGCAAAAAAAATATGTTTTAATATTTTTAAGCATCCATTAAGCCATGGCAAGGGCAGAGGTCACAAGCCCTGTCATAGGGGTCGCAAAATGTTCATAGGGGTCGCAAATGCGACCCTTGGCGACTCCTAAATGATGCCCCTGAAGGGAGGTGGGGGTTATCTTGGGCAGACTCTATGAGACGAATGGTATTTGTCTGCTGGCATGATTCTAGAATTCTTAGAATCTAATGGTTTACAGGACAGTAAGCAACATGGTTTCCCCAGGGTGAAGTAGTGCTGGGTGACAAGGGAGGTGAACAGGAGGTGTGCTGTCAATGTGGCCTATATGAACTTCAGTAAAGTCTTTTACACAAGTAAGGAGGCCTAGTGGTAGGTGACAAAAAAAAAAAAGAAAAAAACAATGGGTAGGAAATTGAAACATAGAAATTATCGGCACAAAGTGCCACTTGGCTCACCCAGCCCATCCAGATTTTCCCTGCCTGTTCTATCTCTGCAGACCCAACCTGGTCTCCATCTACCCTCCCCCTCCCTGCCTGCCTATTTACCAATATTCCCTTATGCCTATCCCATGTGTGTTTGAAGTACCCTCCCACACTGTTTGTGCTCCCACCACCTCTGCTGGCAGCCTATTCCAGACATCCACCACTCTTTCACTGAAGTAATACTTTCTTACATCCCCCTTAAACTTCCCCTATCCCAGCTTCATTGCAGTCCCCCTTGTCCTGGTGCACTTCCTCATTTGAAATAGACTCCTCTCCTGTACCCTGTTCACCCCCATGACATACTTGTATGTCTGTATCATCCCCTCTCCATCCTTTCTTGTAGGGTGTACATGTTGAGATCCATCAGTCTCTCTTCATAGAGTTTTAATGTAACCCTGCACTATTTTAGTTGCCCTCCTCTGGACTATCTCCACCTTGTCTATGTCTTTCTGAGATGTGGCTTCCAGAACTCGTCACAGTACTCCAGGTGGGGTTTCATGAGCTTTCTCCGATACAGTGGCAACATCATCTCCCTCTTCCTGCTGGTGATGCCTCTCCATATGCTCTACAGCATCCAATCAGCCCTGCCCACTGCCTTGTCACACTGCCCCACCAATTTGAGGTAATCAGATATAACCCTAAGGCCTCTTTCCTGCTTAATGATGGTCAGTAACTTGCCCCTCATGTATAACCAGCTTCTGGATTTCTATGCCCTATGTGCCTGATTTTGCACATTTTAGCATTGAATCCCCAGCTAATAATCATACCAGAGGGTTGGAAATCTCTACCCCTGCTCATTTATCAAATTTTAATCACATTTCTTATAAATTCATGCATTTTTCTAGGAGTGTGCTACTAGTTTGTGGCCCATGTCAAAGCAATCATTATAAAATGGGCAAATGAGTTCAAGGAATCTGATTGGTTATTAGCCATGCATTAGAAGTGTCTAATGCATGGCTAAAACTAGAAACTCCACGTGGAATAAACAGCCCCATTTTATAAGCGCAACAAGCCACTCTGGGGATGTGTGTTAGTTCTAGAAGACTGAATGCACTTGGCCTGCAGCTTCGTACCTCACTACGCCCCCTAGCTGTGCATTAGAACTGTTTAACACACACCCTGTTATGTCTTATTGCTTACTCAGTGTTCAGTTCAGTTCATTCCCCCCAGCTGCTATGCCCCGACCACTCCTCAAGTTTCCCAAGATACCTATTCATACTCTCCACCCCTCCTAGGTAGCCACCCTATTACAGATTTTGATGTCATCTTCAACAAGCATTTGTCAATGCTGAATGTTTGCTTGCTGATATTAGCATTGAAAGTGCAGGAGTTAGACAGAAGCAGGATAGGAATGGCAGTGAAGTATTGAAGTCACGCCAACCCCCCTCCATCCTGCAGAGATGGACAGGCATTGGGGTGTGCCTTTGGGTCATCGCCTCATAACGCCATGCCATGTCACCTCATTCTATCCTGTAGACACCGACAAGTGTTGAGGTGTGCCTTGGGTGTTTGCTTTACAGTCACACCATTCCATAAGCACATATGCTGAAATGGGTGCAGTATAGGAAAATGGGGTGAACTCTGTGGTCAAGAGTCCAAGGCACACCTCAATGCCTGTCACTGGCTTCCAGGTGGGGGTGGGGGTGGGGGTGGAATGGCATGAGTATTACAGCCGGAAATCCAAAGGCACACCCCTGATGCCTGTCAGTCTGTACAGGGTGGGACATTATGGTTAGAAATCCTAACATCCCGGGCGTTTGTTGATATTTGCACTACAAATTTTCAACGTGGCCTTTTTGTGTCCCCACTTCATGAAAGCGTTTGGAACCTCTGTTCATGAACAGTGGCACTGTGATTCTATGAATTTGTCCTGAAGGTTGATTTCCCACAGTAACCATGTCATTCTGTGCCAGATGCGCAAAAACATAGTTTGGCCAGGATGTGGAAAATAACATCTGTACCATTCATATGGAGGTGTGAAGAGATGGCAATGTTGAAAATCTGGAATGAAAATATTAAAAGTGCTCGAATTTATGAGCTTGCGTGGAAACTGCACAATGCACTCGTAACACAGTCATTTAGTGGATATTTCACCAAATTTTCAACATAGGTATTTTGGGACCTCTGCTCATGAACAGTGTCACTATGATTTTCTTAATCTGTCCGGAAGTTGATTTCCCACAGCTGTTGCCATTGTGCACCAGATGTGCAAAAACACATTTTGGACAGGATATAGAAAATGACAGCTGTACTGTTTATAAAGAGATATGCAAAAATGACAATGTTGAAAATCTTGAGTGAAAATATTACAAATCCTCAAAGTTACGAGTGTGCGTGGAAACTGCACAATGCACGTTTGAAACACAGTCATTTTTTTGGAATTTTTTCACCAAATTTGCAACATAGGCTTTTTGGGAGCCCACCTCATAAACAGTGATACTATTGTTTTGTTAATTGGTCCCAAAAGGTGATTCTGCACAGTGACTGCGAAATCACCTTTCGGGACCAAATAATCAGATGACAGTGACTGAATTCATGAGGTGGGGTCCCAAGAACCCCATGTTGAAAATGTGGTGCTAAAATTCACAAAAATGGCCAAGATATCCACCTAAATTGAAAAAAAAACATTTTTGCCATTATACAGCTTACCGGCATTTCTTCAGTTTGTGGTCAGCTTTGAAGAGTGCAGACATGTTCCCGCTCCACCAAAGATCATCACGCCAGGCTCTGGAGGTAAGTATGGGATGAATGTGTGTGTGGGGATGTTGAGTGTGCAGAGGGTGGATGTGGGTTGGGAGAGGGGGCACCGGAGACAACAAGGGACTGTTTTTTTTTTCTTTTACAGGTTAAAAAAAATACCAGCAGAAAGGTTTTTCCTTTACAGGTTTGTTTTTGGTACACTGGGTGGGCTTCCAGTGTGCCACCTGTATTTTTTAGGGAGGGGAACTGAAGCCGACGGGGGTTGGGCCTCCCATCGGCACAGAAAAAGGGTCTGTATTTGGGGGGGTCACATGATACCGAGGGGGATTGGGCACCCCCTCAGCATACAAAACTATTACACGGGGGACATTATGCCGATGGGGATTGGGCTCCCCCATTGGCAAATGAACTGGGAAGGGGGCATGCCGACAGGGGGATTGGGCACCCCTGTCGGCTTCCATGGGGACTGTGAGAGGCGGACGGTGACAGCTGCTGCTATGTTTATTGAAATGGGACACCAGACAAGGCAAGTTGTGATTCGCCGCTGGAATCAGGGACCACCCCATCAGAAAGAGAGCTGATTGTTAAATGGTGGGCGCTCCCTGATTGCAGCAGCAAATTTCTTTCAAGTTGGTGGCATGCTGTAATACTGCTGTCATTGACAGCATGCTCCTCTATTGGTGCCACAGAGACCAGCCCCAAAAAGCACTGCTGACATTGACCACAACATTGCCTCACCTCCACAACCCGCTACTCCAGCAAGCTGCCACAACATGTTTCTTGCACGTGCGTGCAAGCAAACATAAAAAGGCATACCTTCCCTTCTAGTTCTTCTGCAATGTGACTTATGAAGACATTGAAGAGGACCAGTCCCAATGGTGAGCCCTGCAGCACCCCACTGGTCGCTGTCCCCTAATTAGAATGAATGCCATTTACCATCACCCTCTGTAGCCTATCCTTAACAATGATCCCCAGTTGGTTAAGGAATAGAACCCAGAGGATTGTACTAAATAGGAATTCTCAGGAGATGGGAGTCATGAGTCAGTACTTTGCCTGTTCTCTTCAATATATTCATTGGGGACATAAGGGTGAAGCATGAAGGAATAGTCTGTCTATTTGCTGATGACACCAAGATCTGCAATAGTGTGGACATAATCGAGGGAATGCAGGCCATGAGTAGGGACCTGGAAAGACTAGAAGAGTAGTCCAGAATTTTACAGCTGGGATTCAATACCAAAAAGTGCAAAGTCATACATCAGACACAAAACCAGAGCCAAGTACAAGATGGGAGGAGAGGTCATGGCATATATCTCATAGGAAAGGGACCTCAGGGTTATCAATCAAATGATCTGAAAGTAGTGGCCCAATGTTCAATGATGGTGGGAAAGCAAATATGATGATGGACTGCATAGGAAGGGGATAGCAAGCAGAAGGAGGTAGGTTATACTCAGTAGCATTATTTCACTAGAATCATAGGGGTTGCAAAGTCCCATTTCAGCAAAAGCATAGGGGTTGTTAAACTCCCCCAACTACCACATTTATATAAATAAATACTAGGGAAACCTTGTTTTAGGGTTCTTAGGGGTTGCAGTGGGCATCATAGGGGTTGCAAAAAAATCATAGGGGTCTCAACCGCAACCCCTGGCTACCCCTAAATGACGCCCCTGGCCTGGACCCCGGGGGGGGCAAGGCCCATGGTTCTTTTTTGCCATAATGCAGGTTTGGTATTTTAAGCAGTTTCAGAGTTGTAACCAGCCAGTTTGGGCGTAGAGGTCACACATATGGGTAAGTCAATGAGATCCAGTGATAAGTCAGCAGACTTTGTTGAGTGATGTTGAAATGCGTCTGAGGCCTGTTGGAGTTGCCGAGCCATATATGATGAGGCCATAGTCAATAATGGAGACAACCAAGCTTTGAACTGCGACACTTAGGGCTGATGGGGTTAGGCATGAACTGTGCTTATAGAGGAGACCGATTCATGTACTGGCAGCCTTGGCGACGTTGTTGATGTGGGCCCCATAGGATAGGTTACTGTCAAGAGTGACCCCAGATATTTAAAGGATTGTACCTGTTCAAGGGTCGTACAAAGGCAGTTTGTGATGGTCAGAGGTGTGACATAGACAGCCAGCTCTGAGTGCTCGAGTGCGGAATTGATTTTTGTTATTACATATAAAATATGTGAAGGGAAGGTCAGTTCAAGGAAAAGTCTGTCTTACTGGAACTGACACATCAAGACACCCCAGGGATAAGTTCAAAGGACAGGAGGTATTTTAAACTGCAGAGATCTGGGGCGCAATTACCTTGTCAATTTGCTTTCATCCCAGGAAATAATATTAGCCATTCATAATGCCCTCAGAGAGATCCTTTGACTTGCATGGTTACCAGGAAGGACTTGTGGGGAGGGGCGTCGGAGAGAGGCCAGAATGGACATTGAAGAGGTTTGATGTCTATGCCAGGGAGGACCCAAACAGATTTGGAAGGTCCAAAAAACATTTCTTGGGGATCACTTGAATTACATCAGAAAGACCTGAGGTGTAGATTCCAAGGTCCAGACGGGATTAAAGAGGCCAATACACTTTTGTTTTGAATACAGTGACTTGGATCAAATAAACTTTTGAGATGTATGTGTAGCAGAGCACACACCAGTTCTAACCAGTTAACCTGTGGAGAGGAAAGTCAGTGAGGTCATCTCATGTGTTTTTTAAATATTTTATTTGGAGACCCTGTATTGTAAAATATAGAGTTTGATACACCAAGGTGGAGCTAGTGACCTCATGAGAAGGCCGGCTCAGAAGCGTGCTTAATTGCTGAAAGAATGTGACAGACACACACAAGAAAATATTCTGACTGAGAGAAGGGAGATCCTCAAAGCACTGAAAGAAAGTAAGCATTAGATAATACCAGTATGAAGTTATAAATTGTAGGAACTGTACTTTTTACCTGTTTGTTTTAAGGCTGTATGTGTTGGGATATATATTTGTTCTGTAACTATTGTTCTATTTTGATATTTTTAAAGTAAAGATATCGTTTTACAAACGAAACTGCTGGAGTGCCTTGACATTTCTTTTTATTTTAAGTGGAGCTTTTAAAGGTTATAGTAATGCTGTGTATGGGCTTATTGTATACTGAACTGGGAAATGGATAGAGTTCTCTAAAGTCTTGCATAGAGTTCTAAGGGTTCATTTGAAAGACCTGGTTGGGTGCCCGTAGGAAAAGATATCTAGCCTCCTAAAGACAGAATTATATGAGCCTGATAATTAGGTACGCTATCAAGAGGTTATCAGTTTGAATCCCTTCAGAGCTTGAGACTAAGGTGACTTGAACCCACAAAACAGACAAGAGGGTTACCTTGTCTGTTCACTATACACAAATCATTCGCTCAGAGGTTGGCACTTTGGGAGTAGAGGGTTGACCGGCTGAGTGAGATTGTGACAAGAGGAAGCAGCTTGTGCTTGCTGTGGGAGTTACAAAATAGCATAGTCTTAGTTTTTTTTATAGTTGAGAATGAGTCTCTGTTTGCTGAACCAGTTCTCGACTGAGGTGAAACAGAGTTGGAGATTATTTTGCAGAGATAGTGGGTCCTTATGGGAGGTGTGAATAGAAACATAGAAACACAGAATTTGACAGCAGATAAGGACCGCTTGGCCCACCCAGTCTGCCCATTTCCCTACCTACTGGATAAGCTGCAGATGCTAGTTAACCAGCAGCCTACTTCTTCCTACCTCCACCCCTTAGAATTGCCTTATGACTGTCCCATGCATGCTTGAATTCCACCACTAATTTTGACTCCACAACCTCCTCCGGAAGGCCGTTCCATGCATCCACAACCCTGTCTGTGAAAAAATACTTCCTTAAATTACCTCTGAGCCGCCCCCATCTTCAAATTGTGTCCTCTTGTTCTTGCACACCTCTTTTTTTGAAAGATGCTACCCTCTTGGACTTTGTTGATTCCCTTGAGGTACTTGAACATTTCTATCATGTCCCCCCTCTCCCTCCTTTCCTCGAGGCTATACATATTAAGCTCCTTTCATCTCTCTTTATATGTCTTCCGGTGCAGACCCTGCACCATTTTAGTTGCCCTCCTCTGGACAGCTTCCATCCTGTCTATGTCTTTGCGGAGATTGGGTCTCCAGAACTGCACACAGTACTCCAGATGGGGTCTGACCAGCTGTCTGTACAGAGGGATAATAACTTATTGTTTTCTACTGGTGATGCCTCTCCCTATGCATCCCAGTATCCCCAACCCTCCTTGCTGCCCTCTCACATTGCTTGCCCACCTTTAGGTCATCTGATATGACTACCTCCAGGTCCCTTTCCATTTTTGTTGTTGTTAGTATCTCACCCCCACTGTGTACTCTTCCCTGGGTTTTGTTTCCCAGGTGCATCACCTTACGCGTCTTAGCACTGAATCTAAGCTGCCATACATTTGACCATTCCTCTAACCTTGCCAGTCCCTTCTCATCCTTTCTACCCCACCCTGTGCATCAACTCTGTTGCAGATCTTAGTGTCATCTGCAAAGACATACTTTCCTTCAGTCCTTCCTGATATAAACATAAAGACATTGAAGAGGACCAGTCCTAATACTGAACCCTGCGGTACCCCACTAGTAACCCTCCTTTCTTCCGAGTGGACTCCATTTACTATTACTCTGTGTCCTATTCTCCAGCCAATTCTTTACCAGGCTGTCATCTTGGGACCCACTCCCAGGCTGGCTAACTTGTATATAATCTTTTGTGTGGGACTGTGTCAAATGCCTTGCTAAAGTCTAGGTAGACCATGTCCACAGCCCCTCCCTGATCTACTACTTTAGTCACCCAGTCAAAGAAATCTATCAGATTCATCTGGCATGACCTTCCTCTGCGAATCCATGCTGCCTAGGTTCCTTGCCCTCTGGCCTCTAGATACTCGACAATTCTTTCCTTCAGAAGTGATTCCATCATTTTCCCTATCACTGAGGTTAAACTAAGGTCTGTAGTTTCCTGCTTCTGCCTTGCTCCCACTTTTGTGAAGGGACATCACATCTGCCCTTCTCCAGTCCTCGGGTACCACCCCATCCTCCAATGATTTGTTAAAAGAGTAGTCAGTGGTGTCACTAGTTCTACCCTTAGTTCTTTTAGAATTCTGGGATGAATCCCATCAGGCCCCATTGCTTTGTCCACCTTCAGTTTTAAGAGTTCTTTCAGAACCCTTTCTTCTGTAAATGGGCTGGTATCAACTTCTGTATCCAGAGTGTTTCTACTGTTTGTTTTAGGTACCTCCCCCTCTTCATTTGTAAATACTGAGCAAAAATATTTGTTTAGTATCTCTGCCTTTTCACAGTCTCCCTCCCCTTTATTAAGCCTCACTATCCCTCCCTTGGTCTTCCTTCACTCCCTGATGTACCTATAAAATGTTTTATCCCCCATCTTAACTGAATTGGCTATCTTTTCCTCGGTTTGGGCCTTTGCTGTTCTGACTGCCTTCCCAGCATCCTTTTGCTTTAACTGATACAGTTCTCTGTCCTGCTCCTTCTGCGATTCCTTGTGCTTTCTTTTTCTCTTGAACCTTCACTGCCAGTTCCTTTGAGAGCCATAGTGGTTTCTTACATTGTTTTGTTTTGTTTATTTGCTTCACATAAAGGCTCGTTACCTCTGTGATGGCAGTTTTTATTATTCCCCATTGTTCTTCCGCCCCTCCTTCCTGCCCATTTGCTAGTGCATTCCTTAGGCACTCAGCCATTTTAGCTAAGTCAGCCCTCCTAAAGTCAGATACTTTTGTCTTTGTATGCTTGACTCTATTGCTGTGTTTATTGTGAACCATACTGTTGATGGTCGCTAGTTCCCAGATGGCTACCCACTTCTACATCTGTGATCCTCTCTCCATCTCCATTTGAGACAATCAAGTCTAATATTGCTCCCTCTTGGTGGGCTCCAGTACTAGTTGTCTAAAGCATGCCCCATGTAGGGCATCTAGAATAACTGTGCTCTTGGAAGTGGCAGCTGCAACTGCACTCCAGTTAACATCTGGCATATTCAGATCACCCATCAGCAATATCTCCCCTTTTTCTGCCATTCTAAGTATACTTTCAATCATTTCCTTGTCCATTTCCTCCCCCTGAGAAGGGGATCTGTATACAACCCCTGTGCAGATTGTGGTGCCATTGCCTGTCTCCAAATTTACCCACAGTGCTTCTTCTCCTCCCTGTTTACCCTTTTGTTCTGTTGCTTTTATTCCTTCCCTTATGTAAAGAGCTACTCCTCCTCCTCTTTTACCCTCCCTGTCCCTCCTGTAGATAGTGTATCCTGGTATGTTTATATCCCAGTCATGGTTTTGTGTGTACCATGTTTCTGTGACTGCCACGATATCCAGATGGCATCATCAGCATAGAGTATAATTTGTTCTGGGCAAAATTGACGGAGTCTATTCAGGAAAAGACTAAAAAGAAGTGGGCCCAATATGGATCCCTGGGGGACTCCAGAGCGGATTGGCCTAGTATTGGAGAGGACACCAGGAATTTTTACCCTCTGTGATCTATTTTTCAGGTAGCTTTTAAACCAGTCCGTGGAGTCTGAAGAGACAGCCCAGTAACTAGGAACTGTTCCAGTAACAGTCGGTGATGGATGGTATCAAAGGCCTTAGTTAGATCAATGTAATAATAATAACTTTATTTTTATGGCACCTTTTAAAACCAAGGCGCCTAACAAAGTAAAATCACATAATTAAAATTCCAGAGCAGCATAATCAAGAACACCTGGACCTGTAAAGAGCTACTACTCCTCCTCCTCTTTTACCCTCCCTGTCCCTCCTGTAGGATCCGGACATTGTGGCCATCACTGAAACCTGGTGTAATGATAACCATGACTGGGAGATGGCCATACCTGGCTACAACATATTCAGAAGAGACAGAGCAGGCAGGAAGGGAGGAGGAGTGGCACTGTATGTGAAAAATGACATAAGGGCCACACAGATCCAGGAGGAACAAAATGGGGGAGAGATACTGTGGGTTAAGCTGGAAAGGAAAATGGGGCCAGCCATCCACACAGGTGTGGTCTATAGACCACCAGCCCAGGAGGAAGAAAGAGATAGGGTTGATGCTAGCCATCCAAAGGATGGCAGACAAGGTGAGGTAGTACTGGTTGGAGACTTCAATATTCCAGATGTGGACTGGAGCATCCCAGCAGCAGCATCAACTAGGAGCAGATTTATCCTGGACTCCTTCAGGGTGCCTTCCTCAAGCAATTGGTCATGGAACCAACTCGGCAGAAGGCAATACTGGACCTTGTGCTCACAAACAGGGACAGTGTGATGGGGGTAACAGTGGGGGAGCACCTGGGTAACAGTGAACACCAGTCATTGTGGTTTGAAATCACAGAAAGAGCAGAACCAAACCACACAAAAACACGTATCTTGGATTTTAGGGGGGCAGACTTGGGAAAATGGGGAGATACTTGAAAGAGGCATTAAGGGGAATGGGACAGGAATCAGGGGTTGAGGAACAGTGGGCAGTATTTAAAATGGGGATTATAAGAACAACAGAATTATGCATTAAGCAGGTTAGCAAGAGAAAAGGAAGAGAAACCATTATGGTTTTCAAAGAGGTAGCAAAGAAAGTGAAAGCCAAAAGATTGCATTCAGGCAATACAAAAAGACACAGGCAGAAGGGATAGGGAGAAGTACCAGGAGAAACAAAGGGAGGCAGAGAAGTCAGTAAGGAAGCCAAAGCTCAGACAGAAGAACACATTGCAAAATCAGTGGGTAAAGGGACAAAACCTTTTACAGGTACATAAGTGAAAAAAAGAAAGACAAAGGAGGGATAGTGAGACTGAAGGGGAGGATGGGGCAGCGTGGAGGATGACAACAGTAAAGCTGACATATTGAACAGGTATTTCTGCTCAGTCTTTACTGAGGAAGAGGGGGTAATGGGTCTGAAGGAGTACAAGGGGTGAGAATGGTACAGAAATGGACACAAGTCCCTTTACACGAGAAAGGGTCCTGAAGGAACTGGAAGTAATAAGAGTTGATAAAGCAATGGGGCCAGATGGGGTGCACCCCAGGGTCCTTAAAGAACTAAGAGAGGTGGTGGCGGAACCTCTGGCTATCCTGTTTAGCCAATCACTGGAAACAGGGGAGGTACCCAAAGACTGGAGGACAGCAGATGTAGTCCCCTTATACAAAAGTGGGAACAAAGAGGAAGCAGGGAACTACAGACCAGTCAGCCTCACCTCGGTAGTGGGAAAGATCATGGAAGCACTACTGAAGGAGAGATTGGTGGAACATCTGGTTGTCAATGGACTACAGGACCCAAGGCAGCATGGTTTCACCAGGGGGAGGTCATGTCAGACCAACCTCATTGAATTTTTTGACTGGGTGACTAGGTAGGTGGATCAGGGGAGGGCAGTGGACATGGCCTATCTGGACTTCAGCAAGGCCTTTGACACTGTGCCACATAGAAGACTATTACACAAACTGGGGAATATGGGTGTGGGCAGGACAGTAGTGTGGTGGGTAGGTAACTGGCTGGGTGGCAGGACACAGAGGGTGGTAGTAAATGGCTGTCACTCCACAGAGGGAAGAGTGACCAGTGGGGTACCACAGGGATCAGTGCTGGGACCAGTCCTATTCAACATCTTCATCAGTGACATTGCGCAGGATCTAGAAGGCAGAATTTCACTGTTCGCTGATGACACAAAGCTCTGTAACAGAGTAGACACACCAGAGCGTGTAGACAGAATGAGAAGGGACCTGCAGAAACTTGAAGAATGGTCAAGGGTTTGGCAGTTGAAATCTAATGCAAAGAAGTGCAAGATAATGCATATGGGGCACAAAAACCCTGGCACAATATATCAGTTGGGGGCGAGGATATGGCATGCACCAAGCAGGAAAGGGATCTTGGGGTTGTCATCTCTGATGACCTCAAGGTAGGAAACAGTGTGACAAGGCATCAGGTAAAGCAAATAGGATGCTGGGATGTATAGGCAGGGCATCACCAGCAGGAAAAGGAGGTCATAATTCCGCTTATACAAGACACTAGTGAGGCCCCACCTGGAGTACAGTGTACAGTTCTGGAGACCATACCTACGTGAGGACATAGACAGGGTAGAGAAGGTTCAGAGGAGGGCAACAAAGATGGTGCATGGATTGCATCACAAGTCCTATGAAGACAGGTTGAAGGAACTGAACATGTACTCCCTGGAGGAGAGGAGGGAGAGAGGGATATGATAGAGACATACAAGTATCTTACAGGAGGAACAGGGTGCAGGAAAACACTATTTTTAAGGAAAAGATGTTCCAGGACTAGGGCATGGGATGAAGTTGGAGAGGACGATTCAGAGGAAACATGAGAAAGAATTTCTTCACAGAACGGGTGGTGGACAAGTGGAACACCCTGCCAGAGGAAGTGGTGGGGCTGAAACAATCACGGGATTTAAGAATGCATGGGATAGACATAAAGGAATTCTAGAGGTCAGGGTTAAGGGGAAATAGACTTCTAGGAAAACAAACTGAACTTACAAGCTCAAATGGGCAGACTGGGTGGGCCATAGGCCCTTATCTGCCGACACTGTCTATGTATCTATGTATCTATGTATCTATGTAACACATTCCAAAACCAATAATATAAAAATACAGTCTTAGACTCTTTCCATCCATTTAAATGCCATAAGCCCAGATAGGTGACCATTTGTGGGAACAGTGGATGGCTCTGGTAAATTCCAAAGGGGCAGAAAAGGCATTGTGCCCTTTTCTGAAGCCATGCTGTTGTGCACAGCGGATATTGCATTTGTCTAGGTAGTCGGCGAGTTGGTCAGCAACAAGGCATTCGAGAGCTTTGGAGAGGGGCGCAATATGGAGATTGGGTGGTAGTTTCCATGTTTGGTCTTGAATTGGACTGGAGTGATGGTAGCTGATTTTCATCTGTCAGGGAATTGGCTGAGGCTGAGGGAGAGGTTGAAAATCTTGGTTAATGGTCGAATCACTTCGTCAAGGGTGACGGACAGCAGTTTTAGGTCAAGTGAGTCCTCACTATTCCTTGAATTGGCAATTGCTTTACTGATGTACAGTATTTGTGTACATCATGCATTAAGACTGCTTTAAAGTAGAAAGGAGAGTGGGTAGAGGAAGGGGGAGTGCTGGTAGGATGGGCAGAAGGGACAAGATCATTGAAGAAGTCAGCGGAGGACAGAGCTGAGGTCTGTGAAAGTGGTATTGAAAGTGTTAACGATAGTTGTGGGGTTCGGGGTAATAGCCCCATCGATGTCTAGCATAGTTGGGGATGTTTATAGCTGCTTTCCATTTACTTCTTTGATATTGCTCCAGAAAGCTCTCCCATTGCCCCATGAATTGGTGAGAGATTCCCTGTAGTAGGTGCTTTTGAGCAGTCTGATCGCTTTTGTTCAGTCGTTCTGTGCACGTTTATAGTTCTGAATGTCAGTTAGCGAGCTGGAGGCCCGGGACAGAAACCATAGGTGGTCCCTTGATTTTAGCCAAGCTATTAGGTCAGTGGTGAGCCAGGGGTTGCAAAGTGCTTTGACTTTTCACTTTTTGAAGGGGGGCATAAAAGTCACAGGCTGCGATGAAGTTGGAAATGAAAGAGTTCAGGGCTGAGTTGACAGTTATAGATTCATTTAAGTTGTGATACTTGTTCCAACAAGTTGCCCTGTGGGTCATATACATCTAACTTCAGATTATCCACAAGCATTGAAGGCATCCTAAAATCATAGCTTTTGTTTTGGATGAATTCCACACCATGACATTAAGTCAGCCAAGAACGAACACTCCCAAAGTCATTAGCCAAAACTGAAGCAATTTCCACCACTGACCCAGACTGTGCATAAATTATCAAATCATCAGCGTACATTAGAGAATCACTAACTTTACATACTTGAGGCAATTGATTTACAAAAATGGAGAACAGTGGGCCCAACATGGACCCCTGAGGTACCCCACAGTGAATAGGGAGCACATTTGAAGCAACCAGACTCACTTGTACATATTGACATTGGTTCCTTAAGTAATCGCCAACCATAGAGTTGCAGCTTCAGAAAAACCAAGATTACACAATTTAGAACAAATAAGATCATTCAAATCAAATGCCTTGGTTAGGTCCATGAACACACACTTGATTGAGTTCTTTGACTGGGTCACCCAGACAATGGACAAAAGCCAAGCAGTGGACATTATATATCTGCACTTTAGCTAGGTCTTTGACGCTGTGCCACACAAAAGGCTGATCATGAAGCTGAATGACTTATGGGTGAGAAAAATGTTGGTTAAATGGGTCAATAACTGGCTGAGTGGCATGACGCACAGGGTGGTAGCAGGCGGGGAGTTCTCCAGTACAAGGGAAGTCACCAGTGGGGTTTCACAGGTGTCAGTGTTGGGACCGGTGTTGTTTAACATCTTTATTAGGGATTGTCGTGGAAAAAATATATTCTTCTTACACTTTACCTTAAAATCAGGCTCTGGAACACTGCATGTAGTAAAAAGAAAAGTTTAATACATATGCATATGGGAGCCTCCTTCCAATAACATGCAAGGCTCCCTGAGTTTCATTAGTCAATCACTTTTATACACTTATTATCTAGGCGTTGTTAGGCGTACTCTTATCTTGAAAATTACCAACATTGCAGTATTAACCAATCATGAATAAGAAAAACATGTTGATTCCAATGTAACAGAAAAGCATACTGATACCACCATCTGGGGTACATTTCCACTGTTTATTTCATCTCTTTCCCAATACTTCTTGATACATATGCCTGGGTCAGTCTGACCTGAGTGAAACAGTGAGTTTCACTCACACCGTAACAACGTGCAGCATGCCCACATGCTGTTATCTTATATTCTGCCTGAGCTTGTTATGAAGGCTGGTACAACCAGTTCTGCCCAGTTTTATCTTGCTTTCTGTTCCTACAAATGTACCTCAAGTAACCTCAGTATTATTCTATAACAAAATGAAAAACAGCATGATACCAGAAATTTCTACTAACATTCATTATGACTTTGTTACAGCATGGCCTACAAAGCAAGCATATTTTCAGGGCATATAATAGCAAATAGAGTTATAGTTTTATGAACTCAGAAATTTCTACTACAGGATATAGGGGAAGACATTCAGGGAAAAATGTGAATGGTTGCTGACAACACCAAGATCTGCAGGAGGGTGGACACTCAGGAAAGGATAACGAAAATGAGAAAGAACCTAGACAAACTAGAGAGAAGGGCAGGGATATGGCAGCTTGGATTCAACACCAAAAAGTACAAAGTGATACACATAGGGGAGAAGAACCCGAGAACAGTGTACTACATTGGAAAAGTTCAGGTTACACCATCAGAGGAGGAAAAAGATCTGGGGGTGATTATTTCTAGTGACCTGAAGCACGCAACTCAATGCAAAAAGGCTGTAGCAAAGGCTAATAGGATGTTAGGGTGCATTGCTAGGGGAATTGGCAGTAGGAAAAGTGAGGTTATTCTGCCGCTATACAGGTCATTGATCAGACCTCACTTGGAGTATGGAGTAAGATATTGGCACCCACACCTGAAGAAAGACATAGACATGATGGAAAGGGTCCAGAGGAGAGTGACTTAAATGATAGAGGGACAGCAGGAAAGATCATATGCAGAGAGGGTAGAGGACATGTGGATGTACACCCCGGAGGAGAGGAGGCAGAGGGGGGTATATGATTGAGACATTCAAGTACTTGAGGGGAATATACAGAGTGGACTGCGGGAGCCTATTCAATAAAAGGGCCACCACCACCAGAGGGCACAGTCTAAAGTTGGTGTGGGGTAGATTCAAGAGAGATATAAGGAAGCACTTTTTTACAGAAAGAGTGGTGATGGCATGGAACAAGCTGCCACAGGAGGTGGTGGAGTCAAAGTCAGTGGGAGCCTTCCAAAGAGCCTGGGACAAGCATAAAGGAATATCAGGAGGCCTTGTAAGGGGAAAGACCAAAAAACTCAGGGAAGGGGGGAGACAGAGGGATGGGGTCACAGATGTAAACTGAAAGTCAGAAACAACCCACATTATTTCGAGTAGACCCGATAGACCGAGAGGTCTCCTTCTGCTGGCCATTTTTATGTTGGCTTGTGCTTGCGCAGCCAACATTTTGCGGTAGTAGCAGATTTGGAGGCGCGATCACTATTGGGCAAATGCAGGGCATGCATCAGAAGGTGCAACCCTCATTACCCAGTCAGCCAGCAGCAGGCAGTGACCTTGTGCATCCTTAATGAGGCCACCAGATCTAAGAAAAGGTCTGCTGCAATGAGAGGGAAGCTCTCATGCAGTGGGACCACAACACACCTCCCTACGTGCAGGCAACATGGCGGCACTGCCTATCACAATGCTGACGGGGATCCCACCCCCGTCAGCATAATAATCCTCCCATGTACAATGTATGCCAAGGGGTGACCAACTCCTTGGCATCATGCGCCCCCACCAACAAACTTTTCGCCGATTTGGGGCCCAATCCCCGCTCTGTGTTTATCTCCTGTCCCTTAGAGTTTTGCTGACTGGGAGCCCACCTCCTGTCGGAATAATGTGTCCTCCCTTTGTTGCTTGCCGAGTGGGTGCCCAATCCCCTTGGTTTGTGTCCCCTCAATCCCCCATCGGCTACAGAACCCCCAAAAAACACTTAGGTGGCATGATGGGAGCTCACACCAGCATGCCATATGCCCTGCAAAAAAAAGTCCCGCAATGTTTTTTTTTTTTTAACCTGTGAGAAAATAAAATGGTCCCTCAACATCTCCCTGCCCCCCGCAACCTGCGCCCACCCTCTGCACACCCTGCCTCCCCACACCCCTCACCCCATACTTACCTCCGGAGTCCAGTGCAACGATCTTCGGTGGACCGGGATCACATCTGCACTCTTCAAAGCTGACCACAAGCTGAAGAAATGCCAGTAAGATGTATAATGGCATAAATAGGGTTTTTACAACTTTTGTGCATATCTCAGGCATTTTTTGGAATTTTTGCACCAAATTTTCAACGTGGGGTTATTGGTACCCCTCCTCATGAATTCAGTCACTGTCACTGTTATTAGGTCCCAAAAGGTGATTTTTGCGGTCACTGAACAAAATCAGCTTTAGGGACTGAGTAACGAAACAGTGCCACTGTTCATGAGTAGGGCTCTCAAAAAGCCGATGTTGCAAATTTGGTGACAAAACTCCCAAAAAATGGCTGTTTTAAGAGCGTGCATTGCGCTGTTTCCACGCACACTCGTAATGTCATGAATTTGTAATATTTTCACTCCAGATTTTCAAAACTGGCATTTTTCCACACCTCCTGATCAACAGTACAGCTGCCATTTTACATATCTTGTCCGAAATGTGTTTTCGCACATCTGGCACATAATAGGTCGCTGTGTGAAATTAGTTTTTGGGACAGTTTGAGGAAATGATGGTGACACTGTACATGAGCAGAGGTCTTAAAATGCCTATGTTGAAAATTTGGTGCCGAACGTCCATAAAATGACTGTGTTACAAGGGTGCGTTGCGCAGTTTCCACGCACCCTTGTAACTTTGCAAATTTGCAATATTTCCATGCCAGATTTTCAACACTGGCATTTTTTCACACCTCCTTATGAACAGTACAGCTGTCATTTTTCACATCCTGCCCAAAATGTGTTTCTGCACCTGTGACGCACAATGCCGTGGTCGCTGAGGGCAATCAACTTTTGGGACAGATTAACAAAATCACAGTACCACTGTTCATGAGGGGAGGTCCAAAAATGCCTATGTTAAAAATGTAGCTAACAAACTCCCAAAAATAATTGGGTTACGGATGTGTGTTTTGCAGTTTCTATGCATGCTCATGACTTCACCAATTTTTCATATTTTCACTCCAGAGTTTCAAAGTTGCCATTTTTTTACCCCTCCTCATGAACAATACAGTTGTCACTCCTCATCTTGCCCAAAATGTGTTTTTGTCCCTGTGACGCCAAATGGCATAGCCGCTGTGCAAAACCACCTTTCAGTTAACAAACTGATTGTGCCGCTTTTCATGAGGTGGGCTCCCAAACAGCCCATGTTGAAAATTTGGAGTGAAAATACCACCGCATTCATGCGGTGTTAGGGTTTCCAACTGTAGCACCCCACCCGGTACAGACTGATAGGCACCAGGGGTGCGACTTGGGATCATCAAATATAATGATCACGCCATTCCACCCCCACCCCCAACCTGCAGCCACTGACAGGAATTGTGGTGTGCCTTGCACTGTTCAGCCACAAAATTCACCCCATTCTCCTATACTGCACCCATGTCAGCGTATTTCCTTATGGAATGGGGTAAGTATAATGCCCAAAGACCCCAAAGCACACCACAATACTTGTCAGTGTCTACAGGGTAGGGTGAGGTACAATGGCATGAGCGTTATAGCTGATGACCCAAAGGCACACCCAATGCCTGTCGGCTCTCTACAGGGTGGGGGTGGGGTTGGTGTCACTTCAATACTTCACTACCATTCCTATAACGCATCTCTACCTCGGGCACTACCAGTGCCAATGCCAGCCAGACAACATTCGGCATTGACAAATGCTTGTCTTGTGTTCTTATGCACTGAGTCACAGCACATGACTGGGGGCAGGCGGATGTATAGTAGCATTATGCATTGAGACACGGCATATAACTGGGGGCCAGATAGATATATATTAGCATTATGCATTGAGTCACTGCATAAAACTTGAGGCCAGTCAGGTGAATATTAACATTATGCATTGTCACAACATATTACATGGGGCCAGGCAGGTGCATATTAGCATTTGCATTGAGACACAGCATATAACTGGGGGCCAGGCATGTGTATATTAGCATTATACATTGAGACACAGCATGTAACTGGGGGCCAGGCAGGTGTATATTAGTGTTATGCATTGAGACACAGCATATAACTGGGGTCCAGGCAGGTGTCTATTAGCATTGTGCATTGAGTCACTGCATATAACTTGGGGCCAGGCAGGTGAATATTAGCATTATGCATTAAGTCACAGCATATCCAGCAGTGATACACTTGATCTTAAACTGCTGTCCCTCACCCTTGATGAGGTGTTACAGCCACTGACATGTATTTTGAACCTCTCACTTAGGTTCAGCCAGTTCCATGACAAATGGAAATCTGACACTGTTACCCTTGTCCATAAAAGTGGCGACAGGGCCACTCATGGAAACTACTGTGCGATCTCTATATTGCCACCCCTCTCCAAGACCCTTGAACGTATTGTAGCAGATCAGCTCACAGATTTCCTGGACACATACAATATCCTGTGCTTGCAACAGCATAGCTCCAGAAAAGGACACAGCACCTCATCTTCCCTACTGGAATTCTCTGGCATTCTTCACAGCTCACTGGACAATGGCCAGTTAATTGGGTCCGTCTTTATCGATCTGACTAAGGCATTCAACACTGTCCATCACCGCCTACTGCTTGTGCAACCTCTGAAAGCTGGGCTCTCTCCCAACTCCACTGCCTGGTTCAAAAGCTACTTGGAGAACTGGTCTCAAAGAGTAAAAATTGCAGATGTCCTCTCTGATACCAGGCATGTTCTCTCAGGTGTCCCCCGGTGTTCCATTCTGGGCCCCCTACTATTCAGCTTGTTCCTGAACTCCCTTCCAAATTCTTGCTCTGAAACAATCATCCTCTATGCAGATGATGTTGTAATTCTTGCCTCCCACAAGGATCCTAAGCCTCTACAAGGCAACCTTCAGCTTGGCTTCACATCTCTTGAAAATTGGTTCTCAAATCACAATCTGGTCCTCAATGATAAGAAACAAAGTCTATGATGTTCAGCAGCTCTCATAACAAGCATAAGCTGCACCCCCTATCCATCAAAACTAGCCATGGAGTCACCCTAGAACAGGTTCAAGCCTTTAAGTACCTTGGGATCACTCTAGACCCTCATCTAACTTACAGTGCCCACATTGACTCTGTAGCCAAAGCAGCAAATACTCGCCTTGGCCTTCTCTTCTGGCATAGGCAACATCTTACCCTAGAAGCCCTGACTGTTGCTGTTCAGAGCTCTGTTGTCTCCATTATTGACCATGGGCTTATCATCTAAGGCTCTGCCCCCACTACTGCTCTTAGACGCATATCCACCTCCCTCAATAAGGCCTGCTGACTTCTCACTGGATCCCACCACCTCACACATACGTGCGACCTCTATGCACAAACTGGATGGCTGCAACTCACCAATCAGATAAAGTACCTAACCTACACCATGCCAAAGAAAATAACTATGTGCCTTGTGCCCCCTGGAATGTGTGCACTCCTGCACCCTAGCAATAACCTCCACTCAACCAGGGGATCTGAATCACAGCTCCTGCAGGTTCCAAGTTTTTGTACCTCATAAGGTCAAAGATCTTTTGCCTACAGAATGTCCAGCTGGCTAAATGGTCTAAGCCAGGGGTTCTCAGACCTTTTCAGGTTGAGCCTCCCTTATGTCACTTTGGACAAGCCTGGGCCTCCCCATATCTCAAGCACATTAGCATACTGTACACTCAAAAGGATATGGAATTTCATGCGCGATTTCATGCGCAATCTCTCTCCTGAACGTTTTTAAAAATCAGTCAGCTGAAGGGAGCCTGTTAGCCAGTTTTTTGGCTGTCAGTTGCTGGATTCGTGGCTGCACTGTCGAGAGATAGAGGCGAAATATACTGTGATAGTGTTTTATTTACAAAGTGAAGCACTGTGCATTATAAATACTGTGTAAATTAATAATTAAAAGTCAACTGAAAGGCAGTGTACCACTGCACACCACAGATACCGTGCAAAGCAGCAATTAGTCAATTGATAAACAGCACTAGATATACAGCACATTTTTTAAGTCAGTCAGCTGAAGACAGCCTGCAAGCCTGTTTTTCACAGTCATTAAAAGGCACCCAACCACCAAATCCAGCATCTGAATGTCTTTAAAAATCAAATCAGCTGAAGGGAGCCTGTGAGCCTATTTTTTGGCAGTCAGTTGCTGGATTCATGGCTGCACTGTCGAGAGATAGAGGCACAAGTCATCTTCAATCCTGAGGCTGGACCTATACTTTGTCTTTATGCCAGCCAGTGCAGAGAATCCAGACTCACACAGATAGTTTGAAGCAAAAGGCAGTAAGACTTTAGGCGCTGGTTGTTTTAATTCTGGAAATTCACATCCCAGTGACAGCCAAAATGTAGCCAGTGGCAACTGTCCAAAAGAGGCCTTCAGTGCTGGGTCTATAGCCAGATCAATAAGGCTTTCCTGCTCTCTTAATGACAGATTGTCCTCAGACCTTGGTTTAAAAATGAACAGATTCCTTACCCACTGGTTACACTCCTCTTGCTGGTATTCAGGGAAGTACTCATGGAGCTTTTCTTGCAGTCCACTTAAATGTTCTGAAATGGGCATCTGGACGCTGTCAATGGAAAGCTCATTTTCCTGCAGGAAATCCTCCAGTGTGGGGAAGGAGGAAACCAATCCCTGCTGCAGTCTTGAAGACCATGGTTGGAGTTTCTGACAAAATGCCTCAATCATCCTGTCCCTTACAATGAATGTGTTGGTGCCCTGACCTTGACGTGAGGCATTGAGTGTGTTCAGTCTGTCAAAAACATCCACTAAATATGCCAGCAATGCAAGCCATCATGAATCGTGGAAATTTTCCACAAGTGCAGAGCCATAGTCAGCAAGGAAAATACGCACTTCATCATGCAATTCAAAGAGACGTGTTAGCACTTGTCCCCTGGACAGCCAACAGACCTCTGTGTACAGCAGTAATTGTTTGTGGTTTGCTCCCATCTCCTCACACAGCACAGCAATGAGTCTTACATTTACTGGCTGTGCCTTGATAAAGTTCACCACTTTCACAGCATCTGCCAAGACTTTCTGAAGATCAGCTGGCATCCTCTTGGCTGCTAGTGCTTCCTGTGGATCATGCAGTGATTCCACACCAGCACTAGGAGCCACTGCTCTAACCTTGTCACCATGCCACTGTGTCTGCCAGTCATTGCCCATGCTCCATCACTACAAATTCCCACACATCGGCTCCAGGTAAGACCTTCCTCCATAATGAATTTATTGAGCATGTGGAACAGCTGTTCCCCAGTTGCTCATGCAGGCAGCGGTTGGCAAAACAGGAATTCTTCCAAGACTTTGGTCTCCATGGCATAACGGACATAGACAAGGAGCTGTGCAGCATGGGCAATGGCAGTGGACTCATCAATTTGTAATGCAAAGTATATGGGCTTTGCCGAATAGAGTCCA
Source organism: Neoceratodus forsteri (assembly GCA_016271365.2). Lineage (NCBI taxonomy): Eukaryota > Metazoa > Chordata > Ceratodontiformes > Ceratodontidae > Neoceratodus > Neoceratodus forsteri. The sequence continues at coordinate 359,782,267 of CM057457.1, read as the reverse complement.
GTATCTGTTTCTTGACATCAACAGACAACTCCTCAATGCGCCGGCAAACTGTGTCATTGGAGAGGGGGATGATATCTAGCTGCACTGCTGCTTTGTCTCCCAGCATTACTGAACACATTTCTTTTGCAGGAGGAAGAAGTAATTGCTCACCAATGTTGTGTGGTTTTACTGCTTTGGCAATTCGCAATGCCGCACAATATGAAGCTTCCACAGCTTTACTAGGCACAGTGCCATGCCTTTCCACCAATTTATTTATTGCCCCTCAGTTCTTGTAGCTTTTGTTGAAAGAATTCCAGAGGTTTGGAAACTAGGCTGGGATGCTTTGTCTCCAAATGCCGAAGCTTGCAGGATCGCATGCTGTCTTGTGCCAGAATGTCGGCACATATCTGCAGACTCTATAGGAGCTCCACACACTGCAGCTGCATAGCGATTGGTGCAGCATTGCTTCCAGTGGTCCACGATTGGTCAGAATAGCTCTTGCTCCCCTGCCATTGCTGCGCACATGAACCGCCGCCTAACTCTGTCTCTCTTACTGCTTGTGCTTCTCGGGTCTCCTTTGTGACCTGTTTTTTACCTGAGAAACATTTAATTTGTCAAAAATAGAGCTGTTTTACACCATATACTGACTATTCTAGCCTGTGCATGACTACTACAGCATCAGTTTGCTTTTAAGTTACATTGCTAGCCTAGTGAGTTCATTGCATTGTAAGCTGCTGTTAGCTCCTGCATTGTAGGACTATTACTGAGTTTCTCCCTGTTCTCTCTCTCTCTCTCCTATCTCCATCTAATTCTCACCCCCACACCTCTATCTCTCTTAATAACCCATTGCAGTCTGAACAGTTGCTATTCCTCGTGCACCCCTCCAAATGCCCTAGCTCTCAAACCCCCTCTCTCTTTCTTTTTGAAGCGTAATCCTCCTGAATTATATGCTGACTTCCCTCCCCACTCTGTCCTTCTCCCTGCCATTGGTGTGCACACGAACTGCTAACTAACTCTTCTCTTACTGCTTGTGCTTCTCGGGTCTCCTTTCTGACCTGTTTTTTTTCCCCACCCCTGCCGCCCTCCCAGGCCTCCTTTAAATACACTGGCGCCCTGCCCACCTGGGCTGCTTCACCTATTCAGGAACAGCAATCTCTAACTCATCCATCCTACTGGTCTCTGCTGTCTCCCCCAGCGATCTGATTTTCTCTACTTCTTATCAATCGGTGCCCTCTCTCTGACAAACTGTGGCTCCTCCATTCTCCTCGCTATGACTGCATTTAACCTGTACCCTACACTGCTAATTTTAGTGATAACTATGCTGCAGTGCCCCACCCTTCTTATGACTGCCACTCCTCATTCCCGAGGCCAGCTCATACCAACACCAGTGCTACACTTCTCACTGGGAATGACCACTGGGATTCAGATTAATAAATCTGTGCCATTCAGCTCCATGATATGGCACACTAGCATCACTCTGAAGCACCAAGGGTATAGCTCCCTGGGGTGTATAGATGCACTAGCAGCTCTCTGTAATAAGCCAGGCTCTTACCAGTGCCGCAACACCCAGGCATGTAGATGGATTTAAATAAGCAAACTCTCAAAATGCTTCAAACCTCCCTTCTGCGATTTCTCCTACTCCTACTGCTCCTCTGGAAGCATTCACCCTAACCCAGGCCCAACTGGACCGACTGCCTACCATCAGAACTGGAAGTCGGGGTCTCTTACCTTGGCGTCCATCAATATATGCAGCCTCCTCAGTAAACTAGACACCCTCCAAACCTGGATTCGACAAGTCAATCCTGACATCCTCTCTGTCACCGAAACATGGCTAAATCCAAAGATCCCTGACGAAGCAGTTGCTATTCCCGGATACACAATTTTCAGGCAGGACAGGAGCTCTAAGTGGGGTGGTGGCTGTGCCATCTACCTGAGGAACACCTTCGTGGGACACGCCATCCCTCTTCCTAGACTGGGATCACCATCTCAGGTCCTCTCTATCAATGTTCTCCTCAGGGCCCACAACAAAAACCTCACTATAGTCTCAGTTTACATCCCCCCAGAGGACCTGGCTAATGGCTTCAATAATGTCATGGAATGTCTCAAGGGTCTACAACACCATAACTGAGAGTCCATCATCCTGGGAGACTTTAACATCAACTGGCTTGCACCGGAGGCCTGTACCTACAAGGATGCAGTTACGGTACAACAATTCACACAGCTAGTCCCCTCTCCTACCAGGTGTAACTACAGGACAGGGACCTACACTCTTATTGACTGGATACTGTCCAACCACCCTGAAAGAATATTTAAGGTGTCTGTTCTCCCTGACTCCTTAAGTGACCATTCACCCGTTATCTGCACTTGGGCTAATAACTACATCAAGCCCCCCCCCCAAAATAATGCACACCAGGGTACTCAAGAAGGGTCACCTACAACTACTAAAATCCCATCTAAGCAGACTAGACTGGTCCAACATGGACTCACTCAAGGACATAAACAAAGCACTAGAACTGTTTATCAGCCGATTCACTGAGGCTTGTGATATCCATGCACCGCTAAAAAAAATGAAGGTTAAAGGTAGATCTAACCCTTGGATTACCACTGAGCTTATCACACAGCTCAAGCAAAGGGACCACCTTTGGCACTGTGCTCAAGCCACAGCGGCCCAAGCAGACATTCAAAAATACAAGCAAACAAGGAATAGCTGCACCCGTGCTACACGGATGGCTAAAAGCAAATACTTTTGAGAAGCGCTTTCTAACTCGTGGGAGATGGGGAAAAAATTCTGGAATAACCTTAAGGACCTCTCTGGCAAAGACTCCAAGTCACCACCCACCATGCACAACATCAATGGCACTCCAATGTTGGACCTAGTTACCATCTCCAATACATTCATCAATGCTTTCTCCAACCTAAGCAGTGTCCTCCCACCTGATTTCTTCAATGCTCCCACCACCAACCCCACCTCTGCCACAGCATCCCATGCTCGCTCAGCTCCACAGTTCTTCTTCAAAAGGATCCCAATGCACTTAGCCAGAACCTATATTTGCAAGGCTATCAGCAAAACTGGCTATAGTGGTGACTCACTCGATTTGAAGCTGCTTTCACTAGTCCTAGATGAAATCCTTGAACCCCTGACAATGATCTTCAACCTCTCCCTAAGGTATGGCCAATTCCCATCACTCTGGAAAAAGGCTACTATCACACCAGTGCATAAGAGTGGAGACAAGTCACTGCACACCAATTATAGGCCCATCTCCATCCTCCCCCATTATCCAAAGCACTTGAACATATAGTCTCTAACCAGTTAGTAGAGTTCCTGGAAAAGCATAATATTCAGTGCCTTGAGCAGCATGGCTTCCATAAAGGGCATAGTACCACCACGGCACTGTTGGAATTCCGCTGCTGCATCCATGACACCCTGGATCAAGGACTCTGGGGGGGCCACATTCATTGACCTTACAAAGGCCTTTGATACAGTTAATCACCCCCTCCTACTCAGACAATTGACTGCTATTGGGCTCTCAAATGATGCACTGCCCTGGTTTGCTAGCTATCTTGGGGAGAGAGTTCAAAGTGTTAAAATTCTGGAGTCTCATCAGCTGAAAAACCAGTCCTCTTGGGTGTCCCTCAAGGGTCAATTCTGGGCCCACTACTCTTCTCCCTCTTCCTTAACAACCTCCCCGGCATCTGCCAACAGATGATACTACTCTACATTGATGATGCAGTCCTCTTTTCAAGCAACCAGGACTTTAATCCACTTGAGAGTCAACTGCAACATGATTTCTGGCTGGTGAAAAATGGTTTGGCTCATACAAACATGTCATGAATTATAGCAAAACTAAGGTCATGTCTTTCTGCGACGCATGTAGCAAGTATAAAACACTACCCATCACTATCAAGAATCAATGTGGGACCTCACTTGATCAGGTTCATGAGTTTAAATACCTCGGCATCACTCTGGACAGCTCACTCTCCTACACCCAGCACATTGGGATGGTTGTGAAGTCTGCCAACATATGTCTTGGCCTGCTCCATAAGTACAAACACTGTATGACTCCTGAAGCCCTAAGACTGGCTATCCACAGCTCTGTTACCTCCATTGTCGATTACGGTCTAGTCATATATGGCACTGCCTCCCCTACTGCCCTTAGGAGGATATCTGTGCCACTCAACAAGGCCTGTAGACTTCTCACTGGGGCTGACCGCATAACGCACACCTGTGATCTATACGCCAAGGCTGGATGGCTACCTCTCATTAGTAGAATACGATACCAGACCTGCCTGATAGCCAAAAAAGCTCTTCTCGGACTCATGCCACCAGGTGTGGCAAGACTCCTTACCATCTGCAGCAGCTCCCAGCCAACACACAGTTCTTAATACCAGACTTTCCAGGTCCCCAGGTGCCAGACCTCACTGGATCAGAGATCCTTCCTGCACAGGACTCCTCAGCGGTTCAATACCCTTAACAAAGAAACTCTTACTGCTACAACACTAAGCCCCTTTAAAAGCCAGTTGCATCTATTCCTCCCCTCTACCTCACTCTGTGACTGCCTCCCCTAAGCCATGGTCATCACCCTCTACCCTAGTTGTAACTGTAACCTGCAGTTCCAGCCTTGCATCCTTGGCACCAGCCTCCTCCCTCTCGCCCTTTGCCCCCTCCTCACCCATCCATCCCCTCTGTATGGACTCATTCATATCAAAGGCCATCTGGTGCCTATGCCCCTTGCTCCTCTCATCCTTATCTGAGAAAATGGCACCTATCTGCCGACTTCCTCTTGACCTCTTCCTACCAAGTATACTGTTTTTACCATGAACTCTGATAGAAGCTAGCTTAGTTGGTTCTACTGCAGTGTATTTGTCTGAACACTTTATGTACAAGTAATCTATTTTGTTATTATTGTTACCATTGTTGTATGTTTCCCCCCATCCTGTGACATGGAACCTTTGTAAACGAGCAGTTCCTGCTCAAAGGTGCTTGTAATCCTAGAGTTTAATAAATAAATAAAAAACATATCACACACTGTGGCTGAGGTGCTTCACTGGTCCCAGTCCAGGTGAATCCCATCTTTAAGTATTCATCATCATACCATCTGGCCTTGCACTTTGCTTCAGGGCCTGCAGCTCCTTTGTTGGCTTCAGCAACAGCTACTTCTCCATGCACACATTTTCTTCCGGTCACCAGAAAGCGATCCATTATCTATAACACACCAACGCTGGAAATTGTCAAACAATGTAACCAGAATCATCCTGGACATGCACATACTTGCATGTCCAACAACAATCGGGCATTCCAAAAAGAGGGAAAAATAATTACAGAAAACGCAGCACTCCAAACTGGAAATAAACAGTTCCCAAGAATTACTGGACATGTTCCTACAGGTTGCAGTCTGCAACATATCCCTATTAAAATTTTTTGCTTAAAACAAAAAACAACATCCATATTGACCCGTTAATAATGGCTATAGCTATAGAAAATCATTATGCTTTTGTGTACAAGGGCAACAGCACTGTAGTTCTGGCCCACATCATTTTAGCAGCACCAGCAGAAGCAGTTATTTGAAAAGAAGATGAGCATCACAAACAGACCAACAAGTAAAAACACTGCTCCCTACGATAGTTTCACTGTGCATCCATGAGATCCAAAAACCCAGCAATGGGATTTTTAAAGAATGATTCAGAATCCATTTGTATCCAGAACCAAACATTCCCATTTGTCACTTTTGCATGCCAGGCCAACACTGCTTCGCTCACAGTTCCCAAGCTAGGCAGTCCTGTGTTTCACTGCTATGCTCCTCCAGCTCAAGCCAGACCAGCACACCACCCCACAGATCCCATTCACCTTCATTGACCTCAACATGGCAACTCTTGTCAGCATGCATCCTGATCTGCACAGCAAAAGGTGACCCACAGAGAGAATGTACTGTAACTGTGCAGTCAGCTCAATGTCTCATTTTAAGTGCACATAAACACTTATGCAGTGACAAAAGGGTTGAGGTGCACCTCAGCCAATCCCAGCACAAATTCATATGTAAAGGGCCTTGGGAAATGGGTGGTTTGGATCCAAGGGCATGCAGATGTGGATCGAGTGCTCATCTGTGCTCAGAGGCAGATGCAGTTTAGAGTAGGGACCCAGCTAATGGGCGGTCTACCTCAACGTGGTAGATGGGTGACTTCACAGCAGGGCCCTGAGGTGAATACCAAGAGACTCCCACTCCTTCATTGAGCCTATTTTGGGATGCTGCACCCCGTGTAAAGGTAAGCCTTTGAAGCAGATGCAGTTTAAAGTAGGGACCAAGCTGATGGGAGGTCTACCTCAACAAGGTAGCTGGGTGACTTCAGAGCAGGGCCCTGATGTGAATACCAAGAGACCCCCACATTTTCATTGAGCATATTTTGGGCTGATGCACCCTATATAAAGTTCTCTGAGTGCAGCCTTCACTCCACACTGTCCACCACACAGACAAGATCTCCAAGCCAAGGCATTGGGTTTTTTTTCTGGGGGGGAGCATAGTAGAAACTCCTTCATACTTATGATTTTCTTATCTGTTAGTTCCAGCATTGTCAATGGGGTAGTCAGACCTATCCTATGGGAAAACATATGAACCCTTTGCTTCAAAGCCTCCCACCCCACCCAAATATGCAACATTCCAACAACCCACAAACAATTTGAACCCCACAGCACACATAGGTAAGGTAACTAATACTTTTGCAGTGAAGGGTCTTGGATGGGTTGAAGGGTTGCTTCTTAAGCTCCGAAGAAGTCCCTTATTCCACCAGGCTACACTAGCAGACCTTTCTCTCCAAAAAAAGTCAGTTCCACATGATCCCCACAGCACACACAATTAAGGTACATAATGCTTTTGCAGTGAAGGGTCTTGGATGGGTTGAGGGGATATGTCTTAAGAAGTCCCTCATCTCCCCAAGATATACCAGCAGACCCTCCTCCCAAAAAAGGGTACCATTTTAGCACCACAGAGCCATCATACATATGGGCCAACGCTACACCAGCAGACCCTTCGGTCACAAAACAAAATCACAATTGTTATGCGCTCCCCCCAAGCAAACCCATTAGGTTATTCATGCCAAAGGCCCCCATCACTCCAAAAACAATAACAGAAACAACTGTGCATCTTCATTTTGATAAATCCCACAAAACATAAGTATTTAAAAGTCCCCACTGCCCCTACCCCCAAGATGCAGGTCCATCATTGTAGTCCCCTCCCATCATCACAAAAGTTCATTTTGTGGCATTTCAACCAGATCCCCTCCCTCAAATACAAATAAATGAGGCAGAGAAAAGTAACAGTCACAACTCTGTGAACTCGATCCTTACAGCCTATCCACAATGGGGGGAGGCCAAGAGAGGGATAAAAGATACATTTTTTTGTTGCAGCCCCTTCCTTATAACCCCAGCCTCTTAGCCTGTTCTGCAGAAACCCCTGTTTACCAGCAAAAAAACCCAAAACATCCTTACCAGCCCCTTTAGCAACAGATGATCGGTGGTCTGTACTTACACACTCCACGTACTGGCTTGGAAGTCCAAGATCGGAGGTAGCACAGAGGTATGCTGGCACAGATGATCGCTTGAGAGGTGGTGTCATGCGGTGGGTCTAGTAGCTTGAACGGTGGCAGTACGCAGTGGGTCCGGTCGAATCTCTGGAGTCGGTAGTTTCACGTGGTGGGTCCTGTCCAAATCTTGCCAGCAAAACTGTAAAGAAGTAAATGAAATCATAGAGAGCACACTGCTTTATTGCTGGAACTCCTCAGCAACTTTGTGTGAGTGGCAGCTGTTTGGCTGAAGCAGCCTGGCAGTCATTGGCTGGGAAATTGTGGCACATGATTGGCTGCACCTTACCTCCCTTCTAATTGGCTGCTGTACACATTCATTCTCATTGGTCCAGCACTGATCATCTTCTGCTTCCTTATTGGTTGGCTTGCAATCCTTCCTAGCCCCTATAGCTCTGCTGCTCCTCCTCTCGTATTTCTGTGAAGAAGTTGGTGCCATCTCATTAAGGTGCTATTAGCACCTCATCAGTCATCTTGCCTGCAGGGGGTAAGTGCCTGGTCACAGTTGAAAGCAGAGGGGAAGGGGAAGAAGATGTAACAGATGGGATGGGATGGGTTGGGAGAATCTGCACTTTGCATTAACGAGGCTCCATTTCTATTTTGGCTGCATGCTGCTTTCAGCATGTATTTCACTCAAGCCTCCACGCCTCCCCTGAAAGCGGCTCATGCCTCCTTAGGGAGGCGCACCTCACCAGTTAAGAACCGCTGGTCTAAACAGTTGCATATCCTCCACTCCTACCCTTGGTGCATTTAAATCAAGGCTCCGCCTCTCTCTCTCACTGCCTCTAGCTCCTGTGACTGCCTCCACTAGCTGACCCCATGAATATTTCCCTAACCTTATGCAGTTCTCTCTCCTATTAGCACTTGTTTACCCCTTAGTATGCACTTCGTCACGTTATGTCTATGACAATACCGCTCGATGCACTCCTCCTCTATAGCTCTCCGACTCCTCTACTCTTCCTCTCTCTCATCCTCTATCCTCTGTGCACCTCATCCACTACCTCCTTGTAACCTAGATTCCAAAACATGTTTTGCTTCTCAGGTGCTTTGTAACTCTTTTTAGCTTTCACTTTTGTAACCTTGTCCTATGTATTGAATTTGCAATCTAACATACATACCTTATGTTTTGAATTGTAACCTGACATGGAACCTTTGTAAAAGAGCCCTGGCTCAAAGGTATTGTAATCCTAGACCTAATAATAAATAACAAAAAAATAATAAATATTACATGGGGCCAGGCAGATGCATATTAGAGTTATGCATTGAGACACAGCATATAACTGGGGTCCAGGCAGGTGTATTAGCATTGTGCATTGAGACAGCATATAACTGGGGGCCAGACAGGTGTACATAAGCATTATACATTGAGACACAGCATGTATCAAATCAATCAATCAATCAATCAAATCTTTATTTATTCAGGCGAACATCATTGAGCACAGCTCATTTGCAAGATGGACCTGATAAGGCCAAGGTTCAATATTTGGTACATATACAGGTATATTTACAACACTTGGATACAGTATTCAAAAGCAAGATTGCCTAAAACATAACAATACCAGGTAGGATCATATGAATGCACACTATCTAATCTAATATATACATAGCAATGTTGGAATTATCTCGGTATATATCCTAATTAAAGCAACCAAAATTTCAATGTTCAAGGGTAAGTCATAGTGGACAAGGAGACGCAGTGATTGAATGACTGAATGATGGTGGTCATAGACTGTGTTAAGTATCTTGGTAGGAAAGTGTAGGAGTGACTTGAACAGGGGCTGGGGCTAGCACTAGGAGATGTATGGTAGGGATAAGGGCTAAGGTATGTGCCAGGAAGTAATGGGAGAAGACTATAGACAGGATGTACGGAGTCTGTGGGGTTGAAGTTATTGGGAGGTGTATTGCCATCTGATGTTGGTTGCCTGAGGAGGGGAAGGTTAGGAATATGAATATACTAGAACTTGTGGAAGCAATTGTATTTTTCTTGGAAGAGTCTTAGGTGTAGATGCTTAAAGGATGCTAATGATATAAAGTTGTTTAGCTTCAGGGTCTTCTGTATCGTATTCCATGATGTAGCTAGTACATAGCTGATAGCAGATCTCCCATGCCGGGTGTTGAATCTAGGCACTTTGAGCATGATGAAATTATGGCTTCTTAGGGCATAGATACTAGCTGAGGCCTGTGTGAAGTAGTCTAAGATATAATTTGGGAGCAGCTTAGTCAGTGCTCTGTACGGCCATACTGCAGCATTTCTGTTTCTTCTGAGATGTAGAGATGTCCATCCGACTGCAACATAGAGAGAGCAGCGGTGAGTGTTAAATGGTAGATCAGTTATAAACCTCAATGCTCTGTGGTATAGTGTGTCCAATTTGTTTAGGTAGAAGATAGGGCAGCGACTGTAAAGGAAATCTGCATAGTCAAGCACTGAGAGAAATGTGGCCTGGACCAACCTCTTTTTGGAGTCTCTGGTTAGAAAGTGCCTTATTCTGTAAAAGAGACCAAGCCTCTTGTGAAGTTTTTTTAGAAGCTCTTCAATATGATCTGTGTAGTCAAGTCTGCTATCTATCCAAACCCTCAAATACTTGAATTTTTCTACATATTCAAGGCTTTCACCAAGAATAGTGGATAGCTGGGGGAGATTGTTTAGTGAGAAGGGACTTGTCTGACTTTGGGTGGAGAAAAACATTGCTTTTGTTTTTTTTGCATTTAGAAGAAGCTTTTTTTTTTCCAATAATTGATGTTGTAGTGTGTGGAATTTCGCTTGTAGAACTTCACAAGCTGTAGCAGGCGAAGGGTTGCTGACATATAAAACAGTGTCATCTGCAAACAAGTGTACAGTGGCTTTGGTAAGGTTTGAGTCAATGTTATTGATATAAATGGCAAAGAGGATAGGGCCCAGGATGGATCCTTGTGGAACTGTAACTGGGAGCCAGGCAGGTGTATATTAGCATTATGAAGCAAGTGTAGTGTGAAGCAAATAAACAAATCAAAACGAAAGAAAAAGCCGCTATGGTTCTCAAAAGAGGTGGCGTGGAAAGTCAGGGAGAAAAAGATAGCATTCAGGAAGTATAAGGAAACACAGAAGGAGCAGGACAGACAGCTGTACCAGTTAAGGTAGAAGGAAGCAGGGAAGGAAGTCAGAATACCAAAGGCCCAAACTGAGAAAAAGATAGCCAACTTGGTTAAGAAGGGGATAAAATCTTTTATAGGTACATCAGGGAGCGTAGAAAGACAAAGGAAGGGATATTGAGGCTGAATAGAATGGACGGTGGGTGGGCAGAGAGGGACAGTGAAAAGCAGGGATACTGAACGATTATTTCTGCTCAGTATTCACAAAGAGGAGGAGGGGGGTGCCTAATCCAATTAAAGAAGCACTCTTGATAGGGGTCTATCCCAGTCCTTTCACAGAAGAAAGGATTCTGAAAGAACTCTTAAAACTGAAGGTGGACAAAGCAATGGAGCCTGACGTCACCCCAGAATTCTAAAAGAATTAAGGGGTGAACTAGTGAAACCACTGACTACCCTTTTTAACAAATCTTGGGAAGATGGCGTGGTACCTGAGGACTGGAGGAAGGCGGATGCGATTCCCCTTTACAAAAGTGGGACCAAGACAAAGGCAGGAAACTACAGACCTGTCAGTTTGACCTCTGTGGTAGGGAAAGCGATGGAATCACTTCTGAAGGAAAGAATTGTTGAGCACATAGAGGCCAGTGGTGTACAGGACCCAAGGCAGCATGGATTCACAGGGGAAAGGTCATGTCAGACGAATCTAATTGATTTCTTTGACTGGGTGACCAAAGCAGTAGACCAGGGAGGGGCTGTGGACATGGCCTACCTAGACTTTAGCAAGGCATTTGACACAGTCCCACACAAAAGATTAATAGTCAAATTAACCAGCCTGGGAGTGGGTCCCATGATGGTAGCCTGGGTAAAACATTGGTTGAACAACAGGACACAGAAGGTAATTGTAAATGGAGTCCACTCTGAAGAAAGAGGGGTTACTAGTGGGGTACAGCAGGGTTCAGTACTGGGTCCAGTCCTTTTTAATGTTTTTATAAGTTACATTTCAGAGAGACTGGAAGGAAAAGTATGCCTCTTTGCAGATGACACAAAGATCTGCAACAGGGTTGATACACAAGAAGGCATGGAAAGGATGAGAAGGAACTTGGCAAGGTTGGAGGAATGGTCAGAAGTATGGTAGCTTGGATTCAGTGCAAAGAAGTGCAAAATAATACACATGGGAAACAAAAACCCAGGGGAAGATTACATAATGGGAAGGGAGGTAGTAACAACAACAAAAATGGAAAGGGACCTGAAGGTGATCATATCAGATGACCTTAAGGTTAGCAAGCAATGTGAGAAGACAGTAGGGAGGGCTGGGGTTATATTGGGATGTATAAGGAAAGGCATCATCAGCAAAAAAACAGGAAGTTGTTATCCCTCTGTACAGACAGTTGGTGAGACCCCATCTGGAGTACTGCATCCAGTTCTGGAGACCCCGTCTCAGCAAGAACATAGGATAGAGGCAGTCCAGAGAAGGGCAACTAAAATGGTGCAGGGTCTGCAAGAGAAGTCATATGAGGAGTGACTAAAGGAGCTTAATATGTATACCCTTGGGGGGGGGGACATGATAGAAATTTTAAGTACCTCAGTGGTATCAAGAAAGTCCAAGACGGTAGCATCTTTCAGAAAAAGAGATGTGCAAGAACAAGGGGACACAATTTAAAGATGGGAGGGTGGTTCAGGGGCAATGTAAGGAAGTGTTTTTTCACAGAGAGGGTGGTAGATGCATGGAACAGCCTTCCTGAGGAGGTTGTGGGGTCTAAAACTGTGGGAAAATTCAAGAATACATAGGACAGTCATAAGGCAATTCTTGTGTGGGGTAAGAAGAAATGGGCTGTTGGTCAACTAGGATCTGCAGCTTATCCTGTAGGTAGGGAAATGGGCAGACTAGGTGAACCAAGTGGTCCTTATCTTCTGTCAACGTCTATGTTTCTATGAATGCATTATGCATTGTCACAGCATATTTATCATTAGCCAAATACTAAAATGACAATAGCAAAACATTCAACATCTGAAGATTAATTTTGCACAGATAGAATATGGTCTTTATTTTAAAGAATAAAAGTCCTGCAATGTCATATATTTGGAACACAGGACAAACAGTCTTTGACGCTACTGTCTCTTTAAGGCTTCACCCAGTAAGGGAAGGGGGAGGAGAGATCACATTACCTCTTTCAAGTCACACCCACATGCTGTTTTGTAGTAGGTTGTGCTAGGAACAAAGACAGAGAATGAGCAACCCAGGATCTAATTCATTTTGTCTTTGGACAGTCCCTTTTGTTTTGTAACCCTTCTGGAACAAAGTAATTAACAACAAGAAGAGCCATCTTGGTGCTGTGAAGGGAATCACAATGAGCTCAGGTCAGTAACTCATTTGTAAAGTAGATGCTTATGCTTGCAGTTCTCAGGGGCCTGCTGGACAGGCATTTCTGCCTGAGCAGACTGAACAGAAACATAGAAGGTGTTGGCAGTAGGAAAGGACCCTGGGTCTATGTAGTCAGCCCTGTTTTCCTCTGTTAGAGAAATGGGCTGTGTTCCTGGTGAAGCTTTAGATGGGGTTTGAGTGACTTTAAATAGGAGAGTTGAGTTCTGAGCCTGAGGAATGTTTACTAGATACGCAAGACTGAGTGTTCACTGCAACGCTTTTGTTTGGGGGGGGGGTCTCAGTAAGCTGCCTTTTCTTTGCTGTTTCCCATTACAGGGGAAGTAATTGTTTTTTTGCCAGAATTAATGTGTTGGGTTTCAGGGAGGGCTCTATACCAGGTGATCCAGCATGTTCTGCTGTCAGGTTGTCCCTGCGAGTCCCAGAATCTTTGTGTGCATTTGAAAATGGCTGAAACTGTACATCTGCAGGGGCAAAGCATTATTTTTTTATTTTTTATTTTTTAACAAACTCCAGGCTTCCTCACATGAATCAAAATGTTAGGAGTCATTACAGTTGATTAGTAGAGCAGCTAGATATCTGAATTTACAGACAATACCATTATAATGTATGGGTAGCCCTTATTACCCACTGAAAGTAAACTGTTTACAACCTTGTAATCCCACTGTTGTGATGTCAGAACCTTATAAACATATCTCATCTGTGTTATAGCAGTGGGTTTACAAAATGGAATGCCAGTGTTATTCAGTATTTTACATACCCAGAATGCGATTGTTAGTCTCAGTATAGTATTCAGATAACATTCCAGTTGTCACAGTTTACTGTTACTATGTCTAGCAATCACTATGTCTGATATAGATATTTTTACTCTGGTGCTATTTCGACCCTCTGTTGATCAGTCCATGTATCCTAATAAATTGTTTTCCTACACTATCATGTGGCAAGGCCAAGTTACTTGTGTTCGGGGGGGGGGGTAACTTCTCATGTCAAGTCCCATACACTATAAATGACAATGTCTGATGTACAGGTGATAACCACAGTGTAATCACCTCCCGTGGTTGCCAGGGCAGTGGTAAACCTCTTGAGCTGCGCTCTCGAGGTTTACTGATGCCCTAGCAACCACTCGCGGTGATAACACCATGGTTATCTTGGAAACATAGAATTTGACAGCAGATAAGGACCGCTTGGCCCACCCAATCTGCCCATTTCCCTACCTAATGGATAAGCTGCAGATCCTAGTTAACCAGCAGCCTACTTCTTTCTACCCCAACCCCCTAGAATTGCCTTATGACTGTCCCATGCATGCTTGAATTCCACCACTGTTTTTGACTCCACAACCTCCTCCGGAAGGCCGTTCCATGCATCCACAACCCTCTCTGTGAAAAAATACTTCCTTACATTACCTCTGAGCCGCCCCCCATCTTCAAATTGTGCCTCCTTGTTCTTGTGTAACCCCTCACTCCTGCCGTTTTGCCAAAACGACAGGTGTCATGCTGTTGAAGTTGACAGCAGTACCTGGTAGGGACCTGGGTTCGGGGAGGATGAGGTTACTCGGCACAGGGGGACCTAGGTTTGGCCACTCTGCACAGGGGCACCCAAATAAATCCGAACACAGGAAGCAATAGCTGTAATGTCCAGAACCAGTAATGGGATTCTTCAGTGTGGCTTATATTCACAAACTAGCTGAACAAAACAAAGCATAGATGGACCCCCATGGGGCTACATTTCCTGGTAATGCAGATTAGAGACTACAACGTGGTCCATTGGAAGAATGAACCAATTATTCTGTTTTCAGGCTCTGGACCCACCAGGCACAGCCGGACTCTGCATGCTTTGGGTACACAGCCCGACTGGCCCAGCTCCCAGCCAGCCACTTGATTTACGGTCCATTGGAAGAATGAACCAATTATCCTGTCGTGGCTCCCCATACCACTTAAGTCTCACGGACTCCTAGAGAGATTTTCCCTTTTGCAACCCCACGTCTGGGTACTTCCCCCATCACTGGCCAAGTGCATGAGGCAAAGTAGCAACCACAGCAGAAACTGTAGCGGTGGACCTGGTTACTAAAGATGGGGGGTTTGCCCACCTCCAGCTCCCACAGCCCATACCCGGCCATTTCCCTGGAAAACTGAAACTTCTGAATGTAGATTAAAGGGTAGATGAACTGGCACATCTCCTCTACATATTACTTGAATCACACAGCACTCTAGCATTTGACACTACTCCACTTGTTTGGCCTAGTCCTATAGGCTTCCCAAAATGTAGCTCAATTCCTAGATTCCACCACATGTACCCGGGTGAAGAAAACATTTTGCCCTCTCATGTTAGAGCAAACACTTACCCTTTAGTTGCAGGTGCCCCACAGGCGAATCACAAATCTTCCAACTTTCAAAATATATACTGAATTGAAATGGCAGCTTTAATTCCTCTTGGCAGAATTAAGGGGATTGTCCCAGGAATCTGCATGGGGATCTTTACAGTGGTCTCCACCACTTGAGCACACCTTACTTGCTCAAGACAAACTGGACACTGACTCTTCCTTACTGAAGGCAAACTGGAACTGAACTCTTCCCTTTGAAAACTCCCAACGTTCTATGTAACTGCCTCTGCTGCAGATTCCAATATGGCTTATGCAGCGGCGAAAGTTCTATTGGTGATGTCATCCCTCAGTCTCAGCTGAGACTGAGAACAGAGTGAGACAGTATGAAACCCATTTAACTGGAGTTTCACATGCTGCCGTCCCTGCGCCTACCACTAGGTCTTACTGGGATTCTAGTAACCCCGGGTAACAAAGGGGTTACATTTGCACACCTCTTTTTTTGAAAGATGCTACCCTCTTGGACTTTGTTGATTCCCTTGAGGTACTTGAAAGTTTCTATCATGCCCCCCTCTCCCTCCTTTCCTCAAGGCTATACATATTAAGCTCCTTAAGTCTCCCTCCATATGTCTTCTGGTGCAGACCCTGCACCATTTTAGTTGCCCTCCTCTGGACAACTTCCATCTTGTCTATTTCCTTGCGGAGATTGGGTCTCCAGAACTGCACACAGTATTCCAGATGGGGTCTCACCAGCTGTCTGTACAGAGGGATAACAACTTCCTGTTTTCTACTGATGATGCCTCTCCCTATGCATCCCAGTATCCCCCAGCCCTCCTTACTGCCCTCTCACATTGCTTGCCCACCTTTGTCATCTGATATGACTACCCCCAGGTCCCTTTCCATTTTTGTTGTTGTTAGTATATCACTCCCCATTGTGTACTCTTCCCCTGGGTTTTTTGTTTCCCAGGTGCATTACCTTGCACTTCTTAGCATTGAATCTAAGCTGCCATACATTTGACCATTTCTCTAACCTTGCCAAGTCCCTACTCATCCTTTCCACCCCACCTTGTGCATCAGCTCTGTTGTAGATCTTTGTGTCATCTGCAAAGAAACATATTTTTCCTTCTAGTCCCTCTGCAATGTCGCTTATAAAGACATTGAAGAGGACCGTCTAATACTGAACCCTGCGGTACCCCACTAGTAACCCCCCTTTCTTCAGAGTGGACTCCATTTACTATTACCCTCTGTGTCCTATTCTCCAGCCAGTTCTTTACCCAGGCTATCATCTTGGGATCCACTCCCAGGCTGGCTAACTTGTATGTTAATCTTTTGTGTGGGACTGTGTCAAATGCCTTGCTAAAGTCTAGGTAGGCCATGTCCACAGCCCCTCCCTGATCTACTACTTTGGTTACCCAGTCAAAGAAATCTATTAGATTCGTCTGGCATGACCTTCCTGCTGTGAATCCATGCTGCATTGGGTCCTGTGCCCCCCTGGCCTGTAGGTACTTGACAATTATTTCTTTCAGAAGTGATTCCATCATTTTCCCTATCACTGAGGTTAAACTAACAGGTCTGTAGTTTCCTGCTTCTGCCCTGCTCCCACTTTTGTGAAGGGGAATCACATCTGCCCTTCTGCAGTCCTCAGGTACCACCCCATCCTCCCATGATTTGTTAAAGAGGGTAGTCAGTGGTGTCACGAGTTCTACCCTTAGTTCTTTTAGAATTCTGGGATGAATCCCATCAGGCCCCATTGCTTTGTCCACCTTCAGTTTTAAGAGTTCTTTCAGAACCCTTTCTTCTGTATATGGGCTGGTATCAACTTCTGTATCCAGAGTGTTTCTATTGTTTGTTTTTAGGTACCTCCCCCTCTTCATTTGTAAATACTGAGCAAAAATATTTGTTTAGTATCTCTGCCTTTTCACCATCACCTCTGCCCACCGCCTTCCCCTTAATTAAGCCTCACTATCCCTCCCTTAGTCTTCCTTCACTCCCTGATGTACCTAAAAAAGGTTTTATCCTCCTTCTTAACTGAGTTGGCTATCTTTTCCTCGGTTCGGGCCTTTATAGAAACATAGAATTTGATGGCAGATAAGGACCGCTTGGCCCACCCAGTCTGCCCATTTCCCTACCTACTGGATAAGCTGCAGATCCTAGTTAACCAGCAGCCTACTTCTTCCTACCCCCACCCCCTAGAATGGCCTTATGACTGTCCCATGCATGCTTGAATTCCCCCACTGTTTTTGACTCCATAACCTCCTCCGGAAGGCCGTTCCATGCATCCACAACCCTCTCTGTGAAAAAATACTTCCTTAAATTACCTCTGAGCTGCCCCCCCTCTATCTTCAAATTGTGCCCCCTTGTTCTTGCCGCCATCTCATTGCAGTACACAACACAGCCTTTGCTGTTCTGACTGCCTTCCCAGCCTCCTTTTGCTTTAACTAATACAGTTCTCTGTCCTGCTCCTTCTGTGATTCCTTGTACTTCCTGAATGCTATCTTTTTCTCTTGAACCTTCACTGCCACTTCCTTTGAGAACCATAGTGGTTTCTTACCTTGTTTCGTGTTAATTTGCTTCACACACAGGCTTGTTACCTCTGTGATGGCAGTTTTTATTATTTCCCATTGTTCTTCCACCCCTCCTTCCTGCCCATTTGCTAGTGCATTCCTTAGGCACTCACCCATTTTGGCAAAGTCAGCCCTCCTGAAGTCCATTTATCATTTGTACATCAGGCATTATCCTCTATATCTCCCCTGTCCTCCCTCTCTGTTATCTACTCTCCCTCCTCTGCCTTGCTCCACCCCCTGGCAGGGTTCTCAGCATCTTGAAAGGACCAGATCTTGTTATGCCTCTCACCTCCCTTTCCTTCCCCTTCTCCCCCCCTTCTACTCACCCACCTCCCTCCTCCTCTCCACTACTCTGTACTAAACTGTTGGCTCCTAAATATCCATTGCACTTGTAGTTTATTTGTACTTCTGTTGTACCGAAGCTTATTGTACTGTCTTTGCTTCAGCATACCAGCTCACCTTAGACCAAAATAGTTTGTATTCCATTTCATGCACTGCTTCTAGCTACTAACTCCCTTTGCTTGCCTTCCCCTTAATAGTCACTGTTTACTCATACAGTCTACAGTCAATTGGTATCAGGTTGCTTTTCTGGCTTCAGTTGGAAAGGTACTTGTTTGGGAGCTGTGGTGCAGCTGAGTGTTTCTAGTGGGGTTTTGCTGCTGTAGCTGATTGTCTCCTTGGAGGTCCCCCCCACATCACTTTCTTTATATCGTTAGCCTGTGACATCATACAGTACCAGCTGATTGCATATACACACATTGTTAGCCCTCTCGGCATTTATTTACTTTAGGGGACACTCTGGCGATACGAGTGCGCCGACGGAGAAATACAGCCACATGCGCTTTGCAGTCACTGATATGTCACACCCCTACAGAACAAACATAAGGCTATCTCAAACGAAGGTAATCTAAAATGAAATGTGGTGTTATTAAATAATTTACTAGTAACAGCATAATAATACATTCCTGGACCCGGGGGGGGGTATGGGGGATGGAGCGGCCTCACAGAACAAACATAAGGCAGTCGCTACTCGAAAACGAAATGTGTTGCTATTCAATAATTTATTAACAACATAATTGACCGCTCTCATAATAATACATTCCTGGACTGGGGGGGGAGGGCCCCACAGGACAAACATAAGGCAGTCGCTACTCGAAAACAAAATGT
This sequence comes from Neoceratodus forsteri, assembly GCA_016271365.2. Classification (NCBI taxonomy): domain Eukaryota; kingdom Metazoa; phylum Chordata; order Ceratodontiformes; family Ceratodontidae; genus Neoceratodus; species Neoceratodus forsteri. The sequence goes on along the minus strand of CM057457.1, from coordinate 359,763,222 downwards.
GGTGCTATTTAATAAGGAACTGTAGTTGTTGTTGTTGTTATAGTGATACTCATATTCCCTGCATTAGGAGCAAATTTTATTTCTGTGCACCACTGCAGACCCGGGGAGCACCCACACAGAACAGAGATTTCTATTCAGTTTATCACTCGATCACTGTCCCACTTTATATTTTACAGATTAATCTTGTTAGCGCTGTTAATCTTGTTATCACTCGCTTAGGCTAAACTGATGTATGCGTTGTGCAATGCCATATTTCTAGCCGTATGCTATCTAGCTGTGCAAGTGAAGTGCAGACTGAACATAAGACTGAGTGCGGCGCAGAAGACAGTAATAAAAAAAAAACAAAAAAAAAAAACAGGTACACCCCATTAAATTGCATTTTTGGCTTTTATTTATTGTAGGGGACAATCTGGGGCATATATTTACTCGCCATGGAGAACTCTGATTTGGAACGTTCTGACTGAATAGTAAGACGTGTGTGAAGGGGCGGAGAGTAAAGACGTTGGTGGGGGACATATTACCGTAATCCACTGAAATCAGAAACAAGGGCACTGTGTGTCCTCTAATCTAAATAATCGCCGCCATCTCATTGCAGTACACAACTCAGCCACACACCACATCCTGACTTAAATTGAGTAGAGACTTTACTGTGAGCTACTGAATAGGTGAGGTCATGAAGTAAATTACGGTACTGCAGGGATTTATATAACTCTAGAAATTGATTAGCGTTTTGCTCATAAAAGTGCTAAGTCTTTGTGAAAATGCATAGCTCTTGCCTCTCTGTGTTTAACAAACACAGCACTTCTAGAAAATCTATATAAATACTTTCTGTACAGTTAGTATAGTCCCAAGAAAAAAACTGCTAATCAATTATTTAAAACCCTGTACTGTTTGATAGCCAGGGGTGCAAGGAAGGTGTGCAGAAAAGAAGGACCCAATCTAAAAGGGTCTGTGATCACCAAAATTTGTCTGAACTCCTCTGGGATCAAGGTACTGTGTCTTTTGAACTGTGTAGGAAAATATTGGATCTTTGGGGTGAAATCAAGGTACTGTGGCTCTGTGATTTTGGCGTTGGTCAAATGAAATCAAGGTAATGTGATTCTAGAACTGTTACTGGGATGTGATGTCCGTAACTCTGGGAATCTGAGGCAAATTACTGTGGGATCAAGGAACTAAGACTCTGGGGACTTAGGGCTGAGTCAGTAGAATCAAGATACAGGGAATCTAGTACTGTGAGAAGGGAAATGTGGGAATTTGAAGCTGATTGGGTAATAACTGTGTGATTTTTATACCATTGTAATAATATAGAGGGCAAGGGCAGCATTGCAGAAGGAAAATGGAGCAGAACAGGGAAGGATGTACTAGAGGAGGGTATGGAAACTTGAGGGGTGGTTGGGGACACCGGAAATGTAGGTGGGCCAGGGGGCAGAAGGACACCTGGAGGACCAACACGGGTAGAATAGTTGTGAGCATGGGGGGCACAGAGGAGAGGAGAGAGAATGGATAGGGGAAAATGATTGCGGAAGTCAGAAAGGACAGGAAAGGGTGATGCACCAGGGGGAGGAACAGTGGCGGCATAAGCCAGGAGGGGAGTAGTGGATACGGAAGGGGAAGGATTGTGGGATGTAATAACTGTGGAGCAGCCATATTCATCGGCACCCTGTGGAGGCTAGAGGACTGCCTAGTTTGTCAAAGGCTGGAGGATGAGATTTTAAGGTTAAAGAGGGAACTGTCTTGGACAGAAAGAGAAGAGGAAATGGGAAGCACAGACTGTAAGTGGGTTAAACAGAAGAAGGGACAGGGGTAGGGACTGGAGATGGAGAGAACAATCCACACTGGGGACAAAGGTCGGGGTACAAGTACAGGAGATGGCGGGGGCCAGAGTTACTGCACATAGGCATACAATAGGCTCAAACAGGTACTGGCCATTGATGGGAATGACGGATGGGGGAGAAGGTGCTGTGGAAGAACAGTCCTGTGTAATAGAGAGAAATAGGATGGGGGGATGAGAAGGGAAAAGAACCTAATGAGTGTCAAGACAGAATGAGCACAGGAGGGAGTACTGATGAGGGTAGTATAACAGGGGCAATGAGGGGGAACAGTGTGCAGGAGGAAGGAGGAGTTAGGTCAGGGAGTGGAAGGGAGGACGGGAGAGGTGACAAGGGAGAAATGGGCGGGAGGGAACTTAGTATTAGGAGACTCAATACTGAGTGGGGTCAGGTGGGGTAGCAAGGGAGAAAGGCATAGTCGGGTTTGGGTGGAAGCCGTGCCAGGAATGAAGGCGAAAAGGGTGGGGCAGTCAGTGCTAAGATATGCCAGAAAGGGCAGGAGAAAACCACATCTAATTCTGCACCTGGGGACGCATTACCTGGCTTATGGGACGATAGATGAGGTGAAGAGGAAGTTTGAGGATTTAGGCCCAGTTCGCAAGGGGGCAGGAAGATCAGTTACTTGCTCAGAGGTACTTCCAGTCCCAAGGGCAAGTATGGCAAGAAAACTGAGGATTCAGGAGTTTAATGAATGGCTGGTAACCTGGTGTAAGGAAAAAAGGTATGGGCTGGTAGGAAGGTGGGAGGTGACCTGGGAGAACAGCAATCTATACTCTAAAGATAGACTGCACTTAAACAAAGAGGGGAAAAAAGTACTGAAGCAAAAGTTTGGGGAGTATATTGAGGAGAAGTTAAACCTAAGAGAGGGGGGTGGCAGAAGGGATCGAAGTGATCAGAGGCATCAAGATGGGAAACCATATGGTGAGATAAGGTGAGGAGCAGACAATACAGGGAGGGCCATAAAGGGAGAAGAAGAAAGAGGAGGGGAGAAAGAAAAGGGGTGGAGGGTGGTATCTTTAATTGCTAGAAGCCTAGGGTATAAAAATGCAGAACTACAGGCTCTCATGGTGGAGGGAGGGTGGACATGGCTGCTGTCACCGAGACATGGGCCACCCAAAACCATGACTGAGACCTGGCGGTTCCAGGTTACAGACTATTCAGCAAGGATAGAGTTAAGGGGCAAGTGGGGTAGTGCTCTGCATGAGGGAGGAGCTAAAGTGTGTTAGGGAAGTGGGTTAGGAGGGAGATGCAGAGGCTTTTTGGATGCAAATCCAAGATCAAAAAAATAGGACATTACACTTGGGGCTGGAGTACAGGCTACCTTCCTAATCGGAAAAGACAGATAGGGTATTGGCGGAACAGATCTGGAGGAACTGTGAGAAGGGTGGAGTGGTGATAGTAGGTGATTTTGAGCTGCTGGGAGTGGACACCTGCCACCAAGTGTAGAAGGGAACAGATAATGCTAGACACCTTCCATGATAACTTCCTGATGCAGTTGGTCAGCGAACCAATTAGTGATGGGAATACCCTTGCTCTTGTACTTTCTAATGGGGAGTGGGTGAGAGATCTGAGGGTGGAGGAACCACTGGTGGGGAGTGACCACCAGACAGTATGGTTCCAGTTGCAGCTGGGCAGGGAGAGAGGGGCAAGTGGCACAAAGGTGCCAGCAGAGCTCCAGATAAGGGGAGTACCGACCTGTTTTACTCACCTCATTTTAGGAAATATTCTTCAGAAACATTTTTTAATGAGTACCAGTACTCACCCAACATTTGTAAATACTCCACACCAAAGAATAGTGCTTCATAACATAACTGGTTATTCAAAAGGCGCATTTTTATTTTACAGATTTAGAGCACTCATATGCATCCCACTTTTATTTTTACTCACTATATTTTAAAACTGGTGAGTAAATTTCTCATTCCTACCAACAATATCTGGTGCATTGTTGGTACTTGATCAATTCAGTTCTTATCTAGAAAAAATACTACATTGTTTTTAAAATGCACTCCTTACTCCACTCTGTCCAGACATTTATACGCATCTGAAGAATTTGGTTTTACTCACCTCACTTTCAAAATGAGAAGTACAGTACTCATCCCCAAAAATCTTATCTGGAGCCCTGGGTGCTAGACTTTAGAAAGGCTGACTTGAAGATGAGTGAAGTGTTGCAAGGATTCCTGGACAGAATTCAGCCTAATATGTACACGAATCAGAGGTGGGAACTCATTAAACTAGGGATAGTGGAGACAGCAAATTCTGGCAGCAAGGCCCAAAGTAAAAAGGCTAGGGTGAAGAAACCTAACTGGATGAGCAAGGGTGCCATAGACAGGGTGAGGAGAAAAAGAGTCACCTATAGAAGATGCAGGAGAACGAGGGGGGGGGGAGGACAGGGAGGAGTACCTGAAGGAAGCAAAAGAGGTGACCAGGGAAATAAGAGCAGCAAAGGCATCAAGGGAGCTCAGGTTGGCGAAGGGAATTTAAAGAGGTGGAAAAAGACTTCTTCAGGTACATCACGGAGAAAAGGGGTTGTAAGGACTGTATGGTAAGGATTAAGAAGGAGGGGGAATGGGTGGGAAAATGGGATGAAAAGGCGGAAGCATTTAACGACTACTTTTGCTTGGTTTTTACTAAAGAGAAAGGGGAAAATACCTAAGGTTGGGGGCAGGATAAGATCAGAGGGAGAGGGGGTGATGGACGGGGAAATCACAGAAGGTAAAGTGCTAGACGGGTTAAAGGCACTGAGGGTGGACAAGGCACCAGGACTGGATGGCATACACCCCCAGGGTACTGAAGGGGTTGGCAGAGGTCCTGACAGACCCATTGGCAGACCTGTTTAATTCCCCTCTGGACTTGGGGTATGTACCTCAGGATTGGAGGATGGCTCACGTGGTTCCACTCCATAAGAATGGACCCAAAGATGAACCAGGAAACGATAGACCAGTGAGTCTCAAGTCCATAGTGGGGAAACTGATGGAAACAATCCTGAAGGAGAGGCTGGTGACCCTGCTGGAGGTCAGTGGGGTGCAGGAGAGTCGGCAGCATGGCTTTGTCAAGGGCAGATCTTGCTAGACCAACCTAGTGGACTACTATGACTGGGTGACTAGGGATATGGACAAATGGCATGCAGTGGATGTTCTGTACCTGGACTTCAGTAAGACATTCAACTCGGTGCTACATGGGAGACTAGCATGTAAGCTAAGGGGCAAAATTGGTGGGATGGGTGGAGAACTGGCTGCAGTGACAGCAGCAGAGAATGGTGGTGGGAGGTGACTTATCATCCCCATGGGCAGTGATGAGTGGGATCCCACAGGGGTCAGTGCTGGGGCCAGTGTTATTTGGGGTATTTATTGAAGACATCTTGGTAAGCGTGAATAGCAAGATCTGTCTATTTGCTGATGACACCAAGATGGGAGCAATGGTGGATGACCAAGGGGGTGGCTGGGATTGCAGGAAACTCTAACTAGGCTGGAGACATTGTCTGACACCTGGCAACTTGGTTTCAATGCCAAGAAATGCAAGGTACTGCATTTTAGGGGAAAGAATTGAAAGTGGAGCTACCATCGGGTGGGGTTGCAGCTAGCTGTGACTGAGGAGGAGAAAGATCTGGGGGTGCTCATTACGGGAGCAATGAACAACTCAGCACAGTGTAGGAAAGCAGCAGCAGTGGCCAACAAGATGCTGGGTTGTATTGTAAGGGGTATACCCTCTAGGAGGAGGGCGACGATTCTGTCGTTATACAGATCACTGGTGAGACCCCACCTGGAGTACTGCATTTAGTTTTGGCACCCTTACTTAAAGAGGGACATTAGATTGCAGGAAGGGGTGCAACGCAGAGCAACAAAGATGATCATTGGTCTGGGGGAGTAACCATGTGAGGCTAGACTGAGGGAGCTGAACATGTACTCTCTGGAGGAGAGGATGGACGGGGGGATATGACTGAGACCTTTAAGTACATGAAAGGAATAAACAGGACCGGCACAGAGGGACTATCCCAAGAGGAGGATGGGGAGAGACACTCGGAGTCATGACATGAGATGGGCAGATGGAAGGTTTTGGAGGGGGATGAGGAGGCATTTCTTTACAGAAAGGGTGGTAGCAGAGTGGAATGCACTACCAGCAGAGGTGGTGGCCTGTAAAATAGCGGGATGCTTCAAGAGGGGCTGGGATAGGGCAAAAGGGAGGGTCATGGGAGAGGAGGTAGGGTGGGGGGACAGCTGCAGAGTAGGGGTGCTAGCTACAAAATCAGACTCGATAGACCAAATTACCTTTTTCTGCTGGCAGTTTTGTATGTTCACATGTTTCTTAGTTGTATGCAATCAAATGTGAATTTTGTGATATTGCATTTATCTCTGTACTCTATCCTCATGTCCCCCCCCGACCCCCGGTCGCACCGTGAGACAAGCAACTTGTTGTTCAGTGTGCCCTCCTGGTGAAACATTTCAATAAATAAATAAAAATTATGTGTGTCTCACATTATTAAATTCTTTATGCTTATCCATAACCTCAGATAAAAAATCAGAAAACATCTCTCTGGCAATCTTACGGATTCCTCTTTTATGTAAAAACTTCGAAAATAGACCTCAATAGGATGTGATCTGGCCCTAGACTTAGGTTTAGCTTGAAGTAAGGGGCGTGCCCTTTCCATTCCAAGGGGCCAGGGCCATTGTTGCCCCAGGATACCTGGCAGAAACCATTAAAGGACTTGGATCAGGCTGGGGCACATAGCCCCTTCTGGCACCACAGCAATAATAAAGCTGTTCCTCCACTTCCTGTTTTAAAAGCTTTTCAGCTTACCTAGAATAAATTACATTTTACTGGTATGATGTGCCAGAGATTCTTTGAGAAAAATATTTAAAAAATTGCCCAGCTGAATTTGTGTCCTGCTAGTGGATCATAGACTTTAAATATACCCATAAGGGCTGGGATTGTTACATGTGGGTCTGACAGGTAAAGGGGGACATTGTCAATACCTGAAAGTGATATTTCATGATGTTCAGTTTTGAGCTGGAGCCCTATTATTCTAGGATTTTGATCACTGCTGTCACCATGGGTTCAATTCTAAGTGGATATGTAAGCATTAATCACCGACAGAGGAGGGCTCTGCGGTGGATTAATGCCCGCTGAGGGTTGGTGCCGAGGGTCCAACCGCAGCGAGCAATAATCACCGGCAGAGCCCGACGCTGGAGGTGATTAATGCACTTGTAACAGGGCAAGCACCACAGGGACATTATGCAAGCCGTAGATCAGTCAGACATACACAAGAGGTGCCGAAAGTCATGCTGCTGCTTGCTATTGTATGGCAGTTTTGATTACATTCTACTGACTGTGATGATCTGAGACCATGCACGGTCACGATGCACGGAGGACAATCTTTTAGATAGTGGCGCCTATTTCTCACGGGACACGAACAGAAGATTGCTGTGTGAAAGACACAAGAACGGCAGATTTTTTTGAATTCATCGCGAGGTGTTCTATGGATTTCTCTTAGATGGTATATAGGGATCACCGATGGAAGCACTGCACTATGGGAAACCTATTCAGTCCCACTAACAAATATTCCGACACTTACTATGGGTTTACTGCGGTTCTGTGGCTTGTCCCTTTGTGTGCGACGATATCTGCATGTTTCCTATTTGTTTGCTTTTTTGCCACACTTCTGTAACTGATGTGGTGTCTGTGAGATCGTGCGACTCGGGGAGGGGGGGCGGAACTCCGCCGAGGACTTGCTCGGTGCTTGATGACTGGATCCTAGGTGGTTAACACCTGGCGAGATTAGGTGGTGACCTAGCAGCTGCTCCTCTCTGCTGCCGCGGTGGCCAGAGCCAGTACTAGCCCAGTGGGCATTACTGGTGGCTTAATCACCACTGGGAGCGGGTTACCTGACGGCATTGCACCAGTCAGTCACCTCTATTTGGGTTCTGTGTCCAGAGCCATGTTACAAGTAGCAGTAAAGACCTTTATTTTTATACAGGATGTAACAGGGCTAGGATCCCTGTTTACAAAGTTGGCCTGTAACAGTAGTGCTGCTGCATAAATCTTGTAAGTCTAAGCAAGACCAAACAGTATGTGAAAGTGGAATGATACAGGGGTAGTATACATTTATTTGTGAGTACACAATTACTGTACCGCTTCATATGAAAAGTATTTATTTATTTAAAAGTTTGGTAACCGGGAAAGGAACACTGAGTTGAGGCTCATTTCTAGGTGTGACCTGGAGATAGAAACATACAAGGTAAAAAAGACATTTGCACAGTACAAAAATTGATACAGGTTAGAAACAGGATATGAAATACTGTATTTACAGAGTCATTGGAGTAATACAAAAATACATACTGATACAAAAGTGCATTAAAAATAAAATAACTGCAGGAATGAGTAAACAGCGCGTAATCAGGCAATGACTGTATGGGATTCTGGATAAGAGTACTAAGCATTTCTGTGGAGGTCAGACCAGGTAGAGACTAAACAAGTCAATGGGGGTCAGACCAGAGAGACTGAGCGGGAAACCATTCGGTTGGCTGTGATTCAGTACCTAAGAAGGGGAAAAAAGGTAGGAAAGGGGGGAGGGATGACAGCATGAGGACTGGCAATAGCATGTGTTGGCAGGAACAGCTTGGAGCAGGGATTTTAGGGCAGAATAACTACAGGAGTGGCAAGTGTCTCAAGGAGGTTGATTCCAAAGATGAGGGAGTCGGTAAGTAAATGCCGCCTGGCCTGCTCAAATGTGAGGGTGCAGAAGGGAGAACATTCGGGCATCCCTAAAGCGAAGCGAGTACATGGAGGAGCTAGCTGGTGACAAGCAGGAGCTGAGGTGGGGAACAGTGTCCTAAAACAAATTTGCAGATGAAGGTTAAGCTATGAGTTTGGCAACTGGCGGGTAGAGGCATTGGAAGACGGAGGAGTAGAGGGTACAGTGGTAAATGAGAGGGGGAGGAGGTAGCAAAGTGGCAAAATGAATTGAGTAGGGTATCAAGCCTTGCTAGGAAAGTAGCAGGAGCAGAGCCGTAGGCTATGCCTGTATAGTCAATTACAGGGTGAATGGTTTTGATGACTAAATCTCAATGAGTGGACAAAGGGAGGCATTCTTTGTGTTAATAGAGAGCGGCGAGTTTAGGGCAAAATTTGGTACAAATGGAATCTATAGGCTGAAAAGTCGAGGCTGCTATCCAAGCAGACCCCTTGATATTTGAATAGGTTGACTGTCTCTAAGGGTAAGCCCTCCAAAGTGAAAGGGGGGGGGTTAAAGGACTTGGACAATCTTTACCTTGTTTCAAAGAACATGGATACTGTCTTTTTTTTTTTTTTTCAGTTATGTTTTAGCTGTTTTAGATAGAACCATTGCTGTACTTTGTCAAAGTCGCACTGCAGGGAGGGAGCTATGTCCGTGGCAGAGGGACTGGAAGGTATATAACTGTGTTGTCTGCATACATATGGATATTTGATGGGGAGAAGACAGAGTGGAAATTGTTTATGAATGTAGATAATAGAATAGGGCCTAGAATGGAACCTTGTGGGATGCCAGCTAGGATTGGGAGGAGGAGGAGAGAGGTTGTTTCCTACTTGAACAGATTGATTCATGCCATACCTTCAACACAGACAGCAATCAGTAGCAGGTGGAGCCAGACCAGAGGAATGGAGTTTTTGGATTAGCAGGTGGTGAGTGACAGAGTCAAAAGCCTTTGCCTGGCCGGCCCAGCGGCACTGAGGGTTGAGGCATTGAGCGGTTGTCTGGGAGGAGATGGACTGAGCATCCTAGGGACTGCTCTCCATCTCTGGGGAGGGGGGGGACTACAGCAGACGGTGCTCGCCGACCCCTAGTGGAGTCTGGGGCTCGACAGCATGGAGCTGCATCACAGGGGGCAGGGGCAGAGGCAGCAGATGCTAGACTGCTTCTCACACGGGAGCGTGTGCAGGCTCAGTCGCTGGCATCATTGCACACCGCTCTCCCGCAAGAGGGGGAAAAATGGAGAAAAAGCAAGGCTCCCAGGGGATGATGAGGGGGAGCTCGCAGGCCCCACACCTGGCTAGCCATGGTGCAGAAATGGATCTGGAGAAGGGTCCCCTCTGCTGACCCTGCTGGAGAGGTAATCCCTGGGGTACTGCGCTGGCTGGAGGATGTCAGGGTGATGGGGCTGCCCCCCAGATTGAAAGGGCAGAGGAGTAGGAGTATTAACTAAAAAAAAAAAAAAAAAAAAGCCTTTGCCAGGTCGGCGGAGTTGGCAGCAGTGACAAGACCTTTGTCCATAGCTGACTGGATCAAGTCGGTGACACAGAGTAGGGAGGAGAACGTGAAGTGCTGCTTCCTGAAACAAGACTGGAAGTGAGAGAGACTGTCAGTTGCAAAGAGTTGTTCCAGGAGCACCAAGTAGACTCCAGAAATTTGGTGAGAGCAGGTAGGAGGGAGATGGGTTTATAGTTGCCAGGTGAGGTGGCATCCCCACCTTTGAGGAGGGGGAGCACTTTGGCTAGTTTCCAAGATGGGGGGATGGTACTGGTAGTGAGGGAGAGGTTAAGGAGATGAGCGTTGGGGGCAGAAATAACCGGTGCTGATATTTGAAGAATCTTGGGTTGGAGGCCGTCGGGGCTTGGTTAAGTGACATAAGTTCCTTGTAAATCTCTTGAGAGGAGATGGGGGTGGGAGGAAGAAAAACCAGACCCAGTAGGGCCAGCGGCAAGAGTGGTAGGAGAGCTTGTGGGGAAGGGGGTGGGATGATTAGGGAGGGCATAGGTTGTAAAGAATGTGTTGAAGGTGTTGGCGATTGAGACGGAGTCAGAAAATGTCTATCCTTTGTATTTTAGGATTAGTGGTGTTTGAGCAGAGGGAGTGTCTATGAGGGAGAGGAGAACTTTCCAAAAGTTGGATGGCAAGCAGGATCTTGCCTGCAGCTGGGATTTAAAATAAGTTGATTTGACTTTTCTGATGGCCTTAGTACAAGCATTTCTAGGAACCTGTAGAGTTGAAAGTGTGAGGTAGAAGGGATGCCTTGAATTGTTTCCAGAGTTTGTCTCGGGATTTGCAGAGGGTGAGGAGGCCTGGAGTAATCCAGGGGAGGTGCTGGGGCTTCACACTTGCCTTTGTTGGGGGGGGGTATGGAAGTTTCATATTCTAGTTGAGGTTTCAGTGAATAAATGGAGGACTGTCAACGTCTTGGCCTGAGTACAAAGGAGACCAGTCTGCTTGATTTAAATCCGGGAGAAGGGAGTGTGAGTCCAGGGCACGGAGCAAATATATATTTGAGGGCTGATTGGGGAGTTGTAGCTTTCCTAACACAGAAAGTAATACAGTGATTGATGAGGGTGTCAGGGAGGACTCAGGTGGAAGAAATGCAGTGAGGGTGGGAGGAGAGCACCCAATCTAGGAGATCTAGGAGAGAGTGATTTAGTAATTTGGTGTTTAGATGTGTTGGCTCAGAAATCAATTGAGAGAGGTTTAAGGATTTGATTTTAAGGATGGAAGAGTTGGAGGAAGGGGACAGCCAATCCAAGATGAAATCACCTAGCAGGATGAGCTCACCTTTTTTGGCATCTGGGGTAATGGCAAAGATGCATTCAACTATGGAGTTGTGGGACACTTTGGGTGGGCAGTATAGCACTGCAATGTAGATTGGGAGGGCAGCAGGAAGGCAAAGGAGGACATTAAGAAGCTCATGGGATGAGGGGCATGCATGTCGGAGGGAGATGGAATATGAGAGGGATTGCTTAGCGTTGATAGCCATGCCACCACCGTGCTTACCATGGTCCTGCCGGAATGGTTAAGCAGAGAGAGAGAGAGAGAGGTGTGTGTGTGTGTAATATATATATATATACACACACACACACACACACACACACACACACACACACACATATACATACATATATATGATAGAGAGGGAGAGAGATATAGATATAGATATAGATGAATCTGCGATCCTGGAAGAGATCCAAGACTTGTCATGGACAGTACATCAGGGGAGTGCTGGGTGATCCAGACTTTTAGGACATCCAGTTTGGGTAGGAGGCTCCTTGCATTTAGATAGAAAATACACAGAACCTTAGGCAATGCTGTGGGGGGTTGAGAGGGTGGGGGACCTGTGTTTATTTCTACATCCCCTGGTAGGAGTAAAAAGTAGAATGGGGGGAGGTATTTAGACCTTTTGGTGGAGTGTGGGGGAGGAGAGGCAGACACAACGGAGAGGGCCTCAAGAATTAGAGAGGAGGATGAGAGAAGGCTGGGGTGAGTGGGTTGTTCATCTGGGAAGTGCAGCAAGAGTATGGATGGGTAAGGAGATGGGGAGACAGGGAGCTTGGCAGATTGGGGTGGGCAAGTCTACCTGGAGAGATGTGGAAGGGTAGGGAAGAAGGTCAGAGATGGAAGAGGGGAGGTGGGAGGGAAAAGGGGGGCATGAGGAGAGGGTACGAGCAAGAGTAGGGACAGACAGAAGGAGGCTGGAGTGAGAAGAGGGAGGAGAAGAGGGTCTTACGATAAGAAAGCAGAGAAAGATTAGGAAGGGTTTGTGCATGGTAGAGTGAATGGGGAGATAGTCTGGGCCAGAAACTTGAGGAGGCCTCTTTTGCAGTAAGGGGATAGGGAGATATAGACACTAGGTGGTAGTATCAATCAATCAATCACTTTATTTAACCAGGCGAAAACACCATTGAGCAAGCTAATTTTCAAAGTGGTCTTGGACATGTCATAAGTGTAAGATGGGGAGGGCCATGGGAGCTATTAGAGAGGTCTCTGCCTGGATACCTGTTGGCAAAGGTAGCCTAGAGAACAGAGCATTGGGCTGGGGATGAGATGGGAAGCCTAGGCCATAGTTTAAAACCCAGGGCCTCTACTTGCAACTGAGACGAGTTGGGACAGGTGGAAGAGACTAGAGGGAAGGGGACAATAGCTCTAAATTAAATTGGCAAATAAAGCCTCCAAAATTGGGAGGGGGAGTCCGCTTTTACTTTTGGGGAGGAGTGCAAAAGTGGGCTGATTGGTTGTGGCTGAACCTTTAAAAGCAGCATCACCCCTGGGTGGTGGGGTGGGAAGAGTCATTGCAGTGCTACGTGAAGCATGGTGCTGCAGCACGCTGACAGCACTCAGAACACTGTAATACCTGCTTGAGTGGTGCAGGTTGCAATGCTGCTCCGGTGTTGTTGGGGGGCTGCAGTGTGAAGTCTCGGACAGCCTGAAAGAAAAAGATAAAGATTTAACAGAGGCACCTGGGTAGACAAAGGGCTGTGGGGTTGGGATGAGAAACTGGGAAACAGTGGTGAGAACCCACTACTCTGGAGTGACTCTGCATTCACAAATTACACTGGCAGGTACATGGTTAGCAGGAACTGAAGCACAATTGTTTAAAATGAAAATAGCAGTCTGACACAAAACACAAAACACACAGGTAATTAAAGCACCAGAGGAGCTGGTCCAGTACAGTACATAATGCAAATACTTCATTAAGGCACCAAAACCACCTTACAATAAGTAGTGCTAAACACCAAATAGATATGCCATGTAATTTGCCTATCAGCACACCTCTACCAACAGCACTCAGAACACTGTAATACCTGCTTGAGTGGTGCAAGCTGTGATGCTGCTCCGGTGTTGTGGGGAGAGGGCTTCACTGTGGTGTCTTGGACAGCCTGCTCGAGTGCTGTTGGCTGTGACATTGCTCCAGTGTTTGGGGGGGTGGGAGGGCTTCAATGTGGAGCCTCGAACAGCCTGCTTGAGTGGTGCAGGCTACTATGCTTGCACTGGTGTTGTGAGGGAGGGCTTCAGTGTGGCGTCTCAGACAGTCTGAGTGGTACAGGCTGCGATGCTGTTCCGGTATTGTGGGGGGGGGGCCTTCAATGTGGAGTCTTGTACAGCCTGCTTGAGTGGTGCAGGCTGCTACACTGCTCTGATGTTGGGGTGGGGGGCTTCAGTGTGGAGTCTGGGACAGTCTGCTTGAGTGCTGCAGGCTGCAATGCTGCTCTGGTGTTATGGGGAGGGAGGAGTTCAATGTGGAGTCTTAGACAGCCTGCTTGAGTGCTTCAGGCTGCGACATTGCTCCTGTGTTGCGGGGAGGGGACTTCAATGTGGAGTCTCGAACAGTCTGTTTGAGTGGTGCAGGCTGCTATGATGTTGTGGGGGATGGGCTTCAATTTGGAGTCTCGGACAGCCTGCTTGAGTGCTGCAGGCTGCGACGCTGCTCCGATGTTATGGAGGAGGAGGTGTTCAATGTGGAGTCTTAGCCTACTTGAGTGGTGCAGGCTATGATGCTGCTGCAGTATTGTGGGGGGAGGGAGGGCTTCAATGTGGAGTCTCAGACAGCTTGCTTGAGTGGTACAGGCTGCAATGCTGCTCCAGTGTTGCGGAGCCTCTCTTTAAAAGCGGTTGCACGTTTTGAACAGTTCCTTGTTTATGGCAGCTTAGAAAGCACCCAGTTTGGGGATTATTTTGGGGGTTGGGGTGAGTTCCACAACTTGATGATACAATACTTTGAGGTCATCTTTCCATAGACAATAGAGCAGCAACCCCTTCCCCAACACTGCCCTGCAGTGTCAGTGATGGCTGAGCCAAAGTCTCTGTTGTATGACTTGAACCCAGCCCCAAATAGAACAGTAACTTCTCCCCTAGTACTGCTTTGCAGTGTCTGTCATGGATGGGCCAAAGTCTCTATTGTATGACTTCAACCCAGCCTGGGATAGAACAGTAACCTCTCCCCTAGTACTGCCCAGCCTGGAATAGAACAGTAACCTCTCCCCTTTTACTGCCCTGCAGTGTGTATCATAGATGAGTCAAAGTCTCTACTGTGGGCTTGAACCCAGCCTGGGATAGAACAGTAACCTCTCCCCTTTTACTGCCCTGCAGTGTGTATCATAGATGAGTCAAAGTTTCTACTGTGGGCTTGAACCAAGCCTGGGATAGAGCAGTAACTTCTCCCCAGTACTACCCTGCAGTGTCTGTCATCGGTGAATCAAAGTCTGCTGTTGTATGACTTGAAGTCAGCCTTCAGTCAGGCAGCAACCCTTCTCTCATTTCAGCCAAGCAGTGCCAGTGACGGATCACCCAAAATACCTGCTGAGAGTCTTTACCCAAACCTGCAGTAGAGCAGTAACCCCTCTTCCAGTACTATCATGTAGTGTCACTGATGGACAAGCCAAATTCTCTGCCATGGGACTTGAACCTAGCCTCCAATAAAGCAGCAAACCCTCCCCTAATATTGTCCTGCAGTATCACTGATGGATGAACCAGTGTTGCTGCTAAGGTACTTGAAACCAGCCTCTAGTTAGGCAGCAAACCCTCCTGAAGCACAACCCTGCAGTGCCACTGATGTAGGAGCCAAGGTATTTATTTATTTATTTCAATCTAGGAGTACAATACCTTTGAGCTGAGGCTCTTTTACAAAGGTTCCACGTCAGCGTATGCAACAGTCATCATTTTTAGTTACAAACATATAGTCATTGACTTACAGACATGTAATAACCAGTACAAAGACTTGAACTGTGAGCAAGACAAGGGAAAGGGGGGAGTGGGTGGGGAGAAGTGAGGGTAGGAGATCGAGGGTGGGTAGGAGGTGCAGGGGGTAAGGGGTAGTATGGGAGGTGGTTGGGGGCGGGGGCAGGAGTGGAGATATGGGGAGGAGGTGGGCGAGGGTGGGAGACAGTGCAGCCAGGGGGCCTTGTTGAGGGAATATGACAGGTAAAGTGCTAGGGGTGCAAAGACTGATTGTAAGTGCTGGGTGCTGAGGCGTGTGCAGTTGGAATGGTGGAAATGTTAAGATGGGCAATTGCAGGATATAAGCAGTGAGAGGCACAGCTTGGTCTTGAAGAGGCAGAGTGTTGGAGCGGTCGCTACGTCACTGCCAAGAGACTTGAGCCAGTTGGATGCCCGATAGGCGAATGATCTTTGTCCTTGGGTCATGCGACATCGTGGGATATGTAGTAGATGGGAATTGGATCTCCTTGTAGTGGGTATAAGTCCCACCACACAGACTATGGCTGATCTATCACTGACACTGTACAGAAATACTGTGGGAGGGGCTGCTGCCCAACTAGAAGCTGGGTTCAAGTCCCGCAGCAGAGATACTGGCTCACCCATATTGGAGGCTCGGTTCAAGTGCCAGGTATCTTCTGTTGTAGGGTTGTCACGGTATGGCGGTGTCAGAAGTCACGGTATTGATACTGTGGACAATTTCTGATACTGCGATAACCGTAATTCACGGTTTACTGCGGTATTGAGATCTTTAAACTAGTTTTTGTTTTTTTTTTTGCATTTTTCAGGGACAACTGTCCCTTACATGCCAGTTCTCCCTGATACAAGAGTTTGAGGAGGCTTCTTTTTCATGCAAAAATTGTTTTGTGGATGTGACGTCCACTGTCTGCTGCAGTGCTGTACAGTTTAGTAAGGTTAGGTTTAGGTGTCCTCACGTGTCCAGCCCTTAAGTGGACTGATGATGTTGGTTAAGAAACCTTCAATAAAATTTAAGTCAGTCTTTTGACTTCTTCCTTCCATTTTTTTTTATTTTCAACGTTCAGTTTCAGGACAGTTTTTTTTTTTTTTTTTTTTAGTCCTCATTTAATTTGTGCGTGTCACACAGTGTTCCACACAAGGCACACAGAGGCCAACTGAGTATTAAGCCACCAGTGATATACAAGTAATAACTGCTTCCTTTTTATACTCTTTTTATTCCACCACCTCTTTCTACCCTCAGCTCTAGCCACTCAATCGGAGCTCTCAATGCTCCAAGCGTTGCGACCTACCTGACTTCAAGGTCTGCCCCTAGAGTACTTCAGCTTGACTCCCCTTATGCCCTTGATGGCCCGGATTACCCCCCGGGTGGGGTGAGGAAAGCTTCCTCTTGCCTCCCCGAGTGTTCTCAGGAGAGGGCTTTGCCTGTGAGTCTGCCCTGATGTCGGTGATGTGCAGCTTGCTGCTGGAGAGATTGTCACCTAGCAGAGGTGAAGCGTTTTTCCTCCGATCCTTTGTATTACCCAATCCCCTGAGACGCTGGTGCAGAGAGTCAACATGTAGACACACGCTCATCTTAAGTGCCTAACAGCGTCCCCACTCCTCGGCTCCAGTAAGTGAAGCCACCATGCCCCTTGAAAGCTGGTGCATCCACCGGCTTTATCAGGATGTCGGTTGCTATATAGCACCCCTGGTATCCCACCTCGAGAGGGGAGAGCATCCGTTGGGACACTCCAGCCTCCCTCCCTCCCTCCTCCGACCAACCCCCGCTGACCCGAGTCCATTCCCGAACCCGGGTCACCTGGCATAGTGCGAGGTGTGGCGTCCAGCACCTCAACACTCGGCGCCACCGGGCCAGCAGTAACTGCTTCCTTACTGGTAAATGGTGAGAACAGACTGTGCACAACAGCACACAAAAGTCAGTGTGTTGTGTGAAAGGACTGCATCACTCCGGAATGCACACTAACTGCACAGTACACACGAAGAGCAGCACACTGCTTGTACAAAAAGTCACACTGTAAATGCACAGTGTGCATCATTATTGTCCTTCCTCTGCTGTTCTTTTGGAACAGATGCAGAAAATGATGTACTGTTTTCAAAATGAGTGACATCCCTCCAAAAAAGTCGAATAACAAAACATGTTTGTTGAGGGTTACATCCCCTAGGGACAATTCCACAGAACCCGACATGACAGTGACAACAGCACCAGGTTGCTGTAGTGTCAGCGTGGGACCCCACCACTGCATTCAGTGATGGCTGAGCTGAAGTCTGTGTTGTGGAACTTAACCCTGACTTCCAATAGTACAACAGCCCCTCTGCAGTACTGCCCAACAGTGTCAGTGATGTGTTGTAGAGGCATAAGAAAAAAAAAAAAAAAAAAGTAGGTAGGTAGATCAGGAGAGGTTGTAAAATTCACAAATAGCATTTTATTATTATCAGTAACAATAATGTAAATAAAACTGGGCAGCATAGCTTTCATAAGGCAGATCAAACGAAAAGTCCATCATTGTAACATACTAAAAAGCCCAATGGTCTTTCGTGTCTGTTCGGTAGTCAGTCACCATACTGGGCACCAACTTTGCTGCCCCCCCTACCCCTTGGGTTTCTCTGTCCCTAGCCCAAGATGGTCCCTTTGTGTTGGACTCTGAGAATTTTTTATCCTAATGTAGTATCCTCCTGTAGTGTATTGGAGATCATCTGCGAGTCTCTTTAAATCTCCAGTTCTGTTTCTCCCAACAGAAACATTGTTGTTCTTTTAGTAAGAAGTCTTTTCCCGGCAGTTTAACATCTGCATCTTGTTCTTGTAAGTTACACCTCCTGTTTTTCACAAAATGCAACAAGATTATTTTTCCATTGACCTTCCAGTGACCAGCCTGAGGAGTACATTAATATTCTTAACAGGTGTCACCAATTAAGACATTCTGTTCCAGGGCAGATTTCTTGCTGACAGGTCTGCAAATAAGCTTGTGGAGGTCAAACTGCATCTCAAGGATAACCCCCTGAGTTCCAAATAGCTTTCTAGAATCATTTCAACAATATAATTATATACATTTGCAAACCAAGGACTCCAAGTTTCACAGAAAGATTCACAGAAGGAGGAGGGTTTGGAAAAAGGGTGTTGGGAAGGGGAGGCAGGATCTGGGATCCCTAGCCAGGAGGAGGGGCAAGGAAGAGGGAGCAAGGGGAGGACAAGCAGGGGAGGAAGGGAAGCAGAGGCAAGCATCTGTATTGGGGGGGTGGGAGCGTGAAAGGCTAGGGCAGTAGAGAAGAAGCAACCTCTGGGATAGAAAATGCAAGGGCAGTTGTAGTGTATGGAGACTCAATAATAATGGGGATTCAGTGGCAAAGGAGGAAAGTAGCTTTTAAGGGGAGATCAGTTTTTTGTGACCCAGGAATGGAGGCCAAAAGGGCGCTCCATAGGATAACAGATTGCATCAATTTAGTGGGAGCTAAGCCGCACCTAATATTGCATCTAGGAACAAATGACTTAGCTGGGGAGGAGGTTGTGGTGGTTCAAAGGCAGTTCCAGGAGCTAGCAGAGGGAATGTAAAGGGTTGGTCAGTTCCCTGGCCTTCTCAGAAGTCCTACCAGTGCATTGTGTTAGCACGGCCAGGCAACTCAGAGTAAAGGAATTAAACCTTTGGCTAAGGCAGTGGTGGTGGGGGAGAAGGCTTCACATGCCTAGGAGACTTGAGGGGGATACATGGGTGGATGAACACCTGTATGCAAGGGACAGGTTACATATACGCAGGGCCCCTGGTGTTCTGCGGCAGAATTTTCTGATTTCTGCGGCAAGGCTCCTTGACTTCTGCGGCAGCATTTTCTGATTTCTGCTGCATGATTTATTCATTTCTCTGGCAGAATGCAGTCCTGTCATTGGCTAAATATGATGTGATGTCATCGATTACATCATATGCTGAGCATAGAGGAGGGGCTGCAGGATAAACGAGATGAGAAAGAAAGCCTGACACTATGGAAAAACAGTATATTAATATGAATTATGCAGCACTATATATATATTCTGCGGCATGATGCAAATTCTGCAGCAAATTCCGCAACTGCAGAACTGCAGAATTCAAGGGGCCTTGCATATACGTGATGCTAGGGGCTAGTTTACTGAGAGGGAAATTGCAGGGTTATATTGATGAGAGACTGGGGATCAACTTAAATTTAAACTAGACAGGGGAGAGTGTGGCAGTGGGGTGGGGGGAGGAGACTCTCGGCTTAGCAGAGATAACCAAGCTTGCACTCTCCTAATGGGAGCAACAAAGGACAGCAGGAGCAAAGGGGATCATGAGGGCAGGGGGGATGGAAGAGTATATTGGCCAATGCCAGGAGCCTAGGGAATAAAATGGCAGATCTAGTGGCAGTGGTGTGAGTGGAACACCCGGACGTAATCGCAATAACAGAAACATGGTGGATGGATTGCCATAGCTTGGAAGTGGCATTACAAGGGTACAGTATTTTTAGGAGGGACAGACTGGGGGGAAAAAAGCTGGGGGGGGGTAACCCTGTATGTGAGGGATGGAGTAAGAATAGTGAAGGGTAAAGAAGAAATTGGATCTGCTGAGATCCTTTGAGTCACTTGGAGAGGAGGGAGGGAGGGACAATAAGGATAGGGGTGGTCTACAGACCACCACATCAGGGCGTAGAAGTGGATATGGATATACAAGAGAAGACCAGTAAAGGGGAGATCCTAGTGGTTGGGGACCTGAACCTACCCGACGTGGACTGACAAATCCCATCGGCCACATCCGATAAAAGCAGGGACTTGTTAGAATCCTTGCAGGATGCATTCCCAAACTAGTTCATAAACGAACCTACTAGGGGGAAGGCTATACTGGGTGTTGTCTTAACCAACAGGGACAGTGTGTGAGGGGGTAGAGATGGGGGGGGAAACGTGGGAGACCGTGACCACTGGATGGTCAGGTTCTCCGTCCAGGCAAGGTCAGAATCGGGCGGGTCAACCAGCAAGGTATTCGACTGCAGGAGGGCAAATTTTTGTAGGATGAAGGACATCTTACAGAGGGAACTAAAAGGGATTCAAAACCTAAAGGAGTTAGAGCAGATGTGGGGGGCAGTAATGGGTGGAATCCTGAAGACCACAGAGCAATGCATCTGCAATATTAACAAAAGGGGAGGAAATCACAGTGGTTCACAGCGGGGGTGGGGGCCATCAGGGATTTAAAAAAAAAAAAAAAAGATATTCAAAGCCTTCAAACTGTCACTACAAGGAAAAACTCAGGGAAGTGGGAAAGACCATTAGAAAGGCAAAAGCATATATGGAGGAGAAAACAGAAAGGTGAAAAAGGGAGACAGCATTTTTTTTTTTTTTTTAGGTATGTGAGTGACAGGAGGAAAAGCAGGTAAGGGATTCCAAGACTTCAGGGGGAGAGGGGGACAAAATGATTGACGTGGATGTGGAAAAGGCAACCTACTCAACAAATACTTTGCATCAGTATTTTCGGCAGAGGAAAGAAGGAAGAGTTGCTGGCTACCAGTTCCTAGAACCTGGGATAGGTTATGTCAGGGTTTTAAATAAATTGATTAGCAGTTTTTTCCTTGGGATGATGCTAACTGTACAGAAAGTATTTATATAGATTTTCTAGAAGTGCTGTGTTTGTTAAATACAGTGAGGCAAGAGCTATGCATTTTCACAAAGATTTAGCACTTTTATGAGCAAAACGCTAATCAATTTTTAGAGTTAAATAAAACCCTGTTATGTAGACAGTTAAAAGTTCAAGTACTACTTCCATTAGGGCGGTTTAGAGCATCATTACTTAGTTTGTATTACTAACATTGTAACTGTTATGGATAATTTTACAATTTTTATAAAGCTAGCCAATGTGTTTCTTTTTTTTTTTTTATATATAACTTGTCCTTGTATGTAAGGTATAGTTTGTATGTATGTTGTGAATTTTATTCTGTGTATGGATGCATTTGTAAATAATAATAATATCTTTATTTGTTGTGCACCTTTCAAATTATCAAGGTGCTTTACAAAATTAAAAAAAACAATTAATTAAAACACAGTATCAAATTCATAACAAATCAGGAAAAGCCTTGATCCACAAACACATTTTTAGTGCCTGCTTAAAGCTCCCCATGGTCCTGCACTCCCGAAGATGACGGGGCAGAGAATTCCAGAGTGCTGGGGCCACAAACATAAAAGCATGGGCCCCAGAAGAATTTAAAGTAACCCTCGGAATCTCCAGCAACCCCTCATCAGCTGTCACACAGGGATGTAAGGAATCGGAAGCTCTTTCAGGTAGTTGGGACCAAGTCCGTGTAGGGCTTTATAGGTTAATAAACCTACCTTAAAGGTGATCCGCCACTGAATCGGCATCCAGTGCAGATCGCGCAGCACTGGGGTAATATGAGATCTCCTAGATACCCCAGTCAGTAGACGAGCAGCAGCGTTCTGCACTAGCTGCAAGCATCGGATATCAACCCCAGGAAGCCCTAAGTAAAAGGAGTTGCACTAGTCAAGGCAGAAGGTCACAAAGGTGTGGACCAATACAGGCAGATCACTGGACGGAACAAGGTGTTTGATCCTGGCAGTGTTCCTAAGATGATGGTGATAAAAGGCTAACTTCACGACTGCCAACACCTGATAATGGAGGGTCAGCCCGTCGTCAAGTACCACTCCCAGGTCGTGCACCTATTCAGAGGTAAGGATGTGAGCACCCCCGAGAACAAACCTGAGGGCAAGTCAGTCCTCAACCCCTCCATCCTTTGTCCCGGGTCTGCCACCATAACTTCAGTCTTACCTGGGTTGAACTTTAACCCACTTGATTGTTTATCTCAAACTGCTATCCAATAAAAAGGAGGAGGGGAGGGAGAGGAGGAGGATGACTACTACTACTACTACTACTGCATTAAGAAGAAGGGGAAGGATGGGCAAGGAGGTGGACACAAGTCCCTTCATGGAGGCAAGAGTGTTGAAGGAGCAGGGTAAAATAAAAACTGACAAGGCTATAGGACCAGATCAGGTACATCCAAGGATACTTAGGGAATTATGGGAGGAGCTGGCAGGGCCTCTTGCCATTGTTTAATCTATCCCTTGAATTGGGGAGGGTCCTGGGAGACTGGAAACGGGCAGAGGTGGTACCGCTGTACAAGGGAGAGAGAAAGGATGAGCCTAGCAGTCACTGCCCAGCCAGTCTCACCTTTGTTGTAGGCAAGCTAATGGAAGCTGTCATAAAGGAGAGGCTGGTAGGACACCTGGAGGAGGAAGGACTAATCGATGACAACCAACATAGGTTCACAGGTTGTAGGTTGTGTCAGATTAACCTGATTGAATTCTTTGAGGGTGTAACAGAGGTGTATGACCAGGGGTAGGCCACATCCACTGCTATCTGGATTTCAGGAATTCATTTGTCTCCGTCCCCCATAAAGGGTTGGTAAGCAGGTTAAGTAGTTTAGGAGTGGGAGTGGGAGCCAAGTTCACAAAGTGGGTGGAGGATTGGTTTGGAGGGAGGACTCAGAGAGTGGTGGTCAATGGGAATCACTCCAGAAAGATGGGGGTGACAAGCGGGGTACAACAAAGATCGGTTCTGGATCCCATATTGTTCAGTGTGTGTACATGAGGGATTTAGCAGAGGGTCTAAATGGGAAGGCATGTCTGTTCACAGATGACGGGTCTACAACAGAGTGGACACTCCAGGTGGAGTGGAGAAAATGAGGCAGGATCTAGCCAGGCTGGAGCAGTGGGTGGAAAGGTGGCAACTGTAATTCAGTGCAAAAAAGTGCAAAATACAGTAATACACATGGGAAGGGGTAATCCTAGGACTTATTACTAACTTGGAGGGGAAGACACTGCAGGTCATGGAGCAAGAAAAGGACCTGGGAATTTGGATCACTGACACCCTAAAGGTTAGGTAACAGTGTGAACAAGCGGCGTGCAAAGCAACAAGAATGTTGGCATGCATTGGGAGGTGATCATGCCACTAGACAAAACACTGGTCAGACCACAGCTGGAATATAGAGTTCAGTTCTGGAGGCCCCACTTGCAGGGTGACAAGGATAGGCTGGAAAGGGCCAAGAGAAACATAGAAAGCTATGGCAGAAGGAGACATTATGGTCCATCTAGTCTGCCCATAGGCCAGCCCCACCTCCCTTAACTGCTAGTCAGTGTGGTGGTGCCTTTGTATCTGTCCCAAGCATTCTTGAAACCTACCACTGTTTTGGCCCCCACCACTACCTGAGGAAGGCTGTTTCATGCATCCACCACCCTCTCTGTAAAGAAAAACTTATGTGTGTTACCTCTGAATTTGCCCCTCTCCAGCTTTATGTTGTTCCCCCTAGTTCTTGTGTGCTTCCTGACTTGGAACAGTTCCTGAACCTGCACTTTGTTTATTCCATTTAGGAACTTGTAGGTCCAAAGAGGGAAAGGGGAAAATTGTTTGACCAGGAAAGGCACACTAAGTCAGAATTTGTTTCCAGGTGCGACCTGGAAAGTGACTTGCTCAGGGTCACACAGTATGCAAGTGCTGGCTGATGGGATTCAAACCCAGGTCTCCAGGTTTGCGCTGAGTGCTCTTAACCACTATGTTATACTGCCTTGATCAGAATGATCCAGGGGATGCAAGGAAGGCCATATGGAAAGAGGATGGAGGAGCTAGGTCTGTGAATGCTGGAGATGAGAAGAGAAATGGGAGACATGGTGGAAACCTTCAGATACATAAAGGGAATTAATAAGGTAAAGGTGGATAGCATCTTAAGACAATGTGAAAACAAAATCGCCAGAGATCATGCATTCAAGCTGGTAGTGGCAGTTGTGGGGGGACGTAGGAGGGTGTTACTTCTCAGAAAGGGTTGTAGGTTCATGGAACAGTTTGCTAGAATGGGTAGTGGAGGTAGATATGATGACGGAATTGAAGAAAGCATGGGATAACTACATGAGACTAGGCCAGGGAGGGGTGGGAGGTAAAAATGCAGGAGGGGGTGACCTGTCTCTTTTGGGCAGACTGGATGGGCCGAATCAGTCTTTTTCTGCCGACAGGATTCTATGAGCTATGCTTTTTTTAACCACAGAGAAACAAGGAGAGATATCTCCTTGCCCTCCCCTGAGCTGCTGGACATTAAGCAGGTACGAGCTGCACGTGGAGCCAGAGCCGCGGTCTCTCAAACAACTGCTGTGGTGGAAATTTTGCCCCACCAATGCTTTGCATTGGCTACTCTACCACCACCCTTGGTGAACAACTCAATATATACTGTAGCTCACGTAACTCGCTTCCCAAAAGAACCAATCGGCCCAAACTCCCATCTGCAGCTTATCATTACTCGCCACTAGAGGCTGATCACACACATTCTGTCACCTAACTAAGTCTAACTTCCAGCATAAAGTTCTGTTCAGCACTACCCTTGCTTCTCCTGCTCTTCTCTCTACCAGCTCCCACACACCTCACAGCCCCTTGCACCATGGCTCTTTTCCACATCACCATCCTCATCCTCTGTATCCCATTGGTGTCGATACCTCCCTCCATCTATCCAGCGGCACCAGTCTGCCATCCACTAATACACCCCATGCCTCTGCCCCCACCAAACTCTACCACCTCCACACACCTCCTGCCTCCCATCACCCACCCTCGCTCCTGGACACCTGGCCCCTCCATACTACCCCTTAGCTTTCATGCTGGCCTGATTGCGCTAAAAGTCCCCCCACTGATTACCTAGCAGGGTTTTAAATAATTGATTAGCAGTTTTTTTCTTGGGACAATGCTAACTGTACAGAAAGTATTTATATAGGTTTTCTACAAGTGTTTTGTTTGTTAAACACAGTGAGGCAAGTGTTATGCATTTTCACAATGTTTTAGCACTTTTATGAGTAAAACGCTAATCAATTTTTGGAGTTAAATAAATCCCTGCCTAGTTACCTCCAAACAACTCTCCCTCGCCTGTCGGTGGTCCCAAGTTAGCCATGTTGAATTTCCCGGTAATCATGCAGCTGCTGATGACAGTGCACATTGAACCGAATCTGGGTCCAGTTCGCCTTCCCCCTGCAGCTCCCCCATGGCCCAAGGATGACCCATTTAAACATCTGTAGTCTCATCCCTAAAATTGCACTGCTACAGCCAATTGTCCTATCCCTAAAACCAGACATTCCTCATCATAACTGAGACCTAGCTGAAACCCTACATTATGGATGCAAGCACCTCAATCCCGGGCTACACAGTAATTTGCCAAGACTGGCCTAGTGGCAAAAGGGCAGTGGCATAGCAATGTACATCAGTGCCACTCTCCTAGCAACCACTGTGTCGCTACCTCCCCCAACCTCAGAAGCTTTTGAATCCTCAATGGTAAAAATCTCCCTACCCCACATAATCCCTGTTTACATAGCTGGTTTCTACTGGCCCCCCTGATTCACCCACATACTATATCAAGGACCAACTAATGGCCCTTAAATCTCTAACCCCTGGTGGGGAACTGTACATCCTGGGAGACTTCAATATAAACTGGCTCAATGCCCTCCTGCTCTAAAGTATGAAAAGATGTGGCCGCACTAAACCTGGCCTAGCAGATCACTGAACCACCTAGCCTGAACCCCAAAACACAGAACCACACCTTACTTGACTGGTCTCTCACATCACACACTCATAGGATAATAGCTGCTGACCTCCTGCCCGACTTGTTAAGCGACCGCCATTTAATATTCTCAGTAAGAAAGGTCTTTAGGCCAAAGGCCACCCCCCCAACCCAGAACTCTACTGGTTAGGTGTTACAAATCCCTGGACCTGGCATCCCTTCTAAATGACCTCACAAATATCGACTGGTCCACCATCTCTCATGCCTCCTCCTTAGACCTTGCACTGGACTTTTTTAAGACTAAGTTCCTCTCGGTCTGGGACTCTTACGCTCTTCTCTAATGTACCCATGTACAAGGGGAGGCCCACCTGCCTTGGATCTCTGCTGATGTCATGACCAGTTTCAGAGCTAGGGACCAGGTGTGGAAGACCCATAAAGCTGCTAGCACTCACATGGCCTACCAAAAATACTGCATTCTTCAGAATGCATGTACTAGGTAAATCCGCCAGGCTGAAGCAAATTCCTTCCGAGCCACTTTCCTATCTAATATAAACAACCCTACCAAATTTTGGAAAGTGATGCAAACTCTATTCTCCTCTCCTCTCCCTCACAACTCCCCACCCTTGTCATTAAGATGAGTGACACCACTCTAGATGACCCACTAGCAGTAGCAGCTGAGTTCAACTCTTTCTTCACAAGGTGCATGGCATCTCTGCTGTCCTCTCTGCCCCCATCCATACCAGCTCAGCCCACCACTCCATGATCTGCTCAAGCAGCCTCATTTGCTTTTGCCTTCAAACAGGTCTCCCGGCAGATGTTTACAATGCCCTACTTGCTTTCAACCCCTCCAAAGGCAAATACCCCTCAGGTTTGGTTGCTAAAATGCTCATCCTGTCAGCACTAGCCATTGCCTCACCACTGGCCTCTCTTTTCAACCTGTCCTTCTCTCTGGCTTCTATTCTAACCAACTGAAAGCACGCCACTGTCATTCCTCTTCTCAAGGGTGGCAGTCCCTCCTCCCAGACAACTACCGCCCTATCTCCCTTCTCCCCACTCTTGCTAAACTTCAGGAACACTTAGTCCTCTCTTAACACTTCTCCTTCCTTGAGTCTACCTTGTTCTTCACCCTTTTCAGTCTGGTTTTAGGAAGTCCCACTCCACCAGCACGTCCCTCGTAAGGCTCACCCATGCCATCCTCACTAGCATGGATAAATCCCACTTCACCTCAGCCATCTTTGTCGACCTTGCTAAGGCTTTTGAAATTGTCTTGCACTTTCTCCTCTTTACCAAACTCTCCTAGATGGGCTCTCCAGCTCAGCAACCAATTGGTTTCATTCCTATCTGGTGGGCTGGACTCAATCCGTAAGGATTGGTAACTCCATCTCCTCCCCACTCCCCATCTTTTCCAGGGTCTCCCGAAGCTCCTTCCTGGGGCCACTGCTGTTCTCCATTTTACTAAACGACCTGCCCTCTGCCTGCCCACACACATCCATTCACATGTATGTGGATGATATTGTCTTGTATACCTCAGGCCCCTCTACCTCTAATGTGGCAACCAGACTGCAGCTAGACTTCAATGAAGTCCAGCTATGGTTTCGCTCAAATCAACTTTTCCTGAACGCCAAGAAAACAGTCTCCATGACCTTTGGCACAAAGCAGAGACTATCTCAGCTCCCCTCTACATGCACTTTCTATACCCTGGATGGGTCAAAGTTGGAGGTTTGCTCTTCATTTAGATACCTCAGGGTATGGCTTGGCCAACACCTCAATTTTTCTGTACACATTAATGCTCTTCATAAGAAACTGCAACGCCAAGCTTGTGGCCCTACACCAGAACCACAGTTGCATCCTGCTATTGGCCAGGTGGAAGATTGTACAGAAAATGATCCTCCCTATCTTTAACTACAGAGATGTAGTCTATTGTGCCACTCTCAAGTCCATCCTAACCAGACTGGACACCCTTTTCCACTCCTTCTGTTATTTCGCCCTTGACTGCCCCCCCCAGCACACACCACTGCTCCCTCTACCAGAATATACACCTCCCCTCCCTGTAGATTAGGAGGCTGTCTTACTGTGCCAGGTTCACGGCCAAGTTCTGGACCCATTCCCTGCCTTCATACCTCTGTAGTGCCCTGTCCATACCACCCCCTACCTTTGCACTCCCTTAGGAATACTGACTACCGTTCTTTGAGTATCCCTCATATGGCCACCTCTGCAGGACAGGCGGCATTCTCTTTTCACATGCCCATACAGTGGAATTCTCTCTCACTGGCCATTCGGCAAGCCAGCTATGCCAACTGACTCCACTCCTTCCTCAAAGTCCATTTCTGCTCCGCATGTACATGCACCTAGACTGCATACTCTTTACCATGGCTAGGCAGGGATCCTAGTCAGGAATGGTATTTTACCACTTCTCAGTGTGTAGGTAGCTCCAGATATATGCAACTAACTGGGCCTTCTCACTCCACCTGGCAGATCCAATCTGTCCATGTGGAAGGCTGAGTTATGGATCACTTACTGATTTATCTCTGTGCAAAATATGCTGTACCTTAACTGTTGCTGTGGTGCTTACATACTGTTCTATTTTTCAGCGTATCGCCAATTATCCTTCCAATAATGTATAAGCTGTCTGTATCTAATTTTTGTCTGTATTGTTGTACACAATATGTCCTGTACTCGTGCACTGCTGTTTGTACTTGCATAAGAACAAAAGAAAATGGCCAACAGAAGGAGACCTCTCGGTCTATCGGATCTGCTTGAAATAATATGGGTTGTTTCTGACTTTCAGTTTACATCTTTATGTGTTATTGTTGTACTTAATCTCTGGTTGAATCCCTTGCTCCCCACTTCCCAGGTTGCGTCTGGAATCGAGCGGTAGACCGCTTAGTACACTAGCCTGGTAAAACTTAAAAAAAAAACAAATAAAAGAAAATGAAGGGAGATGACAAAGGAAATTGAGGGGCTGTTAAGAGTGGCCAATTCCTAGAATCCACAATGAAACTTTGTGCAGTCAGATGGGGAAGAGATAGACAAGTGACAGAAAAGGAGAGGAGAGAAACGATCTTTGCTTTTAACTCTTTCTGCATAAGAAATTGGACAGGGTCTTATTTGGCCCCATCACATGACTGAGCAAAAGTTCCATTGTAGAGTGTGAACTCAGATTTCAGATGGGTAGCAACCCCTTCCCAGAACTGCTCTGCAGTATAAGTGATGGAAAAGCCAAGGTTTCTGCTGTGGGACTTGAACCAATCCTCCAAAAAAACAGCCCTTTCCCCAGCCGGCCCATCGGCACAGCGGTGGGATTTCCGCTTGCGACGCCGGCGACCCGGGTTCGGGAACGGATCTGGGTCGTCGGAGGGCTGGCCGGGGGGAGTAGGATCGAGCGCCCTGGGCATGCCTCCTTCTCCGGGAGGGTGGGGCTGCACTTGGTGCGTTAGAGACTCCTGGGAGTCCGGGAGTTCTCACGCAGCCGCAGGCTTGACGTGGGGGCGGAGGAGGCGGGCGGACGCTGGCATCATTGCATGTCCCCGCCTCCTCTGGGGAGAAAAAGGAGGAAAAAGATGGTTGGGCAGGACCACCGATAAATGAAGCCCTCCCTGGAGAGCCTCGCATTGCCACCACCGCTGCAGGACCCTAACCAGTTACAGTTCCGGGGTCACAAAGGTGGCCAACGGCCCCACCCTCCGAGGGGCAAGCCGGGGGTGACCGAGGGTTTCTGCAGCAATAGGCGGTGGTAGAGGTCTCCGGGGGCCATGACCAGGGCGGAGAATGTACCCGGTGGTCCTGCCAGGGGATAAAGAAAAGGGGGGGAAAAAAAAAAGTAACCCTTTCCCCCAGTTACTGCCTTGCAGTGATGGTGATGAGAGAACCAAAGTCTCTGTTGTGGAACTAGATCCCAGCCTCCAGTAGGACAGCAACCCTTCCTCAGTATTACCCATATAATGATAGTGATGTATATGAGCCAAAGTCTCTGCTGCGGAACTTGTTCCAAGCATCTAATTGGGCAGCAATGAGTCCCCCAGTATTGTCTTGCAATGCCAGAAATGGAAGAGTCAGAGTATCTGCTGTGGGACTCGAACCCAGCCTCCAGTTAGGCAGCAACCCCTCCCCCAATACTGTCCATGATGGTTGAGACAAAGTGTTTGTTTTGGGACTTGAATCCAGTCACCAATACAGCAGTAACCCCTCCCTCAGTACTGCTGTGCAGTGTCAGTGATGGATGAGTCAAAGTCTGCTGTGGAACATGAACTCAACCTCCAGACATTCAGTGACCCTTCCCACTGTATTGCCCTGCAGTGCCCGGGATGGATGAGCCAATGCTTTTGTTAAGGGACTTGAATATATCCAGCAATAGAGCAGTAATTCCTTCCCCAGTGCTGCCTTCCAGTGTCGGTGATGGATGAGTCAAAGTCTCTGTTTTGTGACTTGCATACAGCTTCCAATAGGATCATAACCTCTCCCCCAGTACAGCCTTGCAGTGTCAGTGATGAATGAGCCAAAGTCTCTGTTGGGGGACTTGACTCCAGCTTGCAATACAGCAGTAACCTCTTCCCCAGTACTGCCCTACAGTGTCAGTGATGAATGAGCCAATGTCTCTGTTGTGTGACTTTAATACAGCTTGAAATAGGACAGTAACCTCTCCCCCAGTACAGCCTTGCAGTGTCAGTGATGAATGAACCAAAGTCTCTGTTGTGGGACCTGAATACAGCATCCAATAGCACAGTAACCTCTCCTCCAGTACAGCCTTGCAGTGTCAATGATGAATGAGCCAAAATCTCTGTTGTGGGACTTGAATCCAGCCTCCAGTACAGCAGTAACCCCTCCCCAGTATTCCTTTCCATGTCAGTGGTAGATGGCCCAACATCTCTCTTGTGGTACTTGAACCCAGCCTCCAGTAGTGCAGCAAACCCTCCCCCAGTGCCACCCTGTAGTGACAGTGATGTGTATGAGCCAAAGTCTCTACTTTGGTACTTGAGCACAGCCTCTAATAGGGCAGTAACCTCTCACCCAGTACTGCCTTGTATTGTTAGTAATGGTAGAAGCAAAGACTTATCTTACTTCGAGAGGATCTTGCATTAGGCAATAACACATAGGACTGAGCCACCAGGTGCTAGGACCTCACAAAAAACTTTGGCTAGCAATGTCTGGTGGGGGACCGACCACCCTGCATTACGTGACTGACATCGGCCCAGCATTATATAGTGGGCGGTCCCCATGGCTGTCCTCCAGTTCTTTTCCACCGTCGACCTGCGCACGTCAGACTTCACGGAATGCTGCTACAGTCAGTGCCATTTTTGAAAAGTATAACTTTTCGATTTTTCTTATTTTTCTTCTAATATTGTTGAATTTCATAGTCTGATTGCATGTCTTTTCCAACGCCTTCGGAATCGCATAAAAACAAATGCACCTACGGCAAGCAGATCCCAGAGAAAGACAGCCATACAGCATGTCTCCTGTGCCTGGGGTCTGACCATGACACAGAGGACTATGAGGCCTGCCAGAACTTCAACCAGGCCACACAGAAAACCCGTCAATGGACCCCGGAAGCCCATCTCTTACAATAAAAACTGGCCTCCATGGAGAGAAGGATCTGCAGCAGGTACGGAGCTCTTCCTTTTCTCTGGGAGGATCTTCTGGCTCCAAGCAGAAGAAGACACAGGACAAGGAGAAGCATCAGGACTGGGATCGGTCTCCATCTAGGCTGTGACGCCCTTTGGGAACCGAGGCCGACCAGTGGCCTTCATCCAGTAGGGATACCGCTTCTCAGTTCATGTCTGTCCCAGCTTCTTCGGGGCAGCCCTTGGTTCCCCCACCTGAGCTAGTTATGGTTCAGGTGGGTACCTCTAGGGATTTAGAGGCTCCTATCACTCTTGGGCTCTTTACTCCCTCCAGGTCTAAGCTGACTGGTTTGGCTGGTAAGCTGGTCGCTGGTTCTGCCATCGACTGCACACCCCTGGTGCTCATGTTGTATCCCACCTTGGGGTCAGACATCTGTCCTCCAAAACAGTGCCTACTGCTGCTTCAGCTGCAGCCGTCCCAGGACAAATCCCCCTCCCAGGACAATCCTTTTGTTGCCCCTGATGTCTCCCTAACACCTGGAGCTGGAAGGATATGCCACCAGCTGACTTGAACGCTTGGCCAGCAATGGCCGGTCAGATGCCGGGTCTCTCTGGGGACCTAATGGCCCTTCCACCTCCAACTAGGTTGCCCCCTCAGCTGCAGATTATGGAGACTCCCCGTCAGCCCTACCGTACTGATGCTGGACCCCCGCATGGGTCCGTCTCTGCCTCCCCACACAGATTACCGTTGGCTCCCCCGTAGCCAACCCCTCCACAGCCTGGGCCTTCTGGTGTCCCTTTGGGCTCTTTGCCAGGTCCCCCCAGCCCTGCCATTGGGTCCTTCACCAGACCACCCAATGCCTGGTTTCCACAATCCAGGTTACCTGACACTAAGATGCCAGGATACCCATCGCCGGGGTACCTGACGCTGGGGTATCCATTACCGGGCTATCATATACCGGGGTTTTCAACACAGGGTGTCTGCCATCGGGTTATCTGCCAGTGGGTTACCCACCGGTATCCTAGCCTCCCCCTCCTGTTCCTCAGCCGCAGGTGGATTATGACGCCCTTTTCCAGTGCTGGTGGAACAGGACCAAGAGCCATCTGGTCTCTTGAGTTGGACCAACGTTTGCTTCCATGCTGGTCAATTTGCTCCCAACCCTCACTGTTTTTCTCCTGTGGAGACCCATCCTTCCACTTCTGGCACCTTGTTAGGAGCACCAGTAGTGGGGTACAAGAAAGGTGGGGGGCAGCAGAACCCATCAAGAGGTTCCCAGACAATGGATCTTTATCTCCAGACAGGAGCACCCGTTGGACTCAGAGTCAGATTCCTCAGCCTCAGGTTCTGAATCTCTGCTGGGGGGGATCCCAGACCCAAGGAGACCCCCAAGTCTCCCCCAAAGGACTCCTCCTTTATGGATACACTCCAGAAAATCCAGGAAGCTAATGGGTTGAAGACCGAAGACTAGGACCCCCAAGGCAAGAAGTTGGCAGAACACCTGAACTTGCCAGACTTACCCCCTCTGCTCTTGCTCCTGCTCCATGATGATCTTGCCACTATTATTTGTCAGCAACTGTCATCTATTGGTGCTGTCTCTAAGAAGGTGGACTGATTATATCATGCCCCGAATGGCAAAGACACCTCAGCACCCATCCAAAAGCTGATTCGTTGGTAATTAACGTGGTCAATGACCGCTTTACCAAGCCTAAGCACATGAGTACCTCCCCTCCAGACAAGAAGTTGAGGATCTTGGATCAGCATGGACATAAAGCCTACTTGTCCTCCACTGTGGCACTAAGGGCTCTCAGCTATGTGGCCCATATGGTTTGTTACCAGATGTCTATTCTGGGAAAGCTCAGATATGAGTTTGAGGCCTTACCAGATTTGGAGGCCAAGACTAAGATAGACAGACAGCTAGAACTGTGGAGATCACCTACCATCATACCTTAAGGGCGACTTACAATGCCGTCGATGCTTCGAGATGAAGCACCGCAATGGCTGTCTGCTTATGCAGGCATTCATGGTTGCGGGTCTCTGGAGTCACCCAGGATGTTCAAGCCTCTCTCCTGGACTTCAGGGACTCGGTCCTCTTTGGTGACGATGTAAGATACACTTACTAAGCTGCAGGAGAGTGGGAAAGCCCTCCGATCCATGCAATCCTTATAGCGTGCCAGTACCGAACTCAGGCAGCCCTTTCAGTGATAGCGAAGGTGCTAGCTAAGGCAGCAGCCCGCCAAGCATCGGGGCAAACATTGGGTTCCCTCGGCTGTCTCTACCCCTCTAGCTAAGTCCCAGAGAGCTTCAAGGGTGGCACACCCAAACCGCCCTCTGCCTCTTGACTCGCAGTTGCCCCCACCGATTCCAGAGGGGCCAGTAGGGGCAGATTTGCATGTCACCTGTCTGGGTGGGAAGTGATCACAGTAGACTCGTGGGTCCTTCAGCTCATTGCTCAAGGTCACACATTAGAATTCACAGAGGGTCTCCCAGAAAATCGTCCAGGACTCTCTCACTATCTGAAAGGTTGCATCCCACTAATCAGACAAGAGATCGAGGCTCTGCTGCAAAAGTCTGCCATAGAGCCCATTCCTCAGGGCCTAGCAAGGAGGAGATATTACTCCCACTTCTCCCTGGTACCCAAAACATACAGAAGACTTGTGGCTCATACTGGACCTCAGTGCACTCAATCTATACATAGAGTCTAGGAGATTCTGCATGCTGTCTCTCCCAGGTCTTTTGCCACTGCTCCACCAGGGACAGTGGCTCTGTGCTCTGGATATGCAGGTTGTGTATCTGCATGTCACTTTTTCCAGGCCCACCGCTGCTTCCTTAGGTTTACTTGCTGGGGGAACACTTTCAGTTCACAGCTCTTCCTTTTGGCCTTTCCTTGGCACCCAGGGTTTTTACCAAGTGCCTAGCGGTGGTGGCGATGGTATTGTGGCGCCATGGTCACTATGTATTTACCTACCTCAATAACTGATTCCTGTCAGCTCCGTCAAGGGACAGCCTAGAAGTCTCTTTGTCAGCTACTTTGGCTCTGTTCCATCAAGTGGAAGTTATGGTGAACTACCCCAAGTCTCACCTAGTACCTTCTGAGCACCTCCAATTTATTGGGGTGGTTTTGGACACAGCCCAGGGTCAAGCCTTTCTTCCCCCAGACAGGGCAGAAATGCTACAGAAGCAAGCCAGGCGGGTGACTTCCAGCTGCTGGTCTATGGCCCGATCCGTACTGCTCTTCCTAGGCCTTTTCTTGGTGGCTATTCTCACTGTTCCCCTAGCCAGACTCCACATGCATATCACGCAGTGGACACTCCGAGTGTATTGGGACCAACAGTTGGATGACATGGACCACAGGATCCTAGTCTCCAGCCTCATGCAACAGGATCTCCTCTGGTGGCAGGATTTGACCAGTCTTTGCCAGGGGGGGGCCCTTCCTTGCTCCCTCTCCAGCCCAGACCATGACTACAGATGTATCTGGTCAGAGTTGGGGTGCCCACTTGGGGAACCGCAGAACCCAGGGATTCTTTTCTCAGCGGGAGCTCTCCCTTCACATCAATGCGCTAGAGATGCACGCAGTGCTATATGCCCTTCAGGCTTTTCAACCCCACTGTTGACCCAGTCAGACAACATGTGCATGGTCTGGTACTTGAAAAAACAAGGAGGCACAAGATCGTACCCCCAGTGCAGGAAAGTGATGCATGTCTGGAACTGGGCACTTCAGCACCACCTCCCGCTCATAGCAGTGCATGTCCTGGGTGTTCAGAACATACTGGCGGACTCACTCAGCCACACTCCAGCAAGGACACATGTGTGGGAACTGAGGCAGTCAGTAATCAAAGACCTCTGACCACTGGGGTCACCCAGATCTGATCTGTTCGCCTCCCCATACAACACAAAACTACCAAAGTTTTGCTCACTCATTCCAGGGCCTGGTGTTTTCTGGTGAGATGCACTGTCTCTTTGCTGGACATGGAGGTTCTCGTACTCCTTCCCTCCATTTCCACTGTTACAGAGGGTGCTGTTCAAACTGCAGGCAGAGGGAGCCCATGTGATTCTGATCTCCCCATATTGACCTTGCCAGATTTGGTTCCTTCTGTTTCAGCAGCTGGCAGCTTAACCATTGGTTTCTCTGCCTCTCTGCCACAACCTCCTGACCCAGGAGCAGGGCACCTTGGTTCATCTGGGTCTCAAGTCCCTTCACCTTCACGCGTGGAGCCTCCTGACATAGCAGTAGCTCACTTTGGTGCATCTTCCAGGGTTGCCCAGGTTCTTGTGGAGGCCTGAAAGCCATACACAAGAACCACATACACTTCGAAGTGAAAAAGATTCTCTATTTGGGCAACCTCCAGGGGTTGTGACTCCTTTTCATGCCCTGTCCCTCAGGTCATGGAGTACCTATTACATCTCTCTGACCTCAGACTCTGTTACTCTTCACTGAAGGTCCACTTGGCAGCCATTTCTACCTACCACACTCCGGTGGCCAGCAAGACTTTGGTTTCCTGCACCTTTCTGAACGGTATCCTCCACATGAAGCCCCAGGTTAGGAACCCTCTTCCTCCATGGGATCTGAACTTCATTCTTAAGAAACTCACTTTGCCTTCCTTTGAACTGCCTGCAAGTTGCGATCTTCGCTATCTGTCTTGGAAATAACTCTTTTTAGTTGCCATTACTTCTGCTTGAAGGATTTCTGAGCTTCAGGCCATGGTGTGTAAGGAGCCTTATTTGATTTTCCACAGAGTCTGGGTGGCTCTGCATACAAATCCTAAGTTCCTACCAAAGGTAGTGTCTGAGTTTACCTTGAATCAGACCAGACACTTGTCAGTGTATTATCCTGAGCATTATAATCAGGGGAAGGCCATTCTGTACACATTAGATGTACACAGAACTTTGTTATTTCATGAATTGGACAAAGTCGGTCTGCAAACCAGATCAGCTTTTCATTTCTTTTGCGCCCAGAAGAGAGGGCACAGCAATTTCAAAACAGTGTTTATCTAAATGGCTGTCAAACTGCATTTTGTTTTGTTATCAGAGGTATAACAAGCCACTTCCAGGGGAAGTTAAAGGGCACTCAACCAGAGGCATGGCCGCATCTACTGCCTGTTTCAGGAATGTTTCTGCTGCATACATCTGCAAGGCAGCCATTTGGAGCTTTGTCCACACCTTCACTAAGCACTGCAGTTTGGACATTGCCTCTAGGCACAGTGCTGGCTTCAGACTAGCTGTCCTTCAAGGCCTTCTGTCTTAGACCCTGCCTTCTGCAGACCTTTTCCACCCTCCCGTGTTCAGCCTTTGTCTGACGTACACTGCTTGGGACTCAGCCCAATGTGTTATTGCCTACTGCAAGAGTCCTCTGGAAGTGAGACAGTACAGTTACGTAAGAACTTACCATAAGAGTAGATCTTCAAAAGAGACTCTTGCAGTAGGCAAGGGTTTCCCTACCTCCTTTCCCCTGCTGCTGCTACTACTTCTAGCCTTTTTCTTGGATCCAGAAGCCCACTCCTTCTCCTGTCGCACCTTCTTGCATCTCCGGAGGGAGAACTGGAGGGTGGATGTGGGGACTGCCCACTTTATATCATCAGGCCAACATCAGTCACATGATGCGGGTGGGTTGTCCCCCACCAGACATTGCTAGCAAAAGTTTTCTGTGTGGTCTTAGAGCCTGGTGGCTCAGTCCTACGTGTTATTGTCTACTGAAAAGAGCCTGTCTCGAAGATCTAGTGTTACGGTAAATTCTTACGTAACTGTACTTTCAGTAGGACTTGAACCCAGCTTCCAGTGCTGCAGTAACCCCCCCCCCATATGTCCATCTGTGTCAATGGTGATGATATAATATCTCTTGTGATACTTGAACCCAGCCTCCAGTAGTGCAGTGAACCCTCCCCAGTAGCACTCTGTGGTGATAGTGATGTGCATGTGCCAAAGTCTCTACTTTGGGACTTGAACACAGCCTCCAATAAGACAGTAACCTCTCCCCCAGTGCTGCCCTGCAGTGCCAGTGATGGATGGGCCAGGCTTTATTTTTGGGACTTGTCCCAGCCTCCATTCAAGCAGCAACCTCTCCCCTAGTACTGCCCTACAGTGTCAGTGATGTAAGAGACAACAGCTTTGATGTGGGACTTTGATTTAGCCTCTGCTAGGGCAGCAACCTCTCCCTCAGTACCAGCCTGCAGCGTCAGTGATGGATGAGCCAAAGTATCTGCTTTGGGACTTGAACCCAGCCTCCAGTCAGGCAGCAACCCTTCCCTCAGTTCTGCCTGGCAGTTTCAGTGATAGAAGAGCCAAAGTATCTGTTGTGGGACTTGAACCCAGCCTCTAATCAGGCAGCAACCCCTCCCTTAGTACTGCCCTGCAGTATCAGTGGTGGAAGGGTCAACATCTCTGCTGTGGTCCGTAAAGCAGCAACCCCTCCCTTAGTACTGCCCTGCAGTATCAGTGGTGGAAGGGTCAACATCTCTGCTGTGGTCCGTAAAGTAGGATAGCAACCCATCCTCAAGTACTTCCCTGCTGTGTTGGTCATGGTATAAACCCAAATCTCTGCTGTGCAACATGAATCTACCCTTCAGTAGGATAGCAACCTCTCCTCTAGTACTGCCCTACAGTGTCAGTAATGGGTATGTACTGTACTTAAGTCCTTGCTTTGTTACTTGAACTCATAACTTTCTAGCTTGGATGAGGAATGGACCTTGCACCAATGTCCCCATCTGATGCGCAAGTCTTAATATTGGGGATCTGCTCTATTCCAGCTGTTAATGTACCAAGTGAAGGATTTCTTGCACCTACCATGACACAAAATGTAGAGATGATGTCATTATGTAATGGACCAAAGCTACATCTCTGCTGTTGTTAGCTGACTACCATTTGGGAGTTGCTGTTTACATTGTCAAACATAGAAACTCTATTTAGTGAATAAATCTCTAAACAGTCTGTACAGAGTGTGAGTATCTTGACTAATTATCCCATGATTATCCCTTGACTCGCGGGCTTCCTGACCCCGGCGGCATGGCCGCGGCTTGAGACTCCAGCCGCCCTCCATCAAGCCGCCCTCGAGATCCACTCAAACCGGATTTCCAGCCCTTGACTTGGGCTTCCTGACCCCGGTGGCACGGCTGCGGCTTGAGACTCCAACCGCACAGCTGCCCTCCATCAAGCTGCCCTCGAGATCCACTTGAACTGGGTAAGATTTCCCTGAACCACTGGGACTGCTGGGAGCCACGCCATTGGCCCCACAGTATCTGTACTGCACCCTGATTGGATACTCTCTTGCCTCCTGCTCAGGGATTGGCTCTTGAGCCAGCTAAAACTTTGCTGTGCTCGGGGCTGCTGCGCCCATTCATTTCTATGGCAAACGGACAAAATTTTGGCCCGCTTAGCCACGGAGACTTTTTGACTAGTCATTTACTTTTGAATTGTCTAACTTAAGCTACCGCTGTAATCTGAACTGTTTTTTACTGAGCCGATTCCGAATATAATGTTTAAAGCTTGCCAAGAATTGTTTCTGTCTTAGTACTGTGACGTAACTCTCTGGGCCTGAACCCCCACTGTCTCCTAAGCTACTGTCACTACTCTCTGCTCTCCACCTGCTCTCATCCTCCCCTCGCGGCCCAAAGCTAATTCTCACTAAGCTGCCTCTGCCGTTGCCCCCACCCCAACTCTAGACTGCTCTACCTCCCTAATTGCCACTCTGGCGTCTCTCTGCTACCTGTCCCCTGATTTAGCTGACCCACGTCACCCCCCTGATCCTCTGAGCTCCCCTCCCACTGCTAACCACTATATCTCTCCCAGATTTCCAGCCCTTGACTTCGGCTTCCTTGGCACAGCCGTGGCTCGAGACTCCAGCCGCACAGCCTCCCTCCATCAAGCCACCCTCTAGATCCACTCGAACTGGGTAAGATTTCCTTGAACCACCGGGACTGCTAAGAGTCACGCCATTGGTCCCACGGTATCTGTACCACACCCTGATTGGACACTCTCTTGTCTCCTGCTCGGGGATTGGCTCTTGAGCCAGCTAAAACTTTGCTCTGCTCGGGGCTGCTGCGCCAGTTCATTTCTACGGCACATGGCTGAAAATTTACGGCCGCCCCCTCCCGACCTGAACTTTTATAGACCTTTCCTCCATGCCCCCTGGTAGCTCTGCCCCCCCCACTTGTGCTCCATTGGGTACCTGTTTGGGACTTCCCTCCTCCCCACATCTTCTAGCCGCCACCTCCCACTCCCAATCCTCTGTAACTGAGCTGCCTGGTCTTCCTGGCTGTATCCGCACTTCCCACTGATCCATCTACTGCTCTTCTGCCCCCTTCTCCTTGCCTTGCCAGCCTGTCTTAACTCCCTCCCTCTGCCTACCCGAATCTTACCTTAATCATGCACCTCCACCACTCTCTACCCCCTATTCTTTTTCTCCTTGCCTGTCTTCCTCCCCTACTTCATGCCTCAAGAGCCTGCTTTCCCTCCCTCCCTCCCTCCCCACAGCTTCCATTGATATATCCTTCCTCCACATAGGCACGCTGCACACACTGGACACTGCCCCTTACCAGGGTCCATCCTACTGCCATGAAACTGTTCTACCCCTCACTGGTCCCTGTCTCACTCTGGATCCCCGTCTCATTCCCTCACCCACCATAACCCGATGCTGGCAATTTCCGAGCTGCTAGCAGGCAAAGCATTCCCTTAAAGAAATACGCCACAGCTCCTTGAGCTAGTTCTCCTCCTGCTAATTCTGTCAGGCAATGTGCACCCAAACCCTGGCCCATTCTGCTCTAAAGCCACTTATCAGAGCAAGCCCTTGGATGCCCTCTCATTCATATCAATTAACATCTGCAGCCTCCTTCCTAAAATGGATGCCCTACAGGCCTTCACCAGCTAACACTGCCCTGACATCCTGGCAGTTGTCGAAACCTGGCTCACGCCATCAGTACCGGACCAGGCAATCAGCCTTCCTGGCTACAATGTCTTTAGGCTGGATTGGCTCTCCAGAAGAGGCGGGGGCTGTGCTCTGTACCTGAAAGACTCCATACAGGGGCACCACATCATTACCTCACTCCAACCCACAACTGCTCAGATACTGCCAGTGAGAATCCTCCTCGGAGCCCAAAATCCTCACTGTTGCCACCATCTACATCCCTCTCAAAGAACAGGGAACTGGTCTAACAGCTGTTCTTGACTTTGTAAAGTCACTCCCACCGGACACTGAATTCATCCTCCTAGGTGACTTCAACATCAACTGGCCTGCGGCCAATGCTGGTGCACACAGGGATACCATTGCTGTGGCGAACCTCACACAAATGGTTGACTCACCAACCAGGAAAAATTACAAGACTGGCACCAGCACCCTCTTGGGCTGGATCCTTACCAATCACCTATCACGGATATCTAACACTGATGTCCTCCCTGACTCTCTCAGTGACCACTCTTCTGTTAGCTGCACTTGGTCAAATAAATTCATCAAACCAACGCCACAAACTATCACCAGCAGGGTTCTTTCTACCCTGTGGTCACCTTCGACTCAAATCCCACCTCCTCTATCAAGACTGATTGCCTATCTCCAATGCAACCAACGTAAACACTGCCTTTGACCACTTCATAAACGTCTTCACTGTGGCCTGTGATATGCTCCTATTAAAAAACACAAAGTCAAATCACTCAGTAACCCTTGGCTCACAGGTGACCCCCTCAGGATGCTAAAAACAAGAGACCACCTATGGGAGCTGGCCAGAGACTCTGGAAGGCAAAACGAAATTCAGAACTACAAATGTGCCCACAATGATTGCACCAAAACCATCCGGCAAATGAAGTCCATCTACTATAAGCATGTCCTCAAAAACTACTGGGGCAATGGTCGGCAATTTTGGAAGAACATAAAGGAACTCACCAGAATCCACCCAACCCCTCCATTGATACTCAACATCAATGGAACCACAACCCTCAACCTAAAAACCATTGTGGATACCTTTACTTGAAGTCTTTACCAACCTCAGCACTGTCCTACCCCAGGACTACTTCAAAAGATGGTGAAGCCCCTCTGTCCGCAATAAACGCTACCCCCCACCAGCTCCCCCCACTTCTACGTCAAAGCAGTCAAGGCTCACCCAATACGCAAATATGTCACCAAAGCTCTTGGTAAATCAAGATTCATTAATGGCTCCCTTGATCTCAAAATCCTGTCTCTCACACTTGAAGAAGTGCTTAGTATACTGACCAGAATCTTCAACCTCTCCCTCAGCCTGTTCCCGGACAGGTGGAAATGTGCCACTGTCACTCCAATCCATAAAAGTGGTGACAAAACTGCCCACGATAACTACAGACCTATCTACCTACTACCCCACTCTCCGAGGCACTAGAATGCATCATCTCGGACCAGCTCAGAGAATACCTGGATACATACAACATCCTGTGCAAGCAACAACACGGGTTCTGCAAAGGTCACAGCATCTCCACAGCCCTACTTGAATTCACCGGCGCAATCCACAATGCACTTGATTCTGGTGAACTATTAGGCTCAATCTACATCGACTTAACTAAAGCCTTCAACACAGTTAATCACCACCTCCTGCTTGTCCAGCTTCAGAAAACTGGGCTGTCAACCGACTCCATTGGCTGGTTTAAGAGCTACCTTGAAAAACTGTCCTAAATGGTAAGAATCACTGATACGCTCTCAGACTCTAGACCGGCCAGCTCAGGAGTCCCCCAGGGCTCTATTCTGGGACCTCTCCTCTTCAGCCTATTCTTAAACTCACTGCCGGACAGCTGCCCAGAACAAATAATTCTCTACGCCGACAATGCTGTGATCCTCACCTTGGACCCCGACCCAATTCACTTACAAAATAAACTTCAGCGGGCCTTCTGCTCCATCGAATCCTGGTTCCTAAGTCATAAACTGCTTCTCAATCAGAAAAAAAAACAAGTCTATGGTCTTCTGCAGCCCCCACAATAAAAACAAACAACTCCACCTCTCCATTGCAACCGACAAGGAGCCATCCTAGAACAAACACAATCTTTCAAGTACCTCGGCATCACCCTTGATCCTCACCTCTCATACTCTGTGCATATCAACAATGTTGCAGAGTCTGCCAACGCGAGGTTAGGCATATTATTCCGACACAGGAAACACCTAACCTCAGAAGCACTGTCAGTGGTTGTCCAAAGCTCCATCGTCAGCATCATAGACTATGGACCCATCATATATGGGTCTGCAACTACCACTGCTCTCAAATGTATCGTGACCTCCCTAAATAAGGCCTGTTGACTCATAACTGGCTCTCATCGCCGTACCCACACATGTGACCATTATTCCCAATCTGGATGGCTACAACTGGGCAAACGCATAAAATACCAAACCTGCATCACATCCAAGAAAATTATAATGGGGTGTGCTCCACCTGGTGTCTGTGTCCTCCTTAAGCCTAGACATAGGAACGTCACTACAAGGAGATCCAGTTCCCATCTACTACATATCCCACGATGTTGCACAACCCAAGGACAAAGATTATTCGCCTATCGGGCATCCAACTGGCTCAACTCTCTTGGCAGCTATATAGTGACTGCTCCAACACTTGGCCTCTTCAAGACCAAGCTGCGCCTCTCACTGCTTGTATCCTGCGATTGCCCATCTTAGCATTTCCACCGTTCCAACTGCACATGCTCCAGCACTTACAATCAGTCTTTGCACCCCTAGCACCTTACCTGTCATATTCCCTCAAGGCCCCCTGGCTGCACTGTCACTCACCCTCATCCACCTCCCCCGTATCTCCACCTGCCCCGCCCCGAACCACCTCTCGTACTCTCCTACCCTGCACTTCCTTCCCCACCCACCCTTCCCTTGTCTTGCCCATAGTTTAAGTCTTTGTACTGGTTATTACATGTCTGTAAGTCAAGAATATATGATTGTAACTAAAAATGATGAATGCTGCACACTCTGATGTGGAAGATTTGTAAAAGAGCCTCGGCTCAAAGGTATTGTAATCCTAGATTGAAATAAATAAAAAATAAATATTTTCTTAACAGAAACAGGATTTCTAGTCCCAGAAAACTATGTGGCATTGACTGTGAAAGATGAAGAACCCCCAGTACCGGAGTTGGTGAACAGGAATGAGTCTCTGTGCCAGCAGCCTCCTGAAAAATGCACCAGCAGCAGTAAGTAGATGACCTGGTAAATATTACATGTAGGATAGATGCTGAAATGCCCTGCTGATCCAGTGGTAGGAAACCAACGTCCATTCTTAAACTTGGGATGCCCAGGTGTCCGTGCATGGTGATATGTATGGAAAACCTCAGTCTGTTCTCAGACCCGGGACTCCTGAGTAGCAATGCCATGGATTGTGTGTATAACTGGTATAGTACCAGGGTGGGAAAACTGAGTCTGTTATTGAACCCAGACTCATACTTGGCAGTGCAGGGGGTTATTTGTGTATAATTGGTATGTACCATGGTAGGAAGACTGTCTGTTATTGAACCCTGGACTCCCACTTGGCAGTACAGGGGGTTATGTGTTTCAAACAACATGAAGTCTTGCTGTATTCTGACAATTGCAGTTAGCTCCAGCACTTGAACTGCCCCTGAGAGTGAAGGGTTAAAATTCTATGCCAGGCATAGAACGTTGGGCTCGAGCTTGATTGAAAACTCTGCCTCTGACACTTTGAAACCAAACCGTCAGATTCTTTACTCCGCCTCACTGAACAGTCACTCCAGAGATTTTCTCCTTCTGCTTGGTTCAAAGTCGGTTAAAGTTGTCGGTTTTAGTCCGCAATAAGTTCCGTTTATCGGTTCGAGACTCTGTCTGTGATACCGTAAGTACATAGAATAGTTATTGTGTGGAAATTGTAAAGCTTTTTTGATCGGTTCGGCTGAACCGATCCTTTGGACAAAAATCTTTGTGAAAAAATTTAGTGTGTGGTTACCGATCTATATGTTTTAAAAAAACATGAAGTGAATATTTTTTTCCAACACCCGTAACACAGTGAGAAACCGATAGGGGAATCTTGCCTAGCGGTTGCCTTATAAAGGGTAAGTTTTGTTAGGTTGGCCATGTCTGAGAAACTCAAGAAAAAAACCGGGCCCACTGGGTTTCAACACTGCAGTGTGTGTGTGTGGGGAGGTCTTTGCTCAGGCCGATCCCCACACCACTTGTGTTTACTGTCTGGGGTTTGACCACCTTGATTCAGACTGCCAAATTTGC
This sequence comes from Neoceratodus forsteri, assembly GCA_016271365.2. NCBI lineage: Eukaryota > Metazoa > Chordata > Ceratodontiformes > Ceratodontidae > Neoceratodus > Neoceratodus forsteri. The sequence goes on along the minus strand of CM057457.1, from coordinate 359,718,719 downwards.
AAGAATTTCTCTAAGTCTACATTGGATAAGAGGTTAGGGAGGCTGAGAAATCCGCTGACCCGGAAGGCCAGCCTGGTTCGGTTCCTACTGAACCAGAAGGAGTGCCCTCTGACCAGGGCGATACTTATTCAGGCAAGAGGAGAGCTGATCTTGAGGGATTGGTTCCTACAAAAAGAAAGTGCAAGGATAAATCAGTCGGTTCGGATCCAGAACTTCATGTTCCGACCACCAAAGAGATAGCCAGAGCAGTCTGGATTGTTGAATCGCTTCGTCCGGTTCCGACTGATCTGGCGCCTTCTGGCAGGGGTTCGGTTTGGTGGGTTTCCCCGGTTCAGAATTATTCCCCTGAAGATTTTTACGAGCTGGAGTTTGATGAGGAGGGGGATTTTGAAGAGGATGATTATGACTGTGAAAGTCTGGATGTGCCTGTGGAACTGTACATCCCCCAGACAGACCTTCTGATGTTTCCCCTCTTAGGCTTTCTGAGTCCCCTCCCCACTTTCTGTTTTACAGAAAAGTGGCTCAAACCCTCCAGCTTCCTATTGAGGAGGTTGTGGAGAATCAGGAGGAGTCTGATTTTGTTGAGATGATCTGAACATCCCAGAGTCTCAGACTGTCTATTCCCCTCCATAAGTCCTTTGGGAAACAGACACAAAAAATTCTAAGGTCTCCTAACTCTGTACCTCCTGTTGACAAGAGAATGGACAAGAGGTACACCTTGTCAGGCTCAGATACAGAGTTTCTTTATCAGCAATGCAGCCATGTTGGGGTAGTGCAGGCTGCAGCCTGTGATGAGGCAAACATTCCCTTGGTTTCACACACCCCAGACAAATACTTCAGGAAGATACATGCCATGGCAGAGAAGCAGTACATGGCATCATCTTTGGGACCCAGGCAGGCTAACTATATGGCCTATACAGCCAGGTACCAGAAGTCTAGGTGGGACACTGTACTGGCACTGGCTAAACAGCCCCCCCCCCCAGCTAGCCAAGGAGCTGGAGGGGGTGGCTGCTAATGGTACTGAGGCATCAAAGGTGCAATTTCATGCTGCTGTGGACTCCAGTGATGTGTCTTCAAGAGTCATGGCTACATCTGTGGCTCTTTGGAGAATGGCTTGGCTCAGATGTACTAGCCTTTTGTAGGATACCCAGGCTAAGGTCATGGATTTCCCCTGTGGTGGATAATTTTTCTGTTTGGGGAGCAGACAGAGAATTACATGAAGAAAATGGATGGGTACAGGACCACTCACAGGAGTGCCCAAGCCAAGGAGAGGCAGGCAACTCCTCAAAGGCAGCAAGCAAGGGGCAGGGGCAGGCCTTTTCCCATGCCTTTCTACCAAGCACAGGACTCTTCTTCCTTTTCTCAGAGGTGGTTCTTCAGAGGGAGAGGCAGAAGAGGGATGAGCAGGGCTGCATCCACCCCTCAGCCTAAGGCTCCTGTCAAGCAGACACTCTGATGTGTCAGCCCGGGTCGACTCCCCCATTCCAGTAGTAGGCAGACTGGCTTACTTTGTCCAGGACTGGATGTCTGTTACCTCAGACAAGTGGGTCCTGGAGGTTGTAAGCCAGGGGCTGGGTTCTCAGTTTCAAAAATTTTCCAAAACTGAGACCCAGATCCTTTCCACCTGCAAATACATCAGAAACCCTTGCTCTAGAGGCAGAGGTTGCCTCTCTGCTGGCCTTAAGAGCCATAGACAGACTTCCTACCCCATACAGAGGCAAAGGTCTGTACTCCAGGTACTTCTTTACCACAAAAAAGACGGGAGTGGCGACCCATCCTAGATCTAACATATCTAACTAAACAAGCACCTGCTAAAGCCAAAATTCAAAATGCTGACTCTGGGAACAATTCTTCCCTCTCTGAGGCCAAGAGACTGGTTGGCCTCCCTGGACCTCAAGGATGCCTATTTTCACGTTCCCATCAGGTGCTCCCACAGAAAGTATCTCAGGTTCAAATTGCCCTCAGGCCGTTACCAGTTCAGAGCAATGCCCTTTGGCCTAACTTCAGCTCCAAGGTTGTTACAAAGTGCCTAGCAGTAGTGGTGGCCTTTTTAATAAGGAAAAGGATTTCTATCTTTCCATACCTGGACGATTGGCTCCTTGTGGGCCAGTCCCCAGACCAAGTCAAGTCAGATCTGTAGGTTACCCAGCAAGTTCTCACTTCCGTGGGGTTCCTTCTCAATCTTCCCAAGTCAGTTCTCGAGCCAGTACAGCTCCTCACTTGTATAGGAGCAGAGCTGGACATGCTCAAGGCAAGAGCTTTCCTTCTCTTGGAAAGAGCAAAAGCCATCTCTCAGCTGACCTCTTCCTTCCTCCCTCTGGTTTCTCGACCAGCAAGGCATTTTCTTCAGCTTTTGGGCCACATGGCAGCTTCCACGGCAGTGGTCCAAAGGGCCAGGTTTCAGATGAAGGACCTTCAGTTCTATCTGAAGACCTTTTGGTCCCAAAGGAAAGATCCTCTCACCAAGCTAGTTCCTGTTACTCAGTCCTTAATTCAGGCCCTTCAATAGTGGCAGGACCTGGACAATCTGAGGCAAGGTTTTCCATTTGTCACTCAGATTCACTCTGTGGTTCTTACCACCGATGCTTCCCTTTTGGGGGTGGGGAGCCCATCTGGGGCCTCTTACGGCCCAGGGACTGTGGCCCCTCAGGAATCCCTTCTTCATATCAGCCTCCTGGAGCTCAGGGCAGTACTTCTTGCCCTACAAGCTTTCCCTCAGTCAGTACAGAGCAAGGTGGTTCAGGTCAGCATGGACAACACTGCCACCATGTGGTACATCAACAAGCAGGGAGGCACTCAGTCCACGGCCTCTTGTGCATGGAGGCCATGAAAATATGGTCCCTGGCTTATTCCCTACAGACCTCTCTGGTAGCAGTCCACCTCGCAGGAAAGGACAATGTGATAGCAGATGCATTGAACAGGATTTCCCTGGGCCATCACGAATGGTCTCTGGATCCTTTGGTGTTGTGATTTTCTCAAGGTGGGGCACTCCAGAGATGGATCTCTTTGCAACCTCAGACAATCACCAACTTCCTCTGTTTTGTAGCAAAACCTCAGTTTTGGGCCCAGTCCCTCTGGATGCTCTGATTTTGAACTGGGAAGGGATATTTCTTTATGCCTTCCCTCTACTGTTCAAGGTTCTAGTCAAGGTAAGGTCACAACCTTGCAAAGTGATTCTGATTGTTCCAGACTGGGCCAGGCAGCCTTGGTACCCCCTGTTGCTGTCCCTAGCAGTCCATCTTCCCCTGTATCTTCCCAGGAATCGCAAAATGTTAACCTCCTCTCAGGGGAGGATTTGGTTCTCCAGTCACCGGTCATTCAATCTCACAGCATGGCTCTTGAAGAGTTGTAGTATGCAGACTTGCATCTGTCCCAAGGGGTTCTGGATATTCTCAAAGCTTCTCGAAAGCATGCCACCAAAAAAACTTACAACTGCAAATGGAAAAGGTTCAGCATTTGGTGTTCCAAGAAGCATATATCCCCAGACACTGCTGATTTGTCTACAGTTCTGGATTATATGGTTCACTAATATTAGACACGACCAGCTACTCTCAAAGTTCATTTGTCATCTGTTTCTGCTTTCCTGTCAGTGGGGAAGTCTTCCTCTCTGCCATCTCACCCTGTATTCTGTACATTTTTCAAAGGATTGCTTAATACCAATCCCCTTTCAGGGATCCTGCTCCTGCCTGGGATTTGAATATTTGCATTGCTCAGCTTATGCAACCCCCCTTGAGCCTATGTTTTCAGCAGAGCTCAAGTACTTGACTTGGAAAACTGTGTTTTTGGTTGCTGTTACTTCTGGCAGACGATCGGTGAATTGCAAGCCCTGTCAGTTGAGCCTGACTTCATTTCATTCCATAGAGGTAAGGTGGTCCTTGGAACCAATAGAAGGTTCTAACCCAAAGTAGTTTCTGATTTCCACTTAAACGAATCTGTCTCTTCCTGTGTTCTTCACTGATCATACCTCCTCAGGAGAGCAGAGGCTACACAGTTCAGATATTAAAAGGGCCCTTAGTTACTACATAGAACGTACAAAGGGTCACAGGTTGACTCCCTCCAGTTGTTCCTCACTTATAGGGAAGTAGGTAAGGGCAAACCTGCCACCAAGAGAACCATTGCCAGGTGGATTCTGCCCTATATCCAGTTCTGCTATGAGAAACTGGGAAAAACTTCACTCTCTGGCCTGAGAGCTCATTCCACTAGAGGTACAGCTGTATCTCTGGCTACGGCCAGGGATATTCCTTTGTTAGAAATTTGCCAAGCAGCCACCTGGAAAACAGTTCATACCTTCATCAAGCATTACTCTCTGGATATCCTGGCTAGGAGTGATGTTAGGTTTGACACAACAGTTCTTCAGAGCCTATTCCCAAAGTAGATTCTCTCCCTCTTCCTTGGAGGTACTGTTTGGTAGTCTGCAATTGTCAGAATACAGCAAGACTTCATGTTACATACTAACATACTATTTGCCAGCAGATTAGGCCTTACGGTCTATCGAGTCTGCTCGAACTTTAGATCCTTTATTTGGGTGCCGAGACCCTCCCATCCCTTGTGCTCCAGAAACCCATATCATCCATCCCCACCCCCCTGGGACAGGACATCATCTGATACATCCACTTTCTGTGTCTGTCCCATCCTCTCTTGAAGCCTCCACTGTGGATCTCTGAACTAGCTCACCAGGCAGTGCATTCCAGGGTCCACCACCCTCTCAGTGAAAAACCTCCTCCTCTTTCCCCTTACCCTTCCACCTTCCAACTTCAAACCATGCCCTCTGGTGATGCCTCCCTGTTTAGCTCTAAAGATCCCTCCGTGTTTACCCTATGTATTCCTTGAGGTACTTGAAGACCTCAATCATGTCCCCTGCTCTCCCTCCTCCAGTGAAAACAGGCAGAGCTCCTTAAGTCTGTCCTCATATGTCAAATCCCCTAGCCCCTCGTATCATCTTTGTTGCCTCCTCTGTACCCTCTCTAGGAGCTGTATGTCCCTTTAAGTGTGGTCTCCAGTACTGTATACAGTACTCAAGGTGTGGTCTAACCAGTCCATTGTACAGCAGCAGAATCACTTCCTTGCTCCTAGAGGTGATCCCCCACGATGCATCCCAACATCCTGTTTGCCTTGCTAGCCGCCTCCTGCACTGCTCAGAGTTATTCATGCATGCATCCACCATGAACCCTAGGTCTTTTTCCCCATTGAGGCCGCCAGCGCTCCTCCCCAGGGTACCTGTGTTTAGGGAGTTTCAACCAAGATGCAACACCTTGCACTTGGTGATAATTGAAATTTACCATGTGTGAGCCCAGCTTTCAGGGTGTCAGGTCCCTGCAGGGCCAACCTCTTCTCCTCAACTACTGCTCCCATCTTGGAGTCATCCAAGAGAGCTCATTTCACACTCTATACCCTCCCTGATGTCCGACATGATGCATTAAACAGGATCGGACCCAGGATCCCAGCCCTCCGGTACCCCACTACCAACCTCTCTAGGTTTCGAGCTCCCCACAGACCACTACTCTGAGTCGCCCAGCTACCCAGTTTTCAATCCGGCTCACCATCAAAGGCCTACTCCTAACCCCATCAGTTTCTCCACCAGACCATTGTAGACAGAGTCAAACGCCTTGCTGAAGTCCAAGAATAATACATCCACAGGCTTACCCTGTCCAGTTCTGATGTTACCCATTCATAGAACTCCACAAGGTTGGTTTGACAAGATCTACCTGGCACAAACCCTGTTGCCTATCATCCAGACCTCCCACCCCCTCCAAGTACACCCCAATCGTCCTTTATATACTCTCCATTAATTTTCCCACCACCGAGGTCAAACTGATGGGTCTATAGTTACCTGGTACTTCCTCAGCCCCCCCTTTATGGATTGGTACCACATGTGCCTCTTGCCAATCCCTAGGTACCCCCCCCTGTCTCAAGTGACCTGCTGAAAAGCTCCGCTAGGTGCAGCCAGTATGTCCGCCACCCCATAGTACTCTCGGATGAATGCCATCCGGCCCAGGAGATTTGTCTTTCTTTAGGCCTTGAGGGCTAACCACACCTTTTGCAGAGATAGCATCATCCATCCTCCACCTTACTGGCCTTTTATCTTTACCCAGATGTGACACCCCTGGGGTACCTCTCTCCCTCTTGCTCCATTTTTGTTGCTCCCTGATCCCACTTACTGATGTTTCTATCCCCTTCGTGCCTTGCTTTGTAGAATATCCATCCCTCCCTAGTGAACACAGAGGCAAAGTACTGTTAAATACTCTGCCTGGTCCTCGCCTCTCCACCCACCTCCTTCTGATCTCAATCTGCTGAGATGGCCTCAGTTTTCTCCGCTCCCCAATGTACCGAAGAACCCCTTCCCTCCATGTATCCCTGTCTGCCAGCCGCTGCTTTTACTGACTTTGCTCCCTCACCATCAAGGGTGACTTTTCTAGATGCAAGCTGGTACATTTCCTTATCCCTATCCCCTCTTGCTGTTTATATTTTTTGTAGACGCCTTCTTTTCTCTGACTGCTACCTGTACCTCACTGGACCACCAGCATGGTTTATGTGACCTTGCTCCCTTACGTTTCAACTTAGTGCAGATCCTGACTGCCTCATGAAGTCCCCATTTTATGACCTCCCATCTCCTTTCCAGACTTGTCATTGATGTAATCCCCATCAAGTGATCCTTGAGAATATTTCCCATGCCCATGAAGTCTGCCCTGAAGTCCACTGCCAGTATCCTAGATCTCACCCCTCCCCATGTTTATTTGAAACCAGACAGTATTGTAGTGGCTCCCAGTCAGGGGTCTTGTACAACCATGTCCTTACCAGATCCCCATCTGTCAGAACCACATCAGGACATGCCCTCCCTTGTGGGCTCCATCACATGCTGTGTTAAAAAAACATCCTGGAAGCCATCCAGCAGCCTCTGCTCCTTGGCCACCTTAGGGACATGGTTCCCCAATTTGTACCCTGGCATAATAAGGTCCCCATCAGCACCACTCCTTCCCTTTTTGGTCCATGCTAGGGCAATGATGTTGTCCAGCAAACCATCCTCTAGACCTCACTCATCCCGGGGGCGCCTACAATCTCCCAGCTTGACCTTATTTCCTGCTGAGGATCGTGAAGTGACCCACATAGCCTCAACGCTTCCTCTGCCTCTTTACCCTAGCAATTTCTATGTCATCTCAATGAACATAGCCACTCCACCCGCTCTGCCCTCCTTTCTATCCTTCCTGAGCATAGTGTACCCCCGTACGTTTAGGTCCCAGTCATGGTTTTGTTGTGCGTTTCATTGACGCCTGGCCACATCCACCCCCTCAGACAGCATGGCTCTGGAACTCTGGCAACTTGTTTCCTAAGCTCCTGGCATTTGCTAACACCAACACCAACCCCCACCCTTATCCCTGATTCTCTTTGTCGAACCCCACCCAGATTCCTTATACTTCCATCCTCCTCTGCTCCTCCCTCGAACCTCCATCCCCAATCTGTTTCCCCTTCCTTCCCCCCCTGGGCGTGAAGGCTACTCCCCATCTGGAGGAGGGCTTGGTCAGCCCCCTCCCTTATCCCTTCCCCCCTCACAAGTTTAAACCCCACCTTTCTTGTATGTAGTCAGCCATCCCCTGTTTAAGGACTTCCTTCCCTAATGGGGCAAGATGAAACCTGTCCTTGGCATATAGTCCTTATCCTCCCAAACTCCATTCCAGTTCCCTAACACTCTCAACCCACTCTTCACCCCACTTCCTGAGCCAGTCATTAACCTCTATGAGCTTCATTTTTTCTCCACTGAGGCCTTTGGTACTGGCAATATCTCTGAAAAGAAATGTTGCATCCATTATCCCGACAGACTCTGGCAAGTTCTTGGAACCTTGCTTGGATTTCAAAATGCTATTTCCTCTAGATCATTAGTTCCCAAATGCACCAGGAAATCCGTTTCCCACAATCCCTAAACCATTTCATACACCATGAACTTTGCTCTGTGCATTGTCAGCCCAGAGATACACACTACCTTCACCTGGCTATATGGCATCCATCCCCTGTCCCTCCCACTGGATACCCCAATCATCGAGTATTCCAACAGAGACCTTAACACTGCCATCAGCCTTATGGTTACCTCCACTCATGCCCTCTCAGCCCCCTTTCCCCCTTTATTCATGATCTCAATTTCATGGGAGTCTTCCTGCCTTACTAGAGACCCCTTGTCACCCTCCCTTCTGCCTCCTTGCTATTTTGCCCACTTAACCCAAACTCCCTCTGAATAGGTGTCCCTTAACCTCTCTTATCCAAACCATTTATCCTGGCCTGATGGTTTCTCCTCCCCACACCGCCTATCCCCCTTGTAATAGTACCCCTGCCTCCAGAGGCTCTCTAGTGGGTCCCCTAGCTAGCAGCCCCATCCTTGGTACTGACCCCTTGCTGAAAGGCTCCCCTCTCCCACCTCCTTGTCTCCCAGTTTCTCTCCAATCATGCTCTCCTCTCTCATGTCTGGAATATGTTGCATCTCCCCATTTGCTTAACATATATGTTTCCCCTGTATCACCTCTGGGACTATTTCTATCCTTTCCATTGCCGGTCTGTGATGCCCTATGGGTATCAGACTCCTTCCCCCTGGCCTCTGTATAAGTTTTCTCATTTCCACCAACCCCTTCCTCCCCCTCTAGGTTGCTTAGTTTGTTGTTTGAAGAAAAAATTATTCACCTTAGTAACTGTGTTTCTTCTAATGGAATCTTGCTGTATTCTGACCTCCCTCTCTGCCTCCCCTCTCGGAACCTGTTTTGGGAAGTGGTTGGGTATGCAGGTTGTCTCAGGGGTGTTCTTCAGCCTACTTTCTGTTGTGTTGGGTTCCTTGTGTTTGATTAGTTAAGAGTTTTTTATTCCTTATTGCTTGGTTGTTGGTCTTGCTCTGACTTGAGTCTTTTAGGAATCTAAAGTCTTGTTGCCAGTTGGCTAGTAGGAATTTTACAATTTCCACATTATATAGTCAGTGAGTTTTAGCTCATAAGAATCTGACGGTTTGATTTCAAAGTGTCACAGACAGAGTTTTCAACCGAGCTCGAGCCCAACGCTCTATGCTTGGCATAGAAGTTTAACCCTTCACTCTCTGGGGCAGTTCAAGTGCTAGAGCTAACTGCAATTGTCAGAATACAGCAAGACTCCATTAGAAGAAACACAATTACTAAGGTGAGTCATTTTTTTGTCTATACAATTGGTATAGTACCAGGGTGGAAAAACCTGAGTTTATTAAACCTGGGACTCCCAGATGGCAGAGCAGGGGGCTATGTGCATCACCAGTATAATACCACAGTGAGAAACCTCAGTTTGTTCTCAAACCCAAGGTTGCCTGGTGACAGTGCAGCTGGGTATGTCTATATCATTGAAATAACACCAGGGTTTAAAACCTGAGTCTATTGTCAAACCCTGGACTCCCAAGTGTCAGTCTATATCATTGGTATAATATAAGAGTGAGAAACCGGAGTCTGTTCTCAAACCCAAGCCTCCCAGGTAGCAGTGCTGTGGGCATGTCAGTAGCATTGGCATAATGCCTGGGTTAGAAACCTGAGTCTATTCGCAAGTTCTGATCTCCTCTGTTGCAATGCAGGGGGTTATATCTTTATCACAGGGCTAATGCCTCTGGTTGTGCCCTTACCCCTGATTTTTTGTTCTCTTAACAGAAGTAGAATTTCCAGTCCCTGAAAACTATGCAACATTGGTTGTGAAAGATGAAGAACCGTGGGTACTGGAGTCGGAGAACAGGAATGAGACGGTACACCAGCATTCTCTTAAAGAAAGCACCATCATCAGTAAGTTCATGACCTGGTAAATTTTATATGTAAAATAGATGCTGATCCAAGGGTGGTAAACTGGAGTCTGTTCTCAAAACTGGGACTCCCACGTGTCCGTGCAGGGTGTTGTGTGCATCATTGGTATAATGCTTGGGGGGGGGGGGCAAGTTAGTTCTAAAACCCAGTACTCCAAGGTGGCAGTACAGGGAGTTATATGTGTATCTTTGGTATAATACTAAGGTGGGAAACCTGAGTTCATTCTCAAACCCAGCCTTCTAGGTGGCAGTGCTGTTGGTATGTCTGCATCATGGGTATAATGCCAGGTGGAAAACCCAAGACTGTTTTCAAATTCAGATCTCTCAGTTGCAGTGCAGGGGGTTATATCTTTATCACAGGGCTGATGCCACTGGTTGAGCCCTTAGCCCTTATTTAACTTTGCTCTCTTAACAGAAGCAGAATTTCCAGTCCCAGAAAACTATGCGACATTGGTTGTGAAAGATGAAGAACCCTGGGTATTCGAGTCGGAGAACAGGACTGAGACGGTGCACCAGCAGTCTCTTACAGAATGCACCATCATCAGTAAGTACATGGCCTGATAAATGTTGTATGTAAAAACAGATGCTGAGAAGCCCTGCTGATCCAAGGGTGGTAAACCTGAGTCTGTTCTCAAAACTGGGACTCCCAGGTGTTAGTGCAGGGTCTTATGTGTGTATTACTGGTATAAAGTCGGGTGGTGGCCTGAATCCATTCTCAAACCCAGGACTCCCAGGTGGCAGTGCAGAGGGCTATATCTGTATCATTGGTATGATAGCAGGGTGGGAAACCTGAGTCCACTGTCAAATCCACGACTCCTATGTGGCAGTACAGGGGGTTCTGTCTGTATCACTGGTATAATTGCAGGGTGGGAAACTTGAATCCATTCTCAGTCTCTGATCTCCACGGTTACTGTTCAGGCGGTTATGTCTGTATCACAGGGCTGATGCCAGTGGTTATGCCCTTACCGTTGATTTCCCTTTTGTCTCAGAAGCAGAATCTCCAGTCCCAGAAAACTATGTGACAGTGACTGTGAAAGATGAAGAACCCTCAGTATCGGAGTCTGGGAACAGGAATGGGACCATATATAAGCAGCATCCTAAAGAAAGCACAGTCAACGGTAAGTAGATGGCTTGGTAGATGATGTATGTAAGATAGACGCTGAGAAACCCTGATGATCCCGGAGTAGGAAACCTGAGTTAGTTCTCAAAGCTGGGACTTCCAGGTGTCAGTGTGGGGAGTTATGGCTGTGTTATTGGTAAAATAGTAGGGTAGGAAACCTGAGTCTTAAACCTAGGGCTCCCAAGTGGCAGTGCAAGAAGCTATGTCTGTATAACTGGTATAATAGCAAGGTGGGAAACTTGAGTCCATTCTCAAATTATGTTCTCCCAGACAGCAGTGCTGGTGGTCATATCTGTATCACTGGTATAATACCAGGGTGTGAAACCAGAGTCCATTCTCAATCCAGGGAGTCCCAGAGGTCCATGCATGGAGTTGTGTGTGTATCAATGGTATATCAGGGTGGGTAACCTGAGTCTGTCCTCAAACCTAGGACTCTCAGGTGGCAGTATAGGGGTTATGTTTGTATCACTGATATAACTGTGTGAAACTGAGTCTTTTCTCAAACTCTGATCTCATTGATTTGCAGTGCAGGTAGTAAGGTTTGTATCACAGCTAGTTCCAGTGGTTATGCACCTATATCTGATTTACCTTTGTTTTCTTAACAGTAGCAGAATTTCTAGTCCCAGAAAACTACATGACATTGATTGTAAAAGATGAAGAACCCTCAGGACTGGAGTCGGTGAACAAGGATGGGAATGTACGCCAGCAGTCTCCTGAAGAAGCAACCATCAGCGGTAAGTAGGTGGCCTGGTAAATGTTACATGTAACATTGATGCTGAGAAGCCCTGACAGTCTCAGAGTGAGAAACCTGAGCCAGTTCTCAGCCTTGAATCTCCAAGGTGCCGTGCGGGGGGGTTATGTCTAGGGCTGTATAAATCCCCCAAAGTTCAAGTGCACAAACTTTGGTGGTTGAACCGTATAAAGTTCATCAAATAGCAGACATGTTTGCCTTGGTTTGCTAGACATTGTTATTTGTCATTTGGACATAAGGGGAGTCCAGATTAATCAAAAAAGGGCAGCAGTTGCTGCAGAAACACCTGATTTGGGCTTTGGCATTAAAGTAAAATTTTTAACGAGAAGTACCCGTTTCAGTTTTAAGCTCTTCAATTATTATCTTTCTTAGTCTGTACACCATAAGTCAATTAGGTCACTCTACATCTGCAGGCATATCAGGGATCAAGTGCATGAACTCTACTTAAGCTGTAAAACTTCAACAAACCCAGTGATGGAGCACTCAGCTTGGGGTGGCAAAGCCAATTGTTCACCTTCGAGTGGGCAGATGCCTCCCACAGGCTCCTCAGGCATACAGGGACTGTATTAGGTAACTCATTCTACTAGGCATCTCAGATCAAGGCATGGATATGAAGGCTTAGTTTATTTTTTTGAAAGACAAACAGTGACTATCATGTCGCCAAGAAACCTGCCACCATCTCTCACTCACCAGGCCTTCCAGCATGTGGAGTATGCTATTGAGGGCTACCAACTCTGCCATCTATTCACAAGGGCAGGCGATACTTCACACCCCCATTTCAGAAGAAGAAATAAAGCTGACAATAAAATCCATGTCTTTGGGGGAGCGTCCATAGAAACATAGCAAATGACAGTATAAGGACCTCTACGGCCACCCAGTCTGCCCATTCTACATGCCTGCATCAGCCGTCTTTGACCCTACTTTGTCATTGGCTTTTGCCTCTCCATTCCATGGCCAGGATTCTCATAGCTCTGTCCCAGGCATGCTTGAAACAACTGTGTTGGCTCTGACCACTTCCTGGGGTAGGCTGTTCCATGCATTCACCACCCTTTCCATGAAGAAAAACCTCCTCACATTTTCCATTATCCTGTCATCCTCCAGTCACATATCGTGCCCTCTCATCCTTCTACATCTCCTGTACTGAAAGAGGCCACTCCCCTGAGCTTTGTTTATGCCCTTCAGATACTTGAAGGTTTCTATCACGTCTCCCTGTTCCAGCCTCTGCTAAAGTGTGCACATATTTAGGTCTTTTAATCTGTCACCATATGTGTTCTGGTGTAAACCCTGCACCATCTTTGTTGCCCTACTCTGAACTGCCCCCTCCCTGTCCATGTCATTACAAAGATGTGGCCTCCAGAACTGGACTCTGTACTCCAGATGTGGCCTCACCAGCGTTTTGTACAGTGGCAGCACCAATTCTCTTCTTCTGCTAGTGAGACCCCTTTCTATGCACCCCAACATGTGACAGACCCTCCCACAGCTTTACTACACTGCTTGGCCACTATGAGGTCATCTGAGATGAGTATCCCTAGATCCCTTTCTTCCCTAGTAACAGCCTTCAACTCCCAGCCCATCCAATAATTCTCTGCCTGGTTCCTGCACCCCAAGTGCATGATTTTGCACGTTTTTGCATTACATTTTAATTGCCACACCTGGGATCATTTTTCCAGTCTCTCCCTAGGTCCATCCTCATTTTTTCATCTCCCTCTGGAGTGTTCACCCTGCTGCAGATCTTGGAGCCATCTGCAAATAGGCACACCTTCACTTCCAGCCCTTTAGCAATGTTACCAGTGAAGACATTAAAAAGGACTGGCCCCAAGACTGACCACTGAGGTACCCCACTTGTCACTCTCCTTTTTTCGGATTTGATCTCATTAACTACCACCCTCTGTTTCCTAACCCTCAACCAGCTTGTAACCCAGTTCACCACTTTGTGTCCCACCCCCAGGCTACTCAATTTGTTGACTAGCCTTCTGTATGGAACAGTGTTGAAGGCTTTGCTAAAACTGAGGTAGGTGATATCCACCATTTCCCCCAATCCACTTCCTTTGTCATCCAGTCAAAAAGGTCTATCAGATTTGTTTGACATGACCTTCGTGCCATGAATCCATGCTGCCTTGAATCCTGTGCTCTGCTGGATTCTAAGTGTTCCACAATCCTTTCCTTGAGCAATGCCTCCATAATCTTGTGAACTATTGAGGTGAGGATGACTGGCCTATAATTTCCTGCTTCCTCCTTACTTCCATTCTTGTAAAAGATGCCTACATGTGCCCTTCTCCAGTCCTCTGGAAACACCACTGTGTGGAGCGAGTTAGTAAACAGGGCTGCCAGCGGTGCTGCTAGCTCACTCCCTCCATAGTTCTTTTAGTATCCTGGGGTGGATACTATCTGGTCCCATTGCTTTGTCTACCCTCATTTTTGTGAGTTCCTGAAGAACTCTTTTCTGTGAATGGAGCTGTGTTTACCGCCCTCTCCCGTCTGTGTTTCCGATGCCCAGTTGTATCTCCCTCCTCTGTGATTACTGAACAGAAGTATTTATTCAGTTTTGATGCTTTTTCTCAGTCTCCCTTTACACACACTCCCCTCTCTCCCCTCTGAGCCTTACAATCCCTCCCTGGCCTTCCTTCTTTTGCTAAGCATCTAGAGACTGTCTTGTCCCCTTGCTTTATCATCTGTGCTAATCTTTCCTCGGTTTGCGCTTTTGCTTCCCTAACCACTATCTCTGCTTCCTTCTGCCCATCTAGGTATAGCGCCCTATCCTCATCTTCCGTTGTCGCTTGTATTTTGTGAATGCCACCTTTTTGACCCTTACTTTCTCTGCCACCTCCTTTGAGAAGCACAGCGGTTTGTTTCTTTTCCTACCTTTGCTTTTCAGTCTAATGCACTTGTTTGTTACCTCCGCTATGGATCCTTTTAAATGCTCCCACTGCTCAACAACCCCTTTTGGCTCTTTTCTTGCCATGACCTTTTGGAATTATCTTCCCATACTAGGAAAGTCTACCCCCCTGAATTTCATGACCTTCACCTTAGTGTGGCTTGCCTGCATCTCTATATTTATCTTAAACCACACTGTGGGGTGGTCATTGGAACCTTGGTAACCATCTACCCAGAGATCCATGATCTGTCTCCATTGGTCAGTACCAGATCCAGAATCGCTTCATCCCTGGTGGGCTCCTTCACCAACTGCTGGAGGTCAGCCCCATGCAAGGATTCCATGACATCCCATTTCCTGGCTGAGGCAGCTTCTGGGATGGAACAGCCCACATCTGGCATGTTAAAATCTCACAGCAGCAGTATCTCCCCATTTGCTGCCATCTCCTGAATGTCTTCTACCATTGCTCTGTCTAGCTTCTTCCCCTGTGCTGGAGGCCTGTAGATCACCCCTGTACAGATTGCCGTGCCTTTACTTGCTTCAAGGGTTACCCACAGTGCCTTGACCTCTCCTGTCTGCCCTGTACTTTTTTTTTTATTTTATTTAAACAGCAGTTTGGAAAACCTTTGAGCCATAGGCTCATTTACAAAGGTACCTTGTCACAGTAAGACAAACCAAAATACACAGTATAGCAGTACAACACATAAGTATAACAGTAAATTAAGACATAGATATAAACAAGCTGGTACAGGTAGGATGGATGCAAACAATACCAGAGTTATGTCGTCCTTAGCAGCTTAGTAATAAGCTTTGTCATAAGTATTGAGTAATGGGCTTTGACTAGTGGCAGTTACAGCATCAGGTGTTAATAAGGTGACATGTATGGAAGTTTTGAAGCACGATGTAGTTGGAGCTTGGAGATGGAGGGGGCAGTGTGTTTAGCCAGGAGGGGCTCTAAAGCTGAAGGCTCTTTGGCGTGAGAGGTCCTAGCTCTAGGGATAACAAGAGAGGTTTTCCCAGAGGTCCGAGTATGAACTAGTGGGACAGAGCGCGTATGGTGGTGGTCAATCCTGGTGGGAAAGCCCAAGGAGGGTCTTTTTGTAAGGGTACAGGTAAGATATTTGAGGCGCCTGAGATCAAGTACCAGCGCTTTAGCATACAGTAGACAGGTGTGTCATCCTAGGTGCTCCAGTAATTAACCTGCAGGCCTTATTCAGAGTAGTGCTAATTTTATGGAGGCGGTCTGATCAGCAGCACCATACACCGGCAGTCCATAGTCCACTAGGGACAGGATAGAGGAGGTGACTGCGATACTGAAGAGCTCCAGGGGAGGCAGTGTTTATACCGATGTAAGATGCCCAATCGGATATTAGTGGCAGTGCTAGGCAGCGAGTGTCCATGGAAGGAGAGGGAGGGTCAAAATGGATCCCTAGGTATTTATAGGAGCAAACTTGTTCAGTGGGAATGAGGACCCAGAGTGAATGAGGAGTTTGAAGTTGCAGGACTTGTTTTGGGATGAGTGAAGAACATGGTTTTGTTTTTAAGATTTATCACCAATCTATGTTCCTTGAACCAGCCCTCGGCTTCAGTGAAGGACTTCTGCAGCGAGTCCTGGAGGGCAGTAGGGATACTGATTTGAGGCAAAGATGACTGCATCATCAGCATATAATAGAATGTTCCCGAGCAAGAGCGTGGAAGGGTGTTAAGGTAAAGGGAGAATAGTAAGGGCCCAGAATGGAGCCCTAGGGAACCCCAGAAAAGATGGGACAGATGTCTGAGTAGGTCCCATTAATTTTACACTGTGAGCAGTCAGACAGATAACCGTGCACCAGGAGAGATGGGCCCAGCAGCAAAACCAGAGAGACTAAGGGCATCAAGAAGGAGGGGGTGGGAGACAGTGTCGAAAGCTTTTTGAGAGGTCAGTGAAGACAGCACCAGCCAGAGAACCAGTGTCTAAGGAGGAGGGAGAAAGTTGGAGAACTCTAGGAGGGCTGTGTTGGTACTGTGGCCGCTCGGAAGCCATGCTGCTCAGGACAAAGGACATTGTAGGTGGAGAGGTAGTCAGAGATTTGAGAGGCCACCACTTTTTCCAAGGCCTTGGAGAGAGGAGAAAGAATGGAGATCGGTCGATAGTTTCCAGCCACAGTCCTTTCACCACCTTTAAAGATAGGGGTGACAGTGGCGACTTTCCAGACAGTTGGAACCTTCCCCAGGCAAAGAGAGTGGTTGATGAGGCAAGTGATCGGAGTAAGGACTGTGTCTAAGACCAGCCATAGGATACACGGATCCAGGGTGTCACTGCCTGTACTATTACTCTTGAGGGCAGTGACAAGGTGCCTAAGTTCTTGGGCAGAAACACGTGGAGGAGAAAATAAGGTGAGAAAGATTCAGCCGCAGATGCTGGGGAGGAGGGTCAAACAAATTTGTAGGGAGGATAGGGCTAAGGTCAGTGAATGAGGTGTTGAGGTGGTTGGCTATGAGGGCTGGGTCTGAGGAGATCACACCATTAATGTTGATCTGGGTGGGTGGGGTGTGCACCCATTTAACTGTTTAATGTTATCCCAGAAGGTTCTGGGACTCCCCATGAGGCAGTGAGTGAGGACCGATGGTGCTCAGACTTGGCCTTTCTGATGGCCCGAGGCACTTTGTTTCGGCGGCAGCATATAACCGCCTGTCATTGGGCCGGCCAGTCTCAATGGCACGGTGCCATAGGTTGTCCCTATGTTTGAGCTGGTGGATCAAAGTTGGGGTAACCCAGGGGGCATTCTTCCTTTTAGAACGGTGGGTCAACACTGGGGCAAAGATATCACAGGCATTATTAAAAGTTTGGGTAAAGAAGGAGAGAGCTGTGTCAATGTCAGAAGTTGCCTGTATAGGCGACCAGTCAATTTGGGACAGAAGTTCCTTAAGTTTTAACAGTCCACCAGGTATTAGAGCGCGCGGCATGTGGACTGTGCTATGGGTTTGGGGACTGAGGTTGACCAGTGGAATAGAATGGGGAGTGATCACTGAGAGAGTCTGGGAGGACTTGTACATTGGGGATCCGATTAGGGCGGTTGGTGAGTACCACATCAAGCAGGGTACTGGAGCCTTCTTGGGGTTAGTCCTGGTAGGGTGGGTAACTAGTTGCGTTAGGTCTATTGCAGAAAAGGAGTCTCGGTAGAGGAGGAGGAGGGGCTGAGCCAGTTGACATTTAAGTCACCCACCAGAATTTGATCACGGAAGGAGGAGAGAGGAGTGGTATTCTGTAAGAGAGCAGTGGCCTGCATTTGGTCCCTAGAGGGCACGATGCAGTAGTCAGGATAAAGGGTCCCTTTAAAGGGTCAGGGGTTAGTTTCAGCGTAGCGCCTGGGCCCTGGAGTCAAGGATGGGAGGGCAGGCTAGTACGGGAGAGATTCCTTGACATAAATAGTGCAGCCGCCGCCTGCCTCCCAACACGGGTCGGACCGGAAAGGGTGAAACCAGGAAGGGAGACTAAGGAGTCAGGGGAGGATTTCGACAGCCAAGTCTCAACAAAGGTGATGACATCAGGGTTAATTGATGTGACCAGGCATTGTAGTGAGTCAAACTTTTTTAGGAGGCTACAGATATTCATGGAGACCATGCATAGGCCTGTGGTGCGAGTTGGGGAGCTCCTGGGAACCGGGCCAGGGTTTGGATGAATGTTCCCTGACAGGAGTAGTAGCATGACTAACACCCTGGCTGGGAGATGGTGAGAGGTTTTCCTACGATTGACATGAGGGGGGGAGGGGAGGCTAAGGGAGCAGGGGTGGCAGGAGGTACAGGAGGGGAAAGCAAGAATAAGAAGACACCCAGATGTGCCTGAGGTGAAGAGAAAGCTAGGGGGAGGGCATGGGGGATGGGGACACACAGAGGTCCCAAGGGGCAGGAGAGGAGGTTCAGGAGCAAGGGAAGGGAGGGGTGCCAGGGCACAGTGTGGACTAGCAGATGGGTAAGTGGGTAAGTGCACTGCTAGTGGGGATAGGCACAGGCAGAGTGTGAGGCAAGGCCAATACATTGTGGTGAGCAAGATCCCAGGGAAGTAGTGCTGTACAGGTAGGAGTAAGAAGCAGTGAGGGAGCATAGGTCCCTCTAGTGGCCAGCAGGTATAACCTGCAAATGGGAAAGTGGGGAGATACGTTCTGGGCAACAGGACATGATATCACCGGATGTGATGTCACGGGGTGGATCCTTAAATTGACAGCCGTCGGGCTAGCACCCCTCTGCAGGCGTCCAGACGAAGAGAAGAGGCTCTCTTTACCTCGAAAGTTATCAGGCTGGAGATTTGGCTTCCTCAGCTACTCAGGTGAGCAGCTTGTTGCTTCAGTTGCTTGATTGTCCCGAGTGCCTAGTACTGCCATTGCTTTGGTACCTTCTCTGACGTAGAGGGCCACTCCACTCCCCCACACCTTTTTACCCTCCTTATCCTTACTGAAGAGAATATACTCTGGTGCATTTACCTCCCAGTCATGGTTTTCATTGTATTGTGTCATGGTAATTGCCACAATGTCCAGTTCCATTTCTGCCAATAAGGCCACCAGATCTGGGATTTTATTTTCCAAACTACGTGCATTTATATACATGGCTATCTGCCCTTTGTTGTCTGATCCCTTTGTATTTCCACTATGACCTGACATTCCAATGCTTTTTTTTTTTCTTTTGTTGTTTCCCTTCCTCTGCTGCACCCCTTGTGCTGAGTTCAGGTAAATCTGTCCGTAACTTTTCCTCACAATCTTCCCTGTTCACTTTTCTGACTCTTGGGGTTGGGCTGCCTAAGTCTGTCTGTCTGTCGATGGCCTCCCCCTTGGTAGGTTAAATGCTTGCTAATGAAGCATCTAAACTGTTCATTTAGGACTGCAGTCCCCTTCCTGGATGGATGAAGGCCATCTCCCTCATACAGGCCCATATCTCCCCAGGTGGGACCCCAGTCCCAATTAGGCCTAAACCCTTTTCTCCACACCAGTCCTTCAACCAAGTGTTGAATTTTCTGATGTGGAGATTCCTAGCTTCCCTCCTGCTGTGGAATGGCAGCACCTCTGAGAATGTTATGGAGCTTCCTGTCTCGCCAAGTCACCCACCCAATTCTTTGAAGTCCTCCTGAACTTGCCCCGTGCTCACCTCTTCCTTGCCCAGGTCATTTGTCCTCAGTTGGACAATAACCTCCAGCATCCCCCCTTGCTACTGCTGTGATGATCCTTTGGATTCGCCACCCCCTTTCCCTCCATGCTGTGCTTCATGGAAGGCACTTGACCTCCCTCTCCACTACACTACCTGTGCCTTGATCCATGCCCTGGACTATCGAGTTCCCCACAAGGAGTAGCTTCCTCCTTCTCCTCTGAGGTCCTTTGCCTCCCGCCCCATGTTCTCTCACCTGGAGGATCCAGTCATCCTCCTTGATTGAAACCTTGGGTTCCCTTGTGGGGCTTTCCTGCTCTTCCAGGGCAGCAAAGAAGTTTCTAAGTTGGACTGGCTGGGGGATACACCTGTGACACCTCCCACTCCTCCCTGAGCCCACCGTAGTCCAGCCAGCCCTCTGCCTGGGCATCCATTACGGTAGTGACTGTGGACACTGGCCTCTCGGTTGGGGCAAGGCAAGGCAAATTCTATTTTTCCAGGAACCCAATCCTGGAGGCTCTGGGCGCCATACACATAAATACAGAACTACTAATAAAATAACAAATGACAGCACTACTAAAATAAATAGACCATGTAAAATAAACAGGAACTAAGCTAAAACAGTAGCTAAGAGGGCCGTCCCAGGGATAAGATCTAATACAGTGTCTGACAAAGGCATCCAGTACTCCTGCCAGCTCGGCCCGGAGCTTGGTGGTCTCTGCCCTCATCCCAGAGAGGTGCCTGTGTATGGGGCAGCACCACAGTACCAAGCATGCGCTCCTGAAGACTGCTGCTCTGCATCCATTGCACTGCATCACTCCCTGCATCTGTCTTTTCTAGTTTACTAACATCCCCTCCTTCAGTCCTATGTATCCCTTCTGCTGCTAAGGTTTTTTCTCTTCTTCTCTCACCAGTGTCTTTGCTCTTCTTGGTGTTCTGTTTTCTAGTGTCTGTAGCAGTCTGCTGCACTGGTATTACTGAATGAGATCTACCTGCCTAGCAGTTAGTATATAAGTTGGCCACTTTAAATGTGCCCAGTCCAATTTCTCTGTGCCAGCAGGAAGTTGTAATCTATTCACAGCCTATATGTAACCCCTAGATGGCGCTATCCCAGGGGCTACTACCCCTGCCTGATTTGCCACTAACAGGTTGAGGGGCCTGGATCCAATGGCGGGGTGCCTCCACCCAGAGGTCAGGGTTTGCAATAGTTAAACTTACTTGGTCACAGCCCTCTGGGACACTGCAACCCCCCTTTCTTCCCACTAGTGGCCCACACAATATAGCAGAATTACCTTCACAGTATACACTTACCCCCAAGGCTGGTTCAGGCACCGGGACATCCTGTAAAATAAGATACAGTGCAACAATCACAGTACAGTACTTTAACATAGACAAATACCTCAGGCAGTATAACTTTGTTGAAACAAACAGCCTGATTTATTTAGGGGGATAACAAGGACAGGGGAAATCAGGTTAATTAGCTTATCACTTTACTATCTACCTATGGCTCTGTGCACAGCCTATCCCTACCAGTTACTGTCCCTGGGTACCCAAGCCCCAGTGGCTAGTCCAAACCTGGCAGCTGGTAGGGGCCCTTCTCACAGAGAAAAGGAAAAATTAAACAGTCAGCAGTACAGTAATTCCATTTGGATTTAATGTGGCAATTCAACAGGGAGGCGACCTTAATTAGTACTCACGCACTTCCAAAGAAGATATGGTCCTTCAATGTCAGTAGGCTACTTGATCTCCAAGAGACTCCTCACACATTTATAGTGTAAAAAAAGAAAGCACTATACCAGGCAGGCTGCATCTGTATCCCAATCTAATTACTGCACAATAACCAGGAGAACACATAGCAGATTCAGTTCTCGACAGACCGAAAGTGTAATTCAACAATTTCTTCAGTCTTCTACGAGGGTGAGCCTGGTTTCTACTCTTCGAGATCCTTTGATTCTTTTTTCACAGGACGGATTCAGTCCTAACAAGCAGTTACACAAGTTGTAGCCGGAACTCTGGGCCTTGCACACGTTTTTTGACTGAAACTGTGCACTGAAGGAGCACAGGGTTTCTTTCCCTTCACTTTCAGATCTCAAACTGAAACTCCCAACAGACAAAAACCGGCACTTCCTTTGAGTTCCTCCCAGTTCCTTGACTGGATTGGCTGTCACTCACAATAGACTGCTGCTGCTGGTCCAAAAGGCACTAAGTCTAAACTACATCTCCCAGAGTCACTGCCCATACAATCCTCTTGGCTGGCTCAGATTATGAGTCCCAAGTTCTGATTCGTCCAAGGCATCATTTTAGAGCTAGTTTACCCCACACTGATTGGTCCAGTTCAGCAGTTCAAAACCAGAATGGGGAACTAGGCAGACAGTTCTGACTGCAAAGAAAGCAGGTTAGACAAACTGTAATTTTATTATTACTGTAAATGATTTCTGGCAATCAGTTACATCTTTCAGACAGGTTCCTTTGCACTCCTAGTGACTGCAAAATGGGGTGAATTAGCAGCTTGAGTGGTACTCAATCAAAGAAACACACAGTCCCCATACAAACTAATTATGTCTGCAAGCAGACAGCTCTTAAAGAGACAGTACCAGAGGTTCTAAAACACTCACTGATAAATGGCTTAAATGCCAAACACCATTCAGGCTTGGAGCATTCAAGCAAGCTCCTGAAGTCTTTTGGGAACCCCCATTTTGCAGGGGGTTACACCTTTCTAGCTTTGGAAAACGTGACGTCGCGCGTCAAGCAAGTACCTATAAGTTTCAACTGCAACCATACATTTGCATTAGGCTCGCATACGTAATCATCAGTCAATACATCATTTTACCAAGAACCATTTCTGAAACATTGCAGTACGTCCACTTTACACAGTATAACACACACATTGTACCATAACCAAGTTATTACCTCTTGTACATGAAACCTGAAGAGAGGACCCTTCCTATCAGTTACCTTGGGGCTGGACGGGCAGGAGGCACCATACTTAGAGGAGCAACACAAGTAATGGAGTTAGCACTAACGCTCAGTTTGGGCAATGAGCTCGGAGACACATACACCCCTTTATGGACAACATTGAGAGGCAGGTCCACTTACTAGCCCAGGGAATCATAACTGAGGTGCACCAGGCCTTTACAGCTCAATTCAGTTCTTCTAGGGGAGCTGTTACAGTCTCTGCACCTGAGCCTCATTCTCTGTGCATTGTTCTCACTTGTCAGGGAGTCTCCATGGGGTAGAGAGGCTAGGAACTTGGGGCACTTTCAGCTCCAGGAGTTACAGTTCCTGGAGTCCACAACATTTGGCTCGCATGGAGAGCTTTCAGACACTGGCAGTGGACTGTCAGGCACTCAAAATACTCTTCTTGTTCGGTGTATCACCAGTCTGCCCCAATCTATCATTTTCCTCCCTGAAAGCTCAAACAGTTCAACCATGCACAATGATTCCATTTCATCTGATCTGATGCTTTGCACTTCACTTTCTGGAGCATTGGCTCAGGGATGAGCTGGGCATAGACAGTCCAGAAGGCCCAGCTTTGTCTCCAGTATTGACTAGGGATTGCCCCAAACAATTGACTCAGTTACGTAAGAAGGATAGTATTCAAAGTCACTCTCACTTTCTTCTGATATGGACTGACAGTCATGCTCAACTGGGACTTGTGCAGGGAACACTTTAACTCTGCTTCTGTAGGTGCAGACTTCCTTGATCTTTTCTTAGCAGCAGCTCTAGTCACTGGTCCAGAGGGGCATCTTCTGGGGCTCAGACTCAATCAGGATTTGTCCAATGGGTAGTAAAATGATTTCTATGCATTGTTTTTACATCTTTTGAATTGTTCTCAGGCCTTACTTTGTACACTGGCAGATCATCTAGTTTGCCCCACTACAATGTGAGGGAGATGGTGCCATCTGTCAGCAATCTTGTGTTTGCCATGCAGTCCCAGATTTCTTGCAATACCCGATCTCCTCCTGGAGTTCCTGTCTTTCACCTTTTATCATACCTTTCTTTGTTGGCAGATTTCTTTTGGCAGCCATGGTTTGAGCCAGTTGTACGTATGAGTTAGCTGGGCCTTTAACTTTGCACATACTGTAAATAGTTGTCAGCTTGAACCCATCAGGAGAGACCCCAAAACACACATCTACGGTAGTTGAGCTTCTCTTCCAAACATCAGGCGGTAGGGGAGAAACCCAGTGGCATCACTTTTTGGTGTTATAAGCATGTACCAGGGTGCTAATTTGTTGGCTCCATCTAGGCTTGTCCTTTGGGCAGGGGTGCCTAGCATATCTAGCAAAGTGCGTTGAAACGCTTCGGCTGTGGGTCCTCGGGGTGGTAAGGAGTGGTTCTGGACTCTTCTCACTCCTCACAGAGAAAGCATCTCTTGATCAGACGACTCTCAAAGTCTCTCCTTGATCAGAATGGATTCTTTGTGGAGCCCCATAGTGAACAAAAAGTTTTCTACAGTACTTTGGCTACAGTGGATGCTTTCTGGTCTTTGGTGGGAAAGCTTGGGCATATCTCGTGAAATGGTCAGTGACCACCAGCACATTACTGATATTTCTTTGATCTGACTCCAAACTCAGAGAAATCATACAGACCAGCTCCATGGGTGCACTGGTGGTTATGTTAACAAGGGGCAGCCCTCTGGGAAAAGCTTTCCTCTGTAGCAGCGACTACAAGTTCGTATGTGTTGCTCCACATCAGCCCCCATCTTAGGCCAATAGAATCTGGATCTCACCAAGTCAAGTGTTCTGTCTATACAAGGTGCCCCTATGTGGTTGCAAGGACCTCAATACTGAGTCTCGAAATGCAGTGGGCAGCACCAGTTGTTGTTTGTCTACTTGTCCCCTCTGTCTACTGTTTCATATAACAGTTTATTGATCAGTTTCAACTTAGGACCTTCTTTGTATAACAGTGCAGTTCTCAAATCAGTGGAGCGTAATTTGGACACATCTTTTCCTGCATAGAGGGCTTCTAAAGCTGATTTGATCATAGGATCGCGGATTGAGCCGCGAATACTGTCATTGTCCAGCTGAGGCAGTGCACCAATGTCTATTGCAGAAAAGTGGCAATAAGCAGCAGGTATGCAGTTCTCAGAGGGTCCAAAGCAATCCACCATGCAGTCCACTGCGTCCGTGGACATTGTTCCTCCCTGTCAAACTTCTCCGCAGAGTGCCGAATGTCAGGTTCTGCCAATCGGACCCAATCATTCTGGGGAACAGGCCTCCGGAGAGAGCATCAGCATCTATGTGGTTCAGACCTGCTCGGTATTCAGAGCATAGTCATATGTAGATAATGCAGAAAGCCACCTGTGGCCAGTGGCATCCAACTTAGCTGAGGTCTGCACATAGGTCAAAGGATTATTGTCAGTTTTACTAGTATTTAGCCCCATACAAGTACTCATGGAATTGGTCAACAATAGCCCACTTCAAAGCTAGGAACTCTAACTTATGTACAGGATAGTTCTTTTCGGATGGGGTCAGGCTTCTACTGGCAAAGGCCACTGGTCTCAGGCCATTCTCGTGCTCTTGGTACAACACAGCCCCCAACCCTTGCAAGCTAGCATCAGTGTGCAGGACGAAGGTTTTCTTGGATCGGCATAGGCCAGCACTGGAGCATGGGTAAGTTGATATATGATCTCATGAAAAGTAGTCTCACAATCAGGAGTCAGCGGCCCCAAATACTTCACTCGGATGAAAATACACTCTTTCAGTCTTGAGGACGCTGACTTTGGTATTTTTTGTGGGTTGGGGATACCCTTGAGTAAGGTTAAGTAAAGGCGGATCACTCTTGAATAGTCCTTGATGAAACGATAATAACCACAGAATCCCAGGAATCTTTGCAGTTCATTTAGATTTTTGGGCTGTGGCCAGGTGGTCAAGGCCTCAACTTTACTTGGGTCAGTCTCTATTCCTCGGTGGATACTATGTGTCCCACATACTTTACTGATGTTTGAAGAATTGACACTTATCAATGGACAGTTTAAGGCCAAAGTCCTCCAGTCGATCCAATACCTTAAATAATCTGCTCTCATGTTCCTCCAGTGAGCTGCCAAACACAATAACATCATCTAGGTATACCAGGCACTCTAGTAAGTTCATGTCCCCACTGCACGCTCCATCAATCGTTGAAAAGTGGCTGGGGCACCTGAAATCACGAGGGCATCCTCATGAATTCATAGAAGCCAAGCGGACAGATAAAGGCTGTCTTCTCACGGTCCTCTGGGGCCGACCGGGATCTGGTAGTACCCACTGCGGAGATCCAGCACAGAGAACCACTTGCTCCCGTTTAGGCGGTCAAAGCATCCTGAATCGGGGCATTGTGTACTGATCAGGGATAGTCCGCCCGGTTTAAGGTGCGATAATCACGCACATCCTTACTGTCCCATTCTTTTTCCTCACTACCACAATGGGGAAGCATAAGGGCTTCTGGATTCTTGTATTACACCAGCCGCTAACATCTCTTGCAGATGCCGTCTCACATCATCTATATCAGCAGGTGCCAGGCGCCGAGACCTCTCACGAAATGGTCTTCGTCATGCAGCGGATATTGTGCTCAGCTCCTTGCACATCCTCACGTCCCATTCCTTTAAAGAAAACACCTGGTCTCTCTGGGCAAGCTTCTCACTGATCCTCACTTTCCATTCAGCTGGCAGCGGGAGTTGCGAAATCAAACAAGTCAGGACGCTACTCTGTCATTCTTCCTTGAACTCTTGCTGCTGGGTAGCACTGCAGTGTCTGCACAATGCACATTAGCCAGGATGCAACCTCTATTTACTCGAATGTCTCTTTCAGACACATTATGAACTTGGACCATTACCCTTCTGGCATAAGCATGGGCTCTAGCGGGCAAAATACTAAGCTTGACCAGCAGTCCCTCTGGCAATTTTCCATCGCCTGGTGCATCCAACATTAATATTTTATTCTAACATCCTTTCTGATACGGACCTCTCCTGTAAGGTACACTGGGCATTTGGTGCCAGGATCAGAACTCAGGATCCTTCTTCCATACAATTCCGACCGTTCCTCTGGTTCTATATTTTCAGCATCTCTCTCGTGCCTCATAGGCCTTCTTAATTAAAGCCGGAACTCTTAAAGCTCTACTAGTCTTTGACCCTGTTTTCATAACACAATGTGCCAGCCTTCTGAACATATGAGCATTTGTTCCAATCAACAAAGGGACACCATCATACAGTCCAGTGGGGGACACACTAAGGCTAGGGTCTCTACTTGTTCGGCCACCCAGCCACGGAGGTGGGAAAGACAGCCAAATTCGGATATACCCAGAATAGGGTAGGCCTTCTCACTTAACCCCATACATGCAGTCCTTCTAATGGTTGTAAGTCGCCTGACAAATGCTTCTGATACCAATCTTGAAACATAATTGTCACTTGGAGCCACTGTCTAATACAGCTCTTGTAGACACTCCATTTACCTTTACAGTGGTCTCCATGGAGGGACCCACTATTCTGGACCAGTCTGGAGAGGCGGTAGGGGCCTGGGCAACTGACCTTGCCACAAAGGACGTGAATTAGCATTTTGGTGCCCTCACTGGGATCATTTCTGCACCTCTTAACCACTGATTTGTTCTTGAGCTCTCCTTGTAGCCTATATGCAACTTTGTCAGTGTCTTTTGGGGATTGGCATTCCCTTTCATGTGCCCATCCTTCCCACAATTATAGCAAAACATACTTTTTGGAGTTTGAGCTGGCCGAGGTGCCACACTGGGAGCCAGGGCGGGGGTATTACTAACTGGAAACCTTGGTGCCATCTCTGTCTGCGGCGTGATAAGCATTTGGAGACATCTCGTCAGTTTCTCCACTTCCATGGTCAAAGAATCGAGTTCGGAGCTGTTATCAGCAGGAGATACATGGGTGGGTATCCCCACCCCCATAGCAGATGCAGTCGGATATAGGTCGGGGCCCGTACTTGCAGGCGTGGCCTTCATAAAGGGACTGTTTTTGAATCCCGGATCTCTCTCAACAGTTCGCCCCATTGTGGCATATCTTTTCTTATCAGAGCACTCATTGACTGCCAACCTCTGCCCTGAACTTCACTTGATGGGCCACCCTCAGTCACCGGGTCATAGCCACAGCTATTGGTGCAGGTCCCTCCCGAGGTCGCCTTTTCTCAACTCCTCAATTTCTCTCATTAACTCATCATAGGAGGGTGGAGATTCCAGTCGATTTGCCAGGCGTAACTCGAAGCAACAGCAGTTCTGAGAAGGGGGCAGACTTAAGGATTCCTGTCCAGTCTGGTTCGGTCCAGTTCAATCGCTGGCAAACTACCCTTTCTGAGGCATTCTTGCAACAATTTTCCAGCCGAGAGACATACACAGACAACTCCTCCCTTGGTACTGTTGTGCATTTCTTACTCTCCACCATAGGTCCTCATCAGAATCTGGGCTCCATACACTCTCCAAGGCCTCAAGATAGGCTTGTGCAGTCGCTTCAGGGTTACTGGCCCGTTTAGCACGGATGGTAGCCAGGGCAGGACCTCGGAGGCTCTCACTAACCCTCTTTGTTTCCGACTTCCGAGCATTGCCATTCTAGCACTTGGGGGCAACATAGTCTATCCAGGTCTCCCAGTCATCCTCCCTTGGGGGTGGGGAGGGTGCTCAGAAGATCCTCAACCTTCGGTAAGAGTCGTGACTAATGGCAGGTGCAGAAATAGGAGTCTGCATTGGTTCAGCCACCACGGGTACTGGAGCAGGAGAGGTGTTGGGGAGGAACACCCCAGGTGGCAGAATAGTTTCTTCAAGTCCTCCACAGTTTTCCTTCTCCCAGCAACCATTTAGCAAATTTCTCCTCAAAAGTTTCAGATAGTGGTGGGGCTCATTCCCCGGGTCTTACTGTC
Source organism: Neoceratodus forsteri (assembly GCA_016271365.2). NCBI lineage: Eukaryota > Metazoa > Chordata > Ceratodontiformes > Ceratodontidae > Neoceratodus > Neoceratodus forsteri. Next base: position 359,690,231 of record CM057457.1, on the reverse strand, counting down.
CTTAGTTATCCTCTCCAAGCAGTGAGGGCCCTCTGGGGTAATGGTCTGTGGTACTTTGGAGCTATCTATGGGATCCTTAAACTCTACTAGGGCCAGGAAAGTGTGGGTGAGCAGATTACGTGCCGACCCACCACCACAGGATTTTGTAAACCTTCCACCTTGGAAAGTACTCCCTGCACAGTGTCGTATTGATACCCAGGGGATGTCCAGGATAAGCATAGCATTTTGAGGTCGATCTCCTCCCCAGTACACCACTCCACCAGCTGTGCACAGCCACTCTGTGGGGTACCCATTTATTTATTTTTTCCCTTAACAGTGGTTTGTAAATATGGCCACTAGAGGACACACAATCCAGCGGTGAGCCTCCAAATGTAACCCCTAGATGGCGCTATCCCAGGGCTACCACCCTGCCTGATTTGCCACTAACAGGTTGAGGGCCTGGATCCAATCGTGGTGCCTCCACCCAGAGGTCAGGGTTTGCAATAGTTAAACTTACTTGGTCACAGCCCTCTGGGACACTGCAACCCCTTTCTTCCCACTAGTGGCCCACACAATATAGCAGAATTACCTTCACAGTATACACTTACCCCAAGGCTGGTTCAGGCACCGGACATCCTGTAAAATAAGATACAGTGCAACAATCACAGTACAGTACTTTAATATAGACAAATACCTCCAGAGTATAACTTTGTTGAAACAAACAGCTCTGATTTATTTAGGGATATAACAAGGACAGGGGAAATCAGGTTAATTAGCTTATCACTTTACTATTCATTTATGGCTTGCAAGTATTAGGCCTATCCCTACCAGTTACTGTCCCTGGGCACCAAGCCCCAGTGGCTAGTCCAAACCGCGGGCAGCTGGTAGGCCCTTTCACACAGAGAAAAGGAAAATTAAACAGTCAGCAGTACAGTAATTCCATTTGGATTTAATGTGGCAATTCAACAGGAGCGACCCCGAATTAGTACTCACGACCTCCAAAGAAGATATGGTCCTTCAATGTCAGCAGGGCTACTTTTGATCTCCAAGAGACTCCTCACACATTTATATGGTAAAAAAAAGAAAGCACTATACCAGGCAGGCTGCATCTGTATCCCAATCGCAATTACTGCACAACAACCAGGAGAACACACAGCAGATTCAGTTCCTGACAGACCGAGTGTAATTCAACAATTTCTTCAGTCTCTACAGGGTGAGCCTGGTTTCTACTCTTCAGAGATCCTTTGATTCTTTTCACAGGACGGATTCAGTCCTAACAAGCAGTTACACAAGTTGTGAGCCGGAACTCTGGGTCTTGCACACGTTTTTGACTGAAACTGTGCACTGAAGGAGCACAGGGTTTCTTTCCCTTCACTTTCAGATCTCAAACTGAAACTCCCAACAGACAAAACTGGCACTTCCTTTGAGTTCCTCCCAGTTCTTGACTGGATTGGCTGTCACTCACAATAGACTGCTGCTGTTGGTCCAAAAGGCACCAAGTCTAAACTACATCTCCCAGAGTCACTGCCCATACAATCCTCTTGTGGCTGGCTCAGATTATGAGTCCCAAGTTCTGATTCGTCCAAGGCATCATTTTAGAGCTAGTTTACCCCACACTGATTGGTCCAGTTCAGCAGTTCAAAACCAGAATGGGGAACTAGGCAGACAGTTCTGACTGCAAAGAAAGCAGGTTAGACAAACTGTAATTTTATTATACTGTAAATGATTTCTGGCAATCAGTTACATCTTTCAGACAGGTTCCTTTGCACTCCTAGTGACTGCAAAAATGGGTGAATTGCAGCTTGAGTGGTACTCAATCAAAGAAACACACAGTCCCCATACAAACTAATTATGTCTGCAAGCAGACAGCTCTTAAAGAGACAGTACCAGAGGTTCTAAAAACACTCACTGATAAATGGCTTAAATGCCAAACACCATTCAGGCTTGGAGCATTCAAGCAAGCTCCTGGAAGTCTTTTGGGAACCCCCATTTGCAGGGGGGGTTACATATAAATGTGAGTGAACCCAGGGCCAAGATGGGGGAAGAGTTGGTGGACAGTGCATCCTCTGTGCATGAAAGCCCTACAAAAGAAAACAATCAGAAGTGTTTTTTTAAAAATCCAATTTGTCGGTGCAGTCCGCAGTAGTTGCTTCACTTCATTTCTGTGCCTCTAAGATAAAAATAACACACAGAACTCAAACTGCCATTGTAGAGGTTAGTACAATGTGAAAAAAGATAATCTCTGGATCATTGTGTCACTGTTTATATCCTGCACAAATAAGCTTTTAAACTGGTGCCAAATATCCGGAAACTGTAGGTCAGTATACACAACTAGGTTTCTGCTGTAGCCTGTAAAGTCACACTGCAGTTTAGTATAGAATGCTCAGTTAGATGCTGCCAGCAGTAATTCATGCATTCTTTTATGTCCCCGATCTAATCCCCATCCACCTGTGGAGAACAACAGCGTTATGGGCACTCACAAATCAAGGCTAAATTTAAATTCCTTCCTCTTCTTTGTTCATCTTGGTGTCCTTTTCCCCTCTTGTGATTAGCTCCTGAGCTGTCCTACAATAGCTCAATATGAATTGGCCTCCCCTGTGTAGCTGTGGTGTCTGAAAGCCCTACAAAAAAAATCAATCGGGAACAGTCTTTTAAATCCGATTTGGCGCTGAAGTCCTCAGTAGTTGTTTCACTCTGTTTCTGTGCCCCTAAGATAAAAATAACACACAGAACTCAAACTACATTGCAGAGATCAGTACAATGAGAATACAGTTAATTTCTGTATTGCTGTGTCACTACTTGTGTCCTGGAAAAATAAGCTTTAAAATTAGTGCCGAACATCTGGAAAAGGTAGGTCAGTATACGAAACTCGATCTCTGCTGCAGCCTGTAAATTCACATTGCAACTTAATAAAGAATGCTCAACTAGATGCTTCCAGCAGTAATCCGGGCATTCTGTCATGTCCCTGATTTAATCCCCTTCCACCTGTGGTGAAAAACAGTGTTATCCTACCTGTGGAGAATAACAGTGGTCCAGGGTTAGAAACATAAATCTGTCCGCAGAAAAGGACCCCAATGGCTCATCCAGTCTGCTATCCCTCATAGATAGCTTAGACCCTCCCCACCTTACATCCCACCCTGCGCCCCATTGTGGATTTCAATCTCCTTTTTTCCTTCAGGGAACTTATCCTTCCATTTCTTGTTTAAACCCATGTAATTATCCCATGCTTTCTTGAACTTCCCCACTGTTTTTGCCTCCACCACTCTCCCTATGGCAGCCTATTCCAAGGGCCCACCATCCTCTCTGTATTTCCTCTCTATTTCCTCTGAATTTTTCACCCTCCGGCTTTAAGCTGTGCCCCTTAGTTTTCGGATTTTCTTTCATCTTGAAGATGTTCCCTTCCTTCACCCTGCTTATTCCCTTCAGGTATTTAACAATTTCTGTCATCTCCACCCTCTCTCTCCTTGTTTCCAGGGGATATAAGTTGAGCTCTTCCATCCTCTCTTCATATGTCTGCTGATGCATGTCACGCACCATTTTGGTCACCCTTCTCTGGACTCTCTCCACCCTATCTACTACATGCCCCTTTATAGGTAAGGTCTCCAGAACTGTACCCCATACTCCTGGTGGGGACAAACCATGGATGAGTACAGGGGCATTATCACTTCCCTTCTCCTACTTGCAATACCCCTCCCTATGCAAGCCAGCATTCTGTTTGCTTTTCCAGTCACCTTGTTGCACTGGTTTGCCTCCTGTAGGTTGTCCAAAATGATATCCCCAGATCCCTCTTCTGCTCCATTGACAAAACCTCCTGTCCTCCCACTGTGTATATGGCCTTCGGGTTCTTGTTCCCTATGTGCATTATTCTGCACTTCTTTGCATTAAATCCCAATTGCCAACTCTCAGACCACCCCTCCAGCTTTCTTAGGTCCTCTCCTATTTACTCCACCCACCCCCGGTGTGTCCATCCTATTGCAGATCTTTGTATCATCTGCAAATAGACACACCTTCCCATTTAGTCCCTCTGCAATATCCCCAATGTAAATGTTTAAAGGTATTGGCCCCATTATTGATCCCTGTGTACCCCACTTGTCATCCTTTCTTCCCTGGAGTGAACCCATGTACAACCGCCCTTTGACCTCTGTCAAATGTTAGATGGTTTCCCAGTCAGATTTTGCTCCACTTGCATGAACATCATAATGCCTTACTTACAGTTGTTATTTTCAGCTATAATGGAAGAAAAAAGATAACCAAATTTATTTAAAAAGGCATTTATTTCCCTTATACCAAAACTGTTGAAGAATCATAAAAAAGGTAGACAATTACAGGCCTGTCGCTATTCTTAACAACTATAAAAGCTTCGCAAAGATAGTAAATAACATTACTATGAGACTGCTGCCTGCTATGAATGGTAAGATGGAGAGCTCATGCCAAGCTAATTAATGCACTTTAGGATGTATAAAATACAGTTAATTATGGAATAATTGAACACGTCAATTATTGAAGTACTGTAGTTCACATGTCATTGATAGTAACACATTTGTTATGTTAGAGTGGCTCGCTCTTCTTCATATTTCTTAAACCATGGGGTTTTCCTCACCAGGTTGTAGAGTTAATAAACTCTACATAATTCACCCAAATCATCTTTAAAGAAATCACAAGGGTGCATCAAGAGAGGAGATGGGGAACTACAGGCCCATTATCCTGACGTCAGTGGCGGGCAGGGGGATGGAGGGTATTATCAAGGAAAGGCTGGAGGGGGAGAGCTGGAGCAAATGGGTTACCTGGATGATGGACAGCATGGCTTTGTCCCAGGAAGATCATATCAGGCAAACCTTGCGGAGTTATGCAATCGGGTGATGAGTGCCCTGGACCAGGGTAGGCCGGTAGACATCCTCTTTCTGGACTTCAGCAAGGCATTTGATTCTGTACCCCACGGTGGCCTGCTGGCTAAGCCGGGGGAAATGGGGAGGCAGATGATTAGGTGGATAGGAAATTAGCTTTCGGAGTGTAACCAGAGAGTGGTGGTTGGAGGGATAGTCTCATCCTTAAGGAAGGTCATTAGTGGGGTCCCTCAGGGATCGGTCCTGGGGCCATTCCTGTTTAACGCCTATGTCTCTGACATAAGGAAAGGTATCAAGAGTGAAATGAGTCTCTTTGCAGATGACTCAGAGCAGGAAGTGGTGGTGGATGGGGAAGAGGGAGAGTGGCGCTGCAGGAGGACATGGAGGCTCTGGAGTGGTGTTCGAGTAAGTTGGGACTGAAGTTCAGTGCGGGAAATGCAGGGTTCTGCACCTGGGGGCCAGAAACCCAAGCCAAGTGTACACCTTAGGGGGGGACACACTGCAAGTCTCGAAGGGCAAGCGGGATCTGGGGTTGGGGGTGGATGTCAAAAGGAACAACTCTGAGACTTGTAGAAGGACAGCGGCCAAGGCCAATAGGATGTTGGGATGCATTGCTCGGGGGATTACCTCCAGAAGGAGGGAAGTGATCCTCTATCTGTATAACTGCCTGGTTAGGCCACACCTCAAGTACTGTGTGCAGTTTTGGAGGCCACATCTAAAAAGGGGCATTGCACTACTGGAGAGGGTCCAGCGGAGGGCAACCAGGATGATCTGGGCATGGGAGAAAGGACCTACAGGGAGTGACTTGAGCGGCTTGAGGAGTTCAACATGTATATCCTGGAGGAAAGGAGGGATGGGGGGGACACAATATAGGTCTTTAAGTACTTAAAGGGAATTAATAAGGGAGGCTCAGATGAGGCGTTCCAAATCAAAATGGGGAGCAACCCGAGGACACAGGTGGAAGCTGGAAGGGCGGGGAGAGGAGATGTTACTTCACTGAGAGGCTGGTGGAACCATGGAATGCGCTTCCCAAGGGACTGGTGGAGGCAGATACTGTGGAGTGGTTCAAGAGGTACTGGGACAGGTATAGGGGAAGGGTGAAGCTGAGGAAGTGCAAATGCCGGGGAAATACCTCGGAAAGGGGATGGGGAAACCCAAGTGGGTGGGGGGACAGCAGAATGTTGCCCAGTATGGTTGCTGACTATCGAACAGACATGAAAGACCATAAGGCCTATTCTGCTGGCATTTTAGTACGTTAGTAATCAGCAATATAACTGAGGAATCAGTGATCTCTGAAGTGGTTTGCAGAGTTGCCCCCTTCCCCACTTTATTTATTTTAGGATTAGAAGTTCTACTTCAAGATATATGGTCAGAAACATAAATAAATGGGATCACTATTGGAGATATAGAAGTCATGCTGAGAGCTTTCGCTGGTGATATTTTGTTACTGACCTTTCTGGAGAATAGCATGACCTAATTTAAAAATATAATTTCCCATTTTTCTCAGGTGGCATGCTACCGAGTAAATAAACACAAATCAGAAATCTTAATATTTGGTATAGCAGATACAACTACCATTTCAAGTATAAGCAGTGCCAAAATTCAAACAGAATGTATGGACTATCTAGGAATTAACCAAAAAAAATTAAAACCTATGAAAATGTAATTATTTGCCAGTGCTGGAACATATGAAGTTATCATTTCAAATTTGGAACAAAATACCACAATCTTTATGGTCCGAGGCACAAATAGTCAAGATGATGACAGTTCCATCAATATCTTACCTACTGCAGGCAATATTACTACCTATCTCTGAAGATTGGTACAAAAAAATGAATAAGCTGTTAAATAAATAAATAAATAAATTATATCTGGAATCATAAAAAAAACATGATTTCTAGGGATGTGGATATGTTGTTCTATCCACACTATCTGGCAGAGTCTTCTCCCTGGAAAGTCTTCACGTTGGCTCTCCCACCCACCCACCCGGGTTGTATATCTCTCGGCTCTGCCCCCATGATGCCAGATCTTTCTTTCCACCAGAAGCAGCAGGTCCCCTCCTTCTTGTTCTCATGTTGTAAGCCCTAGCTCTTTCTGATACTTTTGGATTGCTTCAAAAAACTTCACAACCATTTCAGTCTTGTCTTCAAGCTACCTGACCATGATGGACAACAAGTCCACACCTGGATTTCACCGGTGCCTGTCCAGGTAGAGGACATCGCATACCAACTGCTACGCCACATGCATTTACTGCCTGGGCCATGAACATGAACATGATATCCAGGCCTGCAGAGACACCAAACAAATAATTTTGCTCGGTATTCACAAAAGAAGAAGGGGAGGTGCCTAAACCAAACAATAAAAGCACTCTGGACTGGGGGTCAATATCTGTCCATTCACAGAAGAAAGGGTCATGAAGGGACTTCTAAAACTCAAAGTGGATGAAGTAATGGGGCCTGGTGAGATTCACTCTTGAATTCTGAGAGAATTAAGGAGAGAACAAGTAACACCACTGACTACTCTTTTTAACAAATCATGGGAGGATGGTGTGGTACCTGAGAACTGGAGGAGAGTGGATGTGATTTCTCTTCACAAATGTGAGAGCAAGGCAGAAGCAGGAAACTACAGACCTGTTAGCTTTACCACTGTGGTAGGGAAAATGATGGAATCACTTCTGAAAGAAAGAATTGTTGATTACCTAGAGGCCAGCCAAGGCAAGATAGATTCACAGCAGGAAGGTCATGTCAGACGAATCTAATAGATTTCTTTGACTGGATAAGTGAAGTAGTAGACCAGGGAGGGGCTGTGGATACGGCCTACCTAGACTTTAACAAGGCATTTGACATGGTCCCACACAAAAGATTAATAAACCAGTTAGCCAGCTTGGGACTGGGTCCCAGGGTGGTAGCCTGGGTAACAATCTGGCTGGACAACAGGACCCAGAGGGTAATAGTAAACAGAGTACACTCTCTGAAGAAAGAGGGGTTGCTAGTGGGATACCACAGGGCTCAGTATTGGGACTGGTCCTCTTTAATATCTTTATAGGAGACATTGTAAAGCGGCTAGAAGAAAAGTATGCCTCTTTGAAGATAACGCAAAGATCTGCAACAGGGTTGATTCACAAGAAGGGGTGCAAAGGATGAGAAGGGACTTGGCAAGGTTGGAGGAATGGTCAATAATATGACAGCTTAGATTCAAGGCAAAAAAGTGCAAAGTAATGCACCTGGAAAACAAAAACTCAGGGCAAGTGTACACAATGGGAGGGGGACGTAGTAACAACAACACAAATGGAAAGGAACCGGGGGTAGTCATATCAGGTGACCTTAAGGTAGGTAAGCAATGTAAGAAGGCAGTAAGGAGGGCTGGGGGGATACTAGGATGTATAGGGATAGGCATCACCAGTAGAAAACAAGTTGTTATCCTTCTGTACAGACAGTTGGTGAGACCCCGTCTGGAGTGCTGCATACAGTTCTGGAGACCCCATCTCTGCAGGGACATAGACATGAAGGAGGCAATCCAGAGGAGGGCAACTAAAATGGTGCAGGGTCTGCAACAGAAGCCATATGAAGAGACATTGAAAGTGTTTAATATATATCCCCTTGAGGAAAGAAGGAAGGGGGGGACATAATAGAAACTTTCATTTACCTCAAGGGAATCAACAAAGTCCAAGACAGGAGCATCTTTAAGAAAAAGAGATGCACTAGAACAAGGGGGCATAATTTGAAGATAGAGGGGGGACAGCTCAGGGGCAACATGAGGAAGTACTTTTTCACAGAGAGGGTGGTAGACACATGAAACCACCTTCCTGAGGAGGTTGTGGGGTCAAAAATAGCGGGGGAATTCAAGAATGCATGGGACAGACATAAGGCAACTATAGTGAGGGATAGAAGGAAGTAGGGTGTTGGGTAACTGGAATCGGCCACTTATCCAATAGGTAAGAAATGGGCAGACTAGGTGGGCCAAGCAGTCCTTAATTTCCATCAAAGTCTATGTTTCTGTGTTTCTATATGTCAGTCATTTCACATGACTGTCCTCGAGGACTGTCTCGCCCACCTTAAGTTGGCCTGCCCGGAGAAATGGCATCCGTCACTGAAATCTAAAGATGCCCATTGGGTGGTCTCTGTGGCTGCAGGGTCCGCTGAACAGCTTGCAGCCTTCAAAGAGGAGGTGGCTTGGGCAGCCGCTCACTCTTTTTTGGCTTTTGCCTTCATGCCGCTCCAATTGGGTGCCACTTTTATGATCACCTTAAAGGAGTCGTGCCAGTCTCTCCCAGTGAAGGGTCAGGGTGCTTCTGAATCTCACAGCTCTAGACCTTATAAGCAGAATAAGGAGTCAATAAAAGAGAAGACTTACTGTCACAGTTTGTGGGACTGGGAGTGTTCTTGGGCTCACGACTCTCAGGGTTTGACTATGGTTGAAACCACAGCCTTGGCCGCTGGCTTCACGGAGACCCCCATTAGACCAGTCAGTTGAGACGCTGGCCAGTGATGTAGCCAAGATCTTTCTCAGCCCAATTGACCGGTTGTTGTCTAAAGAGGCTAACTCTCTCTTCAGGACTTCAGTCTTGCCTGTGACCATAGAAAGGGCTGCTTAGTCCACTGACCAGAACTCTTTGATCACCGGCCTACACCAGGAAGAGGCACGGCGGTCCCCTGCTCCCTCCGAGATCTCCATTGGCATCCCCTGTGGCCGAGGTCAAGGTCCTCATCCAGTGGGTCGAGCAGTTCATGCCATCATTGGTGCTCCCACTCTTAGCGCTGCGAGAAGCTGAGCTACCAATATTCTTCATCTTTGTCCTCTTCCTCAGGTGAGGAAAAGCTTTGGTGCAAGTTGCATCAGCTCTATGAGATCTTATGTGGCAACAGTTGGTGCCAGCCGGTGCTAAGCCAACGACAGTTTCTAGGGATATGGATATGTTGTTCATCCACACTGTCTGGCAGGTTCCTTGCCACTTTAAATCTTGCTGGAAGGTCTTCAAGCTGTCTCTTCCCACCCACCCGGGTGGTAAAACTCTCGGATCCGCCCCATGACTCCAGATCTTCCTTACCGCTTGGAAGCTCAGGTTCCCTCCTTAGCGCTTTGCTTTTCACTGGTTCGTGATTCTTCGTCCATCCGACTTAGCTCAAGTTTCTAAACTTCGACCTCTTCCCCCGGCGCGGCGGACACCGCTTCCACACTCTCGGAGGCGCCCTGTCGGGTGGAATATCTCCAGGACTGATCCACACTCCACGTGCATATACTGCCTCGATTTGGACCACGACCCACAGGTCTGCGAGTTGTGCCGCGCTTTTTCTACTAACGTCCTGGAGGATCATGCTGCCCAATTAAGGCTCGGGCGCCCCGAGGGGTTTTCCCCGCCGGTAACATCCAAAGAGGCTCGTTGGGTGGTGTCCATGACAGCTAACTCGGCTGAGCACCTCGAGCACTCTATCGCCCTGGAGGAGGCCACATACCCCCCCTCCTCCTCAGTCATGGCATTTATCCCGCTGTCTCTGAGTTTCTCTCATTCGACTTCTTTCGAGGAGCTTCGCCAGTCCCTTTCCACGAAGGGAGAGGGGCCATTGGGACATTCCTCTCGGCCCAAGAAGAAGGAGTCGGCGGTAAGTCCCACTGACGGCGCTCGCGGGAGCGCAGAGAGGTCTCCTTCCCTGTCAGCCGACTGCCTACTTCGGGTCGAGGTTGCGGCTCAGGCCGCCTCGCCCACGGTGTCCCCTGGCCAGGCCAACCTGCCGAGACTCCCGACGTAGTCGAAGTTTTCTTTGACCCGCCACCTGGGTGGTCAACTGGAAGAGCCGTCAACCGGACAAAGTGTCCGAGCCGAGGGAAGATCAGGTGTCCCCCGCTCCTTCCCAGACCCACCCTCGGTCTCACCGAGGATCTCGGTCTCGGGCTTCTTCTCTGTCAAGTTGCTCCTGCCGACTTCGGCGGTCTCGGTCGGGGCACTGAGTTAAGTGGCAACACCGTTCCTCCTCGTCTTCCTCCTTGGATGAGGAGAGGCTTCGACCCAGATTGCATCGATGCTTCGAGGAGCTTATGTGGCAACAGTTGCTGTTGTCCGGGAATCAATCGACTCAGATTCATTCCCCGGCTACCAGCGGCTGCCACGCACCTGCCCAACGCAACGCTTGTCAGTCTGAGATGCCCACTTCGGGCCGGGTCGCTCGACAAAATCTGGCTGCCCACCAATCGTGGTGGAACCTCAGTTGGGTCACGGCCTGCCCCGTAGGTTGCCGGTCCCCCTCACTTCCGCCTGCCCTCGGTGAGTGAAGGGTGGCTCAGGCCTGAGGCAGCTCTTTGCAGACCCTTCGGAGTCCGACGACTCCGTGTTTCCCAGGTGGGTGGGCCTGGAGTCCTCCCGGGTCCGGTCTTTGGATGACAGCCCATCGTTCTTCCTGGGTCTGCTTCAGCTCATCTCGGAGTTCACTGGGATGCAGCTCGAGCCCGTGTTCTTACGGGCCTATTATCCCCTGACAGAGATCATAGACTGAGGGGATTCACCCTCGGAGGCCTTCCCTGTGGCTGAGGCCATTGTCGGCCCAGCCTTGGAGCTTTGGCAGTGGCCTGCTTCCTGTCCTTTGCCCTCGGCCAGGATGGCCAGGAAGTATGCAGTCCCTATCGGCTCTTTGCCCGGTTTCTCGGAGCACCCCTCTGCGAAGGGGTTAGTTACCGATAACGCCTTCCACGCTCCGGAAACGCCGATGTGGATAGGCTCCTGGACAAGGAGTCCAAAAGGATGGACTATGTCGAGCCAAGGTTTACGCCTGCCTCCCTAGGCCTCCGACAGGCCAGCTCAGCCACACTGATGGCACACTTCTCCCATGCCCTCTTGGGCTCCCTGGATGAGGTGCTCCCTCATCTCCCAGTCGACCTGCGGACCACGGTCCGGCAGGTGCGGAACCAGGGTAGGGCAGTGGCTACAGCAGCTTCAGACTACTCTGGACATGGCAATTCCTGTGCCAGGTCAGTATGCCGTACATCGCCTGCTCGCTGGTGAGGATATCCACCTTCTGGGCGGATACCTAGCACGTTGGCAGACATCCCCTTCTTGGGGACTGACCTCTTCAGCCCTGGAGTGGAGGGACACCTCCAGGGGATCGAAAAGTCCAGTGCCACTCTGGACTCGGTCACCTCCGCCCAGAGGGACAAGGGCCGCAGGCAACCTCTGCATAAATCCCTTCATTCTTCAGCCTCTGCGTCTCAACTGGCCCATCAGCACCAGCAAGAGGGCCAGCAGGCTTGCGTTTGGCATCCCGAACCCAAGCCAGCGACTTCCTCTAATGGAAAACAAGGAGGTAAAGGCCCAGGGGCTCCCTCGGCCAGTCCCTCCTCCAAGCCTGCTCAGTGACCGGTTGGGGCCTCGCCCCAACCTCGCACTTACCTGGGTCCCTCCCGGGGATGGCTGCACCACTTCCTTCCGTTGGGTGTGGAGGTGGAAGGTAAGGGCCTGTCTCTGGTCTTCGAGCGGGCTCCTTCCCTTGAGCCGCTGTTCCCCGGGGAGACTAACAGGTCTGAAGTTCTGTCACGGCCCGCTGCAATCGACAAGTTGCCCTATGCCTCGGGATAGAGGTGATCAGGAAGGTGCGATCCTCTTCAGACCCGGCGCTCGTGTCCAGGTACTTCCTGGTCCCCAAACGGACGGGGGGGCTGGCGCCCCATTCTCGACCTGCATAACCTGAACAAGTTCCGAAGGTCTCGGACTTTCAGGATGGTCACTCTGACTCAGATGTCCCATCCTTGGAACGAGGCATGTGGTTCTGTTCCCTGGACCTCCAGGTCACATCCTTCACGTTCCAATCCGTCCGTCTCTTCAGAGGTTCCTCCACTTCAGAGCGGAGAGATCCCTTTCCGAGTTCTGAGCCATGCACTTCGGCCTCTTCCCAGCTCCCAGGGTCTTCTCCAATGCATAGCAGTGGTGACAGCATTCCTGCGGTGCCAAAGGGTCCGGGTGTACCCCTACCCGGATGGCTGGCTGATTGCAACCCCCTCTAGGGAGGAGGCGAAGCGGTCCAGAGTTCTGGCCCTCCAGGTTGCTCTCAGATGGGCCTCCTCTTCAGTGGGGCCAAATCAAAACTCATCCTGAAGCAGGTGATTCTTTTCATCGGGGCAGAGCTCGAGACTTCGAGCCAGAGCTCAGCTCCCAGCGGACAGGGCCGAAGTTCCTTCTCTTTTGCCCAACCATGTCTGGTTGGGAATTCGTGCCCTGCCCGGAACTTCCTGCACCTCCTGAGGCTCATGGTGGCCTGCACCAGCGTGGTCTGTTGGGCCCGTTGGTACATGCATCCCCTTCAGTGGGGGGGCTGGCCAGCCAGTGGTCACAATGCTGCAATACTTTGGACCAGCCCGTGACAGTGACCCAGGAGATGTGGAATGCTCTCCAGTGGTGGACCTTTCTGGCATATCAGCAGGAGGGTATCCCGTTCGTCCGCCCTGAGTCAATGGTCTTCCATCGACCGGTGCATCTCTAATGGGTTGGGGTACCCATCAGGGGGAGCACAGAGTGCATGGCCTCTGGTCTCCTCTGGAGTCCCAATGCCATTTCTACCTGCTGGAGCTTCATGCAGTCCACCTAGCTCACACCGCTTTTGCTCCATTTATACAGGGTCAAGTGGTTCAGGTCCAGACAGACAATACCACGACTATGTGCTACCTAACCCGCCAGGACCGGACACGCTCCCTGCCGTTATGTAAGGAGGCTCTGCGCATTGGTCTCGTGCACAGCCTGGAGGTGGTTTCCTAGCCATTTGGATGGCAGGAGCCTCCAACACCCTGGCTGATGCCCTAAGCCGGTTAGGGTCTGTGTCTCACGAGGGGTTCTCTCCTGCCGAAGGTGGCTCAAGATCTTTTCTTCCTCAGGCCGACCTTTTTCCCTCCAAGGAGAAGAAGGAGAAGCTGAGACTGTTTCATGCCCACCCCCCTCGGCAGGGCTCGCTGTAGGGGGATGCCTTTTTGAGGCCATGGACCCCAGGCCTCTTTTATGCCTTTCCCCCATTTCCCTTGATCCACAAGGTGCTTCTCAAGGCAAGGAGGGATAAGGTGCAGGTGATTCTGGTAGCCCCAGACTGGTTCCGCCAGCTCTGGTATCCAGCTCTCCTCAGTCTCGGCTCCAGGCTCCCGAGGCGGCTTCCAGCCCACCCAGACCTGATCTCTTATCAGGGGAAGGTATTCCATCTGGACCTTCAGTCCCTGCACCTGATGGCCTGGTTCCTGAGTGGCTAGTTGCCAGGCCTTGGGTCTTCCGGCGAGGTCCTCAACGTCGTTGAGGCGTCCCGTCAGGAGTCAACCGGATAATGCTACGCCTTCAAATGGAAGAGTTTCTCCATTTGGTGTTGGGGAAGGGCATGGTCCCTTCTCCTCTCCCTTGGCGAGCACTCCGGACTACCTGTGGTCCTTTCTTCTTCAGCAAGGGCTTCGGTCGACGACCCTTAAGGTGCTCCTGGCAGCCATCTCTGCCCTCTGGGCGCGGGCCAGAAGGCAGTCGGTGGCGCAGGAAAGGTGGTCTGGTGCTTTCCAGGCCTTGATCACATTCCCCCCTCCGGTGTGAGATTCTCCACCTCCATGGGATCTACTGCTGGTATTGGCTAAGCTCACAGGCAAGCCATTCAAACCAATGCACAGGTGCAATTCTCCCACCTGTTGTGGAAGAACACCTTCTTGGTGGCTACCACGTCAACCAGAAGGATGGGAGAGCTCCATGTGCTTCCTTCGAGTCTCCCTATCTGGTCTTCCACAGGGATGAGATTGTCCTGTGCCCCACCCGAAGTTCTTTCCAAAGGTGTGTCGGAGCTTCACCTTAACCGGGTGTTGACTCTGCCGGTGTTCTACCCCAATCACACCTCGGAGGTCGTATATAGGCTCCATTTGGACCCTAGTTGAGCACTCGCCTTCTTAGGGAGCGTAGGGCTGAAGTTCGGGGAGGGGTTCGCCAGCTGTTTGTCATCTACGCTGAAGCCGCACCTGGCAGACCTGCAGCCAAGTGGACAATGAGCGGGTGGGTCACTTCCTGCATAGATCTCCGCTATAGGTTGGTGGGCATGGAGCCTCCCAAAGGGATAAGAGCTCATTTTACCTGCCATACCACTGCATTGGTGGCTGCTTCCAGGAATGTCCCTATCCAGGATATCTGCAGGGCTCCTACCTGGAAGTCGGCACATACCTTAATTACCCACTACCACATCGACCTTGGGTCATGCCGGGATGCTGGTTCTGGGGCCTCGGTTCTCCAGTCTCTCTTCCCTAAGTAGGGGGTGTGCACCTTGCCTCCCTCCTCCCGGAGAACTGCTAGGAGTCTGCCAGACAGTGTGGATTAACAACATATCCATGTCCTTAGAAATACAGGTTACTCACCTGTAACAGGAGTTCTAGGAATGGTATATGTTGTTCATCCACACGACCCACCCAACCTCCCCGGCTTTGACGCACAACCTGGCTTCCAGTGGGCTAGATCTGGCATCATGGGTGGAGCCGAGAGTTTTACCACCCGGGTGGGTGGGAGGAGCCAGCTTGAAGATCTTCCAGCAAGATTTAAAGCGGCAAGGAACCTGCCAGACAGTGTGGATAAACAACATATACAATTCCTAGAACTCCTGTTACAGGTGAGTAACCTGTATTTCCACACTGGCTGTCACTTGGCTGTCACCCGAAAGGCCGACATCATGGTTGAGACCATCCTTCTCCAGCGAAGCCTGTCGAGGCCATTTTGGTTCAGCCGAAGCAGGCCTGTCCACCAGTTGTGGTGGAGCTGCCGCCCAAGCAACTATCGACCAGCGCTCTGACCAAGGAGTCTCGGCCGGCCAAGGGGCTTCCCCATCAGCTGTTGGTCACCATCACACCTGACCACCAGTGGAAGACTGAAGGTTATTCAGGTGGTCAGCCACTTTATGCGGATTTCTCAGAGTCCGATCAATGAAGAATCCATGGGAGAGCTATCGACGGAGGAAGGTCTCTCTTCCTTCCTGGGCATTCTCCACCTCATCTCAGAGTCCCCAGGGATGAAAATGTAACCCATTCAGAAGCAGCTCACTATCCCCTTACATAGATTCTGGACAAAGTGTAGACTCTGGAGGCTTTTCCAGTGGCTGAGGCCATTGTCAGCCCAGCCCTGGAGGTTTGGCAGTGCACCGCATCCTGCCCTGCGCCCTCTGCCTGGTTGGCCCCAAGTATATGGTGTCCATTGGTACCCTCTCAGGTTTCATGGAGCACCCCCTGGCTGAGGGACTGGTGGTCAACTCCATGTTTCAGTGCTCGGGCAATATCCAGGATGTCAACAAGCAGCCGGACAAGGAATCCAAGAAATTGGACCATGTGGCTAAAAAAATCTATGCTGCCTCCTCGCTTTGCTTCTGTCAGGTGAGCTAGGCCATCTTGTTGGCACACTTCTTCCATGCCCTCTTGGGCTCTTTGGATGAGGTGATCCCTCACCTCCCTGCAGACCTCCAGACCATGGTGAAATGGTTCCGAAATCAGGGCCAGGCTGTGGCCGAGCAGCTGCTGTAAACAGCTCTTGATCTGGGAGATTCATGTGCCCACTCCATAGTGGCTGCAGTAGCCATGCACCATAGGGTTTGGCTGCAGATCTCGAACTTCACGGCAGACACTTGGCACAAGCTGGTGGATGTTCCTTTCTTGGGCACTGACCTGTTTGGGCACGGCATGGAGGGTCACCTCTAGTGCATCAAGAAGTCCAATGCAACCTTGGACTTTATAACATCTGCATAGAAGGATCCCAAGGGCTCCAGGCAACAGAAGTGAAAGCCCTTTTGGTCATCCACTCCTGTGGCTGATCCAGCCCAGCATTAGGCTTGTCAATAAGCTCAGTCCTGGTGATCTTGGCCCAAGTCAGTGGCCTTGGTGGTTCGTAAGCCCATATGGAAGTGGCCCAGTGATACCTGAGCTGGATCCTCCTACTCCAAGCCAGCTCATTGACAGGATAAGGGGATGCCACCCTCATATCCATCATGCTTCCTCCGTGTCCTCCTTTGGCAGTCCAGCATTGCCACGTCCTTTCTGCTTGGTCCACTGCCACCATGGACAGGTGGGTTCTGGAAGTGGTCAGTCAGAGTCTGCCTCTGGAATTTGAGCAGTACTCTCCAAGCCAAGCCCATACCCCATGGGAGGACTTGGTATCCGCAGGCACTCGGCTGGCTTTTCCAGATGAAATAGCTTAACTCCTCCACAAGGAGGTTGTGGTCAGAGTAGTGGATCCTCCAGAACACCCAGGGTTTGTCTCCAGGTACTTCCTGGTGCTCAGGCAGCTGGGGAGCTGACATCCCTTTCCAGATTTGCATGACCTGAACAAGTTCCGTAGGTTGCACACCTTCAGGATGGTAACTCTGTCTCAGATCGTACCATCTCTAGAGAAAAACATGTGTTTTTGCTCCCTGGATCTTCAGGACATGTTCTTTCACATCTCAATCTGTCCATCCCACCAAAGGTTCCACCGCTTTAGAGCAGAGGGAACCCCCTATAAGTTCTGGACCATGCCTTTTGGCCTCTCCTCAGCCCTCAGGGTCTTGATCAAATGTATGGCAGTTTACCTGAGGTGCTGAGGGGTCCAGGTGTATCCCTACTTGGATGACTGACTGATTGCAGGTCCCACCAGGTGGAGGTTGGAGTGATCCAGGGACCTGGCCCTTCATACCTGTATCTCTTAGTCTCCTGGTCAGTGAGGCCAAGTCGGTACTTGTATCCTTGCAGGTGATCAGCTTTATCGGGGCACAGCTCGACTCTGCCAAGGTAGAACCTGCTCCTGGCAGACAAGGTGGAAGTTCTCTCCTTCTTTCCCCACTCGTTTCAGGTTGGGCAATTGCACCCTGCCTGGGACTTCCAGAGCCTTTTGGGTTACATGGCGGCTTGCACCAGTGTGGTCCAATGGGCTCGTTGGAATATGCACTCCCTGCAGTGGGAGATGGCCAGCCAGTGATCTCAGCACAAAGGTCCCCTTGACCAGTTGGTCACTGTGACCCAGAAGATGTGGTACACCCTTAAGTGTTGCTAGTCTCATAGCATCTGCAGGAAGGGATCCCGTTTGTCCGCCCAATCCAGCAGTCATCCTGATAACCGACTCCTCTCTTAGACTGGGGTGCCCATCTGGCAAACAAAGTCCATGGGCTCTAGACCCAATGGCACATCAACTTGCTGGAACTCTGGGCAGTTCATCTGACTCTACTGCATTCACTTCGCATATTCAGGGTCAAATGGTCCAAGTCCAGATGGACAACACCACGATCCTGTACTGCCTGAAGAAATAGGGTGGGACGCACTCCCAGCCTGGAGGTGGATCTCCTAGACATCCATGTGGGAGAAGCCTCCAGTCAGCTGGCGGATGCCCTCTGCCGAGTAGGAAAGGTGTCTCACGAGTGGTCTCTTCATCCAGAGGTAGTTCACAGCCTGTTCTCCCAGTGGGGCACCCTCCAGTGGAGCTGTTCGCCTCCAGGGAGAATGCAAAGGTGAGGTGTGCCCACCCCCCTCAGCAGGGCTCATTGCAGGGAGATGCCTTCGCAAGTCCTTGGATGCCAGGCCTCTTCTATGCCTTCCCTTCACTTGATCCACAAGGTACTACTCAAGGTCAGGCAGGAAAAGGCACAGGTGATCCTGGTGGCTCTGGACTGGCCATGCCAGTTTTGGTACCCCCAATCTCCTCAGCAACAGCCTCCCAAAGTGTCTACCAGTCTGGCTGGACCTGCTCTCCATCAGTCGGGAAGGTACTCCATCCAGACCTTCAATCCCTGCATCTGACAGACTGGTTCCTAAGTGGCTAGAGTCCTTTTGGTCTCCCCAAAGATGTCCTCACCATGGAGGAGGCAGCTAGAAAGAACTCGACCAGAAAATGCTGTAACTTCAAATGTAAGAGATTCTCCATTTGGTGTCAGGGCAAGGGGCTGGACCCTTTGACCTGTCCGGTGCCCAGGATTTTGGACTACCTGTGGTCCCTCTACAAAGGGGAATTTCGGTCAACGGCACTTGAGGGGCACCTGGCTGCCATCTCTGCTTACCGTGTGTGGGTTGGTCAGCAGTTGGTGGTGCAGGAGAAGGTGGTCTGGTGCTTTTCAAAGGCTTAGATCACATTTCCCCTCTGGTGCATGAACCACCACCACTGTGGGACGTGTTGGTTTTGGCAAAGCTCATAGGCAAGCCATTCAAACCTATGCATAGGTGTAAGATGTCTCATTTGTGGTGGAAGACCACCTTCTTGGTGGCTATCACATCAGCCAGAAGGATCGGTAAGCTCCAGGCACTTTTTGTGTCGTCTCCTTACCTGGTCTTCCACAGGGACAAAGTTTTCCTGCATCCCAACCCAAAGTTTCTCCTGAAGGTTGTGTCAGAGTTTCACCTTAATCAGGTAATAGAAACATAGAATTTGACAGCAGATGAGGACCACTTGGCCCACCCATTCTGCTCATTTTCCTACCTAATGGATAAGCTGCAGAGCCTAGTTAACCAGCAGCCTACTTCTTCCAACCCCCACCCCCTAGAATTGCCTTATGACTGTCGCGGCGGTGGGCATGGGGATCAGGTGCCGTCGTCTACCCCGCAGAGCTGCTATTTTTCCTGTTCTGCAGAATGCCCTCCCTGAGTGTGGCGTGCAGTGACGCCATGGCGCACGGCAACCCTGCCAGCATCACCACGTGCACCCCAAGTCCTTGCTATTCCTGTGTTCTGCAGTGCCCCCGATCTCCATCAGGGCCACTGGGATGACGGACATCCTGTAACCCTCTTCCTGGGAGAGGAGAGCAGTCCAACGGGTGCTCGATCCTCTTCCTCCCCCTGCCAACCCCCGGCACCCAGGCTGTCCAAACTCGGTCGCTGGGCGTAGGCGTGAGGTGTGGCATCCAGCGCCTCAGCCCTCAGTGCCACCAGGCCGACTTGCAATGGGGTATCTTGATACTTGATGGTTAAAGTTAGGAAACTTCTCCTGGCCCTTTCTGTGTGCTCAGCATGGCTAGTTGCTGTCAGTTTCTGTTAGCGTTGGCTCACCCTTTAACTCTACTGGTTGACTAGCTCCAGCATCAGCCCTCTGACCAGGAGGGCAGCTGACTCAGGTTCAGCTGTTAGTCACTCAGCACCAGCTAGAAGGGAACAACTTCTTGTTTTTTAATTTATTCTAGCCTCCTTTTGATTCCACCTGCCTCCCTCCCATTTGAGCCACTGTGGTTGTAACCTTCTTCTGTTGGGGGGGGGGGGGCATGAGACAGGTGGCTACTTTCATATCTGATGCCGGTGCTCTCTGTGATTGCCATCAGGGGTAGGAAGCGGGCAGAGATGCTAGGTGGCCCACGCCTCCCTTCCCAGGAGCCAAGCACCTCCGCATCATGATTCACCCAGTCCCTATCCAGCCTCATTGAAACTGTGTACTGAATGTAATATGTATGCAGAAGGGGAGGTCTTGGAGGGGTTTGTGTGCAACAAATGCAATCTGCTGGACATATTACAAGCTGAAATTCATGTTTTAAAACCGAGGATCCAGGTGCAGATCGATATCAGTAATCTGGAACATTACATTGACAGTGTTACAGAAGAAACCATTAACCCTTGTGACCAGAAATATGCCTCAGTAAAGACCCAGGGGAGTAATGAAGACTGGTGCTTAGTTACCAAAACCACAAATAAACAAAAAGGTAGAAGAAATATAGGGGGCTCTTCTAACTTCCTTACCCCTAATAGATTCTCAGCATTAAGCCAGGATATTGTAAACAAGGATACTCTGCTGGATCAGGTAATCCCCCCCCCTTCCTCTAGTGAACATACTGTGTAGCACTAGTACACATACATCAAAACACCATCGAGAGCGGTAGTGTGAGCCAAGAGGATGTAAGTAATCCCAGTGATGTACTGGTTGTAGGAGATTCCATGCTGAGATATACAAACCATATTATCTGTAAGTACTGTAACCCGACCACCACTGTTACTGCACTTCCAGGGGCAGGTATAAATGATATTAATCAACTCCTCTTTGGTTTACAAGAAAATACTTTTCAACCATTAGTTTTAATACAGGCCGGTGTAAATGATGTAGGTAAAAGGTGATTTCTAGACATCCAAATGGACTACAAAGAAGTTGGGAGGACCCTCACAGCCAATGGCTGAGATCTTATTATATCAGGTATATTACCTGTTTTCAGGGCTTCTCAGGAGAAGAATAATGCAATACAGGATCTAAATGGATGGCTGAAAAGATGGTGCCTCCGGGAGGGTTACACTTACTTGGAACCTGAAGCAGTTTTTTGGAACCCTTGGTTCTATTCACAGGATGGTCTCCATTTAAATAGAAGGGGTGAACGACTATTTGTGCATCGACTTCGTCAGGCTATTGAGAAAGGATTAAACTTGATAATGGATGGGGACAGGGACTACTACATATACCCTAAGTCGCTATAATAAGAATGACCCGGCTGTTTGGAATTCCCTTCTCACAAATGCTAGGGGTTTAAATAATAAGTTTGAGAAACTACAATTTGCCATGGAAAATCTTGATATCAGTATTTGTGCTATAACTGAGACCTGGTGGAGCCCTGATGACTCCTGGGACAGACATATCCCTGGCTATGACCTATTTCATAAGGATAGACAATCCAAAAAGGGGGGAGGTATGGTCTTAGATATTTCTAATAATATAGTCTCCGAAATAGTAGATACCCAAAAATGGGACAAAGTAGAGGTCTTATGGGTCAAAATAACTCACTCTCATACTGATACTATTAATATTGGTTTAATCTACAGACCTCCTTCTGTCTCACTGGGTCAAGATGAACAAATTTTAGATTTTATAAATACTGTTGGTACTACTAATAGTAATGTTGTTCTGGGACACTTAAATCTCCCAGGTATAAAACTGGGAAACACTCCAGTCCAAGACTGCTCTAGAGTTACGTTATTTAGAAACGTGTGCTAGCCGGGATGAACCAGTTGGCCACATCTAACACCCGAGACAACCATATCTTAGATTTGATTTTAAGTAACCTAACTGATAATACAATCGATTGTAAGGTTCTAATCCCCCCTTGGTTCTAGTGACCATTTCATGGTGTGCTTTTCCTTTGGTATTGGATTGGAAAATATAAAAGGTAAGACTGCAAAATATAATTATAATAAAATGGATTTCATCAGTATGAAACATTCCTTAAACGCATGGAAGTGGGAAGAGGAATTTCAGGATAAACCTCTATACCTTATGTGGGACCTCCTATTGGACAAGGTATCTTCCTTAACTAAATCCTTCGCCCCATTAGTTAAGTGCCAAGAAGGCAGTACTAAGTCCTTGCCCAAATGGATGACCCAACCTGTGCAGAAACTGATTAAAAAGGAAAATAAAGCTTTTTCTAGGGCCAAGAAATCTGGTAGCAGTAAATGCTGGGTTACTTATAAAGCTCTCCTTAAACAGTCCAAAAAATGTATCTATAATGCCAAAAGGAAATATGAATTTGGTCTTGTAATTAAGGTCCAGGATAATTATAAATCATTTTATGCATTTTTTAGTACTAAGAGGGATACATGTCATGCTATTGGACCTTTACAAGGAACAGATGGAAGCACGGTTACCGATCAATTTCAATTAGCCCAACATTATAAAAACATTTTTACATCAGTAACAAAACACACCACAAGTTGGCACATCTGGACTCTGTATTAGACACTAGCCTTTTGATTACTAGAGAGGAGGTCTTCAAAAGGCTTCAGAAAATAAATTTAAAATAAGTCCCAGGGACCAGATGGGTTGCATCCAAGAATAATAAAGGAGATGGCAGATATCTTAGCTGATCCAGTAACTGTTATCTTTCAAAGATCACTGGATGAGGGATATGTCCTGGAAGCAGGCAGCGGTGGTACCTGTTTATAAGAAGGGGAGTAGGCATGAGGTGTCAAATTAATGACTCATCCGGTGTTCTTCCCAAATCACACCTCAGAGGCCAAACACAGGCTCTATACTGTGGACCTGAGGCGAGCGCTCATTTATTACAAAGAGTGCACGGCTGGAGTTCAGAGAGAGGTTCGCCAGCTGTTTGTCGCATATGCTGAAGCCACACCTGGCAGACTTGCAGCCAGGCAGCGATTGGCAGGTGGATCACTTCCTGCATTGATCTCTGCTACAGGTTGGTGGGTAGGGAGCCTCCTGGAGGGCTAAGGGCTCATTCCACCCATCGTACTGCTGCGTCGGTGGCTGCTTCTAGGGATGTCTCTATCCAGGAAATCTGCAGGACTGCTACCTGGAAGTCAGCACACACCTTTATTTTCCATTACCAATTTGACCTTGAGCCACACCAGGGTGCTCATTTTTGGGCCTCATTTCTCCAGCCTCTGTTCCCTAAATACTGTAGGAGGTATGCGAATTGCCTCCCTCCTCCCAGAGAACTGCTAGGAGTTTGCCAGCTAGTGTCGATAGAACAATATATCCACATCCCTACAAACACAGGTTACTCACCTATAACAGTAGATCTTCTATGGGGTGGTCTCTTGCAGCAGGTAATACACTTAGGTCATCACCTGAGGTTGCTGTGGTGCACAACAGTTCTTCTAGCAGTCTTTTGCCAGGGGCCTTCCACACATGACATCATCAGTCTGCTGTCTATATAAGATTGGGCAGTCCTTGGTACTGTATCTTCAGTTCATTTTCCCGCTGTCTTCAGCTCCCCTGAAGCAGTTAATGCACAGTGTAAGCAGTCATCGATGGGAAACTGAGCTAAGGGAATTTTTTTTTTCCATTTCCACTCCTTCATTGACTGATGTCAGAAAGATCTTCAAGCAAATCTCCACTATTTCATCCTTGTCATTGCGGTAGAAAAATCTGTTATGATGACCACGCAGTCTGTGCCCATTGTCTTGGACCCACACATGACTCATCCCCCTGCAAGCTTTGTCGGAAGTTTAATCAAGCAGCTCTCCGATGACAGTTGCTTGATATTCAAGCTCATCTTATGGAGCAGAAAACCGCTCTTTTGGAGAAGCAAGGTGCCCATCCCAAGAACCCCCTCCCACTGCTTCACATAAGAAGCACAGATGGGATAAGGATGCTTCTAGCTCGGCGTCCTGCTCTAAGCGATCGTCAATGATGACCACTTCTGGTCACTCCTTGTCGATGATGCCCTTGAGAACTGCCTCCTTGTCGATGGGAGTTTACTCCCTCTCGTTGACGGCGCTTTTCAGCGCTTTATCCGCAGTCTCTAAGGAACCCTGTGCTACTGCCATTGGTGCCTCGTCGAAGGTGACTCATCTCCCATCAATGGCAATGGCAGCTAAACACTCAGAATCTTCTTCTCTTCTTACCTCATCGATGACAAGCCAGGCTCCTTTGGGGAACACTATGGATTTCACTTTTTTGGCTGCCTTCCTCCCTACAGGTCTTCTGGTCATCAGAGTCAGCCTGATTGGGACCAGGACCCTGGGATTTGTCACCCGGGTGCCAGATCAGCTTATACCTTACATCCACTTTCTTCTATCATCCCCATGGTTTCACAGAAACCTCCTCCCCTTCCCTCTACTACAACAATGGACATAGCCACAGAGGTACAGCAGGTCCTGGATGTAATGAGGCATTCACAACCTCCCAGTCCTGGTGATGGTAGTTGCCCATCCTGGTCTCCCATGCCCCTGGTGAAATGCTTTATGATGAGTGAACAATTTCTCCACCTGCTTTCCCATCTGATTGTGAGGGAAAATACAGTTCTGAGGATCTAGATTTTCTGGACGGCATTCTGGATGATCTGGAGGATATTGAACTTGAAGATCTGGAGTTACATCCTTCGTCCTATGTCTCGACCATTTCCTTTCTGCATGAGGACCCTTCCCATCATGCAGTGGCCTCACCCCCTGATGACACATCATTTCATGAACTGATGGTCCAGTTACAAAAAATCATGGGTTTCTCAACCACTGAACATGATAAGCAGAGAAAAGACATGGCAAACTACTCCGAACTGCCGGAGGACCTGGTGGTACCCCCACTTATCCAAACCTACCAAAATGCTGTTGGCAGCATGGAACCAATCCTCAGCTGTTCTGGTGCTACCTCGGAAGATGGATCACCTTTATCAGGCTCCCCCTGACCATCCATTTTTCTCATCTAATCCTGGGGCAGATTCGGTAGTCATTACTGCCGCTTATGATTGCGCCAGACGCCCACGGCAAATTAGCTCCTTACCTCAGGATAAGGAATACCACCACTTAGACCTTCTGGGAAAGAAAGTCTTTCAGGCGAGTAGAGTGAATCTGAAAATTCTAAATTATAAGGGACACATGGTTTGGTAAAATACCAATGTACCCTTTAGTCCTCTGCGCTTGATGTAGTCAATAAACTCCCTCCATCTCAGGACAAGGATCAGTTGTTGTCCATGATTTCTATAGGGAATTCCATTTCTAGGCATCTCCTCTGCTCAGGATATGAAATAGTGGATACCTTAGCTCGGGCAACGGCTACGGGGGTCACCCTATGCCACCATGTTTGGTTGCGCATATCAGGTTTACAACCAGATATACAACGTAAACTGGTCAATGTCCCATTTAATGGCTCTAAGCTTTTTGGCCCAGATACTCAAATGTTGTTGGATGATCTCCAAGCTTCCAGCCATACCCTCCATACTGTGCATGGTATATGCCACACACCTCAGCCCTGTTACCGGTACCATTCTCAACCTTTTCAAACCAAACAGAGAGGCAAAAATAGAGCAGCCTGTAGAGGTGGCTCCTGGGGATGTTCCCAATCCACCTCTTGGACCACCAGCCCGACCTCAAAGGGCTTCCGCTTCCACCCCCAGGATGGGACCTGCCAGCCCCCTGCCCAGTGACCCATTAGGGCTTGCCCCTCAGCTTCCTCATTCAGGCTTGGGAAGCTGCCAGGGGCCTCTTTGTCATTCACCTAGAGGCCTGGAAAGCTATTACATCGGACGAGTGGGTACTCCAAATCATACATATTGGCACACGCTGGAACTTACATCTCCACCCCCCCATCCTCCCCACTTAGTCCATTATCTACCCCACCATATCCCCATCCTCTAAGAGAAGCTTCAGGCACTGTTAAAGAAACATGCTATCTACCCTGTTCCTCCTTCGGAGTACCTTCAGGGGTTTTGTTCCAATTTTTTCCTGGTCCCCAAACGTATGGGAGACCTGTGGCCTATACTAGACCTCAGACAACTGAATTTACACATTCAATACAAGAGATTCCAGATGGTCACCTTAACATCCATTTTACCAAACATAAAACAAGGGGATTGGTTGTGCGCCCTGGATATGAAAGACACATATCTGCACATCCCTATGCACTCCGCCTATCACCAGTTCCTATGCTTTCACCTGGTAGGGCACCTCTACCAATTTTGAGCACTTCCTTTTGGCCTGTTGACCGCTCTAAGAGTTTTCACCAAGTGCCTTGCCATAGTGGCGGCAGCTCTGAGACGGACATTTCTTCTTTCCATACCTAGACGATTGGCTTATAAAGGCAAGTTCAGAAGCTGCTCTGCTTCTATCCCTACAGGCCACCCTTACCCTCTTCCAGTCTCTGGGCATTACCATCAATTGGCCCAAGTCTAACCGAACTCCTTCCCAATCACTCCAGTACATAGGAGCAATTCTAGACATTGTCTCCACCAAGGCATTTCTCCCTGCCAACAGACAAGACAAACACCTTTCTCTGGCTTCTCAAATCCAAACCCAGCAATTCATAACAGCCAGACGTTTTCTGTGCTTTCTGTGGCATATGGCAGCTGCCATCCCCATGGTGGCTTTCACACGTCTCCCTATGAAACCAGTACAATGGGTGGTTCAGAATCAATGGCGCCAATGGTCAGACGACTTCAAGGACAACATCAAAGTCACCCCCTCCCTCCATTCCGCCCTGGAATGGTGGACACATCGGGACAACTTATCACAGGCCTTGCCCTTCCATTCCCCTCTCCCACAGCAGATGTTAACCATGGATGCTTCCCTGGGAAGGTGGGGGGCTCACATGGGGCTCTATGTAGTGCAGGACAGATGGCCTCGATTCCCAGTATTGCCTTCCATAAATGTGTTGGAGATGAGGATGGTTCACCTTGCCCTTTGGACTTTACGCTCTGACCTTTGCCCAGGACCTGTACTGATCCAATTGGACAACACCTCAGTGGTGGTCTATCTGAACAAACAGGGAGGCACCAGATCCTGAACTCTCTGCAGGGAGGCCTTACGGGTCTGGCAAGAAGCCATTTCCCAACAACTGACACTGATTGCAGTCCATCTACCAGGATGCCACAATACCTTGACAGACATTCTCAGTTGCCAGTCCTCTACGCACGAGTGGACTCTTCATCATGAAGTTCTTCAGGTGATCTTTCAGTTGTGGGGAACCCCTCAACTGGATCTGTTTTGCATCCCCTGTCAATTATCGATTCCCCAAATACTTTTCCATTATCCCAAACACAAGGGGACTGTCTACAGATGCCCTGTCCTGACTGTGGACAGGACTCTTCTTATATGCTCCTCCCCAATCCTGCTCCTGCAGCGGACCCTGCTGAAGTTACAACTTGAACATGCCACAATGATCCTCATAGCCTCCTTGTGGCCCAGGCAGGTGTGGTTCCCCCTAATCCAGCAGTTTTCTGTAGCACACCCCATTTCGTTGCCGATCAGACCAGATCTCCTAACTCCGGAGTGGGGCACCCTCTTGCACCATAGCCTGAAGTCTCTACACCTTCACACCTTGATCCTGAGGATGCTTTCATAGCTCATCTTCACGTCTTCTCCCCTGTGGCCAATATTCTTTTGGCCTCATGAAAACCAGTCACCAGGGAAACCTATAACGCTAAATGGAAATGTTTTTCCATGTGGACTGCTTCCTAAATCCATTTTCATGCCCTTTAACCAAAGTTTTGGACCACTTGGCCTTTCTGGCCAAGACGGGCCTCAGCTATTCTGCTGTTAAAGTTCATCTGGCCTCCATTTCAGCCTTTCACAAACCATGTGAAGGCAAACTACTGTACCAACATTATCTTGCTAAAATGTTCTTAAGAGGCATGCTACATATCAAACCTCCCATCGAGTGGCCCACCCTTCCTTGGGATCTGAATTTCATACTGGAAAAACTCACCCTCGCTCCCTTTGAGCCAGCAGCTATCACTGATCTCTGCTTCCTTTCCTGAAGACGGTGTTTTCGGTGGCTGTCACTTTGACTCGTTGAATTTCCTTGCTTCATGCACTGGTGTGTCAAGAGCCTTACATAATTTTCCACAAGAACAGAGTGGTTCTCTGCACCAATCCCTCCTTTCTACCCAAGGTGATTTCAAAACGCACCTTAATTCAGACTATGGAACATCTCCTACATACCTTAGATGTTCATTGTATCCTGAGGTACTATGTGAACTGTACCAAATCTCTGAGAAAGACCTGTCAAATATTTGCCACCTTCACCTCGATGAGGGAAGGTTTCCCGGTTGCTAAGAAAACCATTTCCAGCTGGTTAGCAAATTGCATCAAGATCTGTTATATGAAGTACGACAAACCCCTATTGAGAACTGTTCAAGCCCATTCCACTAGAGCAGGAGTTCTCACACTTTGTCATAGTGAGCCTCCCCCAAGCCTTGGAAAAGATCTTGAGCCTCCCCCTAATATAGAAATAATTTTGGGTCTCCCCAAAGTTAGAACAACTATCAAACTTTGCACATTACAGGAAGAATACAATAAAGTGCATTTGAGTAGTTGAGTTTATTCTCATTTTACTGACGCTATTATTCTCCTCTCTCACAACCCTCCTCAGGTCAGCCTACTCGCTCCACACTTCCGAGTTTTGGCCCTATTTACCCCTCATTGCAATACCTCCATGAGTCGGACTGTTTTGTTTGTCAGTTTTACCCTGCTCTTAAACACCTTCTCATGGACCATTTTGCTCTCTCCTGGCCTTGCTCCTAGTATCTCTCTGCTTAGCCTTTGTATTTGTGCTTTTCTGCAGCCAGTATAATGGGTCAGTTGTTATCTTGTTCCTATTCATTTGTATTATTTTGCATTTTGTTTTGCATAGTTTTCAAGAATTTTATTTACTCCATTCAGCTTTCCCCCATGTCATACCAGGAAACAAGTGTTTGTTGAGTGTGTTTTCCTGGTAACCATTTTGTACATAAATTTGCATGCCATTATTCGCTTTCACTTTGCTGCATCCTTTCACACAAAGCATGCAAAACTTGACATTTAAATATAGTACATTTTAAGGCTTGCTTGAGCCTCCCCTGGAACAGGTTGGGGCCTCCCAAGGGAGGCCAGCCTCACCATTTGAGAAACCCTGCACTAGAGCCACGGCTGCCACAGCAGCCTGCTTCAAAGGGGCTTCAATCATTGATATCTGCAATGCAGCCACATGGTCCACAATGCATACTTTCATGAAGCATTACAGTCTGGATATAGCTTCTCACCGTAGGACAGCCTTTGGCTGAGCTGTCCTACAGGGTCTCCTTTCTTAATTCCACCCACTTTGAGTACACTGCTTGGGAATCATCCCAAATGTATTACCTGCTGCAAGAGACACCCCTCAAAGATCTACTGTTACGGTAAGTTCTTACGTAACTGTACTTTCTAGGAGTGGTTTATGTCATTCATTCACACGGACCCACCCGACCTCCCCAGGCTTCGGCACACAATCCCTGCTTCCGGGGGCAAGATCTGGTGTCATGGGGTGGAGCCAAGGGATGTACCACCCGGGTGGATGGGAGGAGCCAGCTTGAAGACTTCTTGGCACTTCTTGAGCTAATGTCCCTGCCCTCCCTCCCCACTCCTCTCATCCTCCCAACCCATGAGCCTTACCTTCCCCATGCCTATGCCAGCCTCTCTTAAAGCTGCCCACTGTCTTCAATGAGATGACCTCTTCCTCGTATAGCCTCACGGAAAGGAGGAAGGGGGGACATGATAGAAACTTTCAAATACCTTAAGGGAATCAACAAAGTCCAAGAGGGTAGCATCTTTCAGAAAAAGAGATGTGCAAGAACAAGGGGGCACGATTTGAATATAGAAGGGGGACGGCTCTGAGTTAATGTAAGGAAATATTTCTTCACAGAGAGGGTTGTAGATGCGTGGAACAGCCTTCCTGAAGAGGTCGTAGAGTCAAAAACAGTGGGGAATTCAAGAATGCTTGGGACAGACATAAGGCAGTTCTAGTAGGGGTAGGAGGAAGTAGGCTGTTGGTTAACTAGGATCTGCAACTTATCCATTAGGTAGGGAAATCAGCAGACTAGGTGGGCCAAGCGGTCCTTATCTGCTATCAGATTCTATGCTTCTGTGTTTCCAGCAGAGGATTCCAAGTGTCCACCACCCTCTCTGTGAAGAAGTGCTTCCTGACCTCCTTCCCTCCTAAACCTCCCACCCTCCAGCTTAAGACTGTGCCCCTTTGTGTTATGGTTGCCACTCAGCTTAAAGAGACTATCCATATCAACCTTATTTATCCCTTTCTTTTTTTTTTTGTATAATTTGTTTATTAATTTTATATTAAAGGTAAAAACACAGTACATAGTGACATACAGACAAACATATATAAACAAATGCATCTCATAATTCAGTATTTATACATACATATTGGGGCTATTCATCATAATTTCTCCCTCCTCCCCTTTAATTATTTCCACCTTTACACAGTTCTCATAGCTTCAGATAAGGGAGTAGGACAGTACGGGGGGGGATAAACTGGGGAGGAGGCCGAGGCCGAAGGGGGGGCAGTCACCCATGTCTGAGGATCCAGCCATTTCTATTCTGTCCCATCTTGTAGAATGACCATTTCTTCATTGCTCAATGTTGCCAATAAAGGGGCCCATTCCTTATAGAATGTCTCTTGTCTTCCTCTTAATGCCAGGGTCAGTTTCTCCAGGGACAGATTTTGTATAATTAACTGGCACCACTGCTGACTGGTAGGGGTCACATAATTGACCCAAGTATTTTGGATACAGTGTCTGGCCATTACCAGCATTATTCTGATCCATCGAGGGAGATACTCCCAATCCTCCGCCTCTCCCAGAGACATACCAAATAATCCCACTACAGGGTCCGCTGCTATGAAAATCCCTCCCATCTGTGTTATTTCTGCACAAATTTTATCCCAGAACACTCTTAATATCCTGCAGCTCCAAAAGGAATGAATGTACGTCCCTCTTTCTTCCCCACACCTACCGCATATAGGTGAGACAGATGGGTGTGCCCTATGTAGTACCGTTGACGAATAGTATACCCTGTGCAGAAACTAATAGTAGGCTTCCTTGAACTTATTACAAACAGAGAGACCCATATGTCCCTACAGCATTTGTCCCCAGTTATTCTCCGTAATCTGGATACCCAGATCCTTCTCCCACAATTGCTTAATTTTCTGCGTATGATCTAGGTATATTTCCCTCGCTATCTTTACCATTTTACCTATATATCCCTTAGGATCCATTTACGTCCTATGTAACATTGTCTCCACTGTCCCCCATCCATGTGCCTCTCCCCCACTTCTCTCTATCTTTGATAGGAATGCCCGCAGTTGTAGGAATCGGAAATTTTGCTGACCTTGTAAACCCCACTCTCTTACGATATCTACCAGGGTCCTTAATCCGTCCTTACCTACCACATTGCCCATGCATTTAATACCTGACCTTTCCCATTCCTTAAACCCTCCATCCTCTAGCCCTGGCAAAAAGAAGGGGTTCCCCTCTAGGGGCAGTAGTAATGTTTCTCCCTTGTTAATTCCCCTGAGTTTCCTAATAAGGTTCCATGCCTCTAGTACCATTTTTACCAAAGGGTTACGGCCCCCTTGGATAGCGTAGGCCTGTCTACCCTTAGAGTGTAGATACGCCGATGGTCGTCCCCGGCAACCCCACTGTTCCAGCGTGACCCAGCTCGCCACTGCTGGTCGGTACACCCAGTCGGCAACAAATCGCTGTTGAATAGCTAAATAATAATTTGTTAGGTCGGGGAAATTCAGGCCTCCCCTACTCGTCTCAGCCTTTAGCCTCTGTAGTCGTAGTCTCGGTTTGTGCCCCCTCCAGATAAACTGTGTAGCCAGTCTCTCTACCCTCCTAATATCCCCTTTAACCAGGTGCATAGGGATCATTTGCATAGGATAAAGGATCCTAGGCAGGATGTTCATTTTTATTAAGTTAATTCGTCCTATCCAAGCTAAAGATAGTTGCATCCACTTCTTCATATCCGCTTCTATTACTTTTAAAAGGTGCGCGTAGTTCAGCTCTTACAAGGACCCAATTGTCCTGCCCACTTTAATACCCAGATAGGTAATTTACCAATTATTTTACCAGGTGAGACACACCAAGCTGAAAGCTTGTTTGCAGGTGCAACCTGGGAGCACAAGGAAGTTAAGTGACTTGCTCAGGGTCACACAGTATGCACCTAGGAGGCTGTAGGATTCAAACCCAGGTCTCCAGATTTGCAGCTCAGAGCCTTAACCCACTGCGCCATACTGCTTCCAATACATGATTCCCGGCCCTGTATTCCCCATTGATTATCCGTAACTTCCACTCTAGGGAAGCATAGCATTTCGGATTTATTTAAATTAATTTTATACCCCGAGAATGCGGCAAATTTTCCTATTAATCCCAACAATTCTGGCATGGATTTCTGCAGATCTCTAATGAATAACAACATATCATCTGCATATAGGGTAACCTTATGCATAGTCCTGCCTTCCCCTTTAATGCCCTGAATCTCCTGACACTGCCTTATTGCTGCTGCCAAAGGTTCTAATGCCAAAGCAAACAGCAGCAGGGATAAAGGGTACCCCTGTCATGTGCCTCGCTCCAAAGTAATTGGTGCTGAGGTTGTCCCATTAACCAAGATCCATGCCCTAGAAGCCCGGTACATCGCCTTGATCCAAGCAACATATGATCCATCCAGACCAAATTGGGCCAACACCTCGAAGAGGTATCTCCATTCTACTCTATCGAACACTTTTTCTGCATCCATGGATATAATATATGTTTTCTCCACCTCCTGCCCTGCCCGCCAGACCACATTAAGCAATCTGCGCATATTATGATATGATAGTCTTCCTTTTATGAACCCGGTCTGGTCTGGATGTATCAGGTCAGACAGGAAGTCTTCCAATCTCATCACCAGGATCTTGGCTAGAATCTTGAGGTCACAGTTTAATAACGAGATTGGTCTATATGAAGTGCATTCTGACAGTTCTTTACCTGGCTTAGGTATCAGACATATCGTAGCAGGTATCTGGAATCTGGAGCTGTCTCCCCTCCTGTTCCCCCTGAAAAACCTCGCAAAGTGTGTCTGCTAGCTGGTCCCCTAATGTTCTGTAAAATTCCAGCGGAAATCCATCAGGGCCACTCGCCTTCCCTTTTTGCATTCTGCCTATAGCTTTAATCACCTCTTCCCTTGTAATTGGTTGGTTTAGCCGATCTTTTTGGCTCACTGATAACCTGGGTAATTCTATCCCTTCCAGAAATTCCTGCATCTCCCCCCCCACCACACTCTGCTTTATATAACTGGACATAAAACCTCCGAAAGCAATCTCTCATTGCCCCTGTCTCCCTGTGTATCCTGCCTTCGCTATCCTTTATCCCCATTATCCTCGTAGGGCATTTGCCCCCCCCTCATGAGCCGTACCATCAATGGACCCGGTTTGTTAGACCACTCAAACATCTGACGTTTGGCATATTGCCACGATCTGCTGGCTTCTCCCAGCACCAGGGCATTCAGTGCCTCCCTCGTAGATGTCAACAAGTGGCCTACTGTACTCCCTTCCCCCTGAGCCACCCGCTTTTCTAAATCCTTAAGCTGCTTCTCTAGTTTCTGCCTTTTTACTTGTTTCTCTTTCCT
The DNA here is from genome assembly GCA_016271365.2 of Neoceratodus forsteri. Classification (NCBI taxonomy): domain Eukaryota; kingdom Metazoa; phylum Chordata; order Ceratodontiformes; family Ceratodontidae; genus Neoceratodus; species Neoceratodus forsteri. The sequence continues at coordinate 359,656,647 of CM057457.1, read as the reverse complement.
GACTTTGGCCATGTATGCAATTATGGAGCCTCGTAAAAAAGCCTTTCCTGCATCCCAAAACACAGATTTAGGCACTTCTGAGTTTTGATTAGTCTCTTTATAAAAGCACCACTGCTTCCACAGGTATTCCCTAAATTCTATATTGGGAAGCATATATGTAGGGAATTTCCACTGCATTAGTCCCTCTCTTAGCCCTTGCATCCTTATCTTCCCAATTACCATCGCGTGGTCTGATATGTGGATCGGGCTATGCGAGACCTCTATCAGTCTATCGTTTCATTCCCATAGGAGCAAAATATAATCTATTCTTGTCCAAATTCCGTGTGGGTTCTAGAAAAAGGTGTATTCTCTTGCCCCTTGGTTTACTGTCTTCCAACTATCTATTAAATCGAGGTCCATTACCCCTAGCCACCACTGGTTTACCATTTCTGGTCTTCTCCCTTTCCCTCCCGAGTGGTCCATACTGGGGTCTGACACACTGTTGAGGTCCCCCCTAATATCAGACCTGGAAACTACTCCCTAACCAATAGATCCAGCAGCTCAGGAAAAAATCTCGGGTCGTACACTGCGGGTGCGTATACGTTACCAATGGTGATTTGCTCGCCCCACAGTTGCCCCACTACAAAGATGTATCTGCCTTCTTTATGATCTTTTACCACTCTTCTTACTTCGAATGGCAGGCTCCTGTGCAATAGGACAGCCACCCCACGCTTCCGTGAGGAATAAGATGTCGCAAAAACTTTCCCTACCCACCCCCTAGCCAATTTTGCGTGCTCAATCTCTGATAGGTGGGTTTCCTGGAGTAGTGCAACTTGCGCGCCCTTTCTTCTGAGTGCTGTTAACAACATTGTGCGTTTGATCGGGCTCATGATCCTCGTACATTCCAGGATACCACTGTTAAGTCGTGCTTGTTATCCATATTCTATTGCATATTCTTTTCCCGCACAAGAGCCTACCATCCAGCCCCCGCATCCCTCCCCAACATTGCCCCTCAAAATCAACATGAGATGCATATAACAATAAACATTTAGAACAACAGCCATTAAACATGGTAACCATAACATCAAACCTCCTCCCCATGTATCGAATACAACCTTTCCCCCTACTTTCCCTATCTTTCCTCCCCGGTTTATCTCCCCAACGAAGTAACCCCCCGTGTTCTTTTTTTCCATCTCCTCTTTCCTTCTAGTCCTTCCCCCAGTCCCCCTAACTGACAATAAATGCGCTTCCGCATGAGTGCCTATAAACCTACTATCGACGCCTGTGTCACGCCCCCACACTGCCTTCATTGTCTATTAAGCATTATATTAGAGAAAGTACCAAATGACACTTGTTATATGGCATGCTTAAGAAAGAGTTCAAATTTGTGTTCGCTCCCCTCCTATTATCGCTGCCCTGTGCTACCCCTCCTCCCTTACCCCTAATCATGACCGACTATGTGTGGTCCCTAGTGGGTTTTACCTCATACCCAGCCCCTTAATACATCACCTCAGGGCATCCCTCAGATGGCTTCTCCATTTTGCTCCCCAGTTTCTTTTCCCACTTGGCCCTTCCTTTCCGCTGAAATGCATTATAATGTCCCATTCACACAGGCCCGCCTTCGCGAGGGTAGGAGGTTAGGCCGCGCTTCCAACATACACGCTAGGCCCCCCCCCCCCGCAAGTGAGCCATCCTCTTCGCTGTCCTCATGGGCTTCCAACTACTGTTCTTTTCTTCACCACCTGAGGCTATCCCGATAGAACATCCAGTCCTGTCCGCTGTGGGTCCACGCATCTGCCCCGCTCTCATCGTGTAGGGGTCTCCAGGCCAGCCTCCCAAGTTTCAGTCGGATAATAAGCTGTCCTCACATTCTTATCTTAGCTGCCCCCACAACAGAAACAGAAACAAGGGGGGGGGCAACTACAACACAGGGTAGTCTTAACTTGGATACTGTAACGATAACCAATTCAACATTCGGCTATTAACGGGCTTTCCCCACCTCCTCATTTGCCCAGCTTCTTCTGCAGATCTGCCACGAACACTTCTGCCTTGTTAATCTCCCAGAAGGAATATGTCACGCCCTCGTGTTTTATTTTCAGCACTGCAGGATAGACCATAAAATTCTCCACTTTAAGGTTCCTCAATTGAGTCATTAGCAGATTGAACGCTTTTCTCTTTTGTAATAGTCGCAAGGAGTAATCCGGGGACAGAAATAGCCGTGACCCCTCGTATTCCAACCTGCCTTTCTCTCTATAGGCTCTCATAACCATCTCTCTGTCCTGAAAAGCATGGAAGCGCATGATTATCTGTCGCGGCAGTTGGTCTCCTGAGGGCCGTGGCATTACGGCCTCGATGAGTCTGCCTCCAGCTTAATGTCTCTAGATTTTAACTTGAACACCAAGCAGCTCCGGGAGTACACGGGCGCAAACCCCAGCACATCCCCTTTCTCTGCTCCTTCTGGTAAGCCTCTCAGCCTGAGGTTAAGCCGCCGATGGTAATTTTCTTGGTAGTCCATTGCGTCCCTTAATTCCTCCAACTCCTTCTGCAATTGCGTGATTTGCCTTGGTGTCTCAGAGTGTTCGTCTTCCAGCCGGGAAATCCTGTCTTCAGCCTCCTCTAATCTGTTTGAGTGAGCTGCCTGCTGCTCGAGTACTTCCTGGAGCTTCAGATCGATTTTTTTCTTCCAGTTTCAGTAGTCTAGGTTCTAGCGCAGCAAGCACCTGGCCTGTGACTTCTCGGCCCAGCGCTCCTATCTCTGCTGCAGACAGGGAAATTCTGCCCGTGCTTTCGCCTGACATGGAGGCCGTGGGGACATTGGGAACAGTCGCTTTCTTCCCCGTTTTCCTCACGACATGCTGACTCTTCCCAGCCGTGGGCACCAGATATTCCTCCATAACTCTCTCCCATACAGTTTCTTTCCATCAACAGACCGCAAAATCAACTCTCTCCTTCTCTAATTTTACTTTTAAATGGCTAATGGCCTGGAGCTGCGCCTACACATGCCTGTCTCTGCTAGCCCATTAGGCCCCCCCAATTTATCCCTTTCAAGTACTTGAAGATCCCAATCATGTCACCTCTCTGTCTCTCTCTCTCTCCTGTCTTCCAGGGAGTACATGTTCAGTGCCCTCAATCTCTCCTCATATGCCTTATTCTGCTGACCAGCTATCATTTTTGTAGCCCTCCTCTGGACCTTCTCCAGCAGGTTAATGTCCTTATTGAGGTGTGGGCACCAGTACTGAACTTCATACTCTAAATGCAGCCTTACTAGTGACCTGTTCAAGGGCAGTATGACCTCCTCTCTCCTACTACTGATCCCCCTAGATATGCATCCCAGCATCTTGTTTGCTGTTGCTGCTGCTTTCTTGCTTTGCATGGAGTGCTTCAGATCACTAGTGATCATCACTTCCAGGTCCTTCTCCGGTGATGCAGATACTGAAACGCCACCCAGGTAGTGCTCTGTCCTGGTATTCTTGGTTCCAATATGCATAACTTTGCATTTCTTGGCATTGAAGCCAAGCTGCCAGATCCTGGACCACCTTCCCAGCTTTTCAAGATCTTTCTATTGGTCCTATATCCTTTCAGCTGTGTCCACTCTCCGACAGAGCTTGGTGTCATCTACGTATAGGCACATTTTGCCCTTCGTGCCATCTCCAGTGTCACTGATGAAGACATTGAACAACACTGGCTCCAGCATAGAGCCCTGCAGGACCCCAGTGGTTACCTCTCTGGTGCCTGATAACTCTGCCCCCCCACAACCACCCTCTGGATTCTGTCCCTCAGCCAGTTTTCCACCCATCTAGCCATCTTTTCCCCAACGCTGAGATCCACCAACTTCCTGAGCAACCTTTTGTGGGGCACCGAGTCAAAGGCCTTGCTGTAATCAACATAGAGGATGACTGCCGCTTGGCCCCTGTCTAGTGTCTTAGTGACACAAAGAAGTCAGTCAGATTTGTTTGACACAATTCCCCCAATGAACCTATGCTGCCTCACATCCTGGAGAACATGCTCCTCTAAATAACCTACCAACATTTCCTTTAGTATGGTCTCCATGAGCTTGCCCAAAATGGAGGTCAGACTGACTGGTCTGTAATTCCCTGGGTTATCCTTGGGACTGCTTTTGTGGAAGGGCACTACATGTGCTGTTCTCCAGTCCTGCAGTACCATGCCTGACTCTAGTGAACTATTAAATAGGTCTGCCTGCAGCCCTGCCAGTTCCTCAGTCAGTTCTTTTAGTACCCTTGGATGTACTCTGTCAGGGTCTGGTGATTTGTCTACCTTCACTGCCAGAAGTCCTCCCTCACTCTGTCCTCCTCTATCATTACATATGTGCCCCCCCGCTCCTCTTTTCCCTCCTGAAGGTACTGATCATTCTTTCTCCCTGGTGAAGATGGAACAGAAGTATTCATTTAGTATCTCTGCTTTTCCTCGATTATCCTCCACCCACTCCACCCCTTTCTTAAGCCTAACAATCCCTTCCTTCTTGTCCTATTTCTCACTTATATATCGAAAGAAAGCCTTCTCCCCTCTTCTTAATTCCTTCAGCAATCTGTAGCTTCTCCTGTGCCTTTGCTTCCTGGACTTCCTTACTTGCCTCACTAGCCAACCCTGGGTAATTTTCCCTATCCACCTCTTTCCTGGTCTTCCTGAATTTTCTATAGGCCAACTTCTTTTCCCTTTCTGCCTGAGCAACCCCAAAACTGAACCAGCTAGGTGCTTTGGTCCTTGTGTTCTTCCCCCTGAGCCTAATGCACTCATCTGTGGCAATCAATATTCCTTCCTTAATTATGGACCACCTTTGGTCCACCCCCATATCTGTTCTGATACCAGGCAGATGGCTCCTTAGCACTTCGCCCATTTTCCTGAAGTCTGCCCCCAAATCCAAGATTCTGGTCTTAGTCAGGATGCGTTCCATGCCTATATCCAACTGGAACCACACTGTGCAATGGTCACTTCCACCCAGTGACTTCTACCACTATTTACTGTACATGCTCCCCATTTGTAAGCACCAGATCAAGAATTGCCTCAGATCTTGTTGGTTCAGTGATGCCCTGAGTCAGGAACCCACTCTGCAGTCCTTCCAGGATCACCTGACTCCTAGCAAATGTTGTGGATGTTATGCCACAGTCCACCTTGGGCAGGTTGAAGTCCCCTACAATTGCCACCTCTCCTTCCCCTGCAGCTTCAAATATTTGTGAGCTCAGTTCCCTGTCCCTCTCCTCATTCTGACTGGGTGGTGGTAAACCACCCCTAGCCTCACCTTTCTCCCTGTATTGGACCTTAACTGAAACCATAATGCCTCCACCTCCCTTTCCTCAGCCTCCTCCTTCATGCAAGTTATTCTCTCTTTGATATAAACTGCCACCCTTCCCCCCCTTCCCGACTACCCTGTCCCTCCTGTGTAGTTTATAGCCAGCGATCACAAGGTCCCAGCCAAGGTGTGATGTTGCCCAAGTCTTGGTTACTGCAGCTATGTCCACCCTCCTGCTAATAGTGCCTGCAGGTCATCCATCTTGTTTCCAAGACTCTGCGCATTCAGAGACACCACCCTTCACCTAAAATCTGACCTTCCTTCTCTTCCCTCTATTCACATTTATTCCCTCTGTTTGCACACCTCCAAGTACCCTTATGTGTTCCTCACCCCTCCATCCTTTGCTGTATTCTTGCCCCTTTCTCCTCCTCCATCCAGACCTGTTCCATTCTGGGGAAGGGAGGTTCACTGACCTCCTCCTTTTGGAGTCTGTGGGCCTGGATGCCCACTGCCCCCCTTCAGTAGTTTAAGTGTAGTGGTTATGTATTTCCCCAGTTTGTCCCTGAGTACCCTCAAATCCTTCCTACTGAGGTGTAGCCTGTCTGGTGAAAAAGAGTGAAAAAAGAACAACATGTACCACTCCTAGAACTGCTGTTGCAGGTGAGTAACCCGTGTTTTCTGGGCAACACTATGTCCATCTAAAGAAAAGGGGCTGTCATATGCAAATGTTGCTATTATGAACTAGTTTCTGAAGCAGCCTTGAATTGGGCCTATGATAACGTAGCTTTAACAACAGACAAAAAGTACTAATGTAAATGAAAGTCAAATATATCAAGTGGATGGGGTGCTGTTGAGCTATTTCCAGATACACACGTTTGTGAGGAGCTCCTTGGTATGAAAGCTGAGAGACACTCTAAAAACACACAAAAGTATTGTTTTTGTTTCTTATCATTAAAAAATGCAGTGTGGTTGAGCGGTCTTCTGCAGCTAAAAATATGGAGGAGTTTGTTTCCCCGAAGTTTACCGAGAGAGGTGCTCGGTCCGAGGTCCTTTGGGACAGCTCAGCGCAGAAGGAGCAGGGAACTCTCCTGTCTTGCTCGCTCACTCAGAACCGGGCGGTAAATCCAAAGCTGCAACAAAACCAGCTTTGGCATTGATACAAGTCCTGCTGTCAGACTTTCAATCAGAAGTGAGACAGTCTACTACATGGACAGAGTCTGCTTTAGGAGAACTCTCCTCTAGATGTGCAGTTATTGAGAACAGACTAGAGGGCACAGAAAAAGCTGTACAAACTAACGAGAAAGAAAGGCAGTCTCAGCTAGAACCCTTACTTTAGAAGGGGCAGTTAATGCAGCACTACACAAGCAGTTAGCACAAGCTGCTAGGATGGAGTGTTTGGAGAACAATCTTTTGAGATATAATTTGTGGCTTGTTGGATTCCCTGGCAGTATACCAAATAATGAACCGAAAGAGGCAGTGGAGGTGGCGCTTAAAGCTGTTTTTTCTTTGGAATCCTCTTTTACTTTGGAATCTATATTTCATCCCTTACGCTCTTTGGAGGAACTAGAGGTCAGAGAATCATCTGCAAGATGCATTATTATTTAATTCCAAACATTACTTGAAAGAAACAGGATCCTCCAAATGGCTAGACAGAAGAAAAATATCATTTACGAGGGAACTGACTTTAAATTGTCTGTTGGAAGCTGAGAAACGTGCTGCAAAGAATAAACTACAACTCCATTTAGGACCTGGAAACCTGAATAAGGCATAATACTGCCGAGCACTTGGTAAGAAGGGGAGCTACGCTTTCTACAAAAAGTTTTATTTTTATTTTTTCTTATTGGCATTAGCAGAGAATTGCAGGATTCCATTAAAAGTGTAGTAATTTTATAACCAGAGGGAGTGAGATGCAACTGAATTTGCTTGAGTGCTGGGGTTGAGACCTAGGATTTGGAAGGATATTTTTGTAACATTTTAAGTGTCCTGCTGGCTGAGAAGTTAAGTTTTTATCCCTGGTTTCACTGAAAGGTTTTGTGTATTTGGAATCAGACATAGCAGTCTGCCTGCATTGAAAGGCCTGTTTATATCACAGGTGTCACTAGTCAATCAATTGGCTCTGGGTGGGGTTTCATCACTGTGCTTGTCTTAGGCATCCTTCACAGTTAGAAGCCAGTCACACTGACTTTAAATTGTCTGTTGGAAGCTGAGAAATGTACTGCAAAGAACAAACTACAACTCCATTTAGGACCTGGAAACCTGATTAAGGCATAATACTGCAGAGCACTTGGTAAGAAGGGGAGCTACGCTTTGTACAAGAAGTTTTATTTTTATTTTTCCTTATTGGCATTAAGCAGAGAATTGCAGGATTCCATTAAAAGTGTAGTAATTTTATAACCAGAGGGAGTGAGATACAACTGAGTTTGCTTGAGTGCTGGGGTTGAGACCTAGGATTTGGAAGGATATTTTTGTAACATTTTAAGTGTCCTGCTGTCTGAGGATTGAGTTCATTTTTATCCCTAGACTCAGTAGAGTGGTTTGTGTTGGAGCTGTGGTCTAGTAAATTGTGGTGTTAGTTGTATTACTATAAAGGACAGTACTCACCAGGGTAGTGGAGCAGTTGTGTATTTGATTGTTTCTAACAGTCACCAGTGGCTGTGCACTACCCACCCACCCTCCCCATCCCCACCCCCAGGCATGGCATTTCCTATAGCCACAGTTCTGACATCACTTCCTCAACAGGTCTTGGGGCAGAACTGTCATATTCCTAATAACCCTGCAACGTGCATGAAGAGTAGGTACACAAAACAAATAATAAAATACATATATATATAATTACATATTGTATATAAAGGAGCAGGACATGTGGGAGTGGTGTAATGCACTTGTTGTAAGCAAGAAGCTCGGGAGACATTCTGAAACTGCGCTGGTTGTCCCATTTGCAGGCAAACTGTCAGCTCTGAGAGAGAGGTTGCCCACCTCCAGGCTGAACTAGCAAGGACTAAGGAGGCCTCCCTCCCAAAGAGCACCACTGCCACAACCACTGAGTCAGAGGTTTCGGAGTATGAAGAGCAGTTGGACCACAGTGGGTTCTGGGAGGGTGCGGGTGGTGGACCAGAAGCAAAGCCCCCTAGTTGTACCTCTGCACAAATCATATGCCATTCTGGCAGAGCAAGTTTCCTCTATGATGGCACCCTCAGTGGAGACCCAGAAGAATGCTGAGGACATCCACAAGGGAGACCCACAAAAGGGTGGCAAGGGACACCACAGAGGAAGGAAACAGCTACTGATAGGGGACTCAATTGTTAGGGGGGTAGAACTGGGGAAGGGAGAGAAGGAAGTAAGCTGCCTTCCTGGTACCATGGCTTGGAGGGACAAGAAGCGAATCCTCACAATTGCAGAAGCAGCATCACAGGAGAGAAAACTAGATATCATTGTCCACCTTGGGACAAATGACCTAGCTAGGCATGGGATCAGTGCAGTGCAGAATGAATTTGTGGAGTTGGGGAGGGGCTTCAGACGGGTAGCAAGCACAGTAACCTTCTCAGAGGTGCTACCAGTCCATGGCAGGAGTGAGGTTAGGTACTGCACACTACTATGCAGTTTAATGAATGGTTGCAAAACTGGTGCAGAGCACAGGGCTTTGCTTCATTGGGGACTGGGGTCCACCTGAGAGATAAAGGTCTATACTGGTATGATGGTCTGCATTTGTCCACAAAGGGGACCAAGCTCCTAGGTGACAGGTTTAAATGCTTCCTTGGCAAGCTTTTAAACTAGATAAGGGGGGAGGTACTGATCAAAGGCAGGAAAAGTCAAGCCTCCCCCCACAAAACATGGCAGGTAGTAGGGTAAACACTGAGGTACAGAGCTCAACACAGGGCAGGATGGGGGGTAAATGGTAAAATAGACAAGAGCAATAAGAGCAGGGATGGGGAAAAAAGGATAAAGCCAACATTAAAGGGAGGGCAATGACTACCAATGCCCATAGTCTGGGAAACAAGCTTGAGCTAGTAGCTTTGATGGAAGATGAATATTGATATTGTGGCAGTCACAGAAACATGGTACACCGAGAACCATGACTGGGACAAGTCAACATACCAGGGTATACAATCTACATAACGGACAGGGAAGGTAAAGAGGAGGTGGAGTAGCTCTACATAAGGGAAGGGATCAAAGCTACAGAACTAAAAAGTAAAGGGGAGGACAAGAGGCACCTGGGTCACCTTTGAGATGGGAATGGCATCGCAATCAAGACAGGGGTTGTATACAGTCCCTCGCCTCAAGGGAGGAAATGGACAAGAAATGATAGAGGACATTCTCAAATGGCTAAAAAGGGAGATACTGTTGATGGGGACCTGAATATGCCAGATGTTAACTGAGGACATGTACTGCAGCCACATCCAAGAGCAGGGTCATTCTTGATGCCCTGCAGGGGCAGACCTAGACAGCTAGTGCTGGAACCCACCCAGGAGGGAGCAGTACTAGACCTGATACCTCAAATGGAGAGAGGATCACAAATTTAGAAGTCAGTAGACATCTGGGAACAAGTTACCACTGCACAGTGTGTTCACAATGAGCACAACCATGGAGATAAGCCATACAAAACAAGGATACTGGACTTTAGAAGGGCTGACTTTGGCAAAATGGGTGAACACCTGAAGAATGCACTAGCAAATGGCCAAATAGGAGGGGTGGAAGAACAATGGAGAAAAATCAAAACTGCCATCATAGAGGCAACAAGTCTTTGTATAAAACAAATAAAGAAAACAAAGCGGAGTAAAAAACCACTATGATTCTCAAAAGAGGTGGCAGGGAAGGTTAAGGAGAAAAAGGCTACATTCAAAAAGTATAAGGAATCACAGAAGGAGCACGACAGGGAACTGTATCAATTAAAGCAGAAAGTAGTAGGAAAGGCAGTCAGAATAGCAAAGGCACAAACTGAGGAAAAAATAGCCAACTCTGTTAAAAAGGGGGATAAAACCTTTTATAGGTACATTAGGGAGCATAGAAAGGTTAAGGGAGGGATAGTGAAGATTAATAAAGGAGAGGGAAGGTGGGCAGAGGGAGACAGTGAAAAGGCAGAGATACTGAATGAATACTTTTGCTCAGTATTCACAATAGAAGATGAGGAGCAGTTACCTAAACCAGACAATAGAAGCACTCTGGGTAGGGGGTTGACACCAGTCCATTCACAGAAGAAAGAGTCCTGAAAGAACTCCTAAAACTCAAGGTGGACAAAGCAATGGGGCCTGATGGGATTCACCCTAGAATCCTAAAAGAACTAAGGGAGGACCTAGTGACACCACTGACCACACTTTTTAACAAATCATGGGAGGATGGGGTGGTACCTGAGGACTGGGGAGGGCAGATGTGATTCCCCTTCACAAAAGTGGGAGCAAGGCAGAAGCAGGAAACTACAGACCTGTTAGTTTGACCTCAGTGGTGAGGAAAATGATGGAATCACTTCTGAAAGAAATAATTGTTCAGTACCTAGAGGCAGCGGGCACAGGACCCAAAAGCAGCATGGATTCACAGCAGGAAGGTCATGTCAGACAAATCTAATTGATTTCTTTGACTGGGTGACCAAAGTAATAGACCAGGGAGGGCTGTGGATATGGCCTACCTAGACTTTAGCAAGGCATTTGACACAGTCCTGCACAAAAGATTAATAATCAAGTTAGCCAGCCTGGGAGTGGGTCTCAGGTGGTAGCCTGGGTAGCAAACTGGCTGCACAACAGGACACAGAAGGTAATAGTGAATGGAACACATTCTGAAGAAAGGGGGGTTACTAGTGGAGTACCTCAGGGCTCAGTACTGGGTCCAGTCCTCTTTAACGTCTCTATAGGTGACATTATACATAGATACATAGACAGTGTCAGCAGATAAGGGCCTATGGCCCACCCAGTCTGCCCATTTGAGCTTGTAAGTTCAGTTTGTTTTCCTAGAAGTCTGTTTCCCCTTACCCCTGACCTCTAGAATTCCTTTATGTCTATCCCATGCATTCTTAAATCCCGTGATTGTTTCAGCCCCCACCACTTCCTCTGGCAGGGTGTTCCACTTGTCCACCACCCGTTCTGTGAAGAAATTCTTTCTCATGTTTCCTCTGAATTGTCCTCCCTCCAACTTCATCCCATGCCCTCTAGTACTACATTGTAGAGGGTCTGGAAGGAAAGTTATGCCTCTTTGGAGATGACACAAGATCTGTAACAGAGTTGATACACAAGGGGGGGTAGAAAGGATGAGAAGGGACTTGGCAAGGTTGGAGGAATGGTCAGACATATGGCAACTTAGATTCAATGCAAAGAAGTGCAAAGTAATGCACCTGGGAAATAAAAATCCAGGAGAAGAGTACACAATAGCAGGGGAGGTACTAACAACAACAATAATGGAAAGGGATCTGGGTGTAGTCATATCAGATGACCTAAAGGTGGGTAAGCAATGTGAGAAGTCAGTAAGGAGAGCCAGGGGATACTGGGATGCATAGGGAGGGGCACCACAAGTAGAAAAAGGGAAGTGGTTATCCCTCTGTACAGACAGTTGGTGGGACCTCATCTGGAGTACTGCGTGCAGTTTTGGAGACCTCATCTATGCAAGGACATAGACAGGATGGAAGCAGTCCAGAGGAGGGCAACTAAAATGGTGCAGGGTCTACATCAGAAACCACATGAAGAGAGACTGAGAGAGCTTAATATGTATACCCTTGATGAAAGGAGGGAGAGGGGGGACATGATAGAAACTTTTAAGTACTTCTAGAGAATCAACAAAGTCCAGGAGGGTAGCATCTTTCAGAAAAAGAGATGTGTAAGAACAAGGGGGCACAATTTAAAGTTGGAGGGGGGACGGCTCTGGGGTGATGTGGGGAAATTATTTTTCACGGAGAGAGTGGTGGACGCATGGAACCACCTTCCTGGAGAGGTTGTGTGGTCTAAAATAGTGGGGAATTCAAACAAGCATGGGACAGACATAAGGCAATTATAGTGGGGGGTTGCAGGAAGTAGGCTGTTTGGTTAACTAGAATCTGCAACTTATCCAATAGGTAGGGAAATGGGCAGACTGGGTGGGCCAAGTGGTCCTTATCTGCCGTCAAAGTCTATGTTTCTATGTTATTTCATGATATTTGGGGGCAGTATTACAACTACTTCCAGAAGGTTTTCATTACAGACTTCAGAGTTCTATCTCAGGAGATGCTGAGTTATGGTAAATTAATACATTTTTATGATTATGTGAAAAGGAGGTTGATGGACACTGCTCTGGTAGACTTCATAGATTCATTCTCAAGTGGACTGGCATTGGGGAGTTTGTTGGAGCTGTATTTGTCAACCTCTCAAAAGCCTTTGATTTGGTTGAATTACAGCAGTTTTATGGATTGGCTCATGCTGGTTGGTATGTCTGACCCAATAAAAATTTGGATGATCTCATATCTGACAGACCACACTTAGCAGGTTTGTGTGGGTGATGCACTGTCTGAAAGGGGGGATCTTCTGGGGTGTCCCCAGGGCTTGATCCTGGTTCCCCTTTCATTCCTAATTTATATAAATCCTTTGCCACAGTTAATTGAAAGGTGTAAGATCCATCTGTATGCAGATGACATGGCCCCGATAGCTGGAGCAAAAGACAAACTAGAATTACAGGAAATTTTGCAACTTGACTTTAATATGAACATATGAAGAAGCCAGCAGAAGAAGGCCATTTAGTCTATTAAGTCTGCTCGTGTTGCAGGGTTCACAGCTTGAGCTACTGTCCCTGCCCCCTCTCCCCACTCCTCCCATCCTCCCTACCTATGACCCTTACCTTCCCCCTATACCTGTCCCAGCATCTCTTAATGCTGCCCACTTTCTTCAATGAGATTCTGTCTTCTGGCGGCGCATTCCAAGTGTCCACCACCCTCTCTGTGAAGAAGTGCTTTCTGACCTCCTTCCTAAACCTCCCACCCACCAGCTTAAGGCTATGCCCCACCTCATGTTATGGTTGCCACTCAGCTTACAGAGACTGTCCTTATCAACCTTATTTATCCTTTTCAAGTATTTGAAGGTTCCAATCATGTCCCCTCTCTCTCTTTCCTGTCTTCCAGGGCATACATGTTCAGTGCCCTCAACCTCTCCTTGTATACCTTACCCTGCTGACCAACTATCATTTTTGTAGCCCTCCTCTGGACCTTCTCCAGTAGGTTAATGTCCTTTTTGAGGTGTGGGCACCAGTACTGGACTCCATACTTTAGATGTATCCTTACCAGTGACTTGTACAAGGGCAGTATAACCTCCTCTCTCCTACTACTGATCTCCCTAGATATGCATCCCAGCATCTTGTTTGCCTTTGCTGCTGCTTTCTTGCACTGTGTGGAGTGCTTCAGGTCTTTAGTGATCATCACTCCCATGTCCTTCTCCTCCTCTGATGCAGACACTTGGACTCCACCTAGGTAGTACTCTGTCCTAGGATTCTTGACTCCAGTATGCATAACTTTGCATTTCTTGGCATTGAAGCCAAGCTGCCAGATCCTGGACCACTCCCTAGCTTTACTAGATCTTCATGTAGGTCCTGTATCCTTCAGCTGTGTCCACTCTCCCACAGAGCTTGGTGTCATCCATGAATAGGCACATTTTGCCCTTAATTCCATCTCCAATGTCATTGATGAAGACATTGAACAACACCAGCCCCAGCACAGAGCCCTGCGGGACCCCATTGTTTACCTGCCTTGTGCCAGATAACTCTACCCCCCCAACCATCCTCTGGGTTCTGTCCTTCAGCCAGTTTTCCACCTATCTGGCCATCTTTTCCCTAGTCCCGAGATCCACCAACTTCCTGATCAACCTTTTGTGGGGCACAGAGTCAAAGGCCTTGCTGAAATCAAGATGGATGATGTCTACTGCTTGGCTCCTGTCTACTGTCCTAGTGACACAGTCAAAGAAGTCAATCAGATTTGTTTAACACGATCCCCCCCCCCCATGAACCATTGCTGCCTCACATCCTGGAGACCATGATCCTCTAGATATTCCACCAACCTTTCCTTTAGTTTGGTCTCCATGAGCTTGCCCACAATGGAGGTAGGACTGACTGGTCTGTAATTCCCTGGGTCATCCTTGGGACCACTGTTGTGGAGTGGCACTACATGTGTTGTTCTCCTGTCCTGCAGTACTTCACCTCTCTCTAGTGAACTATTAAATAGGTCTGCCAGTGGCCCTGCCAGCTCTTCAGCCAGTTCCTTTAGTACCCATTGGATGTACTCCATCTAGGCCTGGTGATTTGTCCATTTTCAGTGCCAGCAGCCCCTCCCTCACTCTATCCTCCTCTATCACTACATCTGTATTCCCCCTCCCCCCATGCTCCTTTTATCCCTTCTGAAGGCACTGATCCATCCTTCTCCCTGGTGAAGACAGAACAGAAGTATTCATTTAGTATCTCCTTTTCCCCATTAACCACCACCCACTCCACCCCTTTCTTAAGCATAACAATCCCTTCCTTCTTGTCCCTTTTCTCACTTATATAGCAAAAGAAAGCCTTCTTCCCTTCTTAATTCATACAATAATAATCTACATTGCTGGTTATTGGCCTCCAAAATGGTTTTAAGTAGGAAAAAGATTCAAGTTATGTTATTTAAAATGAGAGGCTCAACAAAGATACATGACCAAGTTCTTAATATTGTTACCTAGAGAAACATGCATTTGAAGAAGTGGTATCGTATAAATATTTGGGGATGCATTTAGATAACAGACTTGCCTTTGAGGGGCACATAGCCTGCACTGTGGGAAAAGGGAATGTCATACTGGGGGCTCCCCATAGAAAAGTTTCTTTTCTGTCTAAAGAGGACAGAAATAAAATAGCACAACAACTACTTTTACCAGTACTAGAATATGGTAGTATGGTAGAATGTGGTGCCCACACCTCAAAAAGGACATTAACCTGCTGGAGAAGGTACAGAGGGGGCTACAAAGATGATAGCTGGTCAGCAGGGCAAGGCATACAAGAAGAGGTTGAGGGCACTGAACATGTACTCTCTGGAAGACAGGCGAGAGAGAGAGGGGACATGATTGGGACATTCAAGTACTTGAAAGGGATAAATAATCTTGATAAGGAGAGTCTCTTTAAGCTGAGTGGCAACCATATCACAAGGGAAAACAGTCTTAAGCTGGAGGGTGGGAGGTTTAGGAGGGAGGTCAGAAAGCACTTCTTCACAGAGAGGATGGTGGACACTTGGAATGCGCTGCCAGAAGAGGTCATCTCATTGAAGACAGTGGGCAGCTTTAAGAGGGCTAGGATAGGCATGGGGGAAGGTAAGAATCATGGGTAGGGAGGATGGGAGGAGTGGGGAGGGAGGGCAGGGACATTAGCTCAAGCTGTGGACCCTGCAGTACGAGCAGACTTGATAGACCAAATGACCTTCTTCTGCTGGATTCTTCGTATGTACCATTTATCAACATGCTACAAAAACTTCCCTAGACAAGCCAGGTAAAGTGTTTTACAAGATAGACCAATTTGTCCTAAAATGTCACTTTAACACACATCACTGTAGTCTATTGCAACAGTTAAATTGGGACTCTCTTGAAGAAAGAAAAGATTGGATCAAAAGCATACGTGGAATTTGAAGGGGGGAATGCAGCTAGAACAAAGCATGCACAGAAACCAAATAATAAGTACCCTCTGAGGG
Organism: Neoceratodus forsteri; assembly: GCA_016271365.2. Classification (NCBI taxonomy): domain Eukaryota; kingdom Metazoa; phylum Chordata; order Ceratodontiformes; family Ceratodontidae; genus Neoceratodus; species Neoceratodus forsteri. Next base: position 359,640,781 of record CM057457.1, on the reverse strand, counting down.
ATTTAAAAAATAGATGCTTAAGAATACCCTTTGTCAAGGCACTATCTCCCCAAAATATAGAATGAATTAAACCCAGGGGTTAGAAATGCAACAAATGTAGGACGGTTTAGATTGGGCATAGCGACTATGTGGAAAGCCACTTGTCACTGCCTAGGACAGTAAATGGTTTTATTAGGTATTTGGTGGAAATGGATGGGCGTAAAAAATGGGAAGGCTTCTTTTTAATTCTGTTATTAGTTTATGTATATAAACTTCACGTATTTCCCCTTTCTAAGTTATATGGATATCTTATTCAACCTTGCATTTTTTAGACTCTAGTGAAGGAAATACTGTCCCATAATGTACCATAGAAACAATCTTCTGTTTTTGAATTCATATCAAAAAAAGATCCACTGCCTTTGTAGTGTATTAATTTCTTTGTTAAATGTGCTTTATACGTATCTAATATTGATCTAATTGTAAGTCTTTTTGTCCTCTCTGAAACATATGTCAAGATTCTATACATTTTTATCCTATGAAACCATTTGCCTACACAGGACAACTTTGTAAAACAGGGCCTCACAGTACTAAATGTTTATCTCTTGTTTAAAAATAAAGGTTTTTATCTATCTGTCTGTCTGTCTATCGATCTATCTATCCTGATGACATTCTATGAAATGTCACACAATTTCATTAAATGTCATCAACATTCCAGGAGTTTGGATTGTTCTTATTCCACACAGCTGTACTTGTATCTGTCACTGTAAATATCTGCAGCTAATGAGTATTTCTTAAAAAAGAGCTTAAGTTTTGGGAGAGTGCCCCAGAGCAAAATCAAAAACTGGAGAAGAAACTCATAAAATCAGTAAAACGGAGAAAAGAGCAAGTTGCCTGGCTTTATACTTTATTAGTTAAGAGATCCTCAAAAGTGCACAAAAAAGTAAGAGACAAGTGGAACACATATATGCACACGTAGCACTTTGACAATCAGTGGGTTACAGTTCTTTCGACAATTTCTTACTATAAAACTTCTAGAGACGAGACTGTTCAGTATAAAATTATCAGTAGAGCATATCTCACTGCCTATAAACTATAGTAAAGTTAGCTATTAATTCTAAATGTTGGCACTATGTGAAATTGGCATATGCCCATCAGATGTTTTTGGAATGTGAATTACTCAGGTGGTGGTGGAAAAAGACGCTGAGTACCCTCAGGAAGTTAGACACATAGTTACAAAGCATAGATTGTACAAGTGTGATACTAGAAACTTTTAACAAAAGTTTTTTTCTAAATCACAAAAATTAGTGATGTTGGCTACAATTATGGCAACTAAACACATTATTTTAAAAGACTGGAAAGAATATAACAAAGACTTAAAATGTCCTGATAAAGAATGTTTAGGGTGAATATTTTCATTGATTTTTGACCAGTGCTTTTTTTCCCAACCACTGCAAATTACTAGGTGTTTTATTTATTTATTTAGTTCATGAATCGGATTTACAACCTTTGAGTCATAGACTCATTTACAAAGGCACCTCGTCGCAGGGAGGGTAACAGCAGCGGTGTGGTGAGACAGGGTGAGACAAACAGGTGCGATACATTCATTATACATTGCCTAAACATGGGCAGTGTCTGATGGTACAAGACAAAATCATAGGTAGGACCTAGCTGGTCATGCAGGCAAAGGCCTATACATAGTTTAACACATAGGTAGATTTCCATGGTATAGCTTTGCAATACTAATGCCACAGACTGGAACTTTGAACTATGTTTTGCTGATTCATAGACTGTATTGTGTATCTTTTTCACTTTTTATGGAATTATTCAATGGTAATTATCTGGTCTCTTTATCAAGTGCATATTTATGTATCAACTTATCATTTTAAGCATATGTAAGTACCAGTTAGCTTTTTACAACACTTTTATGTGCCCAATTAAAAAAAAAAATTAAATTATTATTTAACAAAACAGGGCTACGAGCTGTGCTGTTAGTTGGCAACCCTCATTAGCATACCCTGCACTCTGGAAGTCGCTTGGTGTGTGTGAGATGATGGTAGGCAGTTTGGCAACATGACGGTCGGCAAGGGTCATTCAGAATAATAACAAACTAAGAAAGGCAACATCTAACAGCTGAAACTGAAGCGGGTACTTCTACTTAAAATTTACTTTAATGCAAAAGCCTTAATCATACATTTCTGCAGCAACTGCTGCCCTTTCTGATTCACCAGGGATTCCCTTTGGGCGGTGAGCATTACATGTTAGGTGTAGGGCAACTCTCTCTCTCTCTGTCTTCCCAGACAGCAGGTGGTACCTGGGACAGCCCCTCACTCAGACTACAAGCAACATGAACTCAGAAGAGGCTGTACCTATATGCTGATGGGTGCAAACTGAGGTCTGTGGTTCAACTGGTTTCCCCCATTCAGACCATTTGGAACCAGTTGAACCAGAAGTCTGCCTAAAAGTTCACCACTGTCTGAAAGAATCAAATACCCAAAGTGCTTGATATTAGATGTTTTTTGTAGAACCAAACTTGCAGCCTTAGTTATATCTGTATTCTTGTCATAATAGCAATGTGGAAAACCTGAGACCATTCTCAAACCAAGACTCCCAGATGGCAGTGCTGGGTTTTATGTCTGTATCATTGGTATAATACTCAAGTGGGAAAACTGAGTGTTCTGAAACTCTGATCTACCCAGTTGCAGTGTAGGGGGGTTGTACCTGTATCACGGGGCTACCTTTGTTCTCTTAACAGAAGCAGAATTTCCAGTCCAAAACAATTATGTGACATTAATTGTCAAAGATGAAGAGCCCTTGATATTGGAGTCAGGGAACAGGAATGAGACCCTACACCAGCAGCCTCCTGAAGAAAGCACCATCAACAGTAAGTCAATGGCTTGGTACATGTTATATGTAGGCTAGATGCTGAGAAGCCCTGATAAACCCAGAGTGGGGAACCTGAGTCTGTTCTCGGAATTGGAACTCCCAAGTGGCGGTGCAGGGTGTAATGCATGTAACATTGGTATTATACTGTGATGTCTCGAGGAGGGATATAAACAGTACTGTGAGTAATTTACCCTTCTTGACTGTCACAATTTTGACTGCCAGTGTCTGAACACTATTCCTGGAGAAGAGTTATGGAAGGACACATCCCTGTAGTCAGTCAGTTAGATAGATGGCACATCCTTCCCCCTTTCCCCAGTCTGTCTTCCGTGGAGAGCGTGTACCCATTTAAGGTGATAGAGTCTGATATTTTGGGGGACAACCAGGTTACCACCACAGCAAGGACATACAGTCTGTGTTGCACAACCCAGACTTGGAGGAGGTCAATTTTAGGCAGTAGGCTGCAGATGTTAACAGAGGTGAACCTGAGGCCATTTGAATTGCTGATGGCAGGAGGAGGTTGTAACCCAGGGCCTGGGTTTGGATGAGCATTACCAAACAGCAGTATTAGGAGAAGGCATTAATGAGATTATAATGAATCTTAGCAGTTTAAGATTGGGTCCAGTTCTTCTAATGGAGGTCCTATTCTTAGAAACTGGTAATGGGAGGGATGCAGGTGTGAGGCTAAAAGAATTGTAGAGGTGTTAATTAGGGGAACAGAGCAGCAGATTGGCCCAGTGAGATTAGCAGAGAGGTATGGTACTGTACTTGCAGTACCAATGTCCCACCAGGCTGCAGCTATGCGCGCAGTAGGATAGGGGTTGGTATGGACTCTGTGCTCATAGGAGTAGCGGGGTAGGCAAACATTCAGATAGTAAAGGGCAAGATAAGGCATAGAAACAGAATTTGATGGGAGATAAGGACCACTTGGCCCACCCAGTGTGCCCATTTCCCTACCTAATGGATAATCTGCAGATCCTAGCTAACCAACAGCCTACTTCTTCCTGCCTCCACCCCCTAGAATTGCCTTGTGCCTGTCCCATGCATTCTTGAATTCCATCAGTTTTTGACTCCACAACCTCCTCTGGAAGGCTGTTCCATGCATCCACAACCCAGTCTGTGAAATCATACTTCTTCACATTACGTCTGAGCCGTCCCCACCTCTAGCTTCAAATTATGCCCCCTTGTTCTTGCACACCTCTTTTTCTGAAAGATGTTACCCTCTTGGACTTTGTTGATTCCCTTGAGGTACTTGAAAGTTTCTGTCATGTCCTCCCTCTCCTCAAGGCTATACATATTAAGCTCCTGAGGTCTCTCTGGAAATGTCTTCTGGTGCAGACCCTGCACCATTTTAGTTGCCCTCCTCTGGACTGCCTCCATCTTGTCTATGTCTTTGCAGAGATTGGGTCTCCAGAACTGCATGCAGTACTCCAGATGGGGTCTCACCAGCTCTCTGTACAGAGGGATAACAACTTCCTGTTTTCTAGTGGTGATGCCTCTCCCTATGCATTCCAGTGTCCCCCCAGCCCTCCTTACTGCCCTCTCACATTGCTTTTTCACCTTTAGGTCATCTGATATGACTACCCCCAGGTCCCTTTCCATTTTTTTTTTGTTAGTATCTCACCCCATTGTGTACTCTTCTCCTAGGTTTTGTTTCCCAGGTGCATTACTTTGCACTTCTTAGCACTGAATCTAAGCTGCCATACATTTGACCATTCCTCCAAGCTTGCCAAGTCCCTTCTCATCCTTTCCACCCCACCTTGTATATCAACTCTGTTGCAGATCTTTGTGTCATCTGCAAAGAGACATACTTTTCCTTCCAGTCCCTCTGCAATGTCGCTTATAAAGACATTAAAGAGGACCGATCCTAGTAACCCCCCTTTCTTCAGAGTGGACTCCATTTACTATTACCCTCTGTGTCCTGTTCTCCAGCCAATCCTTTACCCAGGCTACCATCTTAGAACCCACTCCCAGGCTGGCCAACTTGTATATTAATCTTTTGTGTGGGACTGTGTCAAATGCCTTGCTAAAGTCTAGGTAGGCCATGTCCACAGCCCCTCCCTGATCTATTACTTTGGTCATCCAGTCAAAGAAATCTATTAGATTTGTCTGACATGACCTTCCCACTGTGAATCCATGTTGCCTTGGGTCCTGTGCTTCTCTGGCCTCTAGGTACTCAACAATTCTTTCCTTCAGAAGTGATTCCATCATTTTCCCAATCACTGAGGTTAAACTAACAGGTTTATAGTTTCCTGCTTCTGCCCTGCTCCCACTTTTGTGAAGTGGAATAACATCTGCCCTCCTCCAGTCCTCGGGTACCACCCCATCCTCCTATGATTTATTAAACAGGGTAGTCAGTGTCACTAGTTCTACCCTCAGTTCTTTTATCATTCTGGGATGAATCCCATCAGTCCCCATTGCTTTGTCCACCTTCAGTTTTAAGAGTTCCTTCAGAACCCTTTCTTCTGTGAAAGGGTTGGTATCAACCCCCATATCCAGCGTGTTTCTGTTGTTTGGTTTAGGTACCTCCCCCTCTTTATTTGTGAATACTGAGCAAAAATATTTGTTTAGTATCTCTGCCTTTTCACAGTCACCCTCTGCCCACCCCCCTCCCATTTGTTAAACTTCACTATCCTTCCCTTGGTCTTCCTTCACTCCCTGATGTACATATAAAAGGTTTTATCCTCCTTCTTAACTGAGCTGGCTATCTTTTCCTTGGTTTGGGCCTTTGCTGTTCTGACTGCCTTTCCTGCTTCATTCTGCTTTAACTGATACAATTCTGTATCATGTTCCTTCTGTGATTCCTTGTACTTCCTGAATGCTCTCTTTTTCTCCCTAACCTTCCTTGCCACCTCCTTTGAGAACCATAGTGGTTTCTTACATCGTTTTGTTTTCTTTATTTGCTTCACACAAAGGCTTGTTGCCTCTGTGATGGCAGTTTTGATTATTCCCCATTGTTCTTCCACCCCTCCTTCCTTTCCATTTGCTAGTGCTTTCCCTAGGCATGCACCCATTTTGGCAAAGTCAGCCCTCCTGAAGTCCAGTACCTTTGCCTTTGTATAGCTTGACTCTACTGCTGTGTTTATTGTGAACCATACTGTTCGATGGTCACTAGTTCCCAGATGGCTACCCACTTCTAAATCTGTGATCCTCTCGCCATCATCATCATATGAGAGTACCAGGTCTAAGATCGCTCCCTCTCGAGTGGGTTCTGATACTAGTTGTCTAAGACATGCCCCCTGTAGGGCATCTAGAATGACCCTACTCTTAAAAGTGGCTGTGGCAAATGCACCCCAGTTAACATCTGGCATATTTAGATCCTCCATTGGCAATATCTCTCCTTTTTCTACCATTCTAAGGATACTTTCTATCGTTTTCTTATCCAATTTCTCCCCCTGATATGGGGGTCTGTATACAACCCCTGTGTGGATTGTGGTGCCATTTTCTGTCTCCAAATTGACACACAGTGCTTCCTCTCCTCCCTGTTTACCCTTTGTTCTGTTGCTTTGATTCCTTCCCTTATGTAGAGAGCTACTCCTCTACCTCCGTTTACCCTCCCATAGATAGTGTATCCTGATATGTTTACATCCCAGTCATAATAATAATGATTTTTTATTTATAGGGCCCCTTTCAATTGTCAAGATGCAGTACATAATAACAATTAAAACAGTTAACATCATTAAAAAGTCCAACCAGACCAAAACAATTAAAACAATCAGTATTCACGAAGTGCAGTTTTCCACAGAAAGGTTTTCAGACCCCTCTTAAAACCCTCCACAGAGGTGCACTCCCACAACCGATGAGGTAGAGAGTTCCAAAGGGTGGGGGCAACATACGAGAAAGCCCGAGCACCCGAAGATTTCAAATTCACCCTTGGAACCTCTAGCAACCCCTCGTCAGCTAAGCAGAGAGATCAATCAGGGTGATAGGGAACCAGAAGTTTTTTCAGATAGGCTGGGCCCAGATCATGTAGGGTTTTGAAACTCAGCAAGTCGACTTTAAAGGTGATCCACCACCGAACTGGCAACCAGTACAGTTTGCGCAGCACCGGAGTAATATGACAAGATCTATTAGAACCCGTCAAAAGCTGGGCTGCAGCATTCTGCACTAGCTGCAGGTGACGGATTTCAACCTCAGACAGTCCTAGATAGAGAGAGTTGCAATAATCCAGGTGCGAGGACACGAAGGCATGGACTAGAGTAGGCAGGTCGGCAGACGGAACAAGATGCTGAACCCTGGCGATGTTCCTAAGATGATAAAAGGAAATCTTGATGACTGCAGACACTTGCGACTGCAGTGTCAGCCTTTCATCAAGCACTACCCCCAGGTTCCACACCCATTCAGAGATCGGGAGAGGTACGCCACCAAGAAACATTCCTGAAGACGCACCACCACCAGACCCCTCTATCTGTTGGTCCGGGTCCACAACCAGTACCTCAGTCTTATCAGAGTTGCACCTCAGCCAGCTGGAATTCATCCACTCCTGGATTTCTCTTAGACAGCTGTTAAAGGCTGAGAGAGCTCCCTCCTGGTCGGTGGCAAAAGAAAGATAGAGCTGGGTATCATCTGCATAGCAGTGAAACCTCAGCCCATACTTCCTTACAATGTCTCCGATGGGTAGCATGTACACCGCAAATAACATGGGTGATAATACTGAACCCTGAGGCACCCCACACAACAAAGCTGTTGAATCCGAGGAAAAACCCCGGACACAACCCTGTGTGATCGCCCAGTGAGGAAAGAAGTGAACCATCTTAAAACGGTTCCAGATATTCCGCAAAGCAGCCTCAGCCGTTCTAGCAACACCATGTGAACTACGATGTCAAACGCTGAAGAAAGGTCGAGGAGAACCAAGATGGAACGGCTCTTCCGATCACTGGCCATCATGAGATCATTGAGCACCCTCAGTACTGTCTTTTATGAAATCCGGACTAGAGGGGTTCATAGATGTCATGGATGGTCAAATGGTCCTCCAGTTGTACAACCACTACTTTCTCAATCACCTTCCCAATGAAGGGAAGGTTAGAGATAGGTCTGTAGTTTTCGAGACAGTCAGGGTCCAAGGTGGCTTTCTTCAAGTGGGGTGTCACCACCGCCTCTTTCAGGGAGCCGGGAAACTCACCAGATTCCAAGGAGCACCTGACTATCTGCACAAGGATGGCACCGATGATATCAATACATCCCAAAATTAGGGAGGTCGGTCCAGGGTCCAAACTACAGCACGTAGGGCGCATGTGCTGGATGATCCTCATGACATCCATTATCTCCAGCTGACTGAAGGAGCTCCAAGAAAACCGGGGCATCGTGATCTCACACCGATCCAAGGCAACTCCCCTAAAGTGTGATGTCAGCTGTTCCACCCTAATGTCAGCCACCTTATTTGCAAAGAACTGAGCAAGCTCTTCGCACTCCAGTTGCAAAAAGGCTTTCCGAACTTGCAGACAGGCTGGGTTGCACAGTCTGTCCACAGTTCGATACAGCTGAGCTTGTCGATTCTACGCAACTGCAAACTCTCTGGACAAGAACTCTGCCTTCTTATGGGTGATTGCAGATTGATAGACCAAATAATGATCCATCAATCTAAGGTGGTCAGCATCAAGGGCGGACTTATGCCAGCTACGCTCTAACCTTCGCTCCTGTCTCCGCATCTCCCTCAATGTCCCATCAAACCAAGGGGACTTGGGACAAAGGGAGAAGGGGCGAACATGAACTGGAGCAATAGAGTCCAGAGCCTTCCCCCCAAACGTCTGTGTTATTGGCCAACACGAGGGTCTCTGGATCACTGCTTGCCAGCATGGGAGACGAGAGGTCAAGCACCGCCACAAGGCCTTGGGAATCTAAATCCCACAAAGGGCGGTACCTAAGCAACTCCACAGGGGCAGGCCTTCTAGAGGGGGGTGCAGAAACTGAACCCCACGGTGTAATGGTCTGACCACCCGACAGGTTCCACCCCCACATCGGATGCCTCGACCCCAAAGAGGAAGATCAGGTCCAAAGAGTGTCCAAATTTATGCGTACCACAGGAAACCACCTGTGTATGGCCCAGCATTGTCATTAGCTGGAGGAAGTGTTGACCAAATTGCGAGAGTTCGTCGTCGACCCAGGCATTGAAGTCGCCCAGAACCATCAGTCTGGGTGACTCAAACGCCATATCGATGACGAAGTCCGCCACTTCCTGAAGGAATCGCTTCTCATCACCGGGTGGATGGTAAATGAGGGCAATTCGAAAGTCTACACCTGCTACTACTATACACTCAAAGGACTCAACCCCCGCATAGGATCTCCGTGAGGCCAAGTTCGGTCTTGAAACAGACCGCACTTCGTGATCCAGTCTAGGGCGGTGTAGCACAGAGTACCCGGCTGAAGTCATAGCTTCCAAAATGGGGCCAGAATTATCATCCAGTCAGGTCTCGGTAATGCATGCCAGGTCCATCGTACCCACAAGATCAGCAATAATTGCGGTCTTGTTTTTAATGGACCTGACATTGCACAACACCGCCTGAGTTGGACGAACCTCACGGGCTGCCCAGGCCATCTGCCCACCATATTGGGTGGTGCCCTTGGGTATGGGCACCAGACATGGGAAACCACAGTCTGGATTCCATTTCACCCCAGGGCACCTTCTGGTCCCAACCACCCCAATACGACGGCCTCCCTCAATCAACCTCTCCTGTTTGTAACCCCATACCCTTCTCCTCTCTTACGAAGAATGCCCAGCGCTCTACGTCACTGGTAGGTCTCGAACTGAAGAGGGGGAGAATAAAAAGGGCGAGGGGCACGACGGGAAGAGGATGAGTAGCGCACTGCTGTGGGGATGAAGGCCAGCACATGCTATATGCTATACTGCCAAATCAAAAAAAAAACAACAAACAACCCAGAAATAAAACTACAAACTAATAATACCCTCTAATAAAGTAATTAAAACACCCCCGACACCCAAAATAACTAACATCAAATCAGAGCCTGGAATTTAGAGACTTTGAACAACCCCGAACACAAAATAACCACAGAAAAATAAACACAAAACAAAGCTTAGGGACCCCCCAACACATAATACAACAAAATACAATAGTAATTTGTTCCCCCACCTAGTCCCTCTCACCACTGGGGAGAGAGGTAAAAAAGCAATATACAATACAATAAATAATTAATCTCCCCACCTAGTCCTCTCACCACTGGGGAGAAAGTGTAACACTCTCACTGCCAGACAATTAAAACAATTATAATAAAACCACAAATAAATATAGACTAAACAAAATTATTACAGTCCATAAAAATGAGAAAGAAAACTATAAACCCCACCCCCATCCTCTCACAACTGAGGAGAGGGCTAATTACAAACTTTCACGCTGCCAAGGAAAAAGAACTATAAGGTCCAACAAAACAAAAATTAAGTAAAATACATGGACGCAGGGTCCTCTCACCACCAGATCGTCCAGGCAACAGAAAATTAATAATCCACAAAGAGTCAGGAGGGAGTCAGCAGTCTCTTCGATCCAGGCCCGGAATTAAATGAAGCCGAGACCAAGGGCCACTGATATCTGCATAGTCCAAAAACAAATCCAAGGGCTGAGTCAATAACCAATTTTACTGAAAACTCCTTTATAAAACCACTCTGCTCACTGCCAAGTACTCTCAGGAGAAATAAAGCCACCCAACACAAAAGGACCCCGAAAAAGGCCACAATTGCAGCCGTTTCTAGGGTCCAGGAGAACAAGATACCCCAACCAGATCCCCAGCTGGGAAATAACACTGACCCATCCCCCCGTGGGGCAGCAAATCTCCGTAAAGAAAAAACACCCAGCAATAAACCAGGGGGCAAGGAGATAATTCAACAACAGCACTCAGGCAGGAAACACAGATCCAAATCACAAAAGCAATTCCTGCAGGCTCACCTCAAACAAAAGAACTCCATCATGTGTAACAGTCACTACCCGAGTTCGAAGGGTGGACAAAAAGGGAGCATAAAAATCACAGCTCCCCAAGGCTCGAAATCCTTCCACAGCCCCACAGCGTCACCTCGCCCATGCAGATCCTCACAGATAGGGAACACAAATCCAAGTCGCAAAAGCGATTCCTGCAGGCTCACTGCAAACAGACCCAGCTGAGCACTCCTCAGATGCCGTCCGGGACCAGGCAGAGGTCCCCCTCACACGCCCGTGCCACTCCCCACGAGCAACACAGCGGCACGGATGAGTTCCACAATGCGAATGAAAAAGAAGCTCAGTCAGCACTGTTGCATTATTGCATTGTTCTCTATGGTTGGCACACGTAGAATGCCCAGACAGCACAATCAGATCAATCGGCACCATCGGAGCTGTAGGAGTTTGCTCAATTCGAACATATGAAATTTGCTAGCAGATAAAGGCCTAGAGGTCTATCAAGTATGCTCGAATGTGCAGCTAGCACCCTTATCTCTGCAGCGCTCTCCTTCCACCCTTCCCTTTCATTAACCCTCCCCTTGTCCTGTCCCATCCCTTTTTGAAGCAGTCCACTGTTCTACTGCATACCACTTCTGCAGGTAACGCATTCCACCCAGCCACCAGCCTCTCTGTAAAAAGGTGTCTCCTCATCTCCCTCCTGAACCTTCCTCCCTCCAGTCTCATATCATGGCCCCTGGTGACCCTCACCTCCCTTACTTTGAATAGCCCCTCTGTACCCATCTTGTTTATTCCTTTCATGTATTTAAAGGTTTCAATCATGTCATCCCTGTCCCTCCTCTCCTCCAGTGAGTACATGTTCAACTCCTTTAACCTCCTCTCGTATGATAAGTCCCCCAGTCCCTTGATCATCTTTGTCTATGCTCAACCTGGCAAGGCCACACCTGGAGTAGGACACCCAGTTTTGGAACCCCCACAGTCGGCTTACTCAGTGCATTCGGCACTTGCTAATAAAAGCGAACAAAACGCACAGTGGGAGAATAAATAAAATAAAATATAGGTAAAATAAAAGTAACCACGTTCGCCACAATTACCGAGTAAAAAGCAAAACTCAAAACTAAAAGAGCAGTAGTCACACGACCAGCCTGGTGGCCATCTTGTAACTTAAAAGAATGATCATTCAGTGTATGTTTCTGTGACTGCCACAATATCCAGATGTTCCTCCTCCATCAAGGCCACTAATTTAGGAAGCTTGTTACCCAGACTACGGGCATTGGTACTCATTGCTCTCCATTTTTTGATGGCTTTACCTCTTGTAGCACCATCCCTGTCCTCATTGACTTTGCTTTCTCCATTTACCCCTGTCCTGCTCCCTACTGACCTTTCTACCTTGGTCTTTACCTTATTTAGTACCCTGTTTTTAGGGGGAGGCTGGGAATTCCCTGCTGCTTATCGATGCCTCCCCCCCTGACTAGTTTAAGAGCTCGCCAGTGAAGCATTTAAACCAATCGCCCAGAAAACTTGTTCCCTTCCTGGACAGATGCAGACCATCCTGCCAGTATAGGCTGGTACCCAGTCCCTAGTGAAGCCAAACCCCTGTGCTCTGCGCCATTTTTTCAACCATTCATTGAATCGCATGGTGCGAAGTACCCTTGCCTCACCCTTGCCATAGACAGGCAGCACCTCTGAGAAGGATACTGTGTGTGCTACTTGCCTTAGGCCCCTCCCCAACTCCACAAACTCCTCCTGCACTGCTCTAATCTCATGTTGAGCCAAGTCATGTTAGGTGCCCCATGAAAGTAAGAGCTTAATGTTAGGGCTGATAGTGTAAGTAGGGGTAATTGGGAAGCAGTGGACTGGACTGTGAGACAAAAGAGCATGTGGGTTAGGAGGCTCTTGGTACCCTAATAGAGTGTTTCAGCAGAGGGGCTGAGAATGCACTAATAGGTAGAAACAGTTTCAGCAGATGGGTTGAAAATAAATGATAGCAAAAGGGGGAACAACAAGGAAAGATATTGTGATGCCATATGTGATGTCATATTAACTGCTTTCCCTTCCCCTTCTACTCCTGGCTTTATCTTTGCTTACGCTCCACTGCTACTCTATCAAATTTCTCCTCCTTCCCATATCAGTTGTAGACTGTTGTTTGTTCTAGCTGCCAAAATACTGTATATTTGATTTGATTTGATTAAATCAAATCACACCAGTCATCATGTTTCATTTATCAGTATGCACCTATAAGTCGCCCTGTCTCATATCAATGTTTACCACCCGCGTCACCCTGTGTGGTACCCTTGTATGTATATCCAGCCTGCATCATGTAACGGTATTTCATGTATATACTGTTATTACCTATCTGTGTTTGTACTTTAAGTGTTTATGTCACAGGACCTCCTTGTGAATGAGCTTGCTCAATGGAGTTTTCCTGCAATAAACTTGAACTTGAACTTGATGCCTCTAGTGACCAACTCATATAACAAACAAATGGAAAATTGAGTACTGGAATTAAATGTAGTGTAAAGCTAGTTTGTGTATTCTAAGGCATTACCATACAAATAGATTCAGCAGTTGTTGTAAAGCAGGATTAAATGTGGTCTAAAACTGAATTAAAAGCAGTCCTTAAAATAGGATTAAAAGTGCAGACATTTGACTGTCTAACTGATGTTCCTAGAAAAGACTGAAATAACATGCAGCACTAGGGATGCACAGATATCCAACCCGGTATCCGGTTCCAGTCGGATAGTTGGCATTTCTGAAATATCCAGCCTGGCCGGATATCTTTCAAAAAAAAAAAAGGGTTGGATAGTCTGTTGCGTGTAGAGGCAGCCAACTGGGGTCCCGTGAGTCCTGGGTAGCTGGAGTAGGCAGAGCACAGCCCTTATGACCCTGTCTCTGTACAGCAATCAGAGCAGAAATGATTGCAGGAATCTTGGGATAAAACTTAAGTAGAATCAGCAGTCATGCAGACACACAACTGAAAGGGTCTGGCAGTCGGTACAGAATTGACAGCAGGAATTTAGTTATGAAAAGTTCTATGCTGGTGGGTGCGATCCGCAAATCTGCTCCTATTTAAAAGCAAACTCACAAATGGGGGAAACCTTCTGCACCACTCAGGATAAAGCAATTCAGAGAGGCAGCTTAAAATAACGTTTATTTACTCCATTTCAAAACTACAGATCTGGATCGCAAAACGCAACCGCAAGTTGCTGAAAGTTTCAAAGTGGGCACTTTCACTTTCAAACATGCAGCCTGGTTAAGTAGAAAAATACTACGGGCAGTCTGTTTTTGTCAGACAGATGGCATGTAAGGGGAAATGCTGCACAGCTCCTAGCTCGGGCACCTGTGGGGTTCAAATGCAGTCATGCTCGAGACCTTGTAACAGACTACATTTGTGAGGGGTCTAGTGTGCCGAATTGTTGAACTGACATTTTTTTTATCTGTTATGTATCAAATCTATTTGTCTCCTTATGTACTGTAGCAAGAAAAGGAGGAAAGCGGAAATTGTTTAACCAGGAAAGGCACACTAAGATGAAGCTTGTTTCCAGATGTGACCTGGGAGCACCAGGCAGTTGTGACTTGTTCAAGACAAGAGCAATATAGTCCCGAGCTGCTCAGGGTTACACAGTCTCCAAGTGAGGGCTGTGGGATTCAAACCCAGGTCTCCAGGTTTGCCACTTAGAGCCCTAAACCACTGCGCTATACTGCATCTTTTTAGTACTACAGTACACAAGAAGACAAATAGACACTGAATAGGTGACAAAATCAGCTTATTACTGTATTGAGGCCAAAATAGTTAAGATTCATGAGCAGTTATAATGAATCATTGCTACTGATCTTTAAGTTTGCTGTGTTTTTTTTTTCTGTCTGTCTTGTTAATATCCGATCTGATCCAGTTGTCAGGAACAAATATCCGAAATCCAATATCCAGTAGAAATCTGGTATCCATGCATCCCTATGCAGCACATACAATTTAAGTGTAAAATCTGCTCCGAAGAGCAGGAAACAATAATAAAGTTAAAGTTATAAAACTAGTTCTGGGGAGTGCAGGGATGTGCTGCTCGGCGGGTGGACGACGCTCTTCGGGAGCCACCGGGGCAGGGAGGGTGGAGCCCAGTAAGGGGCTGGTGAGATCCTTCAGGGACACAGAAAAAGACAGGAATTTAAGCACAAAGTGCACAAAGCTAGGCTGTGCAAGGTGAATCGGGGAAGGGAATTACAAATGGGGGATGGACTGGGTGGGAGTATCAGTGAAGAGTAAAGACTAAGGAGGGTATAAAGAATTTAAATATAAATAGATTCAGCAGAAGTTAGAAACTGTAATTAAGTATAGTGCAAAGCTAGTTTAAATGCAGTCTAAGGAATTACCATACAAATAGATTCAGCAGTTGCTGTAAAGCAGGATTAAATGCGGTCTTAAACTGATTTAAAAGCAATCCTTTCAGAAGGGGATATTCTGGAAGGTGTGGGTCACCTGTTTTAAAAATGGTGACAACACTTGTAGAGCTGTGTGGAATATAAAATTGCCTGCGGAATAACCATTCTGATTCCATGGAATGTTGCGGAATTTTCATGGAAATCCCACAGAATTCAGCCACATTTTAAACTGCAGGTGTTTAGCTATATTAAACAGGTACATATCCAAATAACACCAAATTTGGAATGTAAACAGTACTAAAAATGTGTACCAGGCCCAAACTGAGGAAAAGATAGCCAATTCAGTTAAGAAGGGGGATAAAACCTTTTATAGGTACATCAGCGAGCGTAGAAAGACAAAGGGAGGGATAGTGAGGCTGAATAGAATGAAGGGTGGGTGGGCAGAGGGGGACAGTGAAAAGCAGAGATACTGAATGAATATTTCTGCTCAGTATTCACAAAAGAGGAAGGGAAGTGCCTAATCCAATTAACAGAAGCACTCTTGATAGGGGGGTCGATCCTAGTCCTTTCACAGAAGAAAGGGTTCTGCAAGAACTCCTAAAACTGAAGGTGGACAAAGCAATGGGGCCTGATGGAATTCACCCCAGAATTCTAAAAGAATTAAGGGGGGAACTAGTGAAACCACTGGCTACTCTTTTTAATAAATCATGGGAGGATGATGTGGTACTCGAGGACTGGAGGAAGGCGGATGTGATTCCCCTTCACAAAAGTGGGACCAAGACAGAACCAGGAAACTACAGACCTGTCAGTTTGACCTCTGTGGTAGGGAAAGTGATGGAGTCACTTTTGAAGGAAAGAACAGTTGAGTACCTATAGGCCAGTGGGGCACAGGAGCCAAGGCAGCATGGCTTCACAGCGGGAAGGTCATGTCAGACAAATCTAATTGATTTCTTTGACTGGGTGGCCAAAGTAGTAGACCAGGGAGGGGCTGTGGACATGGCCTACATAGACTTTAGCAAGGCATTTGACACAGTCCCACATAAAAGATTAATAGTCAAATTAACCAGCCTGGGAGTGGGTCCCAGGGTGGTAGCCTGGGTAAAACATTGGCTGGACAACAGGACACAGAAGGTAATTGTAAATGGAATCCATTCTGAAGAAAGAGGGGTTACTAGTGGGGTACTGCAGGGTTCAGTATTGGGTCCAGTCCTTTTTAATGTCTTCATAAGTGACATTGCAGAGGGACTGGAAGGAAAAGTATGCCTCTTTGCAGATGACACAAAGATCTGCAACAGGATTGATACACAAGGAGGTGTGGAAAGGATGAGAAGGGACTTGGCAAGATTGGAGGAATGGTCAGAAGTATGGCAGCTAGGATTCAATGCAAAGAAGTGCAAAATAATGCACCTGGGAAACAAGAACCCAGGGGAAGAATACACAGTGGGGGGAGAGGTAGTAATAACAACAAAAAGGAAAGGGACCTGGGGGTAATCATATCAGATGACCTTAAGGTTAGCAAGCAATGTGAGAAGGCAGTAGGGAGGGCTGGGGTATACTGGGATGCATAGGGAGAGGCATCAGCAGCAGAAAACAGGAAGTTGTTATCCCTCTGTACAGACAGTTGGTGAGACCCCATCTGGAGTACTGCGCCCAGTTCTGGAGACCCCATCTCCGCAAGGACATAGACAGGATAGAGGCAGTCCAGAGGAGGGTAACTAAAATGGTGCAGGGTCTGCAAGAGAAGCCATATGAGGAGAGACTAAAGGAGCTTAATATGTATACCCTTGAGGAAGGAAGGGAGAGATGGGACATGATAGAAACTTTTAAGTCCAAGAGGGTAGCATCTTTCAGAAAAAGAGACATGCAAGAACAAGGGGACACAATTTAAAGATAGAGGGGGAGCGGTTCAGGGGCAATGTGAGGAAGTATTATTTCACAGAGAGGGTAGTGGATGCATGGAACAGCCTTCCTGAGGAGGTTGTGGGGTCTAAAACTGTGGGAGAATTCAAGAATGCATGGGACAGACATAAGGCAATTCTTGTGGGGGTAGGAAGAAATAGGCTGTTGGTTAACTAGGATCTGCGGCCTATCCTGTAGGTAGGGAAATGGGCAGACTAGATGGGCCAAGTGGTCCTTATCTGCCGTCAAAGTCTATGTTTCTGTGTTTCTACCAAATTTCAGAGACATAGGTCGAAAAAGGGTGGAGTAACGTGTGGCCAAACATTTAATCAAAACATATATTTCAATTATTTTGAGATCATTTTAAAATTTCTTATCCAAATTTCTCCATAATGTCAGGATTTAGAAAAGCATCTAGCAAGGGTATATTCTCTATGTTATGTCTCAAGCTTCAGTGGGAGCTGAGTATTAGGTAGCCAGACATTTTGCCAACACAAGAAAAACAGCCTCCGACACCGGGGAGATGGAGCACTTGAGTCTGGCCCCAATGTGCTACCGCATGCCCAGCTGTCCCAGGGCCAGATGAGAGAAGGAATGGTTCAGGGTGTTTCGGCCCCACCTCATCCCCACTGGGGGTAATACACAGCAGGATGGGGACCCGAGCAGTCAGGTAAAGTGGGTAGCAGAGCAGACTTCACTGGCACATTCTGATGATGCGGCATCGGTAGGGGCATGGGGGAAAAATAGAAATTAAAAAAAAATAAAAAATTGGTGTCAGAAGTCATGGCACACCCCACAAATTTTTCCACGAGAAGAAGTCTCAAGCAAGCGGTTTTTGTTCCAAAATGTTTTTTAGGTTTTATTTTCTCACCACATGAGTGTAGCCTATTCAGGCTCAAGTACGAGAATATAGCAGCAAAGTGTCTAACATTTCACCAAACCCTTGGCTTTTACAAAGATCTCCATTAAATCCAAGGGTTTGGTGAAACGTTAGAAGCTTTGCTGCTATATTCCTGTACCTGAGCCTGAATAGGCTACACTCCTGTGATGAGAAAATAAAACCTGAAACAATTTTTGGAAAAAGAACCACTTGCTTGAGACTTTTTCTTGTGGAAAAATATGTGGGGTGTGCCTTGACGTCTGGTACTGAGCTGCAACTTGCTTTGTCATTGAGCACTAACACCAGGTTGTGAGCTCTGCTTTACTTGGTCACAGTTAAAAACTTGTGCACTACTACTGAATCTTATGCAGTAATGGGAAAGCGATGGGAGAGCAAAGTTTTTAGTATTTTATTTTATTTATTAGTTAGTTGAAGTGCAGGGATGGAGCGTTAGTCAGGGAAATTCAATGAGGCAGCACAGGAGAGAGAGTTTTATTTTCTAGTGAGGATGGTCATTTCTGTGTGCTGTACTGATTTTGCTCACCAAGTTACATCTGAAGGGATACTCTGAGCTGGACTAATTTTATCTGGAATTATAACTCTCACCTCTCAGACCAAGGAAGAGTTTTGAGGATCAGAATGCGGCAGGCACGTCCCTTTAAGCCCAGCCATCTGCAGAGGACTTTCCGTCATTTTTGGACATATGGGGGATCCAGTTATTTGCGGTAATCTTGGTCAAAGGAGTTTGGTGAAGGTGCTCGGAGGAGCGGAGTTGTGGTGAGTGGTGGGGGTAACCGGGACAATGTGGAGGCAAGAGCTCCAATGCCCCCCCTCGGGAAAACCCCATTTGTCACCACTTCGGCCTGGACTTGGGCCCTCTGCTGGTCGGAGAGGAGTGGTCCTCTTTTGCGTCGGTTCCCCATTTGGCTCTGTGTGGGCCAAGGTTTGGCGGGTGTGCTTGTGGAGCTGTTTTTCGTCTGGTGTGAGCTTGATGACTGGGAGAATTGTTTCTGTCCTCGAACTGGGCGCCTGGTGGCCTTGTAAGCGTTGGCCCCAGTGTCGTCTGGTTGGGTCCTTATCTCTGACTCTGGAGCTCTGGATTATGGAATTAGTACTGGTGACAGCTGAACTTTTTTCTTCTATTTGGAACTGCATTTGGTCCTGAGTGGGGAAGAGCTGTAACATTAAGAGTCTGTGTTGAAGCTGATTCTTGCACTTGGGAGAGGAGTGTTATTCTCGGCTTTATTCTTTGGTCCCAGCAGGAGAGAAGTTCCATCTGGGTTATGGTGATGAGACGGCCATTTCCCTCTCCTTCAGTGCTTTGGAAGTGATACTTTATACCAGGACTGAACTGACAGAACTGCCTGCTGGTGCTCTTTGATTTGACATCACTTTACTTTATAATTTGTTTTTCAAATCCCTTAGTAGTTTGGGATTACTGTCACAGCACAGCGCACATTATTTGATCTCTCCCTTTTAGCATTTTGTTGCTGTGCATTGGTGTGGGGGTGGGGAAGCTTGTGGTCTGTGGGAGGGGGGAGTGTTTGGAGTTAGGTAATAGAGGGTGTATGTATGTATGTGTGAGTGGTATATTTGGTTAGGTAGTTTTGTTTTGTTTTAGTTCAGTTGTATTTGGTTGTGCTTGTGGTTGGTTTTTAACTAAGAGCGAGTAAGAAAGTAGTGGTTGTGGTGCTGGTCCCATGGAATGTGCTGGGGCTTTGAACCCTTGTGGACTGCCTATAATGCTTCCCAGCTGTGTGACCTCCGCCCTTTTGCCGACCTTCCTGTGTCAGCTACGATAGCAAGGTGCTGTCAGGACGTCAGCATCACCAGGGGGTGTGGAGGCTGTCAGTGGTGGGAAGCTGTGGACCCAGTAGAGGTGAGAGGAATTGGGGCAGTGAGGTGCAGGAAATGCCCTGGGTTTACACAGAGCCTAGGGAGAGGCCAGATGTGCTTGATCTCTGTCCCTAGGGTTCCCACCAGACCAAGTGGGCAGATAGCCAAAAGGGCTGCAGTGCCTACCAATCCCCTGCAAGCAGTGCTATGCAATGCCAGATTGATGAAGAACAAGACCACAATTATGGCTGATTTGATTTCCTCGGTCAATCTGGCTTGCATTACAGAGACCTGGTTGGGTGACGATGCCAGGTCGATTTTAGAGGCATCGGTCCGCACTGGGTACTCTGTGGTGCACTGCCCACGGTGGGAATGCAAGGGTGATTGAGTGGTCTTTTGTTTTAAATCTGACCTAGGACTCACTGTGCACCCAGTGGGGACAACCAGGTTTTTGAGTGTATGGCAGTACATGAGGGTCTGGGCGTATGATGCAGGATTCTTATGTACCGCCCTCCTGGAGCAGGGGGAGAATTCCTGCAGGAGGTGACTGACTTCAACGTTGATGGTGTTGATGTTCCTCAGATGTTTACTACTGGGTGACTTCATTGCCTGGGTTGATGACGAAGCCTTGCATTTTGGTTCCCACCTCCTCTAGTTGATGTCATCACTGGGCCTGACACAAGCAGTTACTTTCAGAATCCATCACCGTGGCCACACACTTGACCTGGTGTGCACACTGGGGTTTCTTGTAACTAACCTTGACACTGATCAGGTTGTATGGTCTGATTACTGCACGGTGAAGTTCCTGGTTGGGCCCCCTCCCCCCAAGAGTCCTTCCCCTGTGGAGATGGTCAGTTATCACCCATTAAAGTGATCATCCCCGGAGGGACTATTGGTGGTAGCTGATTTATCTAGTGTAGATGCTGTATGTGTGAGAGGTATGGGCGAGGTGGTGGCCGCATACAACAGGGTGGTCTCCAGGACGCTTGATACCCTTGCACTGGTCTATGTATGACCTAGATCCTCTCACTTGAATCTCCATGGTTTGATGGGGATCTCAAAGTGATGAAGATCAGGGGTTGGAAGTTGGAGCGTTGTTGGCAAAGGACCCAGTCGAATATGGACAAGCTGGCCCTGCGTACTCATTACTCTGATTACCAGGGGTTTTCAACCATAATAAGGCAGAGTTACTGTCTAGGGATATTGCTGCTGGGAAGAATTTATCTGCTCAGCTTTTTAGGACTGTCAACAGACTTCTTCATCGTGTCTGTCTAAAGCCAAAAAACCTTTTCAATAACTTTATGTGATGAGTTTGTTCAGTTCTTTTTGGACAGAGTGTCCTCTACCTGACAGGGTATCGTATTAGCCAACCACATTGCAACTCGCAGTGGTTGCTTTGAAGGGAACAGGGGCACGCCACTTGTCTGGGACAAGTTCAAACCAGTGGAGGTGGCCGAGGTCCCATCTGCAAGCTCCCCTTTTTGGGTAAGGTTGCTGAGAAAATCATGGCACAGCACCTTGAGGAGCACCTTGTGACCTTTGACATGTATACGCTGCTCTAATCAGGTTTCAGAGCTAGGCACAGCACCAAAACGGCGTTAGGGTGCATAATTACCTCCTCAGGGCAAGAGATACAGGAGACAAGTCAATTCTTGTGCTCCTCGATCTCTCCTCACCCTTTGACACTGTAGATCACATTGTGCTTCTTGACTGCCTCAGAGAGTATTAAGGCCTCGCCAGCCCTGTCATCAGCTGGTTTGAATCCTTTCTCTCTGGCAGGAAGCAACAAGTGGTGATGGGAAATTTCTCCTCCTCCCCAAAGCTCCTGCCATGTGGAGTACCGCAGGGGTCAGTTCTGTTGCCAATGTTATCTGCAGTGTATATGCCCACTGTTTGAGCTCATTAGTGTGGGATTTTACTATTATACAGATTATACCCAACTGTACCTGTCCTTTGCACCAGGATCAACGGATGCTGTGGAAGTTCTTAATATCTGACTGGCCGAGATCAATGATTGGATGTTCTCCAGGTGGTTGCGACTAACCCGGGCAAGATGGAGGTACTAGTGATTGGGCCAGTATGACACAAGGTTACTGGATTATCCCCGGGACTCAGTGTGACACTGTTTACGGCTACCCCTAGGGTGTGAGATCTTGGCGTGATCCTTGATGACAGACTGACACTTGAAACAGAGGTGTTGGCTGTCCTCAAAAGTGTGTTTTACCACTTAAGGAACATTGCCAGGATCAAACCCTTAGTTCTGCCCAAGGACATGCCCTTGCTGGTGCATGCCTTTGTGACATCCAGACATGACTAATTTAATGCTTTGGGGACTAGGGTCTCTGCAGGTACCCTTCACCAGCTACAGTCCTTGGCTTGGCCCTGGCTACCTGGATGATCTTCTGACACCATTCACCTCAGTCCACTCCTTTCGTTCCTTGACTAGGGGCCTCCTTGAAGATCCCAGGACCAGGTTGAGAGCTTCCGGTGACCAGGCTTTCAGTATGCCGGACCAGTCCTAAGGAACTCATTGCTAGCTGATATCAGGGAGGCCCCATTGATCTAGGGGTCCAAGAGGGGCCTAAACCCCATCTTTTTGTCCTCTGGCCTTCCCAGGGTCGAGAGCTGATCTGACAAAAAATTAGGAAGAAAATCAGCTGTTCATGACACTACCATTTTAATATTCTGATATTGCTGCTGTTTTGTTATTTATTTTATATATGAGATTTTATCTGATACCCTGCTTATTGTTTGTCTTATGTACTGCACCCAGAGCCACTGGGATTGGACGCCTTAGAAATAAACTTTGCATTGCCTCAGTAAATACCTTAGGGGTGACTGCCAGGGGGTGAGTAGAGCCGAATGGAAAAATACTGAAGAGGGAACAGCTAAGGCAATGGCAAGATATTTGAAAAAAGTAAGCAGGGAAGGAGGAGGATGAGGCTGCTTTGGTTCTCAGAGGAGGTGGCTAAGGTGGCGAAGGAGAAACAAAAACTGCATTTAGGAAGTACAAGAATACCCAGATGGATGTGGACAGGAAGATGTTTTTGGAAAAACAAAGTGTCAGGAGGGAGGGTTTGGGCAGCTAAGGCACAAACATAGGAGAGGATCACTAAGGAAGTAAAAGGGGTAAGACTTTCCTCAGATACAGGTGTGAAAAGAGGAAAGCAAGGGTGGGATAGTGTGAATCAGGAGGGTGGGGGTGTTCTTCATAGTTGGGGGGGGGGAGTGGACCAACATGTATCAGCAGGCACTGGAGGGAGTGGACACAAGTCCATTTTTGGAGGAAAGAGTTCAGAATGGACTGGAAGCTTTAATGGAGAATAAGGAGACAGGACTGAATGGGATTCACCAAGCGTTCTAAAAGAACTGAACATGGCGCAAGCCACCTCTTTGGCAACACTGTTCAGCACCCCCACTGAAGATGGAGGTAGTTCCAGAGGAATGGAGGAGGGCTGATGTAGTCCCTCTGCACAAGAGCAGCAGCAGCAGAGAGGAGGCTAGAGCTACAGACCAGTCAGTCTCGCATCAGTGGTGGGGAAATTAATTCAGACCCTGCTGAAGGAGAGACTGACTAGTACCTGGGGACATACAGGCTGTAGAACCACCAGCAGCATGGTTCCGCAGAGGGGAGGTCATGCAAATAAATCTCATAGATTTTTTGACTAGGAGACTAGGGAGGTGGACCAGGGGAGGGCAATGGATGTGACCTACCTGGACTTCAGTAAGGACTTCGACACAGTGCAGCACAGGAGGTTTGTAAAGACATTAAGCAGCCTAGGGATTGAGGAGAAAGTGGTAAGCGGAGTATTAAACTGGTTGAAGACTAGGAGGCAGAGGGTGGTGGTAAATGGCAGACACTCGGGGGATGAGAGACCAGCTAGCAAGGACTACAAGGATCGGTGCTGGGACAGATCCTCTTCAATGTCTTCATAAGTGATATTGCTGAGGAACTGGGGGGAAGGTGTGTCTCTTTGTGATGGTACAAAAATCTGCAACAAGCTGGACACTCAGGAAGGGGTGGAGAGAATACAAAGGGACCTGGGGAACCTAGAGAATGATCTATGGAGTGGCAGCAAGGTTTCAATGCCAAACCGTGTAAAGTTAGGCACCGGGGGCAGAGAAACCCAGGAGCCATGTATAAGATGGGGTAGGTACTGACAGTCATTACACAAGAAAGAGATCTCATGGCACTCATATCTGATGATCCAAAGGTGGCAGGGCGGGGTGACAAGGCAATAGGCAAGGCTAGTGGGATGCTAGGGTTCATAGGGAAGGGGATTTCCAACAGGAGAAGGGAGGTGGTGTTGCCACTGTACCACTCACTAGAGAAACCCAACCTAGAGTACTGTACTGGATCCAGGTCTGGAGGCTGCACCTCTGAAAGGACATGGACAGGGTGGAAGCAGTCAAGAGGAAGGCTACCAGAACTGAGGAGGAGTTGCATGAAAAGCCATATCAGGAGAGGTTGCAGGATCTCAACATATACTCCCTGGCAGAGGGGAGAGTGCAAGGGGAAATTATTGAGATACATACTTCACAGGGGTGAAGAATGTGCAGATGGGGAGTCTCTTTCAGGGGAGAAAAAGTACCAGAACAGGGGGGTGGGGGGCGTGCAATGAAGCTGGGGGGGGGATGTTTAAGAGGGATGTGAGGAAACATTTCTCTACAGAAGGGGTGATGGACACCTGGAACAGCCTGCAAGCAGATGTGGTGGGGAAAACAGTTTGTAGGTGCTAATGAACTTACCCTGGTAAGAAATAAATCTGTCAAATGATTCATTTGTAGTTTTCAGTCTGACACCTTCCTATACTTGATTTTCTGCACACATTTATAAATACTAGATGTGGCTATTATCCTAAATGCCAAGTTTACAAATCTGGACTCTTACCTAGCCCAGCTTCTATCCTCATCACAAGGGGCTGAAAATCAGTGGAAGGCTGACACCTCGCCCCATTTCTATGTCAGAGTTAAGTCCCAATCTGAGATTTATTGCCTTCTGATGGCACTACCCAACTTGATGGTGTGGGCAGTGATGAGATCTTCCCCAGGTTTCTTAAGCTTGCTGCAGCCTTCATCACTAAACCACTCTCATATCATAAATCTATCTCTGTCCACAGCCACTGTCCTGTCACTCTGGATGGAAGCAAGAGTTTAGAGCAGTGTGGAATGGGAAAATTCCGGATTCATAGAATTTTGATGGAATTACATGAAATTTGTGGAATTTTGTCAGAACTTTGCTGCATTTTTAAAATTTAGTAATTTGGTCATAACTCAGTAGTAGTAGTTTAAGATAGAGCTCTGACATTTGTATGTTCTCTCTTTTGGTGGAGGACTAATAACCTACCAAATATCTTTGAATGTGGATGGATAGTTTCCCAAAATGGTAAGTGCCCAAAGTCTGTCATTTTATTTTTTGTGTGAAATTTCATGAACATTGTTGTTCTGCAAATACCTCAATCATCTATTTGGTCAGAGATCTTAGATTTAGTATGATTCCTTGATGATAGTTGTTCTAAGAATGGGCTTGATTTCATTACAATATGATGCATCGTCTCAAAATTATGTGTGCTCAAAATCTGTTCTTTTAGTTTTTGCTGGAAATTTTGTTAAACAATTTCATTTGCATATAACTCAGCCGCCTTTGGAGCGCAATGTGTAAATTAGTATAAATAACCTATTTGTAAAACTTGTAGAATTATCTGGGTGACTATTCCCCTTCTTCTCTTTTGGCATAGGGGCCCTCATCCTTGCTAAGGGTAATGGGACTAGTTTTCATGACTGGCTTCAGAATATTCTTCACAGCCAATCAGAAACTGAGGGTGTTGCCTAGCTTCCTTGGGACGTGAAGAATGAGGGTTTTATGGACTTGATTTCTCACCTGCTAGAGTTCTGGAGTCTTCTGTATTTACTCCAGTTGTACATCATGGGTGCCGATTTAAAATTGGTCCAGGCTTCATTGTGCCATTTCATTTCTTCCTGACATTTCTGTTAAGAAGCATAACAAAGGACAAATGGTAGTAGCCCAGTGACGTAGAGGGCTGAGACTCTGGGTGCCTTACCTCCAGCCTTTCTGGCGACCTATGTTCGGTAGCAGACTTGGTCTGCCAGGGGTCGGATGGGAGGGAGAGGATCATGCATCCCACAAGGCATTCTTTTCTCCAAGGGAGGGTGCCACATCTCTCTGCTGCAGTGCCACCCACAGATGTGTGGGTGGTAGGGAGAGCAAGACATAGGGAGGGAGAGATGCACCGCACTACATACCACATCAATGTGCACTTGCACACTCACACACTCACCAGGGGGACCACGGCGGTGTCCCTATGGTTTAGGGATAGAGCAGCATGGAAGGGAGGACAAAAAACAGAGGAAAAACACACTGGCTGGCAGGATGACTGATCATTCCTGGTGATTTAGGCTCCTCCCTACCATGCATCCCAGCCATGAAGAGAAGTCATGGGGTGACTGGGAAAGAATGTAAGTCCTGGCAGATGGGCCTGGGGAGGTCAGAGGGAACGAGGGCCAGACGGGGCAAAAGGGGAAAAAACAGTAAAAAAAAAAAAAAAAAAAAACATTTAAATAGGCTTCTCAAGGTCAGCTCCATGTGTTCCAGCTTGCTGGCTTTTCTGACAAACGCAAACAGCTTTTTACAATTCATTTTAACAATATTATTATATACATTTACATATCAAAGGACCTCAGGTTCACATATAGATTCATAAATACTTTTTTTTTTTCCCCACAGTGAGGCAAGGGGAGAAAGAAGGAATATAAATGGCAAGGGAAGAAAGGGAGACAGCAGGAGGAATTTTGGGACCACTGGAGAGGCCAGTTTCTAGGTGTCACAAGGAAAATTTGACTATGCAATCAGACAGGCAGGAGAAAGGCAAGTAACCGAAAAGGAGAGCACAGAACAGAACAGACCTTTGCTTTTAACTCCCTGCACAATAAATGGGACAGGATCTTACCCAGCCTTGCTACAAACAAGGTATAGTTGTGGGTAACAAAAGGGGTGAGGATAAAAACACAGGGAACCGTATTCAGAGCCAGCTGGCTGCATGCACACAGTAGTACGCCGCACAAAAAACTTGCACCAGTCGGCTCTGACGCCATATTCAGACAGCACAATCTGAACAGACCACACAATCTGTTTGAATATCGGACCCTGGTAGCGTAGCGCACAGCAGGGGGTTGCCATGTTGGGCACAGCACTACAAAGGTGCAGGGCTGAAAACGACCCATAGGGGTACAGCACGACGCACACTGGTTTGCACTACAGTCCCCAATATTCAGATGAGCCCATTGGGCATGCAAGTTCAACAGGGCCATTTATATACGTATTATGGGCTCTTCTGCATGCTAGTGCCACTGTGGAGTGTGCTGGGTCAGTCTTCCCCAGCCTTGATCCATGTTAGAACAAATATGCTACCCAATTTCCCTGTTAGTCTTGTGGTCCCCCTTCCCCTCCCGAAAGCAATGTTATATGAATAAAACACCCATATCCCTGGTTGTTGTCTAGTGGTCACCTCTCCCCAGCCCCAATCAATAACGAATTAATAGAATACCCCTGATCCCTATATCACAGGTTTTCTAGTGGTCACCCCTCCCAAGCTCTGAGCAATGTTATATTAATAAAACAACCCCAATCCCTGTATCCCTGGTAGTCTAGTGTTTTTCCCCTTCCCCAAGCCCTGATCTTAATAATAATTAGAATCATTCCCTGTCCCTTGTAGTGAAGTGGACCCCCACCCCATTAGGCAGTGACCCACCAGCCTGCTCCCCCAACCTAACTGGAGCCAGTGACTGGCACAGCCCATCCACATGGCCATGGCCAGCCACCGACTGAACTGTACAGGTGTGTGTGCAGTATTCAGTACACACCAGCTGATGGACCATCAACCAGTGAACGTTTACTGTATACTGTACACGCTCCTGTATTGTTTAGTCAGCAGCTTGCCATGGCCATGTGTGTGGGCAGTGCCAGTTGCTGGCTGTGGTCAGGTTAGGGGAGAGTGGAGTGTTGGGTCACTGCCTTTATTCTTTTATTCTTTATTGAATTCTCAGATTACAACCTTTGAGCTACAAGCTCATTTACAAGGGTTCCACGTCAGGAAAATAGAGTGAACATACAATAGTAATCACAGAGTTACAAAGAACTAAACAATTAACAGTGGTAATATGACTATTAAGGAACATGGGCTAGGGATAGAGCTTTAGCAGACAGGCAATGATAGTACAGCAGGAGCAATTGCCAGGAGAGTAGGAGAAGAGGAGGGTGGTGGGATTTAAGAGTGAGTGGGGAGGAAGAGGGGGAGGTCGTCTTGCAGTAACCACCGGTTAGGGGGTCACCTTGTCAGAGAGGAAGGGAGGAGGAGGAGGCGGGGTTGCGAGCATGGTGAGGGAATAGAGCCCAGGGGAAAAGAGGTAAGGTCCGTGACTGGGTCATGGTCAGGGGGCTAGGGGTTGGGGGAAGGAGGGAAGGAGAGGGAAGTAGCGAATTAGGTGCTCACGGAGTGCAAATTGGTGGGGTAGCCAGGGTTTTAAGCAGGTGGGTTGGTCAGGTAAGACAGGTACATTTCCCTTGTGAGGAAAGTTGGGACCTAAGTGCAGATTTGAACGAGTCGATTTTGCTAATTGTGGCTAGTTCTGTTGGAAGTGAGGAGAGCCATAGTGGGGCCCAGTATTTGAAGGATCGCTGTCCTTGGGTAGTGCGATGGTAAGGGATCTTGATAGGGATATTCTTGGATGACCTTGTAGTCCTGGTAGGTGCTACCTGGTATATGAGGGAGCTGGGCCCTGGAGGCAGTAGGCCCAGGATTGCTTTTTTAGCAAGGAGACAGGTTTGATAGCGGGTCCTATCAGACAGATTTAGCCAACCAGTTTTCTGGTAGAGGTGGCAAGTATGCGACAGCGAGGGGCTCCCAGAGTGAGTCTGCAGGCTTTGTTGAGCGTGGAGGTGAGTCACCTCAGTGTGCTCTCAGAGGCTGCGCTGTAGATGGCAAGGCCATAATGAATAGTTGAGAAGACCAAGCTGGTTATAGAGAGCTGGAGGGCTTTGGGAATGAGGCAGCTTCGGTGCTTATATAGCAGGCCAAGCTTCCCGTTAGCTGCAGTGGCCACCTGGTCGATGAGTGCGGCATATGAAAGGGAGCTGTCAAGGGTGAGGCCCAGGTATTTGAAATTGGTGACCATTTCAATTGCGATCTTATGTAAATTCTGTATGTTAAGGGTTGCTGCCCTGTGGCGGCTGTGCGCTGAGGCAAAGAGCATGGTGGTCTTCTTTTTGTGGTTGACTAGGAGTTTAGCTCTGTTAAACCAGGCTTCAGTATTGTTGAAGTCCTGTTGAAGACACTGCTCCAGTACAATAGGGCCAGAATGACTGGAGTAGCTCACCACATCATCAGCGTAGAGAAGGATATTTTGTTGGCAGGCTAGTGGTAGGTTATTTAGAAAGAGGCTAAAGAGGATGGGGCCAAGGATGGAACATTGGGGGACTCCAAGGGACACTTGAAGGGGGTCAGAGAGTACATTGCATATTTTTACCTGCTGAACATGTCCAGAGAGGCAGCTCCGGAACCAGCACAGTGAGTCAGAAGAGAGTCCAATTACCTCTAATTGTCCCAAGAGGAGATCGTAGTTGACTGTATCAAAGGCCTTGGTGAGGTCGATAAAGTTTGCTCCCACCAGGTGCCCCTGGTCGAGGGCACTATGAATGTAACCCATGATCTCGAGAAGTGCAGTGGTAGTGCTGTGGTGTTGATGGAAGCCGTGCTGCTGCTGGCATTGTAGTTGGTATTTATCAAGGTGAGCTACCAACTGATCGTAGACTATACGCTCGAGGGCTTTTGAGATAGGTGGTAGGATTGAAATTGGGCGGTAGTTGGCATGGTCCAACTTACTGCCTGCTTTGTGGACAGGGTTTACTATGGCAGCTTTCCAGAAGTTTGGGAAGGTACCTGAGGTGAGGGATAGATTTACGATAGAGGTCAGTGAGGTTAGCAGTTTGTCAAGGGTAAGAGAGATTAATTTTAGGTCAAGACCCTCGGAGCTGTGCCTGGATTTCCCAAGGACTTTGACGAGATATTTTTTACCTCAATTTTAGATAGGACTCTGAGGTAGAAAGGGGAGGTTGGTGTGTTGTGGGGAACTATGGGGGTGGGCTGGTTGGAGCTGACTTGGTCTTGGAAACTGGGGGGGGAGCACTGTACTGAGGTCAGTGAAGGCTTTGTTGAAGGTGTCTGCGATGGATCTAGGGTCTTGTATAAGAGATCCATTATGGCTCAGCAGTGTGGGTGCCGTGGTATCACTTTTCCCGATGATAGCATTAATGTTATCCCAGAAACAGCGGCTGTCCCCCCAGGAGGAGTTAAGTTCACGTCTGTGGAAGTTAGCCTTAGCCTGGCGGATCGCCACAGTGCATTTATTCCGTGCAGCCTTATAATTTTGCAGGGCCTGGCCAGAGAGAGTATCTTTGCACTTATGCCATAGGTGGTCTCTGGAGCTCATCTGGGCAAGGAGGGAAGGGGTTATCCACGTTTTATGTGAGCCACTAATTTTCTTTTTGGTCAAGGGGGCAAATATATCACAAGCAGAATTGAAAATAGCTATGAATTTGCTCAGTGCTGTGTTAACGTCATTAGCATTTAGGATAGGTACCCAGTTCAGTTGCAGGAGGTATTGCTTAAAGAGCCCCAACGTGGTGGGGGGGCACTTGACTACCAGGACAGTTCTATTATTATATGGATCAGGGCTCTGGGAGAGAGAAAACACTAGACTACCAGGGATATGGGGATTGGTGGTGTTTTATGAATATAACATTGCTTGGGGCTGGGAAGGGGGGACCACTAGACTACCAGGGATACAGGGATCAGGAGTGTTTTATTAATATAGCATTGATCAGGGCTGGGGAAGGGGGAAACACTAGACTACCAGGGATGTGAGGATCAGAGGTGTTTTATTATTATAACATTACACGGGGTGGGGAGGAGGGACCACTAGACTACCAAGGATACAGGGATTGGAGCATTTTATTAATATAACATTGATTAAGGCAGGGGAGGGAGTATCACTAGACTACCAGGGATATGGGGATATGGGGATTGGTCGTGTTTTATTAATATAACCTTGCTCGGGGCTGGGAAGGGGGGACCGCTAGACTACCAGGGTTATGGGGATCAGGGGTGTTTATTAATGTAATATTGACCAGGGATGGGGAGGGGGGGAACCACTAGACTACCAGAGATACAGAGATTGGAGTGTTTTGTTAATATGACATTGCTCAGGGCTGAGGAGGGGGGATCACTAGACCTACAAGGATATGGAGATCAGGGGTGTTTTATTCATATAACATTGCTCGGGGCTGGGGAGGGATGGCCACTAGAAAACCAGGGATATAGGGATCAGGGGTGTTTTTATTAATATATCATCTCCACACGCTCCTTCTAAGTTGCGTAGTGGCTCAGATTTATTGTAACACTCTATGCCAGCCTCCTCGTTTTGGCCTAATTTCCCACTGTCTGCCCCTTTAGGCTGCCCCTTGCCAGCCCCTTCTGAACTGTCCTCCTTTTGACCTAACTTCCCACTGTCCGCTCCTCTAGGCTGCCCATTGCCAGTCCCTCCTGACCTGTCCCCCTCCCCACTCTTCTGATTTGGACCGTTTACCCTATTGCTTTTCTCCCTGGTATCTGCTTCCCCGGCTAAAAATCCATGCTCCATAAGTCCCCCCGGTTGCTGAGACGTGGCCTCGCCTCAACCCTACCCACCTACCACCCATAGCCCCTCACATTTTCTTTCATCACCACCTCCAACTCCCCCAGTTGCCTCCTTAACCAGTTTACATCTCCCCTGATCTGCAAAAATTGCAAAGTGGGAAGCCTCCCTCCCTCCAGGCCCAATTTAGTATTATTGCCACCCCACAGCCTGTGCAACCTACAACCCTTCCAAAGATGCCTGCCGTGGTGGTTGAAGGCCACCCTACTGGTCCTTCTCTAAACATATTGGGACGTTCCCCCTTTGCCTGGTCTCTTCCCCCGGAATACTACTCCTCTACCCTCTCCAAGTGGCCATACTGGGGTGGTATAAGGTCAAGTCCTACAGCCCCTTACATTTCTAACAGCTAAACCACAGCCCTAGACCCAGCTCGTAATCTAGGTAAACAATTTAACAGCTAAGAGTTCTAACGGTTTAGACCAGGTAAACAATTAAGCAGCTATCAGTTCAAACAGTTTACGCACCTCCCTAGAACCAAACAGTACAAACGCAATTTATACACATTGCCCCAGCCAGCTCCTAGTCAAGGTGATTTATTTGCAGTATTCTACCATTCTAACAGTTCGAACACAGCCTTAGACCCCGCTTCAAACCAAGATAAAAAACATAATTTAGCAGAGTATTTCTATCCAAGAGAAGGAGCAGAGTCCCAGACCCTCCCCATTCTTGTAATGATCAGGACAGTAAATTTCCACCCAAGGTCGCTGGCCACCCCTTTATATTATATTACCCCAGCCAGTCAGTGCCCTACCTCCCACCAGGACACACCTCCTTCGCCCATTTAATAGAGGTCGGTGCCGGGGTGGGTGGGACAAAATATCTCCCTTACTGTCACTGTCTCAAGAGTCAAAGTCCATTAATACTTTCAAATTTTGGCACCTCCCTGTTTTAGCCCCAATTCTCCCGCCACCGTTGTAGGAGGGTGTGGGAATAGACAACACTAGACACAATGGTAAGAGTGTAAAACACACATTTCTTCTGTGTGATATTTATTTTCAAAATAAACAGATTTATTATTGACTTCAGAATAATATCTAAAGTAATCCAAATCAAGAAAATAAAATAAATAAATCAAATAAAGAAAATACTTGCTCTCCCGAGCTCCAGCAATGTCCTCCCTTGACAATGCTGCCACAGAGTGAAAATCAAATACAAACAGTAAATTTCACTATCTTCTGTGCTTTTCCAAGTTGTACCTCCACTCAGTACAACTCTCCCAGCTCTACTGAATCTTTAGCTGAAAAGACAGACTTTTTATAGAGCTTCCTGGTGACATCATATGGTCAGCTGACCCACCCTATTTGTTATATACATAGAATCTAGGCTAATGCAGGCATGTGGGGGTTCAGCTTAACCCGGAACATCCATTTACCTAAACAACATTGGGATTTGCCACCCTGTTCGTTTAAGAGGCTTTTAAACTTTTTTTATAATCATAGGAAGTTTAAGGGCCACTTAAGGGTCTAAACCCCACCCTCCTTTTGTTGACATCTGTAGTTCTACTATAAGTAGGGCTTGGTTTGGGCTTACTGGCTCTAAAGAGCCCACCAGTTGATTATTGGAGCCACAAGGAACAGGTAAAGTTTTAGGGCCTTCTGCCCTCTTTCAACCATACCTTCATTCCTTCTCTGTGTATCTGTCAGAGACACTGTTCTCTAACCTGCATAATAATTCAGTGAGCTATCCTTTTTATGCCAGAGTAATCTCCATGTGGTTTAATATATTTAATGAATATTTTTTTTAAAGTAAACATCTTTTCTTGCTTTTCCTGCAAGGAATTCCCTTCTTTCCATGCTTGCTATTGTAGCTAATTATAACCACATAGCCTTCTGCATTTAGCAAGGAAAAGAAGCACTATTTGTACAGTTTATTTTGCTTCCAGACATCTGTTTGCTTTCTTGTTGCAGCCTCTAACAACAAAATAGGAAAAATGCCTAGTTCTTTAAACTCCTCCTAGGAAAGTAATGCTGCTGTTTCCATCGTATTATGTAGAGATCTAATACATAAGTATGTCTAGCCAAATAATCAGAATCTGTAAAACCTCTTCTACTTTTAAAGGTATATACATCATTCCTTACTTGCTGAAGCAGTGAACAGAACTAATTGCCTCATTCTCTGAAGATAAATCAACAAAGAAATGCTGCATGTTTCTGTCTAGTCAGACGAAATTGCATTCGGGCCATACTCGTTTCCTCTAAGGCTTTTGTGACCCAACAGGTTCACAAGGGAGTTTTACTTTTTACAGGCATCCCTGTATTATTTCTTAGTACACCTTCTATTTCAAAGACTTTTCCACTTTATTCAAGCCTTTTACCAGCCTACAGTAGGCATATTGTGTACTATTTCTACCCACTCATTTATAGACTGTATGGAGGATTAACAGCCCTCGGCGATCTTTCTTTAACACCACCAGAAATGAAACAGAAATATAGTGGGGAAGCATAGAGTGAGAGGCTACAATGGGAGGCCACCCCCTTGTAGTTTGAATAGGAAAACGGGTCAAGAAAGACCCAAAGCAAAGATTGCTACTGCAGTAGGCTACAGAAAGAGGGATAAGAGTAGAGGGGTTGTTGTTCTGGGGTGCATCTCAACTGTATTTCAACACTTCAGGGAAGGAAAAGATCCAGACTTTCACAACCTTTGCGGCCAAAACAATTAACCCGGGACTCCCTCAAGCAGACCGCCGACACGGTCTCCCAAGTTCCCACACTCGGGATGCTGAAATCTGGGCAAAGAAGCGGCTGGGCCTGACCCTTAAATGCCCAGCTGTGAGAGTTTGAATTTTGGCACCTGGTCTCACAATAGGCCCAGGCACACTGATGCTCCTCCTCCTTTTGTGGTCACCGATGTGACCATCCCCCTCTCCGCCGATGCTGGCAAAATCACTCCTGGTCACCAATGCGACCGTTCTCCCTCACAGTTTTAGTCACGAATCTCCTGCCACTCTTGCAGCTGAAACAATTAACCCAGGACTCCCTCAAGCGGACCACCGATGCGGTCTCCCAAGTCCCTACACTCTGGATGCTGAAATCTGGGCCCTCTGACAATCTTATGATTCTTCCCATCCAACTATCTCTATGCCTTCACTTGCTGTTTATTGTTTCAATATTTTCTTTCCTCTTGCTTATCTGTGGTTACAAAAATATATGTGTATTTTTGTGTAAAATTGGGATCCCTTGGTTTGAAAATGTATATAGACACATAGTTGAAATAAACATGTATATAGTTACATGGCTGAAATGATTTCGGAAAGCTATGTGGAACTTAAGGAGTGAACACTGATATGCAGTTAGACCTCCACAAGCTCGTTTGCAGAGCTGTCAACAGGAGATTAGTTCTGAGACACAATGCTCTATTTTGTTGCACCTGCAAGGACAGAAACTGACTCTGATACATTTTATGAGAACCAAGAAACATCTTAATAAGCTCAGGATGCAGATGTTAATTGCCAGGAAAAGATATTATATATAAAGAGAGCAATTTTTGTGTTGGAAAGGTGGGAGAGAGAGAGATTGAACATTTTCTTCCATCACTGGTGTCGGCTGTACAGTCTTAGTTTGGACTTTTGTCTCTGCTAGTTTGGCTGTCATTCTTCCGGTAATCACCCTTGGCCTCACTGTTGTAGGATCGCTACCTTTTTGTGTTTCCCTGGTAGCAGGTCTAATACCCACACACAAAGCTCCTGGCTTAGAGTTTGCATGGCATAAATCCCATTCTGACACTGTTTGTCATCGAGGCAATTTTAAGAGAGCAATATTTTGTTGGAGAGAGAGAATGATGTTATACATTATAGGTAGGAATGATGTCATGCTGTTCCTATGACCAGTTTGAAAAGTACATTAGTCTTCTTAAAGGGATACTGTCAACCTGTTTTTCATCATATTATTTCTAGTCAAAAACTAACATTTTATGATTGCTTGCCTTCTCTAATATTCATTGATGTTACGGTTTGTTTTGTCTGTCTCCTTGGTTAGTAGAACTGAAATGCATGCTAACATGTTTTGTTTACAATCCTGGATCTGTTCTTACTGCATACTTCCTGAGCATTACACACATACCCAAACAGTGCAGTCACTTATAAGGCAGTACCCTCCTAAACTTCACTGCATCTTGAGGGGCTAGACTGTGTATTCCTAAGTCCAGGAAAGATGTAGTTGGAGCTGATCAAGGAATGTAAGTGGACATGTATTTGTGTGATGGTGGGCAGTCTGTTCTTCACTTTTTTTCTTAAATAAAAAAAGCATCAGAATCAAACTACATCAGCAATTTTTACAGAATGCTGGCAATCATAACTTTTTTTTAAACTAGGGACACTTTGATACCTATGGAGGTTGACAGTATCCCTTTAAAGTTATTAGCTGTTGTGTAACCCTGATTACACTACCAGTGCAATAAAAGCAAGTGTCAGTGAAGAGCAGCGGCTGATGTCATCTAGAGACTTCATAGTCTAGTAAAAACTGTCAGCAAGCTTATAGGACCTGTTTCTCCAGAGCTGTAAAGATCATGTGCATGTAGAGCATAGATGAGTCTGCCCCACCCCCATTGACAAGGAGATGGAATAATTGTTTTAAATTGCCATTCTTAGAAATCACCTCAATTGACAGCTGTGAATGTTCTCGGCCTTTCACCACATCAGAAGCTTATTCAGTCTGCAAACCTCTCAACAGTGTGCTATAACCCAGCATCCAGCAACCCAGGAAAAAAGGACCATAACAACATATTGTCAGCTTTGTTACAAAACCTGAAACACAAAGTTTTTAAAGCAGTGTTTACTGACTCATGCTGCCTGTTTTATGAAAACCATTGCACATAATCTTTCCAACTCTGGAGAGACGGGTCCTATAAGCTTGCTGACAGGGAATGCTAGACTGTAAGGCCCCTGGATGACAGCAGCAGCAGCTCTTCACTGAAACTGGCTTTTCTTTGAACAGGTAGTGAAATCAGGGTTACAAAATGGCTAATAACTTTTAAATGAAGTAATACAGAAATCTACTTTTTGGTATGAGATTTACTGGAGATATGCTTATTCCAATTCTGCAATGTAGTGCTTTTGGCCATGTGGTGTCAGTAGCTCCTTTTTCTTTTTGTATAATATTTTTATTGCCTTTTCAACAAAAAGCTTACAAAGTGAACAGTGTTCCAAAGTACACTTTCCACTGACTTACGCTGTCCTACCCATACACTTATTTAGTCTCTTTACAAAGTTCTTGCATTCCATTCACATTATTCTGTTCATTCAAGTTTCATGTTATTTCATGGTTGTTCGATCTATTCCTTCTCAACCGGTTGGCATATGCCAAAATAAAGAAGCCTCTACTCAGTATTTCTAAAACACACTGCCTGTAAACTTATAACACAAATATAAGAGGAAAAAAAGAAACGGATACAAATTATTTCCTTTTGCTCAGAGTCTAACCTTTTCTTCACCTTTTCATATTGTGCACCCTTCCACTATTACAGTCCAGTGAGTGGTGTTCAGTGTTTTCCACTTGCTGTGCAGAGTATATTCTTGGGTTCCCTCCCATTCCTTGCAGCCCATTTGTTCTCTACGGTGTCTCTCTTCGCCCCCCCTCCAGCAGCATCGCCACTTCTGGTGTAAGGACTGTCAAAAATTTGGCCCATTTGTTCATGAATTTTCTTCCTTCAAATAACATGAAGTCTTGCTGTATTCAGACATAATGCAATTAGCCCCAGCACTTGAACTGCCCTGGAGAGGAAAGAGTTAACTCCATGCAGAAGCATGGAACGTTGCGCTCGAGCTCAGTTTTCAGACCTCTGTCTGTGGTACTTACCAGTGCAACCGTCAGATTCTTTACTCTGCCTAACAGTAAAGTCACTCCGGAGATTCCTCTGTTCAGTTCGGTAAAAGTAAAGCATTTGGTTTAAAACTTGATCTTACTTCGAGAGGGCTTTTGCAGTAGGTAATTACATATAGAACTGATGCCGGCAGGCGGCAGGACCCCACGGAAAAATTTCTAGCTAGCAGTCCCTGGCGAGGGACCGCCCCCATGTCAGGTAACCGGTGTCAGGAGACGTCGGTATAAAGGGGCGGTCCCTCATGCCCGCCTTCCAGTTCTTTTCCACCGTTAGCTCATGCCAGCGCCTCACGGAAAAGTTCCTTGCTCCTCAGGCTCCTTCATCAGTTCTTTTACAGAGTATTTTTTGCTTTTTTCTTTGAAACGTCAGTCATTCGTCAGTGTACGTCATCCCCTACACCCTCCGAGCACAAAAACAAGTGCGACTCGTTCGGCACCCAACTCCCACACAAGGACGGCCACTCGCTGTGCCTTTTTCGCCTAGGCCCTGACCATCCAGTAGAGAAGTGCTAGCACTGCCTGAGTTTCAGCACGGCCACCCGGAGAAGGCGGCAGCCATCCCTGGAAGCCCACATTCTCAAAAAGAAGATGAGCTCCATGGAGAAAGAACTCAAAAAGCTTCAGCAGGCGTCAATTTCCCCTGAAGGCCATCGCAAGAAAAAGGACAAAGAAAAGCACTGGGACATGGGCTTCTCTCCCACCGCGACTTCCTTGGGAGTCGCCATGTTAAAGGTAACGTCCCCCCCCCCGGAGGACCGCTCCTTGACGGCCGCCTTAGAGGCTTCTAAGGCGGTGTCGGCCCGCCCACCTGGCTCACGCTTGGGCTCTTCGGGTGCCTCCAGGCTGTTGGAGGCCTCCGCCCTTGGTAAAGCCATGGCTTCATGGCCTACTGGTGTGGGCGGCTCCGATAAGCCGGACATCGGCTCCTCCGACGTCTGCACGGAGAAGGTTGGTAAGTTGCCCGACCCTTTTGGGTGGCACGCAACCCCTCTTCTGCCAGACCAGACCGCCCCTCCTTCGCGACCTGCCTCCGGTGAAGAGTCCGCTAAGCCGGATGCTGGCTTTTCCGGCTCCCTCCCAGATCCCGCTGCTAA
Organism: Neoceratodus forsteri; assembly: GCA_016271365.2. Classification (NCBI taxonomy): domain Eukaryota; kingdom Metazoa; phylum Chordata; order Ceratodontiformes; family Ceratodontidae; genus Neoceratodus; species Neoceratodus forsteri. The sequence continues at coordinate 359,602,374 of CM057457.1, read as the reverse complement.
GTCACACGTCGGTGCACCGGATGTCCACACCGTGGAAGAGCTGACGCCGGACCCTCCTACATCCATCATTCCCGGCTCCCTGCAGCCTTCGCTGCCCTCCGGGGACCCGGAGTCACCTCAGCCCGACCCCAGAGATTTCTCCCCTCGATCCCCGGGTGATGCTGAGGTCCCTGTTCCTTATCCGTAAGATCATCCTCCTGCTGATCTGATGTCGGCTCCCTGGACACCGGCCCCGATGCCGGCGCCTCGGCCGCCGGCCCCGATGCTGGTATTGCTGACTTCGGATGACATCCCGCTCCCGGATGCCGCCCTGATGCCAGGCCCTGTGCCCTCTGGGCCTTCTGCCCCAGATCTGCCCGCGGGGCCTCCGGCTGGGCCGTCTGCTCTGGCAGCTCCCCCAGCTCCCGGGTACCCAGCCCTGTCGCATCCGATGCCGTCGTACTGGACTGCAGTATTTGACACGGCTATCTCACGCCTGCGCAGTACCTGACGCCAATACCCGATGCCGGCTTCCGCTATCAGGTTATGGATACTTCACGGTATAACCCATACCCTTATCCCCTCCTCCTCCACCGCCCAACCGCCGTGGATTAGCAGAGGAGGTTTGCCTCCTGGTGGGCTGAGGCCAAGGCTCAGCTCACCAGAGAGGTGGAGAGTCGTCTTCCGATAATGGTGCCGATACCGGTTCCCGTACATCCACAACGACAAACTCCCTCTCCTCCGGACACCAGGGCTAAACCCTCTGGGTCCAGAGAGGGGCAGGACACGCTTACCCGAGGGCTTCCTAAAGGGTCCGTTCCTCCCCCTAGACAGGAGAGGGAGTCTTTTTCTTCTTCATTTTCTTCCTCCTCGGATGCCTCCGATGGCTGCTCCGAGAAAGACGACGAGCCTCGCTCTCTGTCAAAGCCCAGGCCAAGGACTCCTCCGAAGTCTCCTCCGGAGGATCCTTCTTTCACAGAGCTGCTACGTAAAATCCAGGCAGTGCATAAGTGGCAATCCTTGGAGCCAGACCCGCAGCGGGTGAAACTCGCTGAGCATCTGGATCTGCCTGTGACAGCTCCCACCTTGGTGCCACCCTGGATCGAGCCTCATGCCCACCTTGTTACCACTATTTGGAAACAACCGTCTGCATTAGCCCCTCTTCCTCGGAAGTTGAACAGGCTGTATCAGGCTCCCGAGGGTGTTGATTTTTTAGATTCTCACCCTCGAGCTGACTCAGTCATGGTTAGCGCCGCTCACGGACGGACAGCTAATCCAAAACATCTTAGCTCGTTACCACCTGATAAAGAATCTCATCTTCTGGACCAGTATGGCAAAAAGATTTTTGCTTCTTCCACACTGGGGATCAGGGCCCTGAACTATGTCGGTCACATGGGGAATTACCAGAAGGCAATTCTTACTGAGGTGGAAACCAAATTGGACTCCCTGCCGGACTCTCAAGTCAAGCAGGAACTGTCTGACCTCATCCGCTCTGCACGTTCGGACAGTCAACACATGCTGCATGCGACTTACGATGCAGTGGACACTGCTGGACGGAGCTCAGCTTTTGCCGTAGGCTTACGACGTCATGTTTGGCTCCGTGTGTCAGGGTTGGTCCCGGAAGTGCAGTCCGCTGTACAGGAAGCGCCCTTCCGGGGGTCGGTGCTCTTCGGTGGTGATGTCAAGGACATCATCACTGATCTACAGGAGAAGGGAATGGCAGTAAAGTCCATCGACTCTATGTACCATCCCCATCAACAGCAGCGTCGTTCCTTTCGCAGACGGAATCGGCCAAAGGTGAAACTTCTGGGAAAGTGGGCTACTAAACGCCGGGCCCCCACAGCTACCGAGCCGCCTCCACCCAAAAAAAGCAGTGGGTGCTTCAGCTACGGTGCTGCCCCACACCCCCTGACTCCTCTCTCCCACAGCCTCTGGGTTTCCCGGAGGAACCGGTAGGAGGGAGATTCTCCCTCCACCTTCCAGGCTGGGAGAGGATAACAACAGGTTCATGGGTGCTCCAGCTAATTGCAGAAGGACACTCAATAGTTTCTACAGAAACCACCTCATCACCCTCCCCAAAGGTCGTCGTACTCTCAGGAACCTCTTCTGGTCCAGGAAGAGATTTCAGCAGTGTTGCTGAAAGAGGCGATAGAATCTGCCCCCCTTCCCCTTCAAGGAACGGGTTACTATTCCCACTTCTTCCTGGTCCCGAAGAAGACAGGAGATGTAAGACCTATTCTAGATCTCTGTTCCCTGAACCTATTCGTGGAATACAAGAGGTTTAGAATGCTCTCACTGCCAAGTCTTCTGCCCCTCCTCCGCTCGGGTCAGTGGCTGTGTGCTCTGAATATGCAGGATGCCTACCTGCATATATCCATTTGCCCATCCCACCGCAAATATCTCCGTTTTGCTTTCCAGGGGGACCACTACCAGTTCAAGGCACTTCCATTTGGCCTCTCCTCAGCTCCCCGAGTATTTACCAAATGCCTTGCAGTGGTGGTGGCCTACCTGCGTACCCGGGGAGTGCAGGTTTTTCTGTACCTGGACGACTGGCTCCTGGCAGGCTCATCCAGAGAGGAACTCCTGCGCTGCCTCTCCCTTACCCAACAGGTCTTTGCGTGCCTGGGTATTACCATCAACAATTCTAAGTCTCATTTGATCCCATCCCAGGGACTCCAGTTTATCTGGGCGATACAGGACACGACCCTGGGCAGGGCCTTCCTGCCACCGGATAGGGCAGCCACCATTCAGACTCAGATAAGCCTGTTGTCTGGCTGCAGGTGAGTCACTGCAAGGTCAGTTCTTCGCCTTCTCGGGCTCGTGGCGGCTGCTATCCCGACAGTTCCTCACGCTCGACTTCACATGAGGGTTTCTCAGAGGACGCTTCACTCCCAATGGGATTAATTGGTGGACGACTTGGATTAGCTGGTCCTGGTCTCCTCTCCCATGGTTCGAGACTTGCAGTGGTGGATGGTCAGAGAGAACCTGTTTCGGGGGGTTCCATTCTTCCTTCCTCCCCCCTCCCAGACTCTGACCACAGATGCTTCGGGCAAAGGTTGGGGAGCCCATCTCGGTCCTCGTCAGACCCAGGGCTCTTGGTCCAAGCTCGAACAATCACTTCACATCAGTGTGCTTGAGCTCCGGGCAGTGCTTTATGCACTACAAGCCCTCCATCTGTATCTCCTTCTAGGCCACCTAGCCGTCCAGACGGACAATATGTGTGTGGTATGGTACATCAACAAACAGGGAGGGACTCGGTCCTACCCTCTTTGCAGGGAAGCAATGAGAGTGTGGGACTGGGCAGCACAACACGACCTTCACCTAATGGCAATTCATGTTCTGGGAGTCACGAACACCTTGGCAGACAAGCTGAGTCGCTCGTCCACCCTGGCCCACGAGTGGGAACTGGATCAAGGGGTCCTAGACTATATCTTTCTACGTTGGGGAACACCACAGGTCGACCTGTTCGCTTCCCCTCAAAACGTAAAACTTCCAGACTTCTGCTCACTCGTTCAAAAACGAGGCATTTTCTGGATGGACGCTCTGTCTCTAGATTGGAAGGACAGATTTGTCTATGCCTTTCCCCCAATTCTGTTGATCCCATGGGTCTTGCAGAAACTAGGTTCAGAAGGAGCACGAATTATTCTGATCACTCCCTTTTGGCCCAGGCAAGTTTGGTTCTCTCCTCTGCATCAGTTCTCAGAGGAACCTCCGCTTCCTCTTCCTCTGTCACGATGTCTGATGACCCACGATCAGGGGACCCTGGTCCATCCAGGTCTCAAGTCCCTTCAGCTTCATGCATGGCTCCTGCAGACATAGCTCAAGCCCGCTTTGTAGTTTCTCCCCAGGTGGTGGAGATTCTGGTGGAGGCCAGGAAACCCTCCACTAGTTCTACCTATGCCATGAAGTGGAAGACTTTCACAATCTGGACTGCTTCAAAAGAAGTTGAGCCTTTCTTCTGCCCAGTTGAATGTCTGCTGGAGTACCTGCGCCATCTCTTTGACCTGGGTGTTAGTCACTCCTACCTGAAAGACCCAATGGCGGCCATTTCGGTCTATCATGTTCCCTTTGCAGACAGAATGTTTGCTCAGCTGGAAGTCTCTAAGACTTTCCTCAGAGGGGTTCTCCACCTGAGACCTCCTATCAGAATCCCTGCCCCTCCTTGAGATTTGAATTTTGTTCTTGAGAAACTAACTCTTCCTTCTTTTGAACCGGCAGCTTCCGCATACTTGAAGTTCCTTTCTTGGAAGACACTTTCTCGTGGCCATTACCTCTGCTCAGAGGATTTCTGAGCTCCAGGCCCTGATGTGTAAAATTCCATACTTCATTTTCCACAAGGAACATGTGGCTGTGTGTACCAATCTTAAGTTTCTCCCCAAGGTGGTAGCGAAGGCTACTCTGAACCAGTCCATAGAGTTACCCACTTTCTTTATGCAGTACTCCAATCAAGAGGAGTATTTGTTACATACTATGGATGTTCACCGGATTCTGAGATACTACACTAGCAGGACAAAGGATCTCAGAAAGACAGATCAACTGTTTGTCTCTTTTGCTCTCAAAAGGGAAGGCAATGCTGTTTCTAAGCAATGCCTATCCAAATGGTCGGCTCAGTGCATCACTTTCTGTTATGACAAGTACAACAAGACCCTTCCGGGTCAAGTAAGAGGCCACTCCACCAGAGGAGTTGCTGCCTCAGCGGCTTGTTTCAAGAATGTGTCAGCGGCAGACATATGTGCTGCCACCACTTGGACTTCCGTCCATACCTTTACAAAGCATTATAGTTTGGATATTACCTCTCACCGTAGAGCAGGCTTCGGGCTGGCTGTCTTGCAAGGCCTCCTCTCTTAAGGCCTTCACAGCTAGGGGATCTACTCTGAGTAGCTTTCCTCCTCCCGTGTGCTTCTTCTTGTTCCAGACTGCTTGGGACTCAGTCCTATATGTAATTACCTACTGCAAGAGCCCTCTTGAAGTAAGATAGTACAGTTACGTAAGAACTTACCATAACAGTAGATCTTCGAGAGAGGCTCTTGCAGTAGGTAATACCTTCACACCCTCCATCCCCCTAAGCTTTTTCAGCTCCTTTTCCATTGAGGGAAATCTCCACTTCTCTCTTGTCCAGCCTCTTTTGGCCTATGGTGGGAAAGAACTGGAAGGCAGGCATGACTGCTAGCTAGAAATTTTTCCATGGGGTTCTGCCGCCTACCGGCGTCAGTCCTATATGTAATTACCTACTGCAAGAGCCTCTCTCGAAGATCTACTGTTACGGTAAGTTCTTACGTAACTACTTTCTTTATTGTTTTTTTGGATTTCCAGCCTCTGTCTACAGTACAGGTAGGGTGGCAGATAGGTAGTGACTGTATTTTATTTTAGATAATTTGTGGAAATTGTTGGTTTCTTCCCGGTCGGTTGGGTTAGGAACCAACCTTGTGTTTCCTTCTAATTTTAAATTTGTTATTTTAGAGTGGTGTTTCGGTACCGATCGGTTTCAAAAGAACCGGCCTTTTTCTCTGTTCTTTTCCAAACCAGTGACACGGTTGTTACCGATCGGTTGATATTACCTGGCTTGAACGCTTCTATAGGGTAATTTTGGTAGGTTGGCCATGTCTGAGAAACCCAGAAAGAAAACCGGTCCCACTGGGTTTCAAAGCTGTGCTGAGTGTGGGGAGGCCTTTGCCAAGGCCGACCCCCACCTCATCTGTGTTTATTGTCTGGGGTTTGACCACCTCCAGTCAGACTGCCAAATTTGCAAAAACTTTCCTAAAACCACTCTAGAAAAAAGACTGAGTAGGTTGAAGGAAAGGGAGGTCGAGAAGTCCATAGACCCGGATGGCCAGCCCGGTTCGGTTACAGCCGAACCTGAGGAGGTGCCTACTAACTTAGGCGATACCTCTTCGGGCAAAAGGAGAGCTGACTCTGAGGGGTCGGTTCCGTCAAAAAAGAAATGGAAGATCCGCCAGTTCAGATCCAGTACCACTTACTCCAACCACGGACAAGATAGCCAAAGCAATTAGTATTGTCCAATTACTTCGTCCAGTTCCATCCGAACCGATGCCACTGGTTAGGCAGTCAGTTCGGTCGGAACCGGCTCCTTCGGATTACGATCCAGATGCTTTCTATGAAGAGTGAGAGGGAGACGGAAGACTATCCTGACGATGACTACGACGGTGGAGGTCTGGATGTGCCCATTGAACCGGACATTTCCCCAGACCCTCTGATGTCTCCCCTCTCAGGCTTTCTGAGTCCCCTTCTCACTTCTTGTTTTACAAGAAGGTGACTGAAACCCTCCAGCTCCCTTTGGTTGAAGCTGCCAACTCTTTGGAATAAGCTATGGAAATTCTTGAAACTAAGATCCCCAGTTAGCCTCGCAGTGGTCAAGACTTTATATGCAAAAACAATCACAGAAGTATGTCACTGTTTCCACCGCCTATAAACTGCTCTCTCTCTGCGTAATGTCATCCTTTGCTTTACACACTATAAAAACACTACCTCTCAGAAACCTTATACCCTCCTCACCCTTGCCGTGCCATTCCTTCCATCTCCCAAGTCTCTCAACCCTTCACTCTCACTACACTCCCTGAGAGCCAATGACCCCACAGGGCTCTCAGTTTAGTCGCCACAGGAAACCATGGTCACCGGGCAGTCAATGCCCCTGAAGCCACCATCCGAGACCACTCAATTGGGCTATGCTCCTTGAAAGCTGAGAACCCTCCAGGGTCCCCAGCCTGGACGCTGCAGGCAACTGCAGTCACCGGGCGGTCGGCACTACCGAAGCCGCTGTCCGTATCCATTTGATCATACTCTGCTCCCTGAGAGCTGAGGACCCTTCGAGGCTCCCAGTTCAGCCACCGCAGGAAACCTTGGCCACCAGGCAGTCGGCCACCCTGAAGCCTACAACTCTAAACTATAAGCCCTAAGCCATAAGTGAGTATTCCGTGCAGCACCACGGCCCTTGCTCCTGCACCCCCTTACCCTTTTCTACCTACATCTTCGCGAAGTTCCACTTAATTCCTGACCTTGCGTCCCCCTCTCCATATATAGCCCCCTTACTAATAACTCCTTTTTCTCATTTTCCTTAAACATGACAGGTACATAGTTAGATATATTACAATGTGTGCCTAAATGGACTGTTTGTCTTACTGTTACTTAGCTTGCTTTATTATATATTCCCATGTTTTGCCTTAATGCCTGTACATATGGGTATTGTACCTGACCTTGTGTGATGCAGGTCCACCTTGTAAATGAGCTTGCTTAATGGTGTCCACCTGGATAAATAAATAAAGGTTTGATTTGATTTGGAAGAAGAGCCTGATTTTGTGGAGATGATGGACATCCCAGAGTCCAAAAGGTTGTCTATTCCCCTTCACAAGTCCTTGGGGAAACAGACAAAAGATCCTACAGACTCCTAACTCTTTATCTCCTGTAGATAAAAGAATGGACAGGAGATGCATGTTATCAGGCTCAGCTGTGGAGTTCTTTATTCACGTAGCAGCCATGTTGGGGTAGTGCAGGCTGCAGCCTGTGACAGGGCAAACATTCCTTAGGCTTCACACCCCAGACAAGGACTCCAGGAAAGTCGATGCCATGGCCAAGAAACTATACTTGGCATCCTCTTTGGGAATCAGGCAGGCAAATTATATGGCCTACACAGCCAGGTACCAGAAGTTCAGGTGGGTTACGGTTCTGGAACTGGCTAAAAAGGCCTCCCCCCAGCTAGCCAAAGAGCTGGAGGAGGTGGCTGTGGATGGAATTGAGGCATCCAAAGTACAATTTCACGCTGCTGTCGACTCCAACGATGTGGCATCCAGAGTCATGGCTACATCTGTGTCTCTCAGAAAGCATGTTTGGCTCAGATGTACTAGCCTATCACAGGACACCCAGTCTAAGGCTATGGATTTTCCTGTAGTTGGTAACTCTCTGTTTGGGGAGCAGACAGAGGCTTACATGAAGAAAACAGACGAATATAGAACCACTTACAGGAGTGCACAGGCCAAGGAAAGGCAAGCCACTCCTCAGAAGCAGCAGTCCAGGGGCAGGGGCAGGTCTTTTCACAGGCCTTTTTACCAAGCCCAGTCCTCCACGTCTTACCCACAAAGGGTTTTTTCCCCAAGGGAGGGATAGAAAGGGGATGAGCAGGGCTGTTTCTTCTTTCCAATCTAAGGCTCCTGCCAAGCAGACACCCTGAGGTGTCAGCCCTGGTCGACTCTCCAATCCCAGTGGGAGGCAGGCTGACTTACTACTTTCAGGCCTGGAAGTCTGTTACCTCAAACAAGTGGGTCCTGGAAGTAGTAAGCCAGGGACTAGCCCTCAGCTTCAAAAGGTACCCAAAAAGGAGGGCCAAGTATTTTCCACCTGCATCAGTTTCAGAAACCCTTGCCCTAGAGGCAGAGGTTTCCTCTCTCCCAGCTCTCAGAGCCATAGAGAAGGTTCCTACTCAACACAGGGGAAAAGGCCTGTACTCCAGGTACTTCCTCACCCCAAAGAAAACAGGGGAGTGGCTACCCATCCTGGATCTAAGGTATCTGAACAAACACATTTCAAAACCCAAATTCAAAATGGTAACTCTGGGAATAATCCTTCCCTCTTTAAGGCCAGGAGATTGGCTAGCATCACTGGACCTCAAGGATGCCTACTTCCATATCCCTATAAGGTGCTCCCACAAAAAATACCTCAAGTTCGAGTTGCCTTCAGGTCATTATCAGTTCAAGGCCATGCCTTTTGGCCTAACATCAGCTCCAAGGGTGTTCACAAAGTGCCTTGCAGTAGTGGTGGCTTACCTCAGAAGACAGGGTATCACCATTTTCCATATCTAGATGACTGGCTCCTAGTAGGGCAGTCTTCAGACCAGGTCAGGTCAGCTCTGCAAACCACTCAGGACTTGCTCAGTTCCCTGTGTTTCTTCTCAATCTGCCAAAATCTGTCCTCGAATCAGTACAGCTTCTCACCTTCATAGAGGTGGAATTGGATACTACCCAAGCAAAAGCTTTCCTTCCTCTGGCAAGGGTGAAGGCCTTAGTAGACCTCGCTTCCTCCTTTCGGCCTCAGGTTTCTCTTCCAGTGAGACAGTTCCTCCAACTCTTGGGCCACATGGCAGCCTCCACTGCAGTGGTTCAAGGAGCCAGATTTCGGATGTGGGACATTCAGTTCCATCTAATGTCCTTTTGGTCACAGAGAACAGATTCTGTCACCAAACTGATTCCAGTGACCTGAACTCTGGTCCAGGCTCTCCAGTGGTGGCTGGACCAGGACAACCTTAGACAAGGGGTTCCATTTCTCCCTCAACGTCCATCAGTAGTACTGACTACAGATGCTTCTCTCCTAGGCTGGGGAGCCCACCTGGGAGCCCTAACAGCTCAGGGGACCTGGCCCTCGCAAGAGTCTCTTCTTCATATCAACCTCCTGGAACTCCGGGCAGTTTTTCTAGCCCTTCAGACCTTTTCAGATTCAGTCAAAGGCAAGGTGGTCCAAGTCAGGAGGGACAACACTACCACAATGTGGTACATCAACAAGCAGGGAGGCATTCGGTCCATGGCCTTGTGCACAGAGGCCTTGAAGATTTGGTCTCTGGCCTATTCCCTTCAGACTTCCCTGGTAGCAATTCAACTTCCAGGGAAGGACAATGTGCTGGCAGATGTCCTGAGCAGGATTTCACAGGGGCATCACGAATTGTCCTTGAATCCTCACATTCTGAGGATCATTTTCTTCAAGTGGGGCATTCTAGAAATAGATATATTTGCAGCACCAGACAATCATCAACTTCCTCTGTTTTGCTGCAGACCTCCAGTCCTGGGGACAGTTCCCCAGGATGCCCTCATTCTGAACTGGAAGGACAGGTTTCTCTATGCCTTCTCTCCTTTCCCTCTCCTGTTCAGAGTTCTAATCAAGATAAAAACTCAACCCTGCACAGTGATACTGGTGGCTCCAGATTGGGCCAGACAACCCTGATATCCTCTACTGCTGTCCTTGGCTGTCTCATGTCCCCTGTCTCTTCTCAGGAGATGCAATCTTCTCTCCTTCTCCCAGGGGTGGATCTGGTACCCCAATCTCCAGTCTCTCAACCTCAAGGCCTGACTCTTGAAGAGTTAGAATATGCAGCTCTACATCTCTCTCAGGGAGTTCTGGATATTCTCAAGGTCTCCAGGAAACCTTCCACTAGAAAAACTTACAATTCCAAATGGAAGAGGTTCAGTATTTGGTGCTCTCAGAAAGGTAGTGTGCCTGATTCTGCAGGCATTTCCACAACCTTAGGTTATCTAGCTCATCTGAGTAGTCTAGGCCTTAGGCTTGCCACTCTGAAGGTTCATCTAGCAGCTGTCTCTGCATTCCTTTCAGCAGGGAAGGGCTCTTCCCTGGCATTTCATCCTGTTTTCAGGAAGTTTTTCAAAGGCCTGGTTCACATTAACCATCCCTTTAGGGAGCCTGCTCCACCTTGGGATCTTAATGTCTGCATTGCTCAGCTTATGCAGCCACCCTTTGAGCCTATGGCTTTGGCTGAATTGAAGTACTTGACCTGGAAAACTGTGTTCCTGGTAGCTATTACTTCTGCCAGGTGGATTAGCGAATTACAGGCCCTGTCAGTTGAATCTGACTTCATATCCTTCCATAGGGATAAAGTGGTCCTAAGAACTAGTAGGAGGTTCTTGCCTAAAGTGGTATCGGATTGTTACCTAAAGCAATCTATGTCTCTTCCTGTATTTTTCACTGACCATTCTTCCCAAGGGGAAAAAAAGATTACACAGTTTGGATGTTAAAAGGGCACTTAGCTACTACATAGAGCATACTAAGGCACACAGAAATGGCAGTCTTCAATTGTTCCTCACTTATGGTGAAGTGGGGAAAGGTAAGCCTGCCACTAAGAGAACTATCGCCAGGTGGATTGTTTCCTGTATACAATTTTGCTATGACAAATTGGGTAGAACACCTGCTTCAGGCCTGAGGGCTCACTCGACTAGGGGTACAGCTGCTACTCTAGCTGCGGCCAGAGATATACCCTCATTAGAGATCTGTAAAGCAGCCACCTGGAAAACAGTACATACCTTCACCAAGTATTACTCTCTGGACATCCAGGCTAGGAGTGATGCTTGGTTTGGCACAGCAGTACTGCAGAGCCTGTTCCCAAAGTAGGTTCTGCATTCCCTCCTCCATAGGGAACTGCTTGGTAGTCTGCATTATGTCTGAATGCAGCAAGACTTCATGTTGTTTGAAAAAAAAAATACTCACCATAGTAATGTTGTTTCTTCTAATGGAGTCTTGCTGTATTCAGACCTCCCCCCAGCCTCCCCTCTCAGAATCTGTTTTTGGGAAGTGGGTTGGCAGGCACAGTGTTGCACCTAAGGGGTGTACCTTGTACCCTCCCTCTTGGTGGGGTAACTGTTATGTTTTTCCTTCTTGTGTTGCATAGTTTGAATTGTCACCATCTTATTTCTTCTTGGGTTCTCGACTTGAGTCTTTTTTGGATCCCAAAAAGTATTTTGCCTTTTGGCTATGTGTTCAAACAATTTCCACATTTTAGTGTTAAGTTGGTTAGTTGCTTATAAGAATCTGACGGTTGCTCTGGTAAGTACTACAGACAGAGGTTTGAAAACCAAGCTCGAGATCAACGTTCCATGCTTCTGCATGGAGTTAACTTTTCCCTCTCTGGGGCAGTTCAGGTGCTGGGGCTAACTGCATTATGTCTGAATACAGCAAGACTCCATTAGAAGAAACAACATGGCTACGGTGAGTAATTTTTTTCTTTCCCTGTATTGTATATGTTAACCTGTCTGCTGCCAGTACTTTAATTGGCAGTCCCTGCCATTGTTCCACTGTTGGTACCAAACTGGTAGTCCACAGGTTGTGTATGCCCTGCTGAGCAACAACCAACACGGGTTCTCAGTAGTCACATTGTTTATCCCTTTCAGGTACTTGAAGGTCTCTATCATATCCTCTGTCACCCTCCTCAACTCCAGGGGGTACATGTCTAGTGCTCCCAGCCACTCCTCATATGGCAGGTGACTAAGCCCCTTCACTATCTTGGTTGCCCCCTCTGTACCCGCTCCACCCTCTCTACATCCTTCTTTTGGTAAGGCCTCCAGAACTGGACCCCATACTCCAGATGAGGCCTGATCAGCTGGGTGTACATGGGAATCAGGACCTCTCTCTTCCTACTGGTGATCCCCCTCCCAATACAACCCAACATTCTGCTGGTTTTTGCCACCGCCCTTCCTGGCCACCTTCAAGTCATGAGAGATGATGATGATGATGCCTAGGTCCCTCTCCTCCATGGTAACCCCTAGCGGTTTGCCCCCCAAGTCTGTATTCCGTTCTCCCATTTCTTCTGCCCAGGTGCATGACTTTGCATTTTCCCATGTTGAGGGATAATTTCCACTTCCTGGCCCAGTCCTCCAACTTCACTAGGTCCCTCTGCATCCTTCTCACTCCCTTTAGTATGTCCACTCTATTACAGATTTTGACATCACCCACAAACAGGCTCACTCTATCCTCCAACTCCTCCGCTATGTCACTTATATAGATGTTGAACAGCAGGGTTCCCAGCACCGACCCCTGGGGCATGCCGCTCGTGAATGCCGACTCACCCGAGGGGACCTGTTTACTACCACCCTCTGTGTTCTGCCCGCCAACCAGTTCCGCACCCACTGTATCACCACTTTCCCTAGCCCCAGACATTCCATTTTGTGTACCATGCAGTAGCGTATCAAAGGCCCTTCTGAAATCCAGGTAGGCTATGTCCACCGCCCCCCCCCGATCTAACACCTTCGTGACCCAGTCAAAAAACCCTACCAGATTTGTCTGACAGGATCTGCCCTTGATAAAGCCGTGCTGACTTGCGTTGAGCAAGCCGCTTGCCTCTAGGTAGTCGGTGATCCTGCACTTGAGCGGTTTTTCCGTGAGCTTACCGACCACCAATGTCAGACTCACTGGCCTGTAGTTGCTAGAGACCTGCCTTCCCCTCTCTTATGCAGGGGCAGCACATCTGCGGACTTCCAGTCTTTTGGGAGGAAGGACTCATTGAGCAAATAGGTTAAGGGGGCTGCCAGCTCCTCACCCAACTTTCTCAACACCCTAGGGTGAATCCCATCCAGCCCCATGGCCTTGTCCACCCTCAGGCCCTTTAGCTCTTTCAAAATCTTCTTTTACTAGAATGGTCCCACTTCCACCCCTACCCCTTCTCCCTTTAGTCCAAAAGCCCCCCCCTTCCTTCGTGAATACTGCACTGAAGTAACTGTCCAGTAATTCCACCTTCTCCCGGTCGCCCTCTACCTTTTCCCCTGTCTCAGCCAACAGACCAGGTATCCCAGTCCCACCCTTCCTCCACTCACTAATATGCCTAAAAAAAGTCTTGTCCCCTTTCCTTACCCCCTTGGCCATACTCTCCTCCATTCTTGCTTTCGCTCTTCTGACCACCCTCCCAGCTTCCCTCTCCTTATCCTGGTATGCCACACGGTTCTGTTCGCTCTGTGTAGTTTTCTACTGCCTGAATGCTCGCCTCTTAGTTCTGATGCTGTCCCCCACCTCCCTACTGAACCACAGAGGCCTCCTTCTTCTCCTGCTCTTGCTTACCTTGTATTTGTTACAAAGGAGCAACCCTATATGGGAGGATAATACCAATTTCCAGTTGTCTTCTGAAATAGAGATACCGAGATCTCGCTCCCACCACTGCTTTACCCTTTGTGTGTCCTCCTAGAAGAAGTTCCTATCTAATTTTGCCACCCTTCCCATGAGCACTGTTTCATTCCTATGAGCTCCCAGAATTTCTCTTTCTACTCTTGTTAAGGGAGTGTCTATTGCTGATACCCTGTTTAATTTTTGACAATAGTTCCTGATTTGAAAAAACTTGAACAAGTGTGAAGCAGGTATCCCCGTTCCCATCTGGAGCTTCTCAAATGTGTGTATACCTTCCCTAGTAATGAGTTCTCCTACACGCTGAATCCCCTTGTCTTGCTACATTTAAAACCCCTCATCTTGATGCCCTGGCAAGAAGTCTGGGTTACCTACCACTGGGACCAGTATAGTGTGTATTTTCTCAGCTCCACTTCTTTTTTAAATGTGTCCCGATGACTCCAATATGATAGTTGCTAGTGGGTTTGGGTTTCTTATTCTTCTGTGGGCTTGTACCCCTCCTTCTCCCAGGTAAGCTGAGGGTCTCCCTGGGTACCCTTCTTCCTCTAAGTCCAGCCATACAGCCGCCCTGCTTCTGTTCACCCAGTTTTGTATGATCCTGTGCTGTGCAGCCAAGGAATATCCCTTGATATCTGGAAAGTTCATACCCCCATTCTCCCCAGAGGCTTTCAGCTTTGTCAGGCTAATTCTGGATTTTTAGCCCTGACATATAAAATCTGTGAACCCCTTTTCTATCTTCTTATTGTCTTTATTAGTTGGGCAGGTGTGCACCATCTGCATCACATATAGGATATGTGGCAGAACATTCATCTTCAGTAGACTGATTCTGCCCAGCCATGAGATCAGGAGGGCCTGCCACCTAGGTAGATCTTTCATAATTGCTTCCAATATAGGGGTATAATTTAGGGCGTATAGGTTGCTCAAGTCCCGTCCCACCTTAATGCCTAAATATGTGAATGCCCTTGTCTTTGGGAGACAGTATAGCGCAGTGGTTTATGACTCTGAGCTGCAAATCTGGAGACCTGAGTTTGAATCCCACAGCCCCCACTTGCATAGTGTGTGACCCTGAGCAAGTCACTTAACTTCTCTGTGCTCCCAGTTTTCAGCTTTCAGCTTAGTGTGCCACTCCTAGTTAAACAACTGGAAAAAAAAATAGTTTCAAGACCCACGTGGCCCCCCTTCCTCTCTCCCACTCAAATACATGATCTCTGACTTGCTAATATTTAATTTATATCCTGAAAATTTTGCATACAGATTAACATTCTCCTGGAGAGCAGGTATAGATTTTTCTGGATTAGTTAGGAAAAGTAAAATATCATCTGCGTACAAAGCTATGGTGTGGTGCACACCCCACTCCCCCCGTTATCTGCGGATCAGACTTGATATTTATGGCGAGCGGCTCTATTGCCAGAGCAAACAGAAGGGGAGAGAGAGAGAGAGACATCCCTGCCTGGTGCCTCTCCTGAGTTGAAACTCCTCAAATGGTATTCCATTAACCAGCACTTGTGCCTTTGGCATTTTGTAAAATGCTCTCACCAGTGCTATGAATTCCTCCCCTAGTCCAAACTTATCCAAGACCTTCATCATATATGGTCATTCTGTCCTGTCAAATGCTTTTTCAGTGTTCATGGATAGAACACATGCCCGTCCAGGTCATTAGTAGCTCTTTAACAGGTGCAGCCAGTTAAGACATTCTGTCTCAGGGCTGATTTCCTACTGAGAATTCTGTTAACAAGCTTGTGAAAGGTTAAAAGATTCTTCAAACTCAACCCGTGTTCTAACTTGACAACTTTTCTTGCAAACATACAAGTAGCTGTCTGCATTCATTTCAACAACATAATTATATACATTTGCAAACCAAGTGATCCCAGTTTCACATAAAAAGATTCACATCTTTTAAATCACAGAGAAGCAAGAAAAGAGAGAAAGACGCTGCATAAAGTCACGACACTTACCCTCCACACCAAATAAGTCAAAGTCTCACACATTGCTGCTGTTTACGAGGTAGTTTAATATATGTACAGCAGTATGTGTGTAGTGTGCTGTGTAAACACTAACTGGGATTTAATATGGACTAATTGTAGTCTTTTAACTGTATAGCACTTTAAGAAATATCTGGTGGCACAATTGACTAGCTATAAAAATGGGTTCTTCCTGGGGGCATTAGCTTTGATAAAGCCTGTGCTCAGGTGAAACATCAGAAACTTTGTCCACTCAGCCAGACCCAGAAGGGTCATTTTAACTTGCTTTTCCAAATAAACTTGGACTTTTATGAACAGCAGCAATGCGTGAGGCTCTGCCTTATTCGGTGTGGAGGGTGAGTGCCATGACTTCATACTGTGTACCTGGCATTTTTGTCACTGAGCACCCCAGGTCTTGCTGTGAATCTGCTGGAATCCATGGAAGAAAGAAAAAATTGAAACAGTAAGTAAAGGAAGGACAGTAACACGTTGGAAATTGTGGGACCATCAGACTGACCAGTTCCTAGATGTCACAAGAAAAGCTAATTGTGCAATCCCACAGGAAAAAGAGACAGAACAGCAAAGGACAGAATACATCCTTGCTTTCAACTCTCTGTGAATAACAAATGGTAAAGGTTTTTACCCATCCCAGTCTGACACACACCTCTCCAGGAGGGAACCTATATTTTGTAAACAGGTTTCCAAAATCTATTTTTGTTTCTAGTTAAACATTACCTTAAAACATTTACAGTTCTTTGCATATGCAGTATTTGTTTTTTGTAACACCTTTTACAGCAAACATTTCAGTTAAGTACATACATGTTTTTGTTCAGCTTTCTGAATGCTCAAATCCAGAACTATATCTTTTTTTTATTTGCTGTTTTATTTCTGCCCCCTTCTCCCCATCATGGTGGTTCCCTTATGGGTACACTAGGCTGTTAATCCACTGATCCCTCCCTGGGTAACTCCTGTATGGAGCCACCGGACCTACCTCCTTCATGCCTCTGCCTACTTCCCAGGGTGGGGAGGAAGGGGGTGCCCTGAGTCCCCCCCCCCCCACGTCCGTTTTAGCGTGTGTCAGGAGGTCCTCTGTGGACTACACCAGGAGCCCCATTGTAGGATCTGGAGCTGCCGGGTCCCATCCATGACTACTGTGATGGGGGTGTTTGTGTTCTGGTGCTACCCCTCAGGACATCGGCACACTTGGGGAGTCAAGGGACAGAGCAGCTCCCAGATGATGTCCTCCCTCCTACTTCAGGCTGTTTTGCTGCACCTCCACCTGTGGTCACTTAGGTGGTGGTAAAGCAGTGGGACATGCAAGCCACCCTCCCCAGAGGAGAAGAGCGTCCCATGGGTGCTCAGTCCTCCTCCCTCAGCCAGCCCTCTGGCAGCCCAAGTCTGTTTACGAACCCGGGTCACTGGCACTGTGAGCAGCAGTCCTACCGCTACACTGGCATGCCAGCCCAGAACCATATCTTGACAAAAAATCAACACTGACATTCTTTTCCAGATTTCTGCATCACTCTGTATTTGAATGGCTGTAGTGCCAGGTACAACATGGTGGTTCTTGGACTTCATCCTTCATTTGATTAACCAACAAAGAGAACTGTGGTCTGTTATAACTACAGAATCAGCTGCTAGCAGACAAACCTTAAGGGACTCCATTGCCCATTTCACTGTAAGGCATTCTTTTTCAGTAGTGAAGTACTTTTTATCTCTGTTGTGCAACTTCCTACTGATATACAGAATGGGATGTTCCTTCCCATTTATATTCTGATTCAGAACTGCACCTAGGCCTACCTCTGATGCATCTGTCTGTAACAGAAATGATTTTCCAGAGTCTGGACTTCTTAAAACAAGGGCTGAACATAATGCAGCCTTGACTGCCCAAAAAGCCTCATCACATCTGGGTAACCATTTCAAATTATTAAAGTGCCATTCCTTCATGAGTTCAATGAGGGGAACAGCTAACTAGGTAAAGTTGGGAACACATCTATGGTAGTGACCAGCAAGACCTAAAAATGACCTGACATGTTTTTGTTTTTGTGACAAAACTGTTAGTAACAGCTTCTATCTTAGAAATATGTGGCTTTACTTCCCCATTTTCCAAAACATATCCCAGATATCTGGTTTCTAGGGACATGGATATGTTGTTCATCCACACTCATTGGCAGTATCCTTGCCGCTTTAAATCTTGCCGGAAGGTCTTCAAGCTTGCTCCTCCCACCCACCCGGGTGGTATAACTCTCGGCTCCGCCCCATGACGCCAGATCTTCCTTACCGCTTGGAAGCTCAGGTTCCCTCCTTAGCTCTGCGTTTGCGACTAGTTCCTATTTCTCCGTTTGCGGTTAAAAATAAAATTTTGCAAAAGACTTGATCTTCTATCCCTCATGACTCACGATGGACAATCGACTCCAGTTTCGGAGATGCCCATGCGGGCAGAAGATGTCTCGGACGGATCCTCACTCCACGTGTATACTGCTTAGGCCTTGAGCACGACCCGCAGGCTTGCGACCTGTGCTCATCTTTCTCGGCCTACGTCCTCGAAGACCGTGCTGCCCGATTGCAACTGGGCCGTCCCGAGAAGCGTTTCCCTCCGGTGAAGTCCAAGGAGGCCCGGTTGGCGGTGTCCGCGGCGGCGGGCTCGGCGGATCAGCTCGAGCGGATGGTCGCCCTCGAAGAGGAGGCGGCGCGGGCCGTATCTTCCTCGGCCGCGGCATTTATCCCGCTCTCTCTGGGTTCTTCCTACACGGCTTCTTTTAAGGAGCTTTGTCTGTCCCTCTCCACTAAAGGAGAAGGGCCTGCGTCTGCTGGACCTTATTCTCGGTCCAAAAGAGGGACAGGGTAGATCCTCCGTCGACGCTCTTGGGAGCGGGAAAGGTCCCTCTCCCCGGGCCGTCGACCGTCGGCTTCGGTCGACCGCTCGGCTTCGACCACTGGCCTCACGGTGTCCCCGTCAGGTCAGTTGACCGAGACTCCCACCGATGAAGTCGAGATTTTTCTCGACCCATTGGACGGGCTGTCGCCTTTAGCAGCCGAGATTCCCCTCTCCCCGGTTCCCCCGGGAGGAGTTGAGGATCCCGTGGGCTCGCCTGTGCCTCCGTTCGAGCCCTCGGATGGACCATCCGAGCGAAGGAGTGCGGTTCGGCCGACACCTCCCGCACCGACCTCGGAAATTCCGGGACTCTCGGTCTGGGTCTGGACCTCTTGGCGGTCCAGCCGATCCCACCGTCATAGGCGGTCTCGGTCTCGGCAGCGGTAAAGCGGGTCGCGCTCGTCCTCGTCCTCCTCCTCGGATGAGGAAGGCGTCAAGATTACGTCGGCGGTACGAGGACCTTATGTTGCAACAGCTCCTCCTGGCCGGGAATAAGCCGACTCGTCGCCTTCCCGGCCATTAGTGGCTGTCACGGAACGGCGACACAACCCTCGACTTGTCCGAGGAGTATACCAGGCGGTTGTTCGGCCAAAACCAGCTGCTCACCGATTCGGTGGAACCTCCGCCTCCACAGCCACCAATTGGGGCTCGACCAAGATTCTCGGTCGGCTGAGGGTTTACCCCATCGGCTGTCAGTTACCCCTCACTCCCGACCGACCGGCAGGTGAAGGGTGGCTCAGGCCAGAGGCAGCTTTTCGAGGACTCTTCCGAGTCCGAAGATGATTCCTCCTTCTTCTCCAAGCGACTGGACTTGGAGTCTTCAGGAGGTCAGTCAATGGACGATAGCCCGTCGTCCTTCCTAGGACTGCTTCGGCTCATCTCGGAGTCTACCGGGATGGAGCTCGAACCCGTTTCCAAACGGGCCAGGTATCACCTCACGGAGATTCTGGACCGAGGGGATTCTCCGACGGAGGCCTTTCCGGTGGCCGAGGCCATAGTGGGTCCGCACTGGAACTTTGGCAGCGCCCTGCTTCCTGCCCTGCGCCTTCGGCCAGGATGGCCAGGAAGTATGCGGTCCCTACCGGTTCCTTGTCCGGTTTTTCGGAACACCCCTCTGCTGAGGGGTTGGTTACCGACAGCGTTTTCCTGCGCGCCGGCAACGCCAGGGATGTGGACAAACCTCCTGACAAGGAGTCCAAGAAATTGACTATGTCGGGCGAAAAGTTCACGCTGCGTCCCTCTCGTCGCCTTCGTCAGGCCAGTTCGGCCGTCCTCATGGCACATTTTCTCATGCCCTGTTGGGCTCCTGGATGAGGTCATCCCTCATCTTCCGCCGATCTGCAGACTACGGTTAAGCAGGTGTGGGACCAGGGCAGGGCAGTGGCCAAACAGCAGCTCCAGACTGCTTTGGATATAGGGGACTCATGTGCCAGATCGGTGGCGGCCGCAGTGGCTATGCGTCGGCGGGCTTGGCTGAGGATATCCACCTTTACTTCGGATACCCAGCACAAGTTGGCGGATGTTCCCTTTTTGGGGACTGACCTTTTCGGCCCTGGGGTGGAAGGTCACCTGCAGAGGATCGAGAGTCAATGCCACCTTGGACTCGGTCTCTTCCGCTCAGAAGGACAAGGCCGCCAAACCACAGCCTAAGCCCTTTCGTCCTTCATGCCCCAAGCGCCATGACCCAGCAACGTCAGGGCCAGCAGGCTCGGCCTTGGCATCCCAAACCCAAACCGCGGCTTCTCTAACAGGAGGCAGGAGGAAAGGGCCCAGGAGGTCCCTCG
This sequence comes from Neoceratodus forsteri, assembly GCA_016271365.2. Classification (NCBI taxonomy): domain Eukaryota; kingdom Metazoa; phylum Chordata; order Ceratodontiformes; family Ceratodontidae; genus Neoceratodus; species Neoceratodus forsteri. The sequence continues at coordinate 359,582,158 of CM057457.1, read as the reverse complement.
GCCGGTCCCTCCTCCAAGCCTGCCCAGTGACGGGCTGAGGGGTGTCGCCCTCATCCCGTCCACCACCCTGGGTCCCCGTGGGGGCGGCTCCGCACTTCCGTTCCGCCTGGTCCGCTGTTACCACGGACAGGTGGGTCTTGGGAGGTGGGAAGAGGCCTGCCTCTGGAATCGAGCAGGCACCACCCTTCAGAGCCGCCGCCTCGGGGCTTGGGATCCCCAGCTCACTGGCGGCTCGTCGAGCCGACATCGCCTCCTCCTCCAGAAGGAGGTGGTAAGAGGTGGTGGACCCTCCTTCAGACCCAGGGTTTGTGTCCAGGTACTTCCTGGTTCCGAAGCGGACGGGGCTGGCGCCCATTCTCGACCTCACGACCTAAACAAGTTCCTAAGGTCTGAACCTTCAGGATGGTCACTCTGGCTCAGATAATACCATCCTTGGAACGCGGCGTGTGGTTCTGCTCTCTGGACTTGCAGGGCCCGTTTTTTCACGTCCCTATCCGTCCGTCTCACCAGAGATTCCTTCGCTTCCGAGCGGAAGGATCCCTCTTCGAGTTCCAAGCCATGCCCTTCGGCTTGTCTCCAGCTCCCAGGGTCTTCACCAAATGCATGGCAGTGGTGACAGCATTCCTGCGGCGCCGAGGGGTCCGGGTGTACCCTTACCTGGACGACTGGCTGATAGCAGCTCCCTCCAGGGAGGAGGCGGAGTGGTCCAGAGATCTGGCCCTCCAGGTCTGCTCTCAACTGGGCCTCCTTATCAACGAGGCCAAGTCGGAACTCGAGCCGAAGCAGGTGATTCTATTCATCGGGGCGCAGCTCGACTCTCTTCGAGCCAGAGCGCGGCTCCCGGCGGACAGGGCCGAGGTTCTTTCCTCCTTTTCCCGATCATTTCTGGTTGGGCAATTGCGCCCTGCCCGGGACTTCCTGCGCCTCCTGAGTCTCATGGCGGCCTGCACCAGCGTGGTCCGTTGGGCCCGCTGGAACATGCGTCCCCTTCAGTGGGGACTGGCCAGCCAGTGGTCACAACGCTGCGATCCTTTGGACCAGCTTGTGTCGGTGACACAGGGGATGTGGCACGCTCTCCAGTGGTGGACCGTTCCAGATCATTTGCAGGAGGGCATCCCGTTCGTCCGCCCCGAGCCGACGGTCTCTCTATCGACCGATGCCTCTCTGATGGGTTGGGGTGCCCATCTGGGGGAACACCGGGCTCATGGCCTCTGGTCCCCGCGGGAGTCCCGATGCCACATCAACCTGCTGGAGCTCCGGCGGTCCGCCTAGCTCTCACCGCCTTTGCTCCCGTTCCTCCGGGTCAAGTGGTCCGGTCCAGACGGACAATACCACGACCATGTACTATCTGAACCGCCCAGGGCGGGGCCGCGCTCCATGCTTCTATGCAAGGAAGCTCCGCATTTGGTTCACTACGTCGCAGCCTGGAGGCGGATCTCCTAGCCATTCACGTGGCAGGAGCCTCAACACCCTGGCCGATGCCCTGAGCCGGATAGGGGCTGCATCCCACGAGTGGTCTCTCCTGCCGGAGGTAGTACAGCATCTGTTCTCCCTTGGGGCACACTCAGGTGGACCTGTTTGCCTCCATGGAGAACGCAGCTGAGTCTGTTCCATGCCCGCCCCCTCAGCAGGGCTCGCTGCAGGGGATGCCTTCTCGAGGCAATGGACCCGGGCCTCTTTTCGCCTTTCCCCATTTCCCTTGATCCACAAGGTGCTTCTCAAGGCGAGGAGGGACAAGGCGCAGGTGATTCTGATAGCCCCAGACTGGCCTCGCCAGTTCTGGTACCAGATCTCCTCAGTCTCAGCTCCAGGACTCGCGGCAGCTTCCAGCTCGCCCGGACCTGCTCTCAGTCAATCAGGGGAAGGTGTTCCATCCGGACCTTCAATCCCTGCACCTGACGGCCTGGTTCCTGAGCGGCTAGAGTTCCAGGCCTTGGGTCTTTCCGACGAGGTCCTCAATGTAGTTGAGGCGTCCCGTAAGGAGTCGACCAGAAAATGCTATGCCTTCAAATGGAAAAGGTTTTCCATTTGGTGTCAGGCAAGGGCTGACCCTTCCTCCTGTTCCTTGGCAAGCATCTTGGACTATTTATGGTCCCTTTCTAGTCAAGGGCTTAGGTCGGCGACCCTAAGGTGCACCCTGGCAGCCATCTCTGCTTACAGGCGCGGGCAGAAGCAGTCGATGTGGCATGAGAGGAAGGTGGTCTAGCGCTTTTCAAAGGCCTTGATCACATTTCCTCCAGTGCGGGAACCCCACCTCCGTGGGATCTACTGCTGGTACTGGCAAAGCTCATGGGCAAGCTATTCGAACCTATGCACAGGTGTGCTCTCTCTCACCTGTCGTGGAAGACCGCCTTCTTGGTGGCTATCACGTCAGCCAGAAGGATGGGAGAGCTCAGGCGCTTTCCATCGAGTCTCCTTACCTGGTCTTCCACAGGGACAAGGTTGTCCTGCGCCCCACCGAAATTCCTTCCGAAGGTGGTGTCGAGTTTCACCTTAACCAGGTGTTGACTCTGCGGTGTTCTCACCCCAATCACACCTCGGAGGCCGAATAGGCTCCATACTCTGGACCCTAGAAGGGCGCTCGCTTATTATAAGGCGCACGGCTGAAATTGAGGAGAGGTTAGCAGCTGTTTGTCCTCACGCTGAAGCCGCATCTGGCAGACCTGCAGCCAAGCGGACGATAAGCAGGTGGGTAACCTCCTGCATAGATCTCTGCTATAAGTTGGCGGGCATGGAGCCTCCCAGAGGGATAAGAGCTCATTCTACCCGCCATACTGCTGCAACGGTGGCTGCTTCCAGGGACGTCCCTATCCAGGAAATCTGCAGGGCTGCTACCTGGAAGTCAGCAAACACCTTCATTACCCACTACCACATCGACCTTGAGTCACGCCGGGATGCTGGTTTTGGGGCCTCGGTTCTCAGTCTCTCTTTCCCAAGTAAGTATATGGGGTGTGCGTTTGCCTCCTCCTCCCGGAGAACTGCTAGGAGTCTGCCAATGAGTGTGGATGAACAACATATCCATGTCCCTAGAAATACAGGTTACTCACCTGTAACAGGAGTTCTAGGAATGGTATGTATTGTTCATCCACCGCGACCCACCCGACCTTTCCCACGCGACGCACAACCTGAGCTTCCAGCGGGCCAGATCTGGCGTCATGGGGCGGAGCCGAGAGTTATACCACCCGGGTGGGTGGGAGGAGCAAGCTTGAAGACCTTCCGGCAAGATTTAAAGCGGCAAGGATACTGCCAATGAGTGTGGATGAACAACATATACCATTCCTAGAACTCCTGTTACAGGTGAGTAACCTGTATTTCCTGCATGCCTAATGCACTCTTGGTAGGATTAATAGTCAAACCTGCATTACTGATGGATTGGATAACTACTGGTAGGTTTTCAGGTGTTTTTTCCAGTCCGGACTGTACATCACAACATGGTCCAAGTAAGACACACAATAATCTGTGTGAGGAGCTAGAATTACATCCATGTACTGCTGAGCTATAGCAGGTGTGCCACGTGGGGAAAGGGAGCATTCTTTAACCAGGAGTAGCACACTAAGCTGAAGCTTGCTTGTTCCCAAATGTGACCTGGGAGTACAAGGAGGTTAAATGACTTGATCAGAATCACACAGTATGTATCTAGGTGGCTGTGGGACTAAAACCCAGATCTCCAGATCTGCAGCTCAGAGCCTTAACCCTCTGCACTGTACTGCCTCCTTATAAACCAAACAGCATGCCGGTGAACTGATAGAATCCAAATGGATTCTTTAGCTAGGGGGATTTGCCCATAACCCTTGGTGAGATAGAGGGTACTAATGTACTTGTCCTGCCCAATATGTCCACCAAATCATCTATCCTAGAAATATGATAGCTGTCAAATTCAGACACTTAAGTTAATTCTTACAAACCCTTCTTTATCATTTACAATCACCATTGGTGATGACCAAACGCATCTTGATTCTTCAATGATATCTCTTATGATTTTTTTTTGTATTTCCTTAACCAGGTCTGCTCTTATCCTTTCTGGTAATCTGTATGTTGTTTGTCTGATAAGGAAAATGTTCCCAGTCACTATTATGTGCTTGGCCCTTTTTGTTTGGCCTGGCACTGTGGTAAGAATACTTTTAAATCTTTACCAAGTTACAGATTTCTGAGATTTGTTTTGTGGATAAGGACACATTCATCTTTACAGCATCAGAAGTTCCAGTCTGTTAAAAACTATTTCAGTATAGTATATGGTTACTCTTTGCTATGTATAAAAATCAGCCTGCTCAAAATCCTTTTTTAAGCACATTCTAAAGTGTTGTTATGCACATTATAAACAGTTGTTATGCACAGTTCAAAGGTCATAAAATTTAACATTTCTCATTTATTCTAAAGCTAGCTACTTACTAACCAACCAGTGTCCCAAAGTCATACCTTTTACCTTTCAGAAGTCTGGAAATTTGATTTTGATATGTGACTAGAACAAAGAAATGACAATATTTTTTGTTTTCACTTCAGTGGGGGTCTGTTACTCTAGTGTAAAAAAACATATACTATAAAAAAATAAAATATGGTCAATCACACACAACTCAGCATGTGTTTCCATCTTGGGGTTGAGATGACAGCATGGACCTCTCGAGCGTCATATGCTGTCTTCTCAACCCCTTGATGGAAACACAGCCTTGTTGTGTATGGTTGCCCTTACATTATTCTCTATATTTTCTGTAGCAGTTTCTGGTAGTGCTAACAAAGCAACTTTTAGTGTATTTTTCAGCCAATTTCTTCAGCAGGTTAGCACGGTATACCTTGGTAGGATTTTTCCTATCAGATGTCTCAATCACATTGTTAATGGTACAGCATCTATCCACTTTAGAAAGCCCTCGTGACTTCAGTAATAGTTTCTTTTATGTAGTAGATAACACTAACACAACCTTTTCACCTGGCTTAAAAACGTTTTCTATTACCTCATGGTTATACTACACATTCTGTTGTTTTTTCAACATTTCTTGCCAATTTCTTCCTCAGCACACAATGTAGGATTTAATAAATTCCTTCTAAACAGGGTTATCTCCCCCATGCCATGTGTCTTTTATTACATCTAGTGTCCCTCTAGGTTGTTTACTATACAGCATTTCAAAGGGTAAAGAAGCTGTTATTACCTGTTGAACTTCTCTCTAAGCATGAAGCAGGTTCATGTTAGTCCCAGTCGTCCTCCTCATCATTCACAAACCCCTGTAATGTGCATTTTAGGGGTTGATTAAAATGCTCAGCAAGACTGTCTGTCTGAGGGTGGTAAGAGGAGGTTCTTATGCCAGTAGTCGAAAACAGCTCCTTTCAATAGCTGTCTTTAAGTATGCCCACCCTGCTGAAAATTTTTGCAAGCTGTGCTGCCATTTTGGGGCTGTGACAGTAGGCACTGGAATTGCCTCTTTGTATTAGTTGCATAGTCATATACTACCAACATTAATCTGTTATCATTTTTACATTTGTGTAAGGGACCACACACATCAATTGCAGTTATCTCTCAAAAGGCACATACACAGATGTACAGAAAGTGATGACAGATAAGGACCATGTGGCCCAGGCAGCCCAGTGGCACTAAGGGTTGAGGTGCTGGACACCACACCTCGCACCACGCCGGCAACCCGGGTTCGGAAATGAGTCTGGGCTGCCGGGAGTCGGCAGGGGGGAGAGAGAGGATTGAGCATCCAGAGGACAGCTGTCCTGTCTCTGGGGTGGGATTCAGGCTTGCCCAGCACTGCAGTGGCCCCGGTGGCAACCGGAGGTACTGCGCACACCTGGAGCAAAACATAGTGGGACAAGAGCTGCAGTAGATGACCTGACACCATTGCATGTCATAACTCTTGGGGGGGAATTAAGGGTGTAAAACCCAAGGAAAACACCCTGGTGCACCGAGGAGGTGATGAGGGGCTCTGGGACCTGCCTCATATCCCCAACACCAGATGCCTTCACAGACGTTCCATGGCCGACCCCCGGACAGCGATGGACCCTCTAATTTCAGACAGATGCTACCAGGTAGGAGAAGCAGGCCCTGCCTCGGGGGGGGGGTGATCCGGGGCGCTGTGAAATCTCCCGACGGGGGAGGTCTGTGGAGGAGCATCACGGTGGGGAGTAGCAGGGGCTGAATGTCACATCTGAAAGATGCCTCGGTGCACCAGTGCCAGAAAAAGAAGTTGGAGGGTGGCCATGTGGCCCACGTAGACTGCATCTTTCCCCTACCTAATGCATTACTGCAGACCCTAGTTGATCTGTGACTTACCCTCTTATCCCTATTGCTAGAGTACTCTTATGTCTATCCTATGCATTCTTGAATTCCCTTACTGTTTTTGCCCCCACTACCTCCAAAGGGAGGCTGTTCCAAGCATCCACTACTCTTTTTGTGAAACATTACTTCCTCATATTGCCCCTGAGCTGAAATATGCTACCCTCCTGTGCCTTGTTTATACCCCTGAGGTTATGGAATGTCATCATATCCCTCCTCTCTCTTCTCTCCTCCAGGGAATACATATTGAGGTTCTCTGTTATTTTCTCATATGACTTTTGGTGCAGTCCTTGCACCATTTTTTGTTGCACTTCTCTGAACTATCTCTATTTTGTCTGTCATTCCAGAGATGGGGCCTCCAGAACTGGACACTGTACTCCAGATGAGGTCTCACTAGTGAGCTGTACAGTGGCATAACCACCTCCTTTTTCCTGCTGGTGATACCACTGCCTATGCACCCTAACATCCCACTGGCTGTCCCCACAGTCTTTTCACATTTTTGTTACCTTTAGGTCATCAGATATGATTATCCCCAGGTCCCTGCCTTGATTGCTAGCAGTCAGTATCTCCCCATCATGTACTCCTCCCATGGGGTTTGCCTCCGAGTGAATGATTTTACACTTCTTTGCATTGAATCTTAGCTGCCACACTCTCAACCACGCCTCAAGCATGTTTAGGTCCTTTCTCATTTTTTCCACCCCCCCAACCCAGAGTGTTAACCTGTTGCAGATCTTGGTGTCATCTGCAAAGAGGTATACCTTGCCCTCCAGCCCCTCTGCAATATCGTTTATGAAGATATTAAAGAGGACTGGCCCCAACATGGATCCTTGTGGAACCCCACTGGCATCTATCAAGGGTAGGGGCACCTTGTCTTTTTTTAGTCCCTGGGGCTACTTACTGACATTAAGCACATTATCTATAATAGGTAGCAACATTCTCATGAATCCCAGGCCAGTAAAATCTGTCCGGCAATCTGTCAATGTGTGGCTTATCCCCAAGTAACCAGCCATAGGAATATCATATGCTGTCTGTAACAAATCAGTTGTATACTTCTTTGGTATGCCCAATTGATCTGTTTGTTCTGCCTCTGAGGATTATCCCAAACTATGCACAGAAGCCCACTACACTTTTTAAACATTGATTCACCCTGTTTTGTTTCACCCCAGCTACTTAAAACATCCTTGGAGAGAAACCCTGTTAGTTTGCTCAGAATAACATTCCGATCAGTTATCAGTTTAATAGCAGCATTTTCATACCCAGTATGTCCATCAGTCTTTTGTTGCTACTAGTGTATTTTCAGGAGTCTCCTTTCTTTCCTGGATGTCCAGATCTTGAAGCTGGGCTCCAACAACTCCAAGTAAGAGTCCCCAAAAGTAAATAGATCCCCAACATCGGAGATTTTCTTTGTACTCTTGTTACAGCATATGTTATAACAACAGGATTTACTCCCTCTGTGCTTAACTTAGCAAATCTTGGAAAGTAATTTCCAATAATCTCAGGTGCAGGTAACTCTAATACTATACTCTTGGTACAATACCACATTCAAGTTCAGAGTCATTTGGGTGGTGGAATAGTACCGAGTGCCCCTGTTGGTGCAGTTAAGCCCAGTACCTGGTCCTTTTGCATAGTATTTTCCCAGACCTTTAACCTGCACCAAGGTCTGTCTGCTTCACAAATCTGTAAGTCCATTCAGAGTCTACTCTCTCACCTTGACATCTGTTAAATACAGTACTTGTTCCAATTTGCTAAGGACAGCTCTGCTCTAGTGTTGCCCTCCCTATTTTCTGGCAGTTTGTTGCAGTTCAGCCTGACTTATTGTTGTTGTAGCAAATAAAGTCTTTGGGTGCTGATTTGTTACCCCGCTGCCCCTTCAGAGTTCTTATCTGATCTAGAGTTAAATCAGGAAAAAGATGGTCTTACCATTGCTAGACTGTTACTCTGCTGCTGTGGTGTCTAGCTGGGATCTGATGGATGCTGCGAGCTAGCCATGTGCCAATCATTATTTGCAACATGTACTTGTATATTGAATTATGTGATTTCTGTGGATGCCCATGCCAGTGTTAATTCAAGGCATAGGGAAAAGCCTAGATTTGATTTTGGAAAGGGGTGACCTTTTGACTCGAAGGCCACCTGTTTGCCAGGAAGGGAGATTTTCATTCTCAGGTTCTTTTGACAGAGATGTGCCAAAAAACATCTACTTGCCATAAACATCCAATGCAAACAGAGTGCTTTTTGATCTCAGGAACTGTGACAGCATATCACCTTTTATGAGGCCCGGGAATGTCCTTGCCAGGAAATGCCTTCCTAACAGGCCTGTGTGAGGGACTATAGAAAAGGCACACATCCCTTTAGCAGTACTGTTTGAAATTCACTTCCAGAGTGTTACTGTGAAAACCTGAAACTTCAAAGAGGTTAATTCTGAACTGTCATAAACCATGCTATGGGTAGCTGGTGAGAAAATAAACTGGTTTCCTTATAGCTGAAAAATTGATGCCACCACCTTTTTCAGTATGATAGTTAAACCCTCAGCACAGTCACTCAGTGCCGTTCTGGTTTTGGACATTATCCTGAGCATAACAGAACACCTGTAGGCTGCTACACAAAAAAAGAGATCTTTTGCCAAACAAACATTCTCTGAACTTAGATATGTAGACACTGTCAGCAGATCAGAACATATGGCCCACCCAGTCTGCCCATTTGAGCTTGTAAGTTCACTTTATGTTTCCAGAGGTTCAGCCACCACCTCTCTTAGTTCTTTAAGGACCCTGGGGTGCACCCCATCTGGCCCCATTGCTTTGTCAACTCTTACTACTTCCAGTTCCTTCAGGACCCTTTCTCGTGTAAAGGGACTTGTGTCCATTTCTGCACCATTCTCACCCCTTGTACTCCCTTCAGACCCATTATCCCCCTCTTCCTCAGTAAAGACTGAGCAGAAATACCTGTTCAATATGTCAGCTTTACTGTTGTCATCCTCCACACGACTCCCATCCTCCCCCTTCAGTCTCACTATCCCTCCCTTTGTCTTTCTTTTTTCACTTATGTACCTGTAAAAGGTTTTGTCCCCTTTAACCACTGATTTTGCAATGTGGTGTTCTGTCTGAGCTTTGGCTTCCCTTACTGACTTCCCTGCCTCCCTTTGTTTCTCCTGGTACTTCTCCCTATCCCCTTCTGCCTGTATCTTTTTGTATTCCCAGGATGCTGGGATGCATAGGCAGGGGCATCACCAGCAGGAAAAGGGAGGTCATAATTCCGCTATACAAGACACTAGTGAGGCCCCACCTGGAGTACAGTGTACAGTTCTGGAGACCATACCTACGTAAGGACATAGACAGGGTAGAGACGGTTCAGAGGAGGGCAACAAAGATGGTGCATGGATTGCATCACAAGTCCTATGAAGACAGGTTAAAGAAACTGAACATGTACTCCCTGGAGGAGAGGAGGGAGAGAGGGGATATGATAGAGACATACAAGTATCTTACAGGGAGAAACAGGGTGCAGGAAAACACTATTTTTAAGCGAAAAAGATGTTACAGGACTAGAGGGCATGGGATGAAGTTGGAGGGAGGACGATTCAGAGGAAACATGAGAAAGAATTTCTTCACAGAACGGGTGGTGGACAAGTGGAACACCCTGCCAGAGGAAGTGGTGGGGGCTGACACAATCACGGGATTTAAGAATGCTTGGGATAGACATAAAGGAATTCTGGAGGTCAGGGGTGGGGGGAGGCAGACTTCTGGGAGGGCAAGCTGAACTTACAAGCTCAAATGGGCAGACTGGGTGGGCCATAGGCCCTTATCTGCCGACACTGTCTATGTATCTATGTATCCTATTTGCTGTACCTGCTGCCTTGTCGCACTGTTTCCTACCTTGAAGTCATCAGCACCCATCTTACTGTTGAACCACATTGTACAGTGACCACATGGGTCCCTAGGTGACTTCCAAATATGATGTCTGCAATGCTGTCCCTGTTAGTAAACATGAAGGCCAGCACTGCCCCATCCCTACTGGCCTCACTGACTAGCTAAGAAACATCACCTGATAGGAGTCAAGAATGGTCTGACTCCTTGCTGAGGATGCAGCTGAAAAGCTGCAGTCCACTTCTGGCAGATTGAAGTCACCAGCCAGTAGTACCCCTCCTTTATTTGCCATCTTGATTGTGACTTCCACTAGTGCCTTATCCAACTCCCTTTCCTGTGTTGGAAGTCTGCGTACTACCCCATATGGACTGCGGCTCAAGCTCCTGTCTTCAGGATGACCGACAGCACCTCCAGCTTTTTATTTTACTCCAGATAATTCTCTAGCCTTGATTCCTTTCTTCAAATATTGGACAACCCCTCCTTCCCTTCCTGTCATTCCCAAACTAAGGAGTAACCTGGAATGGCCATGTCCCAGTCATAATTGTCAGTGCACCCTGACTCAGTTATGACCACCAAGCCCAGGCCAGCGTCTGCCATGATGGTCTACAGGTCCAGAATTTTATTTCCCAGACTCTTCGTGCTGCTGCTGCACATGGTTTTCCATTCCTTGCGCTCTCCCTGCCTTTAACCCCTGTTTCCCTCCTTCCTACTGCCTATGCTGCTTTGTGACCCCTCTTCTCATGTTACTCTCCATGCGTCTTGTCTCTTTTACTTCTCTCGTTTGCATCCTTGTTTTATACTGACCTTGTCCGCTGCATTTTCCGCATACTTTTCTTTTTGTGCCCCAGCTTAGAGGAGCTCCTGCTCCTTTGGCACTTCCTCCTTGTTTCTTCATCATGTAGGTGAGAGGCAGTTCTTATCTCCTAATACAGCCACCACCTGCTAATTTAAATGGTCATGTAAGTAACATTTAAACCACCTGCTGAGGACTGAGGTCACTTCCTGGAAGGCTGCAGGACCACTGGCAGCATGGTTTTATAGGGGGTGGTCATATCAAACTATTCTCATAGATTTCTTTGACTGGGGCTACAAGGGAGGCGGATCAGGGGAGAGCAATGTATGTGACCTATTGGACTTCAGTGAGGCTTTCAACACTGTACCACACATGAGGCTAGTTAAGAAACAAAGCAGCCTGGGAGTAAGGGAGACAGTGACAAGCTGGGTATCAAACAGTTTGAAGGACTGGAGACCAAGACAGTGGTGGAAAATGGTAGATACTAGGGGGACAGGAGAGTGACTAGTGCGGTATCATAGGGGGACAGGAGAGTGACTAGTGCAGTGCCATGGGGACAGGAGAGTGACTAGTGCGGTGCCATGGGGGACAGAAGATTGACTAGTGCGGTGTCATAGGGGGACAGGAGAGTGACTAGTGTGGTGTCATAGGGGGACAGGAGAGTGACTAGTGCAGTGACATGAGGACAGGAGAGTGACTATTGCGGTGTCATTGGGGGACAGGAGAGTAACTAGTGCAGTGCCATGGGGACAGGAGAGTGACTAGTGCAGTGCCATGAGGACAGGAGAGTGACTAGTGCGGTGTCATAGGGGGACAGGAGAGTGACTAGTGCAGTGCCATGGGGACAGGAGAGTGACTAGTGCGGTGCCATGGGGACAGGAGAGTGACTAGTGTGGTGTCATAGGGATCAGTGCTGGAACTGGTTCTTTTGTTTTCATAAGCAACATTGTGGAGGAATTGGAGGCGACGGTGTCTCTGTCTGGATGATACTACTAATAATAATATAGTAATATTGATGAGTGATATTATCTTGTAAAAAACATTGTTACAGCACCGTAGGTTTGAATGTTTATGGAGTGTTAACTGGTTGAAAGTATAGCTTAGAAAATATCTCCAGACAGATTTAATTCTGTATTAATGTTTTAAACACTTGTTCATACACAGTACATTTTTTTTTATTTTATTCCCTCCTATTTCCATATAAAAATTTATGTTGTGCAGTTTTTATCATACAATACTGTCATGTTTTTAATTGACATTTGTGGTATTAAATCTTAAGAGCTTGCTTTTAAATTTTAATTGTATTCTTATAACACACTCATTCATTAATAATTTCAGGCAGAGGTTTTGTCTACTTGAGTGTTTAGTTTAGCTGCTGTGGGTGTAATTTAAGCTTGAAAAGATTCTTAGTTGTAGCAAGTTAAAGAAATGCAGCTCATTCCATTTAAATCTGTGATTTCTTGAAAAAGAAACTTTAAACAAATGAGAACTTTTTTCTGTTTTTTTTTTTTATGTATGATCTGGGCGTTAATGGAATGTGACTCTCTGAACAATTGTCATAAGTCTCTGAGGAAGGACTTGATTGGTCTGAAAGCTTAGACATTGTTTTCTTTTTGTAACATATATGTTGGTCCAGTAAAAAGTATTGAACTGTTTGCTTATGGATCTGTTCTTACAAGGACCATAGATACATAGACAGTGTCAGCAGATAAGGGCCTACGGCCCACCCAGTCTGCCCATTTGAGCTTGTAAGTTCACTTTGTTTTCCTAGAAGTCTGTTGCGCCTAACCCCTGACCTCCAGAATTCCTTTATGTCTATCCCATGCATTCTTAAATCCTGTGATTATTTTGGCCCCAACCTCTTCCTCTGGCAGGGTGTTCCACTTGCCAACCACCCGTTCTGTGAAGAAATTCTTTCTCATGTTTCCTCTGAGTCATCGTCTTTCCAACTTCATCCCATGCCCTCTAGTCCTGGAACATCTTTTTTCACTAGAAAATAGTGTATTCCTGCACCCTATTACTCCCTGTAAGATACTTGTGTGTGTCTATCATATCCCCTCTCTCCCTCCCCTCCTCCAGGGAGTACATATTCAAGTCCTTCAACCTGTCCTCATAGGACTTGTGATGTAATCCATGTACCATCTTTGTTGCCCTTCTCTGAACCTTCTCTTCCCTGTCTATGTCCTTACGTAGGTAAGGTCTCCAGAACTGTCACTGTACTTCAGGTGGGGCCTCACTAGCGTGTTGTATAGTGGAATTATGACCTCCCTTTTCCTGCTGGTGATGCCCCTGCCTATGCAGTAAATAATCTTTATCTGTATGTCATCATGGAAGATACCAGAATTTGTCATGGAATATGGCAGTTGCACAAAAGAAAGAAGAAACTCATCCATCTAGACAGTGACATCTGTTTTGTAACCCAGTACAAGCGGAACATTATCCCTAAAGATTTAACTAATTGGAATCCATTAAAGAACACTGATAATTCTAAGTATGCTGAACAACTCTGTCGTAGGACCTCTGAGAAATTATGGGATTCACAGATCACATACAAATAAAGCATTTTTGAATAAACAGTTTGATAGAATTGTTACCACACTGGAGAGGATGTCTAGTGAGCATGTTACAGACACCCTGTATGAGATAACGCATGAACTACCAAAAGACCTTAAGACAAGCCATGCTCATTAAAAGCAGTAAGTTAAATAACCTTCAATGTACCATACCATACTTCCTAACAACCATGAAGAACAGAATAGAGTGACTGAACAACATAACCACACAGATGGGCACCTTTCAGTGGTTAATTTGTCCAGCCACACACCGACTACTGGGGAATTAAGTGTACTTTCTAAGGGACTCACAATTTGCCCAACAAAACCACTGGACAGAAAACAGTTTTGTGATGAACTGGGGGAATGCTTCCTTAGATTGAGACTTTAATTATTTCATGGCAGAGAGGAAATCACAGGCAGATAAGAAATCGCAAACAGTAACAATTCAATGGTTAATAAAAAAGATATCATCTGATTTTACCCCTCCCCCAAAGTGGGCATAATAAGAAACTGGACAGTTACATTCATTGCTTTCTTCAGAGAGTGACTGGCCAGATCCATAATAGGCAAAAATAGGCCTGTTACAACCTCTCTCCATTGGAGTGGAGGGCTATACAAACACTGAAATTGAACCACAACATTGTCATAAAAAAGCATATAAAGGCTCTGCAGTGGTGATATTAAACTGAGAGGACTATATTAATGAAGCCAACAGACAGCTAATTTACCATGCCTACTACAGAGAACTGGAAGGTAACCCTACCACAGAATATAAAAGAGAACTACAGTACTTAGTTAATTTCCTAACCATGTCCAAGGCAGACTAATAAATCTTATCCCTGTTGAACCCAGCCAGGGACATTCTACATACTGCCTAAAATACATAAACCTGGCAATCCTAGGAGATTCATAGGGCCCGATTCCAGAAGGTGTTATGCCTGGCGCAAGGTGATTTGCACCTAACCCGATGGCGCAAATCGCACCTTTCGCCAGTCATAACGCAAGTCACGATTCCAAGTCACAGTTTGCACCATGCCATATACAGGTTGCGTGAAAGGTGGGCTACACCACCACCACGCCCGCAGTGGGCATGCCGGCGCAGCGGGTGAGTTATGGCAGCAACTGCACGCTATTCTGAAGGGCAGCGTCAGAACCCACTTACGCCATTCCAGAAGAGGCAATGGTGTAGCGGGGCTAGGCCTGCTAGGAGGTGATCTAAGGAGCATCTGTCCTGGCACAGTGATGGACGCCCGCCCACAGCACCACAGAAAATACATGTGTGTGCCCCCCATGCCCTCCCCTGCACTGTCATACCCCCCCAAACATCAGGGATCCCTGTGTCCGAAATCTGTTGTGCCCCCCTGATCGCCAGTGCCAACTGTGGCCCCCCAGTGCCCCAGCTGCGTTCAGGTGCAGGGGCTCCTGGGGGGGCAGTTGATTGCGTGTCGTGACTTGCGGCACCCAGGTCCAGTGTGCCATTCACTTGGCGCTAGCCTGTGGTTGCCGCAAGTCCTGGGCATAGGTGCCAGGGACCCTGCCTGTCTTAGAATAGGGTGCAGGGTCCCCAGCTTAGTGCCACATGGCACAACTCGCATATGCCCACGATTTGCGCAATGCATTTTGGAATTGGGCCCTAGTCTTTGTCAGTGGTACCGTGATTAAGGGGATCTCAGGATTTGTAGAAACCATTTTAAAACTGCTGGCTATAGAAAGGGATTGTTACATCCAGGACACCACATACTTCCTGCATAAAAGTTCTGGTTATAAGGACTTGCCACCTAATACCATTTTAGCAATTGTAACCCCCCTACAAATGGAGGTTCCCGAAAAGTCTTCCATGAGCTTGTTTAGCTGCTTACTGCCCCATTGGTGTTCGGTGCTATAGCTGTTCAAATGCTGTTGCCAGTGAGTGCCTTTAAAGCCTCCATGTACCCTTTAAGTGCTGCCTGCTTGCAGAAATAATTAGTCTGAATGGGGGGGCCTGAGTATTTCCCTGCTCAAGTCCCGCCGATCACCAGAAAATAGCTCCGTTTCTGCCATTGCTAATTGTGCAGAGGGAGCCCTGCTGAAAGATGTAACTAATTGCTGGTAATAATTTAGAGTAGTAACGATAATGTAGTTTGTTCTAACCTGCCTTCTTTGCAGCCAGGACTGTTCTGTTTGACTCCACCATTTTGGTCCCGAACTGCCAAATTGGACCAATCAGTACTTGGGGACTCTAAAATGGAGCCTGCAATTGAAGGGGCTGGTGGATTACAAGCTTGGGATTTGTAGTTCTGGACTGGTGGCGCCTTTTGCTACTGGAAGAGGAGCTCTTATGTGATTGACAGTTGTGTTGGCTAACCGAACCATCTGGATCTGGGGGAAATACCACAAGCTGTCTGCTGGGGAGCCAGATCCAAGTTGGGAGTCGAGAGAGCAACGGCTCGTGATAGTCAAGCAAGCGTTGCATAGTTTCGAGCAGGAGAACTGTGCAAAGGCCTAAACAGTGGCCTGCAAGTCGGCTCGTTGTGAGAGAGGAGAAAGAGAAAGAGGGAGAGTTTTATCGGACTAAATCCAAGTCTGGAGAACCCAGTGAGTGACTGAAGGGTGATCAGGCTTTACCTGAGGAGGACCGAAGATTGTGCTGACTGCGATCGGCCTGCCAGAAATCTCGATTCACCCCAGAGCTCCCGGTTTTGAACAGAGACTTTGCAAGTGGGACCTGGGAGTGCTTGCCTGGTACAGTAGGTGTCCTTACATATAAATGTGCTGTGTACCGTGTGGAGGTTGCGCTCCAGTTCCCCACGTTACAGACTGCATTCTGCTAGCTGGAAGTGTGTCCAGCCCCAAACGGACTGACTCTACCATCAGTTCCCTGTGGCTAGGCCTTGCCACGAGGGCCACGCCACCTCACCCTGCTGCACAGAGAAGAACCATCGTTGAGTGACCTGCCCGGGGATCAGCCCCCGCTCCACTCCGGAATGGGAATGACACTGCAGTGAATTGTGTGGGCCCTGCTTCTCCTGGCAATCCAGAGAGATCATCTGCTGTCTTTATTTGCGTCCAGCCTATGGCCAGTCTTTGGTATCAAGAGTAGTCACCAGGGTAGCTCCCTGCAAAATATAGCTAAAATCAAAAGTATGTCACCTGATTGTTTTGTTCTTTTTCCTTCACGAACTGAGCCCTCCAGCTCCGTATTACAATTAGAGTGTGATGCATGTTTGTTTCTTTCCTCACAGTGCCGCGACCAGCTGCAATGCCAACCTGCCCCAGGCAACAGTCCTGGTTAACCCACCTTCCCTCCACCTGGGTACCCAGAGAGTGTGACTGTAATTGGGACTCTAAATGCATGCACAGTAGTGAGAACTATAGAGAAAGTAAGCTAATTAACCTGATTGACCCCCTTCCTTGTTCAAAGCCCCCTGAATAAATCAGTGCTACTTTTGTCTGCATTTCAAACAGTCTGTGGATCCTGCTTATGTGTGAAGTATTGTGCTGCTGCCATTTGCTCTGTCTAACCTTGTTTTACAGGGGGTCCCCAGGGTTGGAGAAACCAGCCCTGGTGGTAAGTGCCAAACGTTTGGATTTGGGTAAAGCATATTGGGGGTACTGTGAAGGTAATTGTTGCATTCTATGTGGGCCACTTACAGGAATTGAGGGGGGTTACAGTGTCCCAGAGGGCTGTGCCCAAGCTAGTTCGACCACTAATAACCCTGACCTCAGGGTGGAGGCACCTGTTTCAGAACTCAGGCCCCTTAACCTACTGGCTGCCCAGCAGGCGGGGGTAGTAGCCCTTGAGGTAGCGCCACCTACGGGCTACACAGTGATGGATGTAACATCCTTCTACACTAATATTCCACACAAAAATGGCATTTCAGCCTGCCTTAAGTACCTTCATGAGAAAGGATTAGACCAAAATATCGACCCAGAAGAGGTGGGAAAACTTACTGAATTCATTCTGATACACAACAACTTCAGCTTCAGTGGTAAACATTATGTTCAAACTATGGGTACAGCAATGGGCACACAGATGGCTCCACAATTTGCTAATCTCTTTATGGCAAATTTGGAGGAGGACTTTTTAAGGCACTGTCCTCACAAACCACTCATTTCTGTTAATATAATTTGGACAGGGGG
Source organism: Neoceratodus forsteri (assembly GCA_016271365.2). Taxonomy (NCBI): domain Eukaryota; kingdom Metazoa; phylum Chordata; order Ceratodontiformes; family Ceratodontidae; genus Neoceratodus; species Neoceratodus forsteri. Next base: position 359,564,569 of record CM057457.1, on the reverse strand, counting down.
CACTGACGCAGTTAAAGATTTTTCGTCAGTAACTTAACCTCCACCCTACCATAAAGCTTACCCTGGAATATTCTGCCACCAGTGTTAGTTTTCTGGACACCGCTGTCACCATCAAGGATGGAACTTTATATACATGTATTTACAGGAAGCCGACAGACAGATATACTTACACAGGAACAGTAATCACCCGAGCCACACACAAAAAAAATCTGTCATGATTTGGTGTCACAATATTTGTTCAAATGAGAAAGATGGAGATACACATTTGACTATGTTGAAAAACACCTTTATGGATTAGGGACACTCTTCCAGAGAAATTGGCAGATCAATAGAATGTGCAACACAGGTACCTAGAGAGCAACTATCTCAATATAAGAAAAGGCCCACTACCAACAGAATACCCTTAGTAGTCACAAATCGTCCTGACCTTGAACTTCTATGTAAAATTATTAAGGACCTCCACCCTATTTTTAGTGAGGAGGAGAACCTATATTGTATTTTTCAAGAACTGCCACTACTATGTTTTAATAAAAAAAAAAAAAAAAAAAAAAAAACACCTAATTTAACCAACCTGATTGCTAGGAGTAAACTTGCACCAGAACAGTGTACCAGGACACTAAATGGTACACATAAGCAATAAGACATGACGAGATGTGCATTACGGTGTGATATCTGCACTCCTAGGGGCGTAGTTAGGCATGAGGCCAAAGGCAGCATGCCAGTTGTCCCTAGGAGTGCGGTTATCACACCGTAATACACAACCCCCGGAGTGACTTATTGCGCTTATAAAATGGTTCTTAATTTTTTAGAAGCAAGTTTTTTTTATTTTGAAACACATTTTTAATTGAGTAAAAATGTAAGTGAATCTGTGCTTTTAACATAAAATAGTCCTTCTACCTATTGGTGCTAGATTAAAGTAGTGTTATACAGTTTGTGCCTTCCTGCCCACTTAAGCTTATATTCCCCTGCCAGCCACAACAATTCACAAATGCTGTTTTCCTCATTCTAAGCATGATACCTAGCCCCCTTACTTTGTTTCATTCTCCTCACTCTGTAGACAAAACTAAAAGAAAGCCATAACAGAGGCTTCTCAGTTGCCCGATGCTGCAAGCATGAGTGTGGTTCAAAACTGCCACACTCACTGACAGCATCATGAACTGCTCACTCTGTCCTAAAAGCTAAACAGCAGAGAAAGTCATTATCACATTTTCTCTGTGTTTATATAGTATTATTGCTTACTTTCTTCATTCTGTTTTTTTTCTCTGTGTTTCCCCATATTCAAGAAATTTAATGTTCATCACAGAATGTTTACCATGGAATACAGGGATTCAAAATTCTCCTCTGTTCCACTGGCAGAATGTTCCTCTCCTAACATATACACACACACACACACACACACACACACACACAGGCTTTTTCTAGAGCCTCAGACTCAATTATTTCACTATCGGGGGAAAACAGAAGAGATTTCGTTGATGAGCATGGTAAAGATAGAAGGGGGAATTTTTCACTGTCAGCAAAGAAACAGTTGTAATGAAAACTGTAAACAATACTTATTGTTTCTAATGTGTTTATGTGTGTAGGAAGAGTGTGATGATCAAGGCAAAAACATTTAATTTGTTTTATTTTTTATTTAAGGTACTTTTATTTTAAGGGTCCAGTTGAAGGTTTTTTACACTGTAAAGGTAACAGCTATGTTTGTGAGAGAAAATCAGTTCTGGTTGTAGGGGGACTGATTTGCTTATTGTGTGATGTGGTTTAGGACCAGAATGACTGTGTGTATGTAGAGATTTAATGTACAGTCAGCATCTCTTGGCCAATGAGATTTCTAGATTTTCTCATGCCATTTTATAAGACCCTGTAATCAACCCAGATGTTGGAATTGTGAGCTCATTTCCACTTCGGATTGTGTGGTTACATCACTAAACAGAATATTCAGGATGCAGGGGAATTATACCTGTACATTGTGTAATGTTGTGTGTTTCATTCAGTGTAAGAGATGTCCACAAACAGGGTATGTTGGAGAGACAAGCCAACCTCTTAGCACTAGAATGAACGCACACAGGCATGCCATTAATATGAAGATGACTGACAAGCTAGTGGGGCAACACTTCTCTCAGAATGACCACTCTATCTCAGATATGTCAGTAATGGTCTTAAAAGGAAATTTAAAAATACACACCAGACAGACCTTTGAGATTAATTTTATTTTGCTTCTCAATATAGTAGCAGATGGCATGAATATTGATTTGGGTTTCATGACACATTGCCCAACTTAAATTTACACAGACTTTTACTTCATGGGATGGACATTTAATATGACTTCAGTGTATTGTTATTTTCTTATTTATTTATTTGGATTTTGGTAACTGGGTAAGCCCTCTGAGACCAGAGGTCCCTTTTTCAGGGGTGACCCGGAATTAGTTACATAAAGAGACATTTAAAGGCATTATTTACAGTAAGTACATAAGATACACAAATATACATTGCAACAGCATACAGGGATAGGACAATCAGGCTTACAATTAGACTCAGTTGTGATTTACAGCTATTACATTAGTTTCATAGATAAATGTTAGCAACAGCATCCAGTAGTAGAAATTGGGTTCTCATTCAGACACCTGGTTACCCACCAGTTAGAAGGGTAGTTAGACAACAAAGAGGATTAACGTTGTAGGCTAGGCAGTATAAAGACAGGATGGAGGGAGGTTCAGAGCTGTTCAGCTGGCATGAAACCAAGACTTGGGAGCTAATGGTTGCAGCCACAGAGACTGAGATTGAGAAGATAAAGTTTGAGTCCAGACTTGAACTGGTTAAGGATGGGAGAGTCAGTCAAACTAGCTGAAAGGGAGTTCCATGGGTGGGAGGCAGCAAATTTGAAAGAGCGTTTGCCTTGGTTGGAGCATATCCGAGGGATGTCCAGTAGGTGTTTCTGAGATCGCAAGGTTCAGGTTTGTTCTTTGGGAGAGTAGTCCTCTAAGATGGGAGGGGACCTAGGGTAGAGAACGAGAGGGCAAGACAATGACGGAGTGCATTGAGTTTGTGTCACAGAGTGGGCCATTTAAGTTCCCTAAGTGCCTCACAGTGATGCCTCCTAGGAGAGGAGCTTGTGGCGAACCGTGCCACTCGATTATGGGGAAATAGGAAAGGTTTGTTGAATTCACTGCGAAGGAACTGTAGTAGTGGAGCACCATATAGAATGGTGGGGAGAAGATTGCAGGCAGCAATGCCCATCGGCAGCAGGGACAAAGAGTCCCCCAGCCGGTAGAGGAGACCAAGCCTTTGGTGGATGGCCCGGGTTATGGAGTCAGTATGGGGCCTGTAGGTCATCTCCTGGTCAAAATGGATCCCAAGGTATTTAAAGCAGGTCATGATCTCAACTCTTTTTCCTTGGTTGGTGCTGATCTAGAGCATATGACTTCTGTCAAGGCCCAAGTGTCTAGACCCAAACAGCACGGCTTTGGTTTTATCTTCATTGAGTATAAGGGGATTCGCAAAGAACCAGGCCTCAAGCGTTGAGAGACTGTCCTGCAGTTTTGTGGAGATGACACTAAGTTGGGGGTCACTGCAGTATATGATAGTGTTCATCCGCATACAAAATGAGCTTACTGAGGGAGCAGTTTCCCACAATATCATTGAGGAAGAGTGAGAAAAGCAGGGGGCCCAGGATTGAGCCCTGAGGCACCCCAGCAGTGACGGGTCTGAGTCCCGATTGAGTGCCCTTCCAGCGGACTTTTAGGGAATGGTCACTCAGATAGCTGTCGAACCAGGAGAGTGAGTGGTGATCCAGTCCTAGGAGCCGGAGTTTGGTGGGTAGGAGATCGTGGTTGACCAAGTCAAAGGCCTTGGATAGGTCAATGAAGAGGGTGCCCGTTGGGGAGCCCTGGTCCATCGAGGCAAGGATGTCTGCCATGAGCCATATGAGAGCAGTGTCAGTGCCATGTTCCTTTCTAAAGCCATGTTGCACATCAGCCATGAGAAAGTGTTGCTCAAGGTAGACCTGTAGCTGGGTAGAGACTAGTCTTTCCTGAATTTTCCCAAGGGGACTGAAAAGGGAGATTGGCCTATAGTTTCCCAATTTGTCTCGAGGACCACTTTTGGGGACAGGGACGATGGTCACCACCTTCCACATTTTTGGGACTTTACCTTCCCAGAGTGATCTGTTTGAGTAGGGTGACTGGGTGGGCAATAGCTGGAGCGGCAGCCTTCAGCAGGTGTGGTTCTAGTTGGTCGTGTCCCAGTGTGGAGGAAGGGTTAATTTTGCACAGGAGAGGTAGTACCTCTGACTGTTTGACCAGCTTTATGTGGAATTGAGGTTGTGGGTGCACCCATGCAGCATCAGAGTGCAATGTAGGCCTGGGGAGGACAGGGAGGGGAGGCACGCTTGGGGTAGAGAAAGGCACAAAAGACCTCAGCAGTAACAGTCGGGGAATTGGACAGTGAGTCCCCCACCAGGATGGAGTCTGTTTGACTATTTGTGGAACCCTTTATGAGTAGATTTATGTGGCCCCAAAATTTTGGGGGGTCACATAGGTGTCTAGTTTGGAGGTTGTTAAGATATTGAGATTTAGCCTGTTTCAGGAATTTTTTGCACTGATTTCTCAACTCTCTGTACTTCTTCCAGTCTGTAGAGTTGTCAGTGGCTTTGTAGGTGCCCCATGCTTTGTCCCGGAGGAACATGGTATGCTCGAGGCAGGGGCTCAGCCATTTATGGTATTTTCCTTGCACCCTGAGCTTTTTTACAGGGGCGTGCATATTAGATGCAGATAAGAAGGTCTGTGTGAAATAATCAAGAGCCTCATCAAGTGTGGGCAGGGAGACGATAAGGGCCCAGTAAGCTTTCCTCAAGTCAGAGCAAAAGTATGCTGGACAAAACCTACTGTAATTCCTTGCTTCAATAACTTTAGTGGGAATTTTTGGAGGCTTGTTGGACCAGATGCAAAAAGTAGGTGAGTGGTCACTCAAGGCATCAGACATAACCCCTGCCAACAGTATCAGGCCCAGGCAGGAGACTAGGATCCAGTCTATTAGAGAGTGATTTCCAGTCTTTGGGTTTAGTCTTGTGGGGAGGTCGATAATCTGCGTAAGTGGGGAGCTGAGTAGTGGGTTTTTAGTAGGGGAGGAGAGTAGTGATGACCAGTGGAGATTGAAGTCCCCGAGGAGTATGGCCTCCCCCCTGGAGAGGTCCTCCAGGTGTATGGTTAGGGATTCTAAGGAGGAGGCGGCAGTTTGAGGTGGGAGGTATACATTCCCTATGGTGAGTAGTTTGGCATTGCCGAGGAGTATTTTTACAAATAGCATTTCAGCCAAGGAGCCATTAAGGGAGGGGACATCCAGCTCCGTGGCTTGAAGGACAGTGCTGACGTAAATAATAACCCCTCCTTCCTTTTTTCCTACCCTGTCTTTCCTGAAGGTAAGGTAGCCCACTAGGTCAACTTCATGGCGGAGGATCTGGGGCTTTAGCCAGGTTTCTGTCAAGGCTAGTACGTCGGGCTTATAGAGAGTCACCCAAGCTTTAAGGTCCGGGAATTTGTTCCTTAGACTGCCAATATTCATATGCGCAAGTTTGAGCCCTTTGGAGTCAGCCCATAAGGAATAAGAAGGGGTGTGGAGGGAAAGATTTGGGAAAAAAGGGCCAGGATTGGATTCAATATCCCCCCCTCAGACTAGGAGGGTCCTGCCCAGGTGACCAGGAGGTAAGTAAGGAGGGGTAACGGTCAGCCCCCCATCCCTACTCCTAGGGTAAGACAGTAGTGCCCTGCCACAAGCATCTAGTGAGGTTCCAGGCAGGTTTAGTTTTAAATGGGTCCCATATGGAGGAATCATATTGACTGTGATGACTGGTAGGGGTTTACTCGAAGACAATGCCCACGTACAAACTGCTTCAGGAAATACCCTGGATCAGGACTTTGTCTTTGTTACATTTAAACTAGAGATTGATGCTAGTTATTTAGGCAGCGACTGTAGGTTTATGAGAGAAGAGGCTTCTTTTGAGACAGAAAGGTATCCCAGTAGCAGATAGGGGAGTCTGTAGGTGAAGAAGCTGTATAAATTTCAAATGAGACAAAATGAGTTTGTCTGTGTAGTCTGTGAAATATAGGCTTCAGTGAGAGAGGTTAATTGTCTCAGAAACCAGCCGGGGTCCCTAGTGGTGAGACTGTATAACTTGCAGATGGTAAAGTGAGCTGATAGGATTTTGCAGCTCACGTGACCATCTAGCAAGTATAAATTGGATTGCCGACCAAGGGTGGTGGTGGGGGTGGCGGGGCAGAGCCTTACAGCCAGTGACAGCCACGCAGCAGCCAGGAGGGCTCGTTTGTTGTGAGCAGCAAGGGGCAGCTTTCAAGGCCACAGGTAAACCCCTATACGAGGATTCCGTTCCGATTCTGAGGCTGTGGCAGGATTTGTGCAAGTCGGGAAGTATAGGCCTCAAGAGTCCTTTTAAAAGTCCTTTTCAATTTACCTTATTGTGCCGTTTGTGCGAGCAGTGAGGTGCCATTTTTGAGGCCGGGGAGGGAAGGTATAGAGGCCCTCATGACCTCTCTGGCGGTCCCCGGTTCCCTGTAAGAGTAAACAGTTAACATGAGCTTGGGGTTTTATAGTAGGAAAAGAGGGGGAGGGTGAAGGGGTCTGCTGCAGAAAGTCATCTAGAGATGCAGAGACAAACAGTTTGGGAACATTAGTATTCGAGGGCAGCCCACCGCTTAGACACAAAGCGATTGAAATACAAGGTGGTACACTCTGAGTCCTTTTTAACTGGTTATCAACATGTTGGTTTCTCACCAAATATACGCGTGTGTCGGGAGGTTGGGTTGTCTTGGGTGAGTATGTATGGGAGGGAGTTTAGTATGTGTATATTGGGGTAACTTTGTGTGTGTTATGGGGATTGTAGTACGATTTTTTTTGTGGGGAAGGGCTGTGTGTGGGGGAGGGGTTGGGGTTTTGCTAAAATATTCAGATAGGTTTATATTCAGGTACATGTCATAATTGTTCTACAAGGTGTTAGGACACTTCTTTTCTAGTTATCTTTTCCGGGGGGAGGGGGTTAATTCCATTGGGTTTTTTTTCAGACAGTTTCTGTTTATATAGTTGATTATATACTGACTCATTATTGAACTTTGAACATTTTAAGATGCGTGAACTCATTTTCTAGGTGGTCCTTGAGAGATTTTTTTTTATTTTGGCAATAATAATGGCAAGTGATACTATCTTATAAAAAACATTGTTACAGCACTGTAGGTTTGAATGTTTATGGAGTGTATTAACTGGTTGAGAGTATAGTTTAGAAAATATCTCCAGACAGGTTTCATTTTGTATAAATGTTTTAAACAGTTGTTCATACGTGGTACATTTTTAAGTTTATTTTATTCCTTCTTATTTCCATAAATAAATTTCTGTTGTACAGTTTTTTATTATACAATACTATCAAGTTTTAACTTGGACATTTGTGGTATTAAATCTAAAGGAACTGCTTTTAATTTTGAATGTATTCTTATAACACACTCATTCATTAATAATTCAGTCAGAGGTTTTGTCTACTTGAATGTTTAGCTTATCTGCTATGGATGTTATTTGATCTTGAAAAGATTCTCAGTAGTAGCAAGTTAATGGAATGCTGTTTATTTCTGCGACAGAGAGCTCCTGCCACTCTTAAGGACCAACCTTTTCTTAAATCTGTTGCAACGGTTCTTCTATTTTTTAGTCTAATCTAGTCTTTACAATTTCTAGTCATTAAGGTTGGCCACCTATGGGCTCCCCCTTCCCTTTCTTGACTATACTATAGTGTCCTATTTAATTTTTCTTTTCCCCCCTCAGGTCCTCGTACAGGGAGGTTATTGTGGTGACCTCCAAGCATATGTAAAACAGGTTGTGTTTATTATTGTTGGATTTAGTATGTAATAGCACTATGTCATAAAATACCAAGATGTGTATATACCATATGTTTATGAAACCTGTAAATGTTGAAAATACAATGGCACTAGATGTTTTTGATAATGGTAAAAAGTACTAGGTGACTTTTGTGACAGGGAGCTCCTGCCACACTTGAGGACCGACCTTTTCTTAAATCTGGTGCAAAAGTTCTATTTCTTAGCCTAATCTATTTTTTACAATTTCTAGTCCATAAGGTTAGCCACCTATGGGCACCCCCTCCCCTTTCTTGACCATGCTATAGTGTCCTCTTTAATTTTCCTTTTCTCTCTCAGGTCCTCATACAGGGAGGTTATCGTGGTGACCTCTGAGCATATGAAAAACAGGTTGTGTTTATTGTTGTTGGATTTGGTATGTAATAGCACTATGTCATAAAATACCTGGATGTATATACCTTATGTTTATGAAATCTGTAAATGTTAAAAATACCATGGCACTAGGTGTTTCTGATAAAGGTAAAAAGTACTAGGTGACTACTATAGAAATTAAGTTAGTTGTGCTATTGAAAATGCATGTAAATTGCTGTAAATTGAACAAGTCTGAAATGTCATGGTGATTTGCATATATCACACAATGCTTTGCATTATGGAAGTATGTATGATGCTGTATTTCCTTGTAACTTGATCTGTTGCCAGTGCCCTTTGGGGTAGCCCTTTTTTCAGTGTTTCTGCACTGACGTTCTTTGTTTTTAGCTTTTTTTTTGTTGTTGTTTTTTTTTTCACTTTTTGAGCCCACAACCCAAGCAAATGGGGCCCACATAGGGATGAAGGGTTTTCACTGAAAAGTGGTTAGATCAGAGATCAGTGTCAGTAGGTGCTGGCTAAGTGCAGAGAAATGACATTCATAGTCTGTTGCTGCAAACTGATGTACGGAAGAAGGAATATGCTATTGCTGAAGTTTATTTCCTGTATTCTAAATAAACATCACATAAAGATTGTGTGTTGAACCTGAAGTTCGGTGTCTGGTTCATCTGTTATCCCACAACCCCTCCACTGACTTGGTGTTAAAAGTGGGATAACTTGCTAGGAAGCATCTGCACTGGCCAAAGAGGGACATTTTCTGGTGGATATCACCCAGATATCCCAGGTGGACCGATGCAGTAGGAGTTGCCAGAGGAGAACCTGGAGAAGAAAGTCTGTGGAGTTCTGACCAGAACCATGGCTGACAGATGGAGAGAAGCTGCTACCTGGACTGGACTTGGGAGCTTGGAGGAAGACCAAGCCTGAAGAGGATGAAGAGATGCAAAGGGATGAGAAATTACTGTGGGGTCGAGGCAGACCAACTATGCAGAGAGGCTGAACACAAGTGCCAGGTGCTCGAGAGGTCCATGCCAGAGAGTTTGGATAATGAATCAGCGGAGGATTTTTCGTGGGCCCAGTTTGAGGAGGACCCCCTGACTGAGCAGGATATTCTTTGTTTCCTTTGTTCCCAGGATATTACCTGTTTGAGGTCGGAGATGCAAGTATGGAACTTGAATGTGAGACACCAGGTAAGACTGTGCCTAGTGATATTGTGCTGGGGTTAAGACTCCAAGCAAGCAAGAATAAGCCTATGAGGCTGAAGGGACTTTTTCTTGTATTGATGCAGCTAAATCTATTAACAGTGTTGACTGGGGGTATATTGCAGGCTAAAGATGCTAATATTGCCAGACTGTTACCATATGTTAAGATCAAAGAGGTGAAATATGTGTTATATTTTTTTGCTGAACAATCTACAGAGAAGGTGGGTGGAAAATGGATTGGAATCTATGCTGGGGTAACACCAAAAGAGTGTCTACCCTCAGGTGTCTATATCTGTAGCAAGTGAAATGAATCAAGAAACACAGTGGGTTTGTATAGAGAGGTTGAACCTAGAACTGGGACCCTGCTTAAAACTGACATGTCTGGTGGGGTTGGAGCAGATAATTACTCACCCCAGAGAAAGTCTTTCTATGGTACTGGACTTTACAGCCGTCCAGATTTTTGGTTGAGAAATATGATGGACTTTCCATCAAAGGAGATAGTTCAGGGAAAGTACTGTCAGTCTGAGGCAGAGCTTCTGAAGATGTATGGGTGGAAGCTCCATCCCTTCCTGGGACAGGAAGGTGGCAAGCAGTCTGTAATAACTACTTCCCTCTTAAGGTGGGGGATATGTGACAGGGAGCTCCTGCCACTCTTGAGGACCAATCTTTCCTTAAATCTGTTGCAACAGTTCTTCTATTTCTTAGCCTAATCTATTCTTTACAATTTCTATCCATAAGATTGTCCACCTATGGTTGCCCCCTTCCCTTTCTTGACTGTGCTATAGTGTCCTCTTTAATTTACCTTTTCCCTCTCAGGTCCTCATACAGGGAGGGTATTGTGGTGACCTCCAAGTGTATGTAAAACAGGTTGTGTTTATCGTTGTTGTATTTAGTATGTAATAGCACTATGTCATAAAATACCTTGATGTATATACTGTATGTTTATGAAACCTGCAAATGTTGAAAATTCCATGGCACTAGGTGTTTTTGATAATGGTAATACGTACTAGGTGACTGTTATAACAGTTAAGTTAGTTGTACTATTTAAAATGCATGTAGGGACTTCCGGTGATGTCACGGTACCAGCAGCAGCTTTAGAGTTGGGCTCCCTTCCCAGGAAGAATTGCTAAACTTCCAAATTACTGAATTTCTAGAATTATGTGGAAAATATGCCGCCTGGAGGTGTAAAACAAGACAAAGGAGACAAATTCCGACAAAAATCGGCAAGTAAGAAGCCCGATTGCAGTGGATTACCAAACAAGCAACAGGCCTGCAGTCTGAGCGCCTCCCTTACTAGTCAGCATGGCTCGGGATATGATACAGAGGGAGAGATGGAGATTCAGGACTCCCGACTCGAGAACAAAAGAGAGTTTCAAAACCTAGCCGTCAAACTTAACAAAACGGAACAGCGCATAGAGGGAGCAGAACAAAGAATCTCAGATACGGAAAGTAATGGAGAGTTACTGAGTCAAGCCATTGCTTCACTTTATCAGCATACTTTATCTCTACAAGCAAAATGTACCGACCTGGAGGGAAGGTCCAGAAGAGACAATCTTTGGTTGTACGGTCTTATGGAAGTTGCTGAAATCCAGCCTATGTCTTTATTTATAGAGGGCCTTCTAAATGATATACTGGGGCTACTGGAAGATTATCAAATAAGGGTGGAAAGGGCTTATAGATTTTTGGTACCTAAACCCACAGATTCAACAGCCAGGCCCCGATCGATCATAATAAAATTTGCAAGTTATCGAGTCAAAGAGGATATCTTAAAACAAGCCTGGCAGAAGAAAGATTTAAAATATCTGGACTCTTGATTGACCTTGGATCAGGACTATCCACCCGAGATCCAACAGGCCAGACAGCATTGGGTACCCTACTTTAAAATATGCCAAGATCAGCAACTCCAGTTCCAGACCCCTTACCCGGCGAGGTTCCACATATTTTGGGCAGAAGGAGCAAAGTTGTATAATTCCATAGAGGAGCTGAATAAATCACTCGCTGAGAGGGGCATCACCCCTCCACAACTTGAGTGGGAATGTCCTAAACGGAAGCAGTTGGAGCATTCGGACTGGCACCAGATCGGAGGGCGGAAGAAACTTGGATCAGCGCTGGACTCAGCTCGGGAGTTCCTCAAGAAATGGCTGCAATGAAGGCGAAAAACACAACGGAAAGAATCCTCCATCAGGCAGCTTCTACCTCGACTGGATGAATTCCTCAATGAGATAATCCCGGTTGATGTTTGCCTGGTTTCAGGCCTTGGGACTTCTTGAAGTGGTCCCATGCTTTTGGGGGGGGGTACCAGCTGTACCTGCCACAACATAAGTTTGGTGAGCCAAGCATTCAAATGAACTAGAGGCTAAACTTGAAAAGAAACATCAAAGTTAGGTGTTTTGTTTACTTTTCACCTTTTCTCTGGGCTATGTTTAAGGGTAGCGTAAATGTGATTTTTGCATCCCTGTGTCCGAGGGGTGAGTGGATAGTAACCCATAGACCGGAAATGAGTGCTTTAATGGCCATAGATAGGGCAACATCCATATCGATATTGGAGAGGCTGCTGTTAGGCTCTGTTACTAGCTGGTCTTCTTTGTTAAAAATAATCACTAGGGGATGATATAAAAGCAATTCTGGGGAGGGAAGGGAACTCTAGCATTGTATTATGAATATGCAGGTTGCCGTGACACGCACGTATACCATGTGTAGGGGCCATGATGAACATTCACAACCCCAGGGGAGGGCCCCATCCACATGGGGCATTCTGGTTCCTCCTCATCTCCATTTCCCACCTGATGGTAAGGGGAAAGGAGTAAAGAAACCTGAAATTTCAGGTTGCCTACCTAGGAAGCCAAAATGTTGTTTAGGTTATAAAGTTTTATTTGCTGCCCTGTTGGCAGACTGTTATTATGTCTCTAAAAGGTTGCATAAAAAGGAAAGAGTTGTACGCTGGTTGCTGGATGTTTTGGAGGAGACGGATGGTCATGTGTGGGGAGGGTTTGAGGGAAATGATCAGAGGGCAGAATAAAATCCATATAAATGGTGAGAGATAGGAGGTTTTGTTCATTCAGTGTACATGGTTTATCTAGCCCAGTTAAACGTATGAAAAGACTGAGCTATTTGAGGAAGATGGCAGTGGACTTCATTTTTCTACAAGAGATGCATCTGACTCCACAGGAACATTCTAAGTTATGCTCCATGAGTTTTGGTAGTAGTGCCACAGCCTCTTATAAAAAGGGATGCTGAAGGGGGGGTTGCAATTTTAATCCCTGCTGGATAAAGAGGGAAGGTATGTTCTTATGAGAGGGACCCTACAGGGAAGGCCATTGGTCGTGGCGTCGGTGTACCCCCCCCAGGTTCGAATTATGCATTATATTTGAAATTCCTAACTACACTGCAAGAATGGGCACAAGGGGAGGTGATCTGGGGCAGAGACATAAACTTAATCTTTAACCCATCTTTAGATTCCACCTCCCATTCCCCAAAAAAGGATCTTGGTATGGCTAAAAGGGTAAAGAGGATGCTGAGTGAATTAGGATATGTAGACATATGGCGCCACCTTGAGGGTAAAAAGAGGGATTATACTTTTTATTCAGCAGTACACCAAGTTTACACTAGATTAGACTATTTTATGGCACCTAAGGAACTGGTGGGCCAGGTCCAAAAGGTCTCGATTGGCGATTTCCTACTGTCTGACCATGGTCCGATTTTTTTTTTTTTTTTTTTTTTTTTTTTTTTTTCCAACTATCGATTTGGAGAGGTTAAAAGAATACCTTCTGGAGGCTGAACTTATCCTTGCTGCAGGACAAGGAAGTGGTTGATTCAATTTCCCAGATGGTAGAACAAACCCTGAAGGAGAACGACCTACCTGAGACCTCACCCACCATCCTATGGGACACCTTAAAGGCTGTCATTCGGGGGAAATTTATCAAATGGTCAGTTAGGAGAAAAAGGGAAAGAGAGTCTTAAAACTGAATTAATATCCTAGATAAAGCAACAAGAAGCACAACAAAAAATTAAAATAGATAGAGAAAGGACCAAGACCTTAAAACAATTGAAAGCCAGACTTTCGAACATACTCGACTATGCTGTGGAACGAAAACTATAGTTTTTATGGCAGACTTACTATGACGGGGGGCCTAGGTCACTGAGACTCTTGGCAGGGAGACTGAGGGCTCAGTGGAGTAGGGCAACAATACAGGCAGTGCTGCACCCCACCACGAACAAAGTAGAAAAAGACATAGGGGGCATAGTGGACTCTTCCCGGGATTATTATTCCACATTATACAAACAAGGTTACGCAGCCATCATGAGTTCACATGAGAGAATTTTTGAGGGGGTTGAATCTTCCTTTTATCTCACAGGAGCAGGTCGACCACTTGAACCGACTGATTGGAGGTGGTGAGGCTGATACTATAATTAAGGATTTAAAATCTCTTGAATGTCCTGGGATGGATGGACTCCCTGGGGAATTTTATAAGAAGTTTAGGGTAAAAATTGTCCTTACCCTAGGTAGACTATTCCATCATATACAGGGGGAGGGGGAGAGGTACCACCCTCATGGTCACAAGCGATAATCTCTGTGATACTGTGTGCAGTTCTGGAGACCCAATCTCCACAAAGACATAGACAGGATGGAAGCTGTCCAGAGGAGGGCAACTAAAATGGTGCAGGGTCTGCACCGGAGGACATATGAAGAGAGACTTAAGGAGCTTAATATGTATAGCCTCAAGGAAAGGAGGGAGAGGGGGGACATGATAGAAACTTTCAAGTACCTCAAGGGAATCAACAAAGTTCAAGAGGGTAGCATCTTTCAAAAAAAGAGGTGTGCAAGAACAAGGGGGCACAATTTGAAAATAGAGGGGTGGCTCAGAGGTAATTTAAAGAAGTATTTTTTCACAGAGAGGGTTGTGGATGCATGGAATGGCCTTCCGGAGGAGGTTGTGGAGTCAAAATCAGTGGTGGAATTCAAGCATGCATGGGATAGTCATAAGGCAATTCTGGGGGTTGGGGGTAGGAAGAAGTAGGCTGCTGGTTATCTAGGATCTGCAGCTTATCCAGTAGGTAGGGAAATAGGCAGACTGGGTGGGCCAAGCGGTCCTTATCTGCCGTCAAATTCTATGTTTCTATGCCCAAACCGGGTAAGGACCCTCTTATGTGCTCTTCTTATTGTCCAATTTCAATCTTAAATATGGACTACAAAATTATGGCCTCGGTTTTGACCAGGAGGCTGCAGATACTGATTCCACAACTAATTGATTTGGATCAGACTGGCTTTATTCCGGGCCGTCAAGCCCAAGATAATCTTAGGAAGATTATTCATATAATTGATCACTGAAATAATACAAGAAGGCCCGCCCTCCTGGTCAGCATTGATGCAGAAAAAATGTTCGATAAAGTGTCATGGAGGTTCCTAGAAGAGTCGCTGAGCTGTTTTGGATTGGGGAAGTCTTTTCAGACCTTGATTTCCAGACTCTATAAGACACCAACTGCTTATATTAGGGTGAATGGACATCATGCACAGAGGTTTCAACTGGAAAGGGGGACCAGACAGGGTTGCCCACTGTCTCCCCTTTTATTTGCATTGTACATCGAGCCTCTGGCTCAGTGTATTAGGAGGGATGATGAGATTCGGGGAGTTCACATGGCAGATCACCAGCACAAGGTCTCCTTAAACGCAGATGATTTGCTTCTTTACTTGGAGAACCCGGAGAAATCTTTAAGGCAGGTGATGGGTAGACTAACCCAGTTCTCTGACCTGGTGGGCTTCTCTCTAAATACCTCTAAGACAGAAATCCTAAAGTTTTGGTACACTCCCTCCTTTGAATTAAAAGCAGCCTATCCTATGAGGTGGGATTTAAAACAAATGAGAGATTTGGGGGTAAATATAAGCAACCTCTCTTCACAA
This sequence comes from Neoceratodus forsteri, assembly GCA_016271365.2. Lineage (NCBI taxonomy): Eukaryota > Metazoa > Chordata > Ceratodontiformes > Ceratodontidae > Neoceratodus > Neoceratodus forsteri. The sequence continues at coordinate 359,549,240 of CM057457.1, read as the reverse complement.
TTATACCAATTAAATTTTATACCAATGGTACAACAATTAAAACAAGATCTAATGAGATGGAGTGTCTTGCCACTCTCACTACATAGTCGAATACAAGCAGTAAAAATGAATGCCCTTCCTTGGTTTCTCTATCTCTTTCAGGGTATCTCCTGTATAGTATTTAAGAAAGATCTAGAGGCATGGCAGAGACTACTCATGAAATTTATATGAGCAAATAAGAGACCTAGAGTTAGGCAACAAACCATATTTCTACCTAAAGAGCAGGGGGGACTCGGGGTGCCATGTCTCGAAGGTTACTGGGTGGCTTCTCATATGAGGATTGGTATATTGTGGGGCCATCCTACATATGAGGCCGCCTGGAAAGAGATTGAAATGGGGAGTTGCCCATCCCCCCTTTTCAGCAATTTTATTTCAACTAAAAGATCATTTTAGAGCTGCGGGAGAAACACTCTCCACCACTCAGGCTACGTTGGAGGGCTGGAGAAGGGGAACCCTGGGAGAGGTGAGACAGGAAGGGTACTGGAGATATAGATGGTGGTCTATGGACCCTACCTTTGGTCCAGCTACTTGGGACCCTTCGTTCCATGTGAGAGCTGAGAAAGGGTTACAAGCACCATGGTAGCTACTGAAGGAAGGAGGGCTACCCACTTTCAAAGTGGCCCAAAGGTGCTTTGGTCTTACCCCGGTAGATAGAATGAGATACCATCAAATCTGTAGTTACATTAGCAAGAAGATCAAACAGGAACAGCGTACAGGGTCTCGAGGAGGGTGCTATGGAACTTGTCTTTGAGCAGCTTTGGAACTCTGAAAGGCCCCTGGTGCTATTTCCCAATTATATAGGAGATATATACAGCAGAGTACTGCAAATACAGAGTATATTAAACAGGCATGAGCTTAATGTCAACATCCCAGCTGCACAATGGAAAAAGGGTTGTAAGGGTATCTGGAGGGTGTCCTCATCTCCCTCCTGGAGGGAATTCCTGTGGAAAATCAGGATTAGATACTTTAAAGTACCAGTGCTGGTCTCTAAACAACATGTCGGTTCGCCTTCAAGTTGTTGGAGAAATTATGGTGAAAGAAGAGCTTCACACACCCATGTGTTTTGGAACTGCCCTGTGCTTCTAGATTACTGGACAACAATCATTGCATCATTGAGGCAAATCTTTCAAATCCAGGACCAACTGGGTCCAGAGGTGTTGATTCTGGGTAGGATACCTGGGGAGATTCGGGGACGGGAGACTGTGTATCTCTGGCAAATTCTGCTTGCGGCAGCATTGAAAACAACAACCAGAAGATGGTTACAGGCAATGATCCCTACTAAACAAGATTGGATAGAAAAGGTGGCTCAGATCCAACAGCTAGAAGAACTAACATTTAGGTTGCAGCAAAGATCTTCGACCTCCCTGAACCTCTGAGCTAGATGGATGGTTTGGTTGGGTCTGGATGACCAATAACTGACATGAGGGGGGTGAATTGGCCCTCCCCCCCATCTCCCCCCATCTTACTTATAGAGGGGAAGGGAGACACCCTCCTCCCGGGTTTGGCAAAGCAGAGCGCTGGATCCCGGGAGTTCTTTGGGTGGGCCCCATAACTTAAGAGAGAATGAGTAACACCAGATGACCAACATTCACCCTATGAACACATAAAAAAAAGGGAATACATTTGTTAATAAACAGATAACTCTAGGTACACTGTGACCTATCAGGTAGATAACAAGTGTTAAGGAAATGAGATCTTATTTTGTTCTTTTTTCTGTTTAGATTAGAGTTGAGCTCTCCCTTAGAGAAGAAAAGTTATTAAGGGGTTGTTAACGTTATGTGATACTATTATTTATAATACTATTGGGAGTATTTGAATCTGTTTAAATGAATTGATTTGGTTAAAGGCTCTTTTTTTTCTGACTAAATCCAAGTACATGAACTAGAGAACAGTGTTAGAATGAGTAAACTCCAAACTTGAATTGTCACTCTACATTTTTAACTCACCAGAAATAATTTTGTTATTTCTGTTTAACAAAGTTTGTATGTTACTAGTGAAATTAATAAAGAAGTATAAAAAAAATAAAATGCATGTAAATTACTGTAAACTAAACAAGCCTGAAATGTCATGGTGATTTGCATATATCCCATGATGCTTTGCTCTATGGAAGTATGTGTGATGTTGTGTTTATTTGAAACTTGGCCTATTATCAATGCCCTTTGGGTTAACCAATGTTTCAGTGCTTCTGCATTGAGGTTCTTTGTCTTTAGCTTTTTTTTTTTATTTGAGCCCCCACTACCCAAACAAACAGGGCCCGCATAAGGTTGGAGGCTAAATCTCAACTGCTGAGTTAGATCACAGATCAGTGTCAGTAGGTGCTGGCTAAGTGCAGAGAAAGGACATACATAGTTTACTGCTGCAAACTGATGTACTAAAGAAGGAATATGACATTGCTGAAGCTTATTTCCTGTATTTTAAATAAACACCACACAGAGATTGTGTGTTGAACCAGAAGTTCGGTGTCTGGTCCTTCTGTTATCCCACAACCCCTTCACAATTCCATTTAAATATGTGATTTAAAAACAAACAGTGAGAATTTTTTTGGGGTGGGGGTTAATGCATTTTTTATGTATGATCTGGGTGTTAAAAGAATGTGACTGAATTGTCAGAAGTCTCCAAGAAAGGACTTGGTTGGTCTGAAAGCTTAGACATTTTCTTTTTGTAACATCTATGTTGGCCAAATAAAAGATATCAAACTATTTGCTTTCGGATTGGTGGATGATACAAAAATTCATGAAGGGGTGGATAGAATGCAAAGGTATCTGGGGAGATTAGAAGAGTGTTGTAGGGGTGGCAGCTGGGCTTCAGTGCAGGGTTATGCACCTAGGGTCACAAAAACCCAGAGGGTGTATATAAGATGGGAGAGGAACTTAACAGTCACTAAGCTTATATAGAAACATAGAATCTGCCAGCAGAAAAGGCCCACAAGGCCCACCCTGTCTGCCCATATTTCCTACCTACTGCAAAAACATAGACCCTACTTGATCTCTGGCTTTACCCTCTCATTCCCATTGCTAGGGCTCCTCTATGCCTATTGCATGCATTTTAAAATTCTTCTACTGGATTTGCTGCCATCACCTCAGGTGGCAGGCTGTTCCAGGCATCCACCACCCTTTCTGTGAAAAAAATACTTCCTCACGTCACCCCCTTAGTCTGCCCCCTTTCAGCCACATGTTATGACCCCTTGTTTGAGAACATCTCCTTTTCTAAAAAATGCTTCCCTCCTGTACCTTGTTTATGCCCTTGAGATATTTGAAGGTTTCTATCATATCTTCCCCCCCTCCCCCATCTCTCTTCCAGGGTATACATATTTAGGTCCTCCAATCACTCTTCATATGAATTTTGGTGCAGGCACAGCATGATTTTTGTTGCCCACCTCTGAACAGTTTCCACCCTGTTAGTGCCCTTTCAGAGATGTTGCCTCCAGAACTGGACACAGTACTCCAGATAAGGTCTCACTAATAATTTTGTACAGTGGTATCACCACCTCCTTTCTTCTGCTGTTCACACCTCTCCCAGTGCACCCCAGTATCCCACTGGCTCTCCCCACCACCTTGGCTCATTGTTTGGCCACCTTCAGTGTATCAGATATGATTACCCCAGATCCTTTTCTTGTTTGGTGGCTATCAGTATCTCCCCTCATCATGTAATCCTTCCCTGGGTTCATGTGTCCCAAATGTATGCTTTTGCATTGCTTTGCATTGAATCCGAACTGCCACACTATTGACCTTCCTCTAAAACATTAAGGGGGTTGTCCTGATGATCACAATATACCTGGGTCCCTCATCATTTTTTCCGCCCCTCCCAGAACATCCACCCTTTTGCAGATCTTATTGTCATGTGCAAAGAGGCACTACTCAAGAAAGAGATCTCAGGGTCATCATGTCTGATGACCTCAAGGTGGCTGGTCAGTGTGACAAAGCATTAAGAAAGGCTAGTAGGATGCTGGGGTGCATTGGAACAGGGATTTTTGGCAAGTGAAGAGAGGTTATGCTGCCATTGTATCACTCACTAGCGAGGCCCCACCTCAAGTAATGTCTACTTCTGGAGGCCAGACCTCTGCAACGACATTAACAGGGTGGAAACAGTACAGTAGAGGACAACCGAAATGGAGAGAGGGTCAAATAAGAAGCCATATGAGGAAAGGCTGTAGGAACTCATCATGTACTTGCTAAATGAGAAGAGAGTGAGAAGGAAGATGATCAAAAACTTCAAGTACCTCAAAGTTGTCAACAGGGTGTTGGTGGGGGATATGTTTCAGAAAAAATAAGGCACTAGATCATGGGGGCATGCAGTGAAGCTAATAGGGGGAGTTTTGAAAATGTGAAAAATTACTTCTTCATGGAAAGGGTGGTGGATGACTGGAACAGCTTGCCTGAAGAGGGTGGGCTTGATGAAACACTGTGAGGTCATGTTGTTTGCGGATGATGCTGTTTTAGTGGCGGGCAGCCTGACCTCGCTTGGGCAGAACCTACAGGATGACCATGCCAGAATGGAATATTGGTTTACTGACTCAGGTCACCTTATGAATATCAAGAAAATTCAGGGAATGTTGTTTTTATGCCAGGTGGAGGTAAACAAAAAGTAAAAAAAAAAAAAAAACTGAATGTTAAATGTATTAATGGTCAACAGATGGTAGATACAACTAACTACAAATATTTGGGTGTATCAGTGGACAACAAACGGTCATACACAGAGCATATTGAATCTATGACAAAGAAAATTAACCAGGATTTAGGAACCCTGAGAAGACTCGCTAATTGCCTTACAAAAAGTACTAGAAATAAACTAACACAACAATTATTAATTCCAGTATTAGAATATGGAAGTATGGTTCACAAGAATGCAAGTAAAAACTATTGAAGAAAGGAAACCAGACCTATTATAAACTCGCTAGGTTCACAAACTGTAGCCCATTTGGTACTCATCAGGGTACAGTCTACCAGGAATTAGACTGGTTAGGACTAGAGGAAAAAAGAACATTTAACTGGTTGTCCTGGGGGCATGCCTTAGACAGCTAGTATTGGAACCCACTCAGGAGGGAGCAATCTTAGATCTGGTGCTCTCAAATGGAGATGGAGAGAGGATCACAGATTTAGAAGTGGGTAGCCATCTGGGAACTAGCGACCACCGAACAGTATGGTTCACGATAAACACAGCAGTAGAGTCAAGCCATACAAAAGCAAAGGTCCTGGCTGACTTTGCCAAAGAGGGTGAGTGCCTAAAGAATACACTAGCAGATGGGCAGGAAGGAGGGGTAGAAGAACAATGGGGAGTATTCAAAACTGCCATCACAGAAGCAAATAAAAAAAGTACAAAACCACTGTGGTTCTCAAAGGAGGTGGCAGGGAAGGTTAGGGAGAAAAAGACAGCATTCGGGAAGTACAAAAAATCACAAAAGTAGCAGGACAGAGAACTGTATCAGTTAAAGCAGAAGAAAGCAGGGAAGGCAGTCAGAATAGCGAAGGCCCAAACTGAGGAAAAGATAGTCAACTCAGTTAAGAAGGGGGATAAAACCTTTATAGCTACATCAGGGAGTGAAGGAATACTAAGAGAGGGATAGTGAGACTTAAAAAAAGGGGAGGGGTGGACAGAGGGTAACTGTAAAAAGGCAGAGATACTGAACAAATATTTTTGCTCAGTATTCACAAAAGAAGAAGAGGGGGAGGTACCTAAACCAAGCAATAAATACACTCTGGACAGGGGGGTTAATACCAGTCCATTCACAGAAGAAAGGAGCATGAAGGAACTCCTGAAACTCTAGAGTGGACAAAACAACGGGGCCTGAAAGAACTCTTAAAACTTAAGGTGGATAAAGCAATGGGGCCTGATGGGATCCACCCCAAAATTCTGAAGGAACTAAGGGGAGAACTAGTGACACCACTGACTACCCTTTTTAACAAATCATGGGAGGATAGTGTGGTACCTGAGGACTGGAGGAAGGCGGATGTGATTCCTCCTCACAAATGTGGGAGCAAGGCAGAGGCAGGAAACTACAGACCTGTTAGCTTGACCTCAGTGGTAGGGAAAATGACTGAATCACTTCTAAAAGAAAGAATTGTTGAGTACCTAGAAGCCAGCGGGGCACAGGACCCAAGGCAGCATGGACTCACAGCAGGAAGTTCATGTCAGAAGATTCTAATAGATTTCTTAAGACTGGGTAACCGAGGTAATAGACCAGGGAGGGGCTGTAGATATGGCCTACATAGGCTTTAGCAAAGCATTTGACACAGTCCCACACACAAGATTAATAAACAAGTTAGCCAGCCTGGGAGTGGATCCCAGGGTGGTAGCCTGGGTAACAAGTGGGCTGGACAACAGGACCCAGATGGTAATAGTAAATGGAGTACACTCTGAAGAAAGGGTTGCTAGAGGGGTACCACAGGGTTCAGTATTGGGACCAGTCCTCTTTAATGTCTTTATAGGTGACATTGCAGATGGGCTGGAAGGAAAAGTATGCCTCTTTGCAGATGACACAAAGATCTGCAGCAGGATTGATAAACAAGAAGGGGTGCAAAGGACGAGAAGGGACTTGGCAGGATTGGAGGAATTGTCAAGTATATGGCAGCTTAGATTCAATGCAAAAAAGTGCAAAGTAATGCACCTGGGAAACAAAAACCCTGGGGAAGAGTACACAATGGGGGGAGGTATTAACAACAACAGAAATGGAAAAGGACCTGGGGATAGTCATATCACATGACCTTAAGGTAGGTGAGCAATGTGAGAAGGCAGTAAGAAGGGCTGGGGGATACTAGGATGTATGGGGAAGAGGCATCACCGGTAGAAAACAGGAGGTTGTCATCCCTCTGTACAGACAGTTGGTGAGATCCCATCTGGAGTACTGCGTACAATTCTGGAGACCTCATCTCCGCAGGAACATAGACAGGATGGAGGCAGTCCAGAGGAGAGCAACTAAAATGGTGCAGGGTCTGCAACAGAAGCCATATGAAGAGAGACTAAAAGTGTTTAATATGTATACACTTGAGGAAGGGGGGGGGCATGATAGAAACTTTCAAGTACCTCAAGGGAATCAACAAAGTCCAAGACAGGAGCATCTTTAAGAAAAAGAGATGTACAAGAACAAGGGGGCACAATTTGAAGATAGAGGGGGGATGACTCAAGGGCAACATGAGGAAGTACTTTTTCACAGAGAGGGTGGGGGACTCATGGAACTGCCTTTCTGAGGAGGTTGTGGGGTCAGGAACAGTGAGAGAATTCAAGAATGCAGAGGACAGACGTAAGGCTATTTTAGTGAGGGGTAGGAGGAAGTAGGCAGTTGGGTAAATGGAACCTGCAGCTTACCCAATAGGTAGAAAAAGGGCAGACTAGGTGGGCCAAGCGGTCCTTATCTGCCATCAAAGTCTTTTTCTATGTGCAAACTATTAAAGCCAAAATTCACACATCACTTAAGACCTCTTGCGATTTGTGCTTCTTCAAACTGTAGTAACTATAAATTGAGAACAAATTATACAAATTTGTCATACCCACAAGTCTGTAATAGATTTGGGGAGGCTGTGCAACAAACAGCTATGGCTAAGACTTGGAATGGAATAGCAGCAGAATTAAAAACCAAAAACTCCATGAAGGAGTTCCAAAATTTATTAAGGAAATATTTGCAGATTCCCTGTAAATGCTACATATTAATTACTTTTTCTCTGACAATGTCCAATGTGTAATCTGTAACTTGTATGTTTAAACTTTTTAATGTAGAGTCTTTTATGTATTTATGTAATTTGTATAGGTCATTCCTTGAAAATAAGAATTTTAGCTGGCCCGATTGTGCTGAGGGTTGAGACGCTGGACGCCACACCTCACTCCATACCAGCAACCCAGTTTTAGGAACGAGCCTGGGCCACCAGGGGTTGGTGGGGGGGGGAGATTGAGCATCTGGAGGGTTGCTCTTCTCTCTTGGGGAGGGAGGGATAGCTGTCTCTCCCATTGATTGCCCTCTAGTGATGGCTGGAGGGGGATGCAGGTTGGGAAGCTCGAGCTGACGTATGAGTCAGCAGGGAGTGGGGTAGGGAGGAAGAGTGGAAAATTGAGCCTGGCAGGCTCAATGATAGCCTGCCGCCCCTGGGAGCAGCCCCAGAATCTGGATTGGTTCTCTGGGAGGAGGGAGAAGCCAGCAACCCAATCTGCGGTGGAATATCCGGGGCCACCTAGTACAGGGAGCAGAAGAGCTAGACAGAGTCTTCCCTCCATTTGGAGGGCTGAAACCACCTAGAGCAGTGCAGGAATCATGGGGACATGATCGAAGCGTATAAATACCTTAAAGGCAACAACAGGATGCATGTGCAGAACCTCTTTCAGTTAAAATACTACAGTAAGACTAGAGGCATGACCTTAGACTTAAGGGAGGAAAGTTCAGGGGCAATATGAGGAAATTCTTCACAGAACACGTTGTGGAATCATGGAACAGCCTGCCGGAGGGAGTGGTGGGAACCAAGACGTTGGGAGAATTCAAGCAGGCATGGGACAGACAATGTGGGATACTCAAGCAGGCAGCTAAGTAAGGGGGGTTGGAAACCAGGGACAGACTTGTTGAATCATACTGTCCCCATTTGTCGACAACTTCTGTGTTTCTGCCAGGGCTCCAGAGGAGCAAAAAAAGGGGGAATTGTATTTCTAAGTGTATGTACCTGGATAAAAATACATTTTATTCATCATCATCATCGTAGTATTGCAAAAACTGTGGGGAGCTTCAATCCATGCGTAGGATAAGCACAAGGCCACACTAGGTAAAGCAGTTGGGAAGGGAAGATGGGACACCAGTGACCACATAGGGTCAGTGGTGTCAGAAAAGAAGGTGAAAGGGGCAGACTAGTTTGACTTACCTGTCCTTTTCTGTTGACAGTCATATGTTTCTATGATATAGACCTTCATTCTTGTAAAAACCCACATCCTCCCAGGCTACCCCAGTCTCCAGCATAGCTGAAGCCCTCCTCCCTGCACCTTATTTTCAACCAGTTGTTGAAAGTCCTGGTACAGAGTGCTTCATTCTCCCCTCAGCTATACATAGGTAACACCTCAGCCAGTGCTACTGTACATACTACCTGCTGCCTGAAATTATCATGCATTACTCGTACTCCATCTTTTGCCATATCATTTGTCCCTAGGTTGACAATGACATCCTGTTCCCTCCTGTCACCTGCTAAACTAGCAATCCGCTCACCATCCTACTAAGCAGCAGAGCCAGAAGGCACTTTACCTCTCTCAGCTGTCTGATCACACCAATATGGTGAAGGAATTATGTATTGGCACAGGCTGAGGACTGTGTGCCCTGATTGTCACACTCACCCTTCTAGGGCCCACAAAGGTCCAGCTGTTATGCTTCTGTCTAGGCATCTTCTAAAGTAGTGGGGACATCTTTGATGGCCCCCTGATAGGGGCAAAAGATTATTTGCATCCTGCCAGCTTGTCTCTGAGTCTAGTGATCTCTGCCCTCAACTAAGAGAGGTGAGTGCAAATGGTGCAGCCCCTCAGTCTCCAGACGTTGTCCTCAAAAGTCTGTGACTCCACATCTGTTACCCTGCATTACTTCCTTGTCTTTGCTTGCTTAACCCCTTTTTTCTTTTGAAACTTACCTTGTCTTCTTCTGCCATCTGTCTATGTTGATTAACCTACTTCCCTTTCCTTAGAGTACCCAAAATGGATTTATCACCTTACCCTAGATGGTGTTTCCTATTTATTATTTGAGTAGTATTCTTGTAGTCGGTCTTTTCCCAGTACACTGCTGCCTCCTTTTTATGGCTGGCTACCTTCTTCTCTTCCTCACCCTCATTAAACTGGATTTATCACTTTACCCTACATTAAGTATCTCCTGCTTTCCCTCTGCTTGTAGCTACCTATACTTAGGTGCTGTGGTTTTACCCCTTTGTTGTTAACCCACTGCCTTTAGTTACTTATTCTACTCCTTATAGGATAAGTGTAAACACTTCTATGTTTTAGCGTATCTGTTCTTGTGTCTCTCTGCAGAGCCTCTTGTGGACTGTGGCTCATCTGTGGACACCTGCTGAACCCTTATATTTAATATTCAAGACAGTTACAGAATTGGCACTGATGGGGACTGTTCATGCATGTTAATGAGCCCATAATGGTCGTGAAAATGGCTCATTGAGCCTTAGCCTTGCATGCTAAATAGTTTTATTAGCATATAAGGGCTGAATATGACCCGTAGGAACCCCAACATTATCCTGTTTGAGCTGTACTATCACCATCAGGCTCCTGTAGGTCATATTCCATCTGGGGCTATTTCAGCACAATGCATAGTCATTGTGCCAATGCAGCCCCACATTCAAACAGCTAGCGTGCTTTTCTCATAGTTCACGAACTGTTAGAATATTTCCCCCAAGCTGGCCATGCACTCCTAGCCATACAGTTCTCCTGTTGGCACAGTACACATGGGTGGCATTGAATATGGGGGCCAACAAACTCCATGACATGGCAACTACTGGAGGTAAGAAAGATCTGCCCATAGCCTAAAGATACTGTGGTTCTAACTAGTAACATCATGCAAGTAAGCATGTTCATCATTGATAAATGTCTGCCTAGGTAGGTGGTTTTTTTGAAGTTGCATTGTTCTGTCTGGCTTTACTTATACCTGTATTATAAAAAAGCAGTGAACCCACTCTGTTTGATTGTTTTGATTACTGTTTGGATGTGCTTACTATTTAGAGCTTGTTTGTTTTTCTTGTGCATTCTATAGCTTATATGCAATAGTTCCATGTCATTTAGGGCGAAGTCACATCACCGAAAATCAATTTTAGTGATGTGATGCCCTGGCACACAGCAAAACAGCACCCCCCTACTTTAGGATTCTCAACTCCAGGGGGGTACATATTGGGGGGGGGTACAAACTGTGAAAAAAACATTTCAGGCCTGGTGTAACAAAAACTTACCCGTGCCCGGACCAGAACCCAGCACCCTGTATACCCAAGCCCTGAACCCACCCACTGTGCCACAGGTCAAGCTCAACAGCCCATTGTGGTACCACCCCATAAAAACCCTCCCGCCTTTCACTAAGTGTGCTTGCTCCCCCTACCTGCATACATGGAGCGACATCCTGTCGCTATATGTGCAAACCCACCCCCATCCAGTCGCCCTGCCTCATCAGTAGCCCCCATGACATGTGCTGCGATTGAGTCCCTGTTTTTGGTTTTGATCAATTGCAGTCGTGCATGTCATGGGCTACCATATGTAACTACTGTACTCCTGATGGACTGTGTTAACCTGTTGATTGGTGTTCTCCCTGGACCCCTGTGAACATGAGATTCTTTATCTAATGGGGTTATTACACTTGGGGTAATTTCAAATAAGTGAAAATTAAAAACTTGATTTTGTTTTTTTACTCTGGTAAGTGTCAGCATTTATTTTTTTTTTTTTTTTAACTTGGAGTCATAATGTTATAGTGGTATTGTACTATGACTGGCTCTGGTGACTATATGTATTACAAAGATGTGAATTTTGCTTTTTAACTCGGGTGAGGGGTAACTGCATTTGTATTGTTCTCTGACCTTCATGACAGTTTTCATTTTAAAAATGAGATTTATTTATTTATTTATTTTAACTTGGAGAAGCCGCTGTTTCCTTGTATCATGACTGGCTCTGATGACTACCTTAATTAAAAAAAAATTAGATTTTTTTTTTTTTTTTTTTTACTCTGGGAAGGGGGTAGCTGTAACAATATTGCGCTCTCTCTGACTTAGGTGACTACCCATATTTAAACCAATTTGACTCAGCTTTTTACTTGGGGATGGGTAGTTGCAGAGTGATATTTTACTCAGTCTGCATTTTGAAAATGAAATTTCTTTTACTGGAAATTTCTCATGTGGTTCTGTGTAATTTGCCTAATCCTTTGTCCTGTTTTAATACTGTTTTGATTAGTATACCCATGCTGCCATGTTGTAGCTGTTAACATACTTCACTGTGACCTGGTTTAGACCAATCAGAAGTCAGAACTGGCCAGACCCACTTTATGATATTATCAGTAAATACAGTGAGCTGAAATGTCACAGAAAGAATAATTTAATACAAACTGTTTTAGAATGGGAATGTTTGAAAAACAAATGTATAATGTTACATTTCAGGAATGTTGATGGAACTCTCCAAAAGAGTAATGAAAAAAAGCATTTGTGTCCTTACTGTAAGAAGATTCTAATTAAACATCTATTTTTAGTCAACAGGAAGTTTGAGTGCAATGAGGCCTGGAGCCAGGAGTCATCACTTGAGAATTGCCAGCTGAATCAAGCAACAGAGAAACCACATCAGTATCCTCAATGCAGGAAGAGTTACCATGACATACATCTCGTCACTGTAAAACAACAGCTTCATGAAGGAGAAGGGCAATTTAAATGTATCAAATATCAGAGGAGTTTAAGCAAATTAAATGTTCAATGTACTGACAAGAGTTTTACTGTACAGCATAAAACTACAACACACCACATTCACAAGAAGCCATATAAATCCCCTCAGAGTGACAAGAATTTTACAATACAGAGTATCATCATGGAGCATCAGCAAATTTACACAGGAGACAGACCATATAAATGTGCTGAATGCGATATGAGTTTTGGCAATAAGAGTAACCTGATAAGACATAAGCGAATTCATTCTGGAGAGAGACCCTATAAATGTACAGAATGTGACAAGAGTTTTGGCCAAAAGAATGGCCTGACAGTACATCAACGAATTCATTCTGGAGAGAAACCATATAAATGTGTTGAATGTGACAGGAGTTTTCGTGATAACGGTGACCTAATAAAACATCAGCGAATTCACTCTGGAGAGAGGCCATTTAAATGTATTGAATGCAATAAGAGTTTTCGCCAGATGGGTAACCTGAGAATACATCAGCGAATTCATTCTGGAGAGAGACCATACAAGTGTGTTGAATGTGACAAGAGTTTTTGCAGTAATGGTGAACTAATACAACATCGCCGAATTCACTCAGGAGAGAGACCCTATAAATGTGCAGAATGCAACAAGAGTTTTGGCAGTAAGAGTGGCCTGACAGTGCATCAGCGAATTCACTCTGGAGAGAGACCATATAAATGTGTTGAATGTGACAAGAGTTTTTGTAGTAAGAGTGACCTAATAAAACATCAGAGAATTCACTCTGGAGAGAGACCCTATAAATGTACAGAATGCAACAAGAGTTTTGTCAGTAAGAGTGGCCTGACAGTACATCAGCGAATTCACTCTGGAGAAAAACCATATACATGTACTGAATGTGACATGAGTTTTGGCCAGAAGATTGACCTGATAACACATCAGCGAATTCATTCCGGAGAGAGACCATATAAATGTAATGAATGTGACAAGAGTTTTGTCCAGATGAGCACCCTGGTAAGTCATCAACGAATTCACTCTGGAGAAAGACCATATAAATGTGCTGAATGCAATAAGACTTTTGCCATGAAGAGAACCCTGATAGATCATCAGCGGATTCATACGGGGGAAAGACCATATAAATGTGTTATGTGTGACAAGAGTTTTGGCCAGATGAGCGTCCTGATAACACATCAGCGACTTCATTCTGGAGAGAGGCCATATAAATGTGGTGAATGTGACAAGGGTTTTGTCAATAAGAGTACCCTGAGAAGACATCAGAGAATTCACTCTGGAGAGAAATAGTGCTCAGGGCAACAGAGCTAATCATAAAGAACTTTCAGGCACATCTAAATATGCTACAAATATGCATGACACCTTATGAACTACAAAAAGAAGCCATCCTGGGGATAATGCACATGCAGAGAAGAGTGTCATCAGCAAACATCAAAGACTAGTACAGTATTGATTTCCTACTTTTTTTTTTTAAATATGCCATGTTAAGACTAGGGTCCATTCTTATCATGGTACTACAAATCCTTGAACATTTGTAGACACTATCCCGAGGGAGAGCGTATAAATGTGCTGAATGCAGCAAACCATTTTGCAGTAAAAGAGAGACCTGACAAAACATCAGAGAATTCACTCTGGAAAGAAACAAATGTTTTGTCCGGAAGACTGAACTTACAATACATCAAAGAATTCATGGGATTGCAGTGTCTTGTGCACAGAGAGACAGAAAATGATTAAATACCTGGATATTTAAACAGAAACTGAAGTGATGTCAAAATAAGAACACGCAAATCATTCTAATTGTTCTTGGACCAGCAGGGCCAATCAAAAATTATTTTCAGGCACATCTAAATATGTTACCAACATCCATGACACCTTATAAACAGCAAAAGGAAGTCATCCTGGGGATGCTGTGGTGCTAAGAAGAGTGCTCTTGGCAAACATTAAAGACAAATACAGTACTAATTTTCAGACTTTTGGATATGCCCTGACTTAAGAATGGGGTTCATTCTTGTCACAGCACTAGAAATCCCTGAACATTTAGAGGCACAAGCATTAAAAGAAACCAGATAAATGTGTGAAATGCAGCAAGAGTTTGGGCCAGAAGTGTAGCTGGATAACACATCAGTACATTCATTCTGACTTAGGAATGGGATCTATTCTCATCATGGCACTATACATCGCTGAATATTTGAATATACTAACCCTGAGAGAGAGAGAGAGAGAGGCCATAGAAATATACTAAATACAATAAGAATTTTAGCAGTAAGAGTGACCTGGTAATACATTGGGGAATTCACACTGGAGTAGAGACCGTATCAGTGTGTTGACTGCAGCAGGAGTATTGATCAGAAGGTTGCCCTGATAAAACATCATCAAATTTTACTCTGGACTGATTTCCTAATTTTTGAATTTGCCTTGTCTTAAGAATGGGGTCCATTCTCACCAAAGCTCTAGAAATCCCTGAACATTTGGAGACTCCACGAGAGACCATATAAATGTGTTGGATGCGACAAGAGCTTTGGCTAGATGGGTACCTCGATAACACATCAGCAAATTTACTGTATGGACTGTATAAATGAGTGGAATGCAGTAAGAGTTTTGGTGAGAAGAGGTACTTAATCGTACATCAGTGGAATGAAGAAATATTGATCACATGGGATCTCCCATTACCAACTGCCAAGAAAGTAGAGGTGAGCAAAACAGTCATTGCAATAGAAAAAAAAAAAAGAACAAATGAAGCACTGCTGATCGAAGTAGCCACCCCCTAATGACTACAGTGTTCTGTGCACAGAGACACAAAATCATGAAATTCCTAGATATGCAAACAGAGATAAAACTGTTGTGGAATATGAACATACAGATTGTTCCAGTAGTGCTCAGAGTGATGTGGCTAATCAAAAAAGAACTTCCAGACACATCTAAATATGATGCCAGTATCTGTCACACTCTGTGAACTGCAAAAGCAAGTTGTCCTGGGGCCTCTGCGCTGCTGCGCTTGCTGAGAAGAGTGCTTTCAGCAAACATCAAAGACTACTACAGTACTGATTTCTTGACTTTTGAATATGTCCTGGTTTAAGAATGGGGTCCATTCTTATCACAGCACTAGAAATCCCTGAACATCTGGAGGCCCTAACCTCAAGAGACCATATAAATTCATTGCATGTGTCCAGAGTTTGGGCCAGAAGGGTGATTTCATAGAACACCAGTGAACCCAGATATCCAATCAGAAACCAAACTGATGTGGAATAAGGACACACAAATTGTCCCAATAGTGCTTAGAGCAATGGGACTAATCAAAAAGAACTTTCAGGCACATTTAAATATGCTACCAATATTTGTGACACCTTATGAAATTCAAAGGAAGCCATCTTGGGGACGGTGCGTGTACTGAGAAAAGCGCTCTCAGCAAACATCAAAGACTAATGCAGTACTGATTTCCTGAGTTTTGAACATGCCCTGGCTTAAGAATGGGGTCCATTCTTGTCATGGTACCAGAAATACCTAAACATTTGGAGACACTAACCCAAAGAGAGACTTTAGAACAAAAAGAGAAATGCAGCATGCCACCATGGGAACAGTGGTTAGTGAGGACAATTAGGGAGCTAAAATCAGAAGTATCCCTGCTAGAGGAGCTCAGAAAGGGAAATTCATCAATAAAAGTTGACAGTGATATAAATGAAGTCAAAGAAAAACACTGCATTAAAATGGACCAGGATATAAATGACACAATCTCTATAACAAACATAAGATCTCTGCCAAAGCTGAGAAGCTCAGAAGATATGTGGGCATGAACAAAGAAAATGCACAAATCAGATGATTTAGAGAAGACCCAACTTTTTATAGGGAGCTGGGAAAGAAAATTCCTAAAATAACACCACCACCAGAAAAAAAAAGAAGTTGAGGGGTTCTACTTTTCTTTAAGAACCCTGGTAATCAGTTCAAATTTAAAGTCTGTCTGCCTCTCTTTCTTTTAGCTATATTAACGTAATCTTCTTTGATAAAAATAATCCTTTGAAATTAGTTTTAATTAAGGAAGGTGCTCCATTCTCTATTATCCTTCCAGGTCTGCAGTGCCACTTTTTACCATTAACGCTCTGGGCCAGATATTCAAACTGCGCCATTCTGTGGCACAAGCCCTTGTGCTGCTCAAAAAAGTTGTGCAGGGGTGTGGCCAGGGCGATATTCAATGGAGTTGCGCTATTGAGCAACTTCTTTGAATATCGCCCCCTGGCCACAGCCACTGTGCATGGTGCAGTGGAACTTCCGCCACTGCAAGTGGTCAGAGTGGAGCATTAAGATGCGGTGGCGCAAGTTCCATTGCGCCATGTGCAAACCTGCGATATTCAAAAGGTGACATGCAAATGGGGCCATAATTTATGCAAGCTGCATGGGGGCCATTTGCATCTAATTATGGCTCCATTTGCATGCCATTAGCATGCAGGTGCACCGATCCCCGATGATTTGCGCCTGTCGCCCTGCCAGGCAGCAGCCGTCGGGGACCGATGCCTCCTGCAGCCTGATCACGGGCAGAACAGTATTCTGTCCCCCCCAGTAGCTCAATCGGGCATCATGTAAACTCCCCACACCCCACTAGCCCGATCGCGGGCATAAAGTAATTCTCCCCCCCCCGACTAGCCCAATCAGGCATAAAGTAATTCTTCCCCTACACCACTAGCCCGATCGCGGGCATAAAGTAATTCTTCCCCCACCCCAACTAGCCCGATCGTGGGCATAACATCACTCCCCGAGACCAATATCCCTGGCGGTCAGTGGACGCGAGTGACCCGATCACGCGGGCATAAGTCACAACCCCAAAGTCAATATCCCTGGTAATCTAGTGGCCCCATCCCACCCACCCACGGGCCCCACCACTCCATTCCCCCCCATCAGCGGTGGTGGCAGCACCCCTGCTGCCGCTGAGCAACAACTTCGATAAGGCTGCCGCCCATTAGTTCAGAGCAGAGCCAGTGGCGTGCAGCCCCACTGCATAAGGCAGTCCAGATATGTGAATGAATGAAATTTACCTGGACTGCCTTGACGGTGTGGGCTGCACGCCCATTGGCCTTGCCTGAACCAAAGGGCGACAGCCCTACCGAGCCGTCAGTCAGCAGGCGGGGTGGGGTGCTGCCGCTAGCTGACGGGGCAGCGGGTGGAGGGGTTCCATGGGTGGGTGGGTGGGGGCCACAAATCACCAGGGATATTGGACTTTGGGGGTGGGCTTGACCTCATGCACACGATCGGGCTTCACGTCCACTGACCACCAGGGATACTGGTCTTGGGAGGTTGATATGCCCACGATCGGTGCGACTGAGGGTGGGGGAAGAATTTACTTATGTCCACGATCGGGCTAGACGGGGGTGGGGGAAAGAATTTACTTTATGCCCGCGATCGGGCTGCTGCGGGGGAGAATTTACTTTCTGCCCGCTGATCTGGCTGCCGTGCAGGGGAACCACTCTGCTACGGGGGGGTTACTATTATGCCCACGATCGGGCTGCAGAGGGGGCACCGGGAACAAGTGGAGGGCCACCCACAGGTGGCAGCTGCTGTGTTGCGCCCTGCAATGTGGCAGCTCACCTGTGGGTGGCCCTCGACTTGATCCTTTTTTTTTTTGGCTTAAAGTTGTGCAGGCGCAGGGAGGGGGTTGCGCTTGCATAACTCTGCACGGCTCGGCTGAATATCAGGCTGTGCAGTTTATGCATGGTTCCTCCCCCTTTGGTTGTGCATGCCTTCATTAGCATTGTGCTGTTGCTCAGCATGATTTGGGGGACGCAACTGCCTCCTGCTGAATATCGCAGAATGGCGCATTTCAGACTTGCGCTGGGGCAACCCTATTGCGCATGGCTCAGCTCTTTTGAATATCTGGGCTTCTGTCTTTTGGCCTTCTTGGGTGTGGTTCAGGAAGTGGGGTTATTTTCCAAGCGAGTCCTTCCATTATTGTTGGTGGCATTCACCTGCATTCTACAGATCCATACCTTTCACATTTGTAAGAGTGATCTTGTTTTTTTCTTTGGAGGCTTCTCCCTTTACATCATTATAATTAATTATTTCCCCTCAATCCCGCTAGTATGTTTATCCTCATTTACATATTTTATAAGCTGGGATCTTGTGGGTCAATTTCCTGATGTTAAATAAATGCTTTTTCAGGGGTAGAAAATGTAAAAGTAGGAAACATCATCATCAGAACACTGGACAGCAAGTTGAGATTAACCCTCTTTTTCCATTGCTGCACTAGGTGGAACCCTGCCGTAGGCACCCTACAGGCCTGGCCCCATGCACATGACCACCCCACACCATTACCCAAGGTGACCCTGGGCCTGCACAGTGTAGCCCCATCTCATACCGGCCAAAGGCACCCCCTATCACAACACAGTGCAGCCATGTCCCGGAATGCAAGCCCCTCCAGCACTTCTCAGCACTGACCCCACTGGACAGCTGGCATACCCTCCAGCTCCGTCGTTTGTGAATTACCCCACAAACACACATATACACATACGCACAGTGCATCTCTGTCCAGACTGCCTGCAGGCACCCACCCCACACATTGCAGTCCCTCCCCAGTCTAGGACATTGCCCCCCCCACATAGCACAGCCAGCCTTCACCCTAGTACCGCTAGTCAGTGCCTTCCCACCCACACACACATCCAGTGGCCAGGACCACCAATGGGACCCCACTTCCAGTGCCCACACGGTCCCTCTAGTGGACTGTGTTCCCTTTACCCACCCATGGTACTGACAACACCTCCTGTAGTGGGAGGTTCGGGTTGCCCAAAGTCCTTAGTGATTCTTCTAATATTGGGTCATGCAAGAAAGCCAACACCACCCCTCCAATCACCGCATACCTCTCAGTTGGTGCCATGGCCTGGGATGGACAGTGGCACTGCCCTACACACATGTCCTCTGCCACCAGATGTCCAAGTGCTGCTGGGAGCACACTGCCCATATATAGGGGCATGCTCCCAGCAGCACTTTGGACAGTCGGCAGCTGAGGTGGTGTGTGGAGGGCTGTGCTGCTGGCTATTCCTAGATGTGGCAACTGTGGGGCAGTACGGCAGTGGGGAGGTGGTGTCAGTGCCGGGGGGATCTGAGGACCACCAGTGCTAGGGCAAGACTTTGGGTTTCGGTGGGGGGATAAGTGTGCAGTACTGGGCTGTACCAGGCACTTATGCCCTGCTGAGGTGGGGAGGAACATCTCAGGGTGTGACAGTGGGGGGCCCTGTATAACACTGGGACAGGGGCTGCCCTGAGTTGGTGTTTGGAGGCGAGTGCACAGAGGTCACAGCATCTGAGTTGTTGTGCTGGGGTGGGGGATGGATTAGAGACGGGTGAGGGAAGCCCCTGGACATCTAGGGTGGGCCTGCTGTGCATCAGGATGAGGTTCTCTGGTGGGGACCACAGGGGGACTACAGTGATAGTGGCCACCCCGGGTGTCTGCCGGTGCTATTCACACACCTGGATCCACACTGTGCTGTGCAGGGGATCCACTGTGGTACCCATGTCAGGCATCTGATTAGACACCCGACTGGGTCTGTGACTATGCCCATGGCCGCCCTGTGCGAATCTGTGCATTGGAGGAGGTGGACCCATGGACAGATGGCAGCCATTGCTGAATACAGCTGGTGTGCACTTGTCCACAGATGGTGGAGCCATGCGGGTGACATAAATGCCTCTGGCGGGTAATTCCCACCCAATGGTGCATAGGGCCCATGGTGTGTGTAAAAAAAAAAGTGTTATAAGCTATTTAAAATGTGATGCAGAAATTATTTCACCCAGTTTCAATTTATTTTTAATTCATACTGAGGCAGATAAAGTGTATTGTCCTTCTATATGCACTTTAGGAATTTCAGATTTTGTTAAATCATGAAATCTTAAACCGTGTTTGCCTATCTGTTTAGTATTCACGGAATTCAAAAGAAACTGATGAAGTTTACCAAGGACAAAATTATATGAGAACAGATTCCAATTATTTAGTCTTCTGTTATGTAATCATTCCCACCCAGCAGTTGAATTTAATATACAATTGGGGGGTCCACGCCAACCCAGTGGCAAACCTCAGGGCAGAATGATAAAGTGGACCAAGAGTTCTAGTATTTTTTTTTTTATATAAATGCAACCACCATAGTCCAACACTGATAAAACAAAAAAAATTAACTAACAGTTTTCTTAGAGGAAGATTAAAAAGTGATTTGTTTTTGTAAAAAAAAACACCTAAGAGTCACTTCCGCTTAACTGAAATATGTTCAGTATGCAAATGATATGTCACCTGAGCATCCAAAGTGATTCCCAAATATCTAAAACTAGATGTCTGAAAAATCTCAGTTCCATTCCTTGATAGTAATTTAAATTTAGAAAAGTCTCTTTTCTTGAAAAAATTGTCCATTGGGTTTTCTGTACATTTGGAAGTAACCGCATGTCCAGCAAAGCTGATTGCATTCTTTAAAAATCCTGTTGCTGATTTCTTTACTGCTGTATCAGAACCTTATGATTAGTGTACAGAATAGTATCGTCTACATACATTTTTTTTGTTAAGGCAGAGTAATGGGTTGAAAGCTCATTAACATAAATCAGAAATAATGTGTGTCCAAGGACGGAGCCCTGTGGAACACCCCAAATAGATGTCAGCATATCAAATCTAAAATTTCTGGGTTGTACGTCATTTTGGTGAAGCAACAGAACCAGGAGCGTGAAGATAACCCCATACCTATGTTTTTCAAGCTATTCAGCAAAATTATGTGATTGACTGTATTGAATGCCTTCGATAAGTCGAAAAAAACAGCAGGTATACAGTGCTTGGAATTAAAAGTAGCAAATATACCATCTCTTACTTTAGACACTACTTGAATAGTATTGCATCCTTTTCCAAAGCCTGCGTGATAATCGATCAGGATTTTATACTGCAGTAGATGATGATTAACTTGAATCAGGGAACATATGTTTCTTTATTTAGGCTATCCATATTTTCTCTTTTGTGTAAATTCACATTCTTTTGAACTGGGACTTATTTATTTTCATATTATTGCTGTGATATAGGAGAAGCTACTTCTAATTATTTTTTGGGGGGCATGCATTTTTTATTACATAGAATTGAGTGATGTATTATGACTATGACGTTTCATAATGTTTTGAGCCTGACTGCTTAATCTTTGGTTACAGTGGAGGGATTTTTTTCTAAAGGGATAATTACGTCCTGTAACCCACCCTGTTTCTTGTTGTCAGATGTCGAAAGGGTGGAACACAGAAGTCTGTACCGGCTTCCTACCTTGGAAGTACTATTTTTCATTGTACTATTGTTGCCCTGTTGGCATTTGTTCTCTGTTTTATGGTTAAAAGTTTACTTTATCTGGTCGCCCTAATTCTTTTAGTGGTGATAAGAAGTCAGTCATCTGTGCTGATTCATCTGCATTGAGGTGAAGTTTAATTTAATGGACTTTGCCTAGTTTTTGATTATTGCTAATTTTAGTATAATGATACTTACCTATAATGTACATGGGTTTACTAATCCCATTAAGGAAGCAGAATACTTCATTTTTAAAGACAATCTGGAGCAGATTTTATTCTACTACAAGAGACACACTTAACCCAATGGAACACACTAATTTGTTTTTAAATTTGGTTGCAATGTTGCGCTGACTTCTTCCTATAAATCAGGCTGACATAGGGGCACCATAGAAACATAGAATGTGTCAGCAGATGGGGTCCATATGGGCCATCTAGTCTGCCCATGTTTACAACCCCCCCCAAATTAGACTTCTGCATGACATTTACGACACTGTCTGTCCCATGACAGCTTGAATTCACCAACAGCTTTTGAGTTGACCACTCCCACAGGGAGGCAATTCCAGGGCTCCTCTACTCTCTCCTTAAAGAAAAACTTTGTGCGATTGCTCCTGAACCTGCCCACCTTCAGGCGCATGTTGTGACCCCTGGGCCATGTGCAATTGCTTACCTGAAGGATATCCTGTGATTGTACCTTGTTTATACCCTTCAGATATTTGAAGGTCTCTATCATGTCACCCATATCTCTTCTTTGCTCCAAGAAGTACATGCTTAATTGTTTAAGCCTTATATCATATGGCTCGTGATGCAGCCCATGTACCATTTTGGTTGCCCTTCTCTGTATGGACTCTAGTTTATCTATGTCCTTCTTTAGATGAGGCCTCCAGAACTGGACACAGTACTCCAGGTGAGGCCTTACCAAGGACCTGTAGAGTGGCATAATCGTCTCCCTTTTTCTAATGGTTATGCCCCTTCCTATGCAGCCTAAGATACTGCTGGCATTTTGTGCAGCCTTCTCACATGCTTGCCTACCCTTAAGTCATTGGCTATAATAACATTAAGATCTCACTTCATGTTCTGTTACTGCCAACTGCTCCCCATTTAGAAAGTATTTCCTCCCTGGGTTACGTCTCCCCAGGTGCATAACCATACATTTCTTGGCATTGAAGTTCAACTGCCAATGATCTGACCATTCCTCCAATTTTCTGAGGTCTTGCTCCATGCCTTGAGCCCCATCAAATCTCTCTACTCTACTGCAGAGCTTAGTGTCATCTACAAAGAGTCATACCTTCCCATTTAGGTTGACCGCTATATCTCCAATGACTATATTAAAAAGGATTGGACCCAGTACTGAGCCCTTAGAAACTCCATTTGCCACTCTACCCTCCTCCAACAGAGTGCCATTTACCGTGCTCACTGGGTCCTTCCAGCTAACCAGTTCCAGACCCAGTTTACAGTTTTTTGCCCTGTGCCTGTAGCCTATCGCACTAGCTATGCCCTTACCCCATCGGCTAGACTAGCTGTGGCTCGAGGTTTTCTGCTCCCAGCCCTGTCCAATGGATCAGTCACATACCTATCTGCCTCCAAATCCTCCCTCCACAAGTGGGACACCACTTACAACAATATCTGCCATTATGCCTCTGCATCCCCACGTTCCAAACACCATTGCCAGCTTTATTCTGACCTAAACTGGCCCAGCCCCTCTGCCCATCAACTCCAGTCCCTTGGGTCACTAATTGATAACATGGTCAGATCGGGCATCCCATCATCACTTGCCTGTGTGCTCCTCACGCAACCTCTCTCCTATGGGCTCAGATCCACTGACCTAGCCCCTTCCACATTCCCAGATGTAAAACTAACATGGGTACAGCTGTTTTCGCACATATGGCCTCAAAATACTGGAACTCCTTACCTCCAACTGTTCAAGGAGCACCTACCCATGCTAGTTTTAAAACACGTCACCGGGAGCATCTGCACACAACTAGCCTGTGCACCTGTTTCAATCCACCATAGACCACTCCCTTCTCACCAGCCCTTCTTTCAGAAATAACTTTCCTCTTGTACGCTATTTCCCTGCCTCTTTATATAACTTCTCTCTCATGTTCTATTTTTCTCACCACTCGCTTGTTTTCCCTTCCCCTCCACTATCTCCTCTCCTCCCTCTCTCATTACATCCACAGATTTTAGCACTTATTGTACTTTGCTGTGTGTAACCTTTATTTTGCAATACCTATTTTACTTTCTGTTTCAACAGAAGTTTATGTATTTTGACCTAAATGTTATCCCTGTTTGCCTCATACTGGATTTTGTCTCTACCTTTCCAGGATGATTCACTCTCTGAATCAATTGTTTAATGTTATGTTGTTTTTTCTATACCTATCTCATGTGCTGCGTCACATGTATGTGCATTTTGTATTTTACATTGTCTCTCTCCTGGGTCATGCCTGAAAATAGGCATTTCTATGCCTAGTGCACTCACCCGATTACCAAAAGCAAATAAATAAATCATTTTCCAGTTTGTTTATAAGCCTCCTGTGTGGGACGGAATCAAAGGCCTTGCTGAAATCCAGGTATACCACGTCCACCACACTTCCTTGGTCTGTCATTTCTGTTACCTAGTTGAAGAAGTTGATTAGGTTAGTCTGGCAGGATCTTCCCACTGTGAAGCCATGTTGCTTTGGGTCCTGCTGTCCACTGTCCTCCCGGAAAGCTGCTATTTTTTCCTTTAGTAGGGATTCCATTAGTTTCCCTACTTCCGAGGTGAGACCGACTGGGCGATAGTTTTCTGCCTTCTCTCTACTGCCACTTTTGTGAAGCGGCACCACTGTAGTCCTTTTCAGTCCTCTGGAACCTTTCCACACTCCAGTGGTTTCTTAAATAACTTGGCCAATGGGGCTGCCAGTTCCTCTCCTGGCATCTTCAGTATCCTTGGGTGTATTTCATCTGGGCCCATCACCTTGTTGACTTTTAATTTCTTGCAGGACTCTTTCCTCAGTGATAGGTCTTGTGTCTGCTCCCTGGAGGTGGTGGGGTTTTTTTTCCACATAAGGATGGTCCTTCGCCTGCTTTCTCCTGTGTGAAAACTGAGCAGAAATATTGGTTTGGTACCTGTGCTTTTTCCTTGTCATTCTCTATGTGCTGGTCCTTGTTTGTAGCTAATCTGACTGTTCCCCCTTTGCTCTTTCTCTTCTCCTTCATATATTTGTAGAAGGTTTTGTTACCCTGTCTGGCCCCCTTGGCTATCCTTTCCTCCACTTCAGCTTTTGCAGTCTGAATGGCCTTCCTAGCTTCTTTCAGTAATTCTCTATATGGCAACTTATCACTGTCCTTTTTGGTTTCCTTGTATCTCCAGAATGCTTTCTGTTTCTCCTTTATTTTTGATGATATAGTCCTTGGAAACCAGAGTGGTTTTCTCCTCCTTTTGGATTTGCTTACTATCTTGGTGCACTGTGATGTAACTTGTATTATTGCATCCTTTAGTCTGCTCCAGTATTCTTCCACTCCCCCTTCAGCTTTGTAAGCTACAATCTGTTTTAGACAGTATTTCATTTTGCTGAAATCTGCCTTTTTGATGTCCAGGGCTTTCTGTTTGGTGTGACTAATGGCTTCAGTTTTGTTTACTGTGGACCATACTGTCCTATGATCACTAGATCCCAGATTTGTTCCCACATGTACGTTTGAGACTCTACTATTGTTTGCTAGCACAAGATCAAGGACCGCTTACTCTCCAGTGGGGTTTTCCACCAGCTGGTTTAGGTCCGCTCCCTGGAGTGCCAGTAAAAATTCCCTACTTTTTTAAAATGTTGCTGTGGAGGAGCTCCAATCTATATCGGGTAGATTAAAGTACATCTTTTGGATGAGACGTTAAACCGAGGTCCCATCTGCCTGGATTGGTGGTAGTTCAGGTGGATGTTAAAAATCCCATGGCACTTACTGAAAAAGAGTAGGGGAATTTCCCCAGTGTCCTGGCCAAATTTCCCTCATTCACTAAAAATACCACCAACAGCTTAATCTGGTTCAAGGTCAGTTGGCATTCATCTGTATCCCCTTCCCCCCGGGTCATGCCTGAAAATAGGCAGGATTTGTCTAGTGCACTTACCCGGTCAACAAAAGCTAAATAAATAAAGTCTCCAACTAGTGGTAACTCCCCTTTGTTGGCCATTTTTAGAATGCTTTCTAGCATTTCCTTGTTCTTTTTGACTTCCTGGGATGGTGGTCTGAATAGCACTGCTACTCATTTGGGGGCCCTTGTTCTGGTTCCGAGAGTAATCCAGAGAGCCGCAGCCTCATTTTGTGCCTCCTGGGATACAGGTACCCTGACCCCCTTTTTTTTTTAAACATAGATGGCTACCCCCCTTCCCTTTCCAGTCCCTCCTATACAGGTTGTACCCTGGAATAGTTTGTGTTGTGGGACAAAATTAAAGCCACCATACAAGGTAACATTAATAGAGATATCCTCACATAAAAAGAAACAGAGAGGCATATAGAACTCAATTACAAACTCAAATAACAAGGTTAGAAACCCAGCAAAAAGAAAAACACAGTAAACGGAGAGGAATACTGCGAGTCAATCTCAAAGAAGAGCTATTATCACTTTTAGATCACCATTATTCATACACCTAATCAAGTGTCCTTCGAAATGGTGGACACCTACATAGATGGAGAAGAAGAATATGTTATAATAAAGGGACAATATAGTGGAACTATGTTTACCTTTGCTTCCATATATGCCCCCTCCAGGCTCCCCCATACATATTTTATCAGCACTTTTTCCTACAGGTAGCTGAAAGGGCTGAAGGATGTTTAATTATTGTGGGAGACTTTAATCTGACAATCATACTTTGGATTCTCCTTCACCTATATTAAGAAGAGAATGTTGAGTGGTCCAGTAAGTTCAGAAACTTCTAAATTAATTAGGTTACTTAGATGTTTGGTGCCACCTTTATGGTTGAGCCAAAACCTACACTTATTTTTCTCACTCCCACCATGTCTGTTCTAGAATAGATTATTTTATTGCTTTTGAAGAGATAACCCCCCACCTGCAAGACTCATAGATGGGGACTTTAGTAATTCTGATAATGCTTCATTATATTTAAAAATTACACCTGTGTCAAACCAGAAAAGCCACTTTCTGGAGACTAAATGTATCCCTGCTTCAAGATAAAGAAGTTCAAGCATCCCTTTCAGACTATATCAGAAGAGCAGTGGAGGAAAATGATGCCCCGGACCTTCCTCCAACCATGTTATGGGACAAAATTAAAGTCATCGTGCAAGGTAAATTTAACAGAGATATCCTCACATAAAAAAAGAAACAAAGAAAGGCACGTAGAACTCAATTATAAACTCAACAAATTAGAAACCTAGCAAAAAGAAAAACGAAATAAACAGGAATACCACTAGCTAATCTAAAAAAAAAAAAACGATTATCACTTTTAAATTACTAGGTCGAACAAAATGTATTATATCTACAACTGTGGTATTATGAGGATGGTCAGAGGGTGCTCCAGCTACTCACTAGCTGATTGCATCAGTTCCTTTCTAAGGCCACCATAACCAGAATTATACATCTAGTTATGAAAGTTTCACAATTTCTGATCCTGGATATAGTCAAAGTCTTTAGGGTTTACTACAAGAATCTTTATGAAGCAGACTACCAACCACCACAGATAAAATTAAGGAATTTCTTGGCCCAGCTACATCTCCACCAGGTTACTGAGCTGCAAAATTAGACTTTAACAGCCTCTATTGCTCAAGTGGAAATCATCAAAGACATTAGACTAAAAACTGGCAAATGCCTGGGAACAGATGGATTTCCCGGCAGATTTTATGAACAGTTTACTGATTTGGTTGCTCCTTTGCTGCACAAAGCTGATGCCTTTGTTATGGGGGATGGTAGAGTTCTGCCTTCCTCTTGGTCACAAGCAATTGTGTCTGTGGCCCCAAAGCTAGCAGATGACCCCACTCTATGTGCCTCATATAGGCCAATATCAATATTGAACATGGACTATAAAATACTTACAGGTGTTATTACAATTATGGAACACATTATTCCCTTTTTAATGCACATCGATCAGACTGGTTTTGTTTTAGGACGACAGGCACAGGACAATGTTAGAAGAACAGTATATTTTATAGATCATCTAACTCATACCAAATTGGACATGGAGAAGTCTTTTGATAAGGCACTTTCTATATGGGGTCCTGGCCAGCTTTGGTCTCACAGACCGCTTCCTTGAACTTGTAAAAACATATACCTTCCAGATTGGATTTATTCTAGGCAATGATCATTCCTCTAGTCCCTTCAAACTACAAAGAGAAAAGCATCAGGGATGCCCTGTAACCCATTTTTTAATTTGTCAATATTTCAAATAATCTAGGCTCACAGGATAGACAAAGATTTTCTCCAAATCTTTGGAAAGGTTAATAATTTATTGATTAAAAAGTACAGCAATCCAGCAACCTGCTGCCACCAATGACCGTTTCACTTAAGTGCTTTTTCAAGGCAAAATATCGTTGGATTGTGTTGAATATTCTGTATGCTCCAGGTTCGAGTCAGAGTTCCCTTCGTGAAACTAAATTACCCATCTTTTATTTGCTTTATATACTGAACCACTTGCACACAGCTTGAACAAAAAAAACTAGGTGATTTACTTTGGAGGGATACTGGACATAAATTGGTTTTATACGCCAATAATATTCTACTTTATCTGGGGGATCCAGATGTTTCCTTGGCAGAAGCCATCCACCAATTTCCAACCTTTACTACGCTTTCTGGATACATTTTAAATACAATTAAAACAGAGGTCTTAGTCTTTTACCACAGCACTCCCAACATATTTCAGGAGCATTTTTCTATGAAGTGAGACATCACTAATATTAAATACATGGGGGTCTGTTTAGGTTTGACCACCGCTACATTATTTGTGGAGAAGTATTTATCCCTGCTCTGCACATTCATATCTGATTATAAATGCTTGTTCCTGCATCCCTGTCATTACACTCTAGGATACAAACAATAAAGATGAGCATCCTGCCTCAATTTGTACAGTATATATATTTTAATGTGTCCTCTGTCTTATATCAAAACAAGATTTTCTTGCCTGGCAAAAACAAATACTTTCTTTTATATGTCACAGTGCTCAAGCAAAAATTAAACACTATGGCCCAGATATTCAAAAGGGTTGCGCATGGCGCAACAGTGTTGCACCATGCACAACCCACTGATGTGCCCCGGCGCGATATCCAAAAGGGAAAAGTGTGCCGCACAAATCCTGATGTGCCGGAGCGCATCAGTAATGTATGCAGGCACAGGTAGGGGGGGCATGCCCATGCATAACCTGCACATCCCGATATTCAGGCCAGGATGTGCAGAGTCATGCATGCACAACCCCTTCCTGCACTTGCACAAAGTTACTCCCCCCAAAAAAGGAACAAGTGATGGCCACCCACAGGTGAGCTGCCACATTGCAGGGCGCAACACAGCAGCTGCCACCTGTGGGTGGCCACCAGAGTTCCTGGCGGCGCCCCATGCCCCATCGTGGGTATCATTAATAGGACCCCCTAAGTCCAATATCCTTGGTGGTCCAGTGAACCAACTGAGCCCAATCATGGGCATCATTAATAGGACCCCCAAGTCCAATATTCCTGGTGGTCCAGTGGACCCCCCCCACCCACCACTGAGCCCCGCCCCTCCCCCGTCAGCTGGCGGGGGCAGCCCCACCCGCTTGCGCTGCCACTCAGCCTGCCGACTGACAGCTCGGTAGGGCTGCACGCCCATTGGTTCACAGCATGAGCCAATGGGCATGCAGCCCATACTGACTATTCAGTCCAGATATGTGAATGAATTAATCTGGACTGAGTAGAGTAGAGAGCGCACGCCCATTGGCTCATGCTGTGAACCAACTGGGCGGCAGCCCCACCGAGCTGTCAGTCGGGTGTCTGGTGGGTGCTGCCGCCTGCTGGCTGACAGGGGGAGCAGGGCAGTGGGGCTCAGTGGGCGGGTGGGGTGAGGGTCCACTGGACCACCAGGGATATTGGACTTGGGGGTCCTATTAATGATGCCCGCAATCGGGCTCAGTGCAGTCAACTGGACCACCAGGGATATTGGACTTGGGGGGGTCCTATTAATGATGCCTGCGTTCGGGCTCAGTGCGGTCCACTGGACCACCAGGGATATTGGGGGGGGACTATATTGATGCCTGCGATCGGGGCACATAGAGGTCCACTGGACCACCAAGGATATTGGACTTTTTTTATATTACAGGAATGCCTGCGATCGGGCTTCAGGGGGCGTCAGTCCCTGACTGCTGCTGCGTGGCAGGGCGCCAGGCGCAAGTCGTTGGGGATCGGCGCACCTGCATGCTAATGGCATGCAAATGGGGCCATAATGAGATGCAAATGGCCCCCTGTGTGCCTTGCATATATTATGGCCCCATTTGCATGTCCCCTTTTGAATATCACAGGTGCTGCGCATGGCGCAATGGCACTTGCACCAGTGCATCTCCATGCTTCACTCTGGCCACTTGCGCTGGCACAGTGCCACTGCGCCATACACAGTGGGGGTAGCCAGGGTGCGATATTCAAAGCTGCTGTGCCATAGTGCAGCTCCGTTGAATATCGCCCAGGCCACACCCCTGTGCAACAAAGTTGAGCTGTGCCCAGGCTTGCACCACAGCCTGGTGCAGTTTGAATATCCTGGCCTGTATCCTCTACCTTCCAAAGTTTAAAGGAGGATGTCCTTTTCCTATGTTTCAGGGTTATTGGATTGCTACCCAGATGAAATTATTGTTACTATGGGCTAACCCTAGTTATCTGACTCACTGGAAACAAATTTATTTGGCAAAGGAGGGTTCCCCCCCCGCTTTGTTATTTTTCCCAAAACAATTATGGAACCTTCTCCATTTTGCTCTTTTGAGTGTTCATGTAATGGTATATGGCTGGAACTTGGGTATAAGTAAAAGGAGTACTGCTCACTCTTTATGGAAATATAAGTGGTGTCTCTAAGGAGATTCTTTTTTTTACCATCAAAATATGGTCCTTGGTTTAAACAACAGGCCTGGAATAGCCTACAGGCCCCCTGGCAACTTCATCAAAAAGACACTGCCGTCCCCTTTGATAATGTAGCCCAAAAACATGGTTGGTCAGTTTCAGACAAACTTCATTATTATCTACTGTACTTAGGGGTCGTACCAATAAACGT
This sequence comes from Neoceratodus forsteri, assembly GCA_016271365.2. Taxonomy (NCBI): domain Eukaryota; kingdom Metazoa; phylum Chordata; order Ceratodontiformes; family Ceratodontidae; genus Neoceratodus; species Neoceratodus forsteri. Next base: position 359,518,387 of record CM057457.1, on the reverse strand, counting down.
GTATGAATTGGTCAACTGCAAACTGATGACTGCCTGTTCCCTACTGTTTTCAAATCAGTTTGGAGTTCCACACATGTTAAAGGGGCAGTAACTATGCTATATAGTAAATACATTGCGGATCATCAGTACACTACTTTTGAGGTTTGCAGCAGGTGGGAGAGAGACCTTACTCTTACCCTGGAGCCTGGTACTTGGACTAAGATGTGGGCTGCAACATGGAGTACTGCTTCATCACCAGCATGGCTCAAGTTCATGTTGGAAACTTTGGATCATGTATTTTATGGTCCCAAGGGTCCATTCTAAATGGAGCCCCTCTGTCGCAGCTGCCTGCTGGTGATGCGGTGAAGACTCCACTACACAAGCTCATATTGTTTGTTTCTGCCCCTCCCTTAGCACCTACTGGGATTCTGTCCAACAGCACTTAACCTTATTACTTGGCATTACAGCCCCGTTGACTGCTGAGCACTTAATCCTGGGTGCCCATCCCAGATCTCTTCAAGGTTGAGAAGCCAGATATCTTTGGTCCGTATTAGTAATAGAAGCTACTAAAGTTATTATGAAGAAATGGCTACAGCTGAGCCCCTACACTTAAGGAATGTGTAACTGTAGTAAATAACATCCAGAACATGGAGTGACTCACTTTTGCCACCCAAAATCAACTTCCACTATATAATAACAGGTGGACGAGGTGAAACATCAGAGTGAATTTTCCATCCTACTAGATTAATTTCCCAGTTATGGTAAAGATATACTCATGTCTTGAGTAAATGTATTATAACTAGTTCTGCTCCAGTTAAATATCTAAAGATTTACTAGTTTATCTATTTAGCACCCCAATGCTTTACCTCTCAAGCTTATCAACTTTTTGGCTAAGTTAAAGTTTAAATACATATGGTCTGAAGGAATAATGATAACATACTTGGAAACCCTTTGGTTTTCTCTACTACCTTTTTGTTTCTGTATTTTACAGAATCATAGGAGGTTTGATCTAAAACTGTTAATATCTCAAGTTTTCAATTTTAAATATATAAAAACCTCCAAATTCACAAAGGCACTAGTCTCTTAAAAATATTTTTTGATTTATTACAACAAAAAATGGAGGTAACAGTCTGACACTTTTCAGATGCTCCACCTTCCTTTATCAAAGGTTAATTACAATTACAGCAGTGGTCTTTATATACACATTTTAAGAAGTGTCATAATGATGTCATACTTGTTCTTGCCTTCTGATTGGTTGTTCAAAGAAACTTCACAAAAAACAATTCTATTTCAAATCTAATAATCTCATGCAATTATAAAAAAAAAAAAATCATGCTTAATAATAAATATAATAAAAAACAAATATTTACACCACGTGCAAGTTACCAGAAAAAAAGGGGAGAGAAAACTCCCACAAATGAAATATGTTCATATATGTGTATGTATAGATTTTGTAGTAATAAAGAAAAAAAATATTTTTAAGAGACTGGTGCCCTTGTGAATTTGAAGGTCGTGAGTGCTCTGCTTTTTAATGTTACTAGTTTTCATGTTAGCATAGAAGCACTATGTTCCTAGTGCCTTCTCCAAGAGTAGATCATTTTTCCTGTTTTGGGAGTGTTAGTGCACAGGTTTCAGTAGCAGTTCTATATTCCAAGCATAAAACCTCGTATAGAAGCACCTTATTAGTCTTGGTTGTTATGAATATTTATAAAATGGGCTAAGAAATCCCAAAGCACTGATTGGCTACAACATCATCTGAGCCGTGTCCTTATCAGATGATATTGTAGCCAACCGGGACTACTGCCCACAATGATGCCACATAGCGACAGTAAATCAGTGAGCTCTGCCAAACCTAAACGCAAAGTCTCATTAGCAGAGCTCACTGAAACGGCAGAAATCCAGCACAACGGCAGTGGCAGCAGCACACTTACACAGTACCATCAGCATATGTAACTCAAATGGCACAAAATTCCCCCTTCTGACACAAACTGTAAAAGTATAGTTTTCTTTTACTCACAAACATTTTCTTCGTCCTACTTCAAAGCGATCCTCGGTAATCCTCGCTCACATCTCCGTACTCCACACTTCCCCCTCCCAAACTTTACCACTTCTTATACAGCACAGGAAACATTAAAAGAAGAATACTTCTCGCTATCAATTTAAATTATACATTTTCTCAGTCTCCATCACGATTTAAAAACCTGAAGCAGCACTGTACGGCACCGGAAATACGCTCGCTCTAGCCTCCAAAAAGCGAGGCGCTCTTTCGTGACAGCAATACGGCTTGCAATTTACAACCGACTTCAGCACCGAAAAAAAGCGTCTGCAAAGGCAAACACACACTGCTCCCAATTCGTCGACTTCAGTAGAAAAAAAAAAATCACAAAAACTTAATACTCCCTACCGCCGCAGTTTCACAGAATTGGGAAGCGCAATTCAATGCTACCCAATAACGGACAGTCTCACTCCCACCGGCCACCTAAGAAAACGGTCGCGCCATTTACTTGTGCCAATATTTAATCAGACAGATGAAGTCTGATAGACAGACACCTGTCAGTAAAAACACATACTGGATCTCAAAATAGATAGAAACCCAGTAATTCAAATGAAACACTTTTTTAAAGTCACTACATAAGGGGACTAAGGGGGACTATTTTTCCTATTTGAACTATTAAACCTTCTTTTTTAATATATTTTTTACTTTATCACTTTTTCTTTTTACTCATTAAATATTCAACAGAAAAGCCCATTTTATAAGCGCAATAACACACTCCGAGGTGTGGGTTATGTGCTGATAAGAGCACGCCTAGGGGCATAAGGCTGTTATCAGCACGTAACCCACACCTCGTCATGTGTTATTGCTTACATAGAACACCATGTCATTAGAAAACATGCCTAATCTGTTGTTCACACAGCATAGTGAAGCCAACCAGGGGCCGTTGGATTACATGAATGACCTGCCTGAAACAGTGGTAAGAAGTAATCCATTCCTGGCAGAAAATACTGAGAATGTAAATCGGACTGTGGCCGAGCAATCCTTCATGACGACTTTTAAAGATTTAGAAAAAATTACACATCAGTGGAGAAAAGCTTATTGGAGCACTGTGAATATGGAGGCTTATGCGGCTGTAAAAATGATTCCCTGAGGTAGGAGACTTATTAAGAACCCAGCTTGTGGTCAAGATATTGAAGACTTTTTAAAAGAATGGGAAAATATTTTGATACAAGCAAGTTTTAAACTGATAGACTTAATTGTTAAATTTAGTAAAGAAAAAGAAAAAACACTAAAAAATGAGATTAAAAACAAGGAGAGAGAAGTACATAAATACCAACAGCACCCTGACTTTGAAACAGCAAATCAGAAACTTATAGATTTGATGATTAAACCAGACAAATGAATTGAAAGCAGTAAAACAGACCAAATTCATAAGAGATAAAAATGATTACGAATTTGACCGCATTTTTAACAGGAAAAGGAACCCAAAGGGGATTTTAAAAATGAGTAGGAGACATGTTTCTTTTGCATTTAGTAGTGCAAGCAATTCAGAAATAGAAGACAGTAGTGTCCAGAACCATTTTCATCAGGTCAGGCAGGAAGCAGCACCTCTGTTCCAATTACACAGGAGCCCCAGATTACAAAGAACCAGAAGCGAGGGAGAAAATAGAGAATGAGAAGGACTAGGAGGAGGCAGAGGAACAAGAGGACAAGTCCAACCACAGAATTTCTACAGACAGCAGAATCACAGGGGCAGACGATGGTAAGACAGAAAACCAAGGAAGAAGTACAGGTACTTAGACTGTCTGATTATAAACTCTCAGAAGCCGCAATTAAAGTGTTAAGTAAAGGGATGAACCTTGCAGCCACAACGCCAGCAAACAAATTTCATACCATGGTTGATTTAATTTGAACATTGCTTTTAGGAACCTAAGTCTTAAATCATTTTTTGGCAACATAAATTCTGATACATTATATGAGGAAATGGGGGTAAATGACTGTATTGAATCGCAGTCTAGGTTTGCTCTGAGATCAACTTTTAATTCCCCCAGTGCAACCATAAAGGTATTTAAACAGCTGGTAGAAACAGATGTGGATAAGTATTTTGAAAAGCCACCAAACATTTCTTTTAATAATGTGACAGCAGCTGAGAGACTGGCTATAAAAACTTTGCAACGTATCCCGAATTTGGAAATAAAAAAGGCGGACAAAGGTTGTTGTGTGGTGGCAATGAATAAAACAGGCTATCTTAAAGAAGCTGAGAGACAATTAAATAACAATGAATATTATGTGAAAATACATTATGACCCGACTTTTGAATTTAAATCGGTAATTGCTGAGTTTATCAAGGAGGGTGTGAAAAATGAAGAAATAGATTTACAGGCTATGGGCCCTATATTCAAAATTTTGCGCTGAGCGCAAACCGTTTGAGCAGGTTTAGCACTGGGTTAGTGCTGGTCTGCTGTATTCAAAAGGTCAGATTGCGCACGTAAACTGCATTAGTGCTGGGCAAAAGTATAATGTATGCAACGGGCAAACTGAGGGGGCATGTCAATGCAATGCTATATTCAGTGAATAGCACCACACAAAGTGGTTTTGCACAACTTAGCGCAACATTTTGCATGGTGCAAATTACCACCCAGGAAAATGTAGTCTTAACTCTGGGCAAACCAGCTTTGTGTGACCCTAACCAATAAGTATGATACATAGAAATAAGCCAGACATAGAGAACACATGCTGCTCACTGATGGCATCACTATGATGCCATCATCTACCACCAGTCCCAGCCATGCCAAGCAGTAACAGGTGACCCGGCTCCCAGTGGACACCATGGCAGTGCGGCCGTACAGCACACACCTGCAGACCACCCTTCTGGGGACACCAACAGATGCCAGCAGACACATACAGCACTATGGGCATGGAGGGTATTGAGGGGAGGTTGTATAAGTGGCCAGGCTGCACCACAGACTGGATGCAGCCACAGAGCTGGGACAAGCTATGCAGTGCACATGGGCCAGTGTTGGAAAACCCCAATATCAGTGTGCCAGTCTGATCATATGTGCCTTCCCCCAAGCCAGACACTGAACATCTGTACAGACAGCACACACACCCAGGGCCAGCAATGTATATGTCACTGTGAGCATCCCATCCCAGTAGTGCAGTGTCTGTGATTCACACAACAGCAGTACAGTACCATTGGTACACACCTGCAAGATGAGGCTGTCACTGTGTACAGTGCTGCAGTCATTGCTGCTCAAGACACTATAGGCAGTGCTGTGTCTCACACACCACTGGCCCATGTCACTGTACTGTCTGCTGTGTAATGTATAGCAGGAACTACAATTGGACTATTGCATCCAGCACCACCACCAATGCCTGTGCTGTGCAGTTCCCTGGAGCACATTATTTTATGCAGTTCTGTACATTAGCCTGCAGCTACCACCATGCTCCTCCTGACTGACCTATGGGTGGAGCTGTGGCAGACCCAGCCAGCCCCTGTACTTCCAGACTGACCTACAGGTGGAGCTGTGGAACCCAACAATAGCGCTGGGCAGTCTGCATGCAAATTGGGGTATAATGAGATGCTAATCTGGATGTTTGCCCACTGACTGCTTAAGTAGACTTATTTGCATGTCACTTTTAAATTTAGCAAATTTTTGCCCTGGGCAAACAGCTTAGTGCCACACAAGACCTGTGCAAATGTACGTGCACTGTGCAAATGTTACAAAAACATTTTTCATTTCTGCACACTATACATTCACATGCACTGATGCTTGCAGCTGTACTGACTCCACTCCTTTGCTACCACATAGTTCACCTCTACAGTCCTTCCAGTCACTGTGTACTGGATTGCTGTTATGGTTTGCACTTCCTGGTTGCTGTATTAAGAGCTGTCTTATTCCCAGGCTATTTTAGCACTGCACTCCCAGCCTAGTTTGCCAGGCTTCCTTAGCATGCTATATTCAGCAGGTTTAGCACTGGGCTATCCCTTTTGACTATAGCGGGCTATTGGTTCCAGGCTAATTTAAAATGCTGGGGAGTGCTAATTTAGCCCTGAGGCAGTTTTGAATATAGGGCCCTCTGAAGTTTCTAATTGTGGACGACCTGGTTAGAGATGCATTTCATTTAATTCCAAAAGTACATAAATCATTAGTGAATCCTCCAGGTCATCCAGTGATTAGTGAAATTGATGCATTAACTGAAAGTCTGTCTCAGTTTTTAGATTTTCACCTGAACCTTTTTGTTAACCAGCTACCATCTTTCATGCAAGAATGTTAATCATATTTTAAGAATACTTAGACATGTTGAATTGAACTCAGGGAGCCTTATGGTTGCAATGGATGTGGAAGTGCTTTATTCAAACATCCCCCATGAAGGAGCTTTAGATACTGTGGCCTGGTTTCTGAATACCAGAGAGGCAGGGACAAAACCAAGTACTGAATTTTTGCTAAAACTATTATTTATGGTTTTAAAGGATAATTTTGGTTTTTGTTCAATGAAGAGATCTTTTTAGAAATTAAAGGGACAGCCATGGGGAGGCATGTGCTCCGTCCATAGCAAATACGTACAAGGGAATCTGGGAAAAAGGATATGTTTTAAATCAGGAACAGAACCCTTTTCTAAAATTATGATGTGGAAGAAATATTTGGATGATTTATTTTTTATCTGGGAAGGAAGTAATACAGAACTGAGTAGTTTTAAAGATTACTTGGAAAGCACGAATAGTAATCTGAAATTTACATATTACGCCTCTAGGAAACAAGTATGTTTTTTAGATTTGAGAATTATCAGAACTAATGAGAACAAAGTAACGATGGATATGTATAGAAAACCCACGGATGGAAATACCTTGCTTAGGGCTGAAAGTTGCCACCCTAGACATGTCACCAAGAATTTGCCAAAGGGATAATTTTTAAGAATAAAAAGAAACTGTGGAATCCAGGGGAGTTTTGAAGAACCAAGTACTAGATTGGAACAGCAAGGATATAGCCATAAGAATATAGAAGAAGGGAGAATGGCTACAGTGAATTTAAATAGTGAAGAAATGCTAGAAATAAATAGGATATCTAAAACAAGCCAGACTCCCAATAGATTCAACTTTGCGCTACCATATTCTGCTCAGGCAGATAAATTAGAAAGAATTGTTAAATTACACTGCCGTAGGTTTACATTAGACAACGAATTACCTGCGACATGGCAGGAATTATTTATTTGGCTACATATAGGGAAAACCAGAAGAAATTTGAAAATTAGAGTAAAGGAACATATCCAAGCAACACAGAAAGGAGATGCATTGTATACTACAGCTGCTCATGTATTGAGCTCGAGGAACTAAAATGAACATGAATTAAAATTTATGGGAATAGATAAAGTGTGCCAAAAACCAAAAGGGGCAATTTTAACGATTTGTTGCTTTCATGGGAAGCTTTTTGGATCATTAATCTCAATGCTCTGAAAAAACAAGGACTGAATACAAGGTTTGAATTAAAACTTTTTTTAAAAAAGGAAAAGGAAAAAGTAATTGAATTTTTAGGCTGGGTTATGTATTTTTTAGTGTGATATCAGAGTATCTTTAAAAAGTGTTTCTTAAGAGTAAAAATTACCTCAAAAGAACTTCAGTTGCCTCTTATGGAAAAATGAATGCTTTATTTGTAAATGCTAGAGAGATTTGTTTGCTTGTTTGACAGTATTCTCCTCTTTCTTCCCCCTCCCCATCTTCTTATTTTTCTACACATATATACTGTATAGTATATATTCCATTTGTGGCTCTTTTCTCTCCCTACCTCCTTTTTTTCTGGTAACTTGCACACGGTGTAAATATTTGTTTTTTTTTATTATATTTATTATTAAGCAGGGTGTTTTTACAATTGCATAAGATTACTAGATTTGATATAGAATAGATTTTGCTTTGTGATGCTTCTTGGAACAACCAATCAGAAGGCACGAAAAAGTATGACATCATTATGATGTTTTTTAAACTGTGTATATAAAGGCCACTGCTGTAATTGTAATTATCCTTTGATAAAGGATGGTGGAGCATCCGAAACACGTCAGGCTGTTGCCTCCATTTTCTTGTTTTTGTTTTAATAAATAAAAAAAATTTGTAAGAAACTGGTGCCCTTGAGAATTTGGAGGTTGTGAGTGCTCTGCTTTTTAATGTTACCAGTTTCATGTTAGCATAGAAACACCACGTTGCTAGTGCCTACTCCAAGAGTATGGTGTTTAGGATTTCAGTTTTTTTTTTTTGTTATATCTTGAATATTATACTAACATACTAAAATGCCAGCAGAATAGGCCTAACTGTCTTTCGAGTCTGCTCGATTGGTCAGCCCCCACCCTGGGTGCTGACCTTGCTGCCCCCCCTCGCCTTCTCTGGCTTCTCCCTTCCCAGTTCTGGATATTCTTGCTGCATTGGATTTTGCTTCCAGAACCCTTCCCCTGTACCTGTCCCAGCCCTTCTTGAACCCCTCCACCGTCTCTGCCTCCACCAGCCCCCTAGGCAGTGCATTCCATGGCTCCACCACCCTCTCAGTGAAGTAGCACCTCCTCCTTTCTCCCCTGAATCTTTCCCCCTCCAGCTTCCACCCATGCCCTCTAGTGGCCCCCTCCTCCTTCCTTCAAAGCACCCTGAATGTTCCTCCCCTATTTACCCTCTTCATGTACTTGAAGACCTCTATCATGTCCCCCCGGTCCCTTCTGTCTTCCAGTGTGTACATATTTAGCTCTTTGAGCCTCTCCTCATAGGTCCTGTCCCCCAAGCCCCAAATCATTTTGGTTGCCCTCCTCTGGACCCTCTCCAGGAGTTTAAAGTCCCTCTTTAAGTGTGGCCTCCAAAACTGCACGCAGTACTCAGGGTGTGGCCTCACCAAGCAGTTATACAGAGGGAGCATCACTTCCCTCCTTCTGGAGGTGATCCCCCTAGCAATGCATCCCAGCATCCTGTTGGCCTTGGCTGCTGCCCTCCTACAAGTCTCCGAGTTGTTCATTTTGACATCCACCACCACCCCCAGGTCCCTCTCAGCCATCGAGACTTGTAGCATTCCCCAGGGTGTACACTTGGCCCGGGTTTCTGGCCCCCAGGTGGAGTACCTTGCATTTCCCTGCATTGAACCTCAGCTTCCACTTTCTAGACCATCTTTTCAGAGCCTCCAGGTCCCACTGTAGGGCCACCCTCCCCTCCTCCCCGTCCACCACCACGCCCAGTTTTGAGTCATCTGCAAAGAGACTCATCTCACTCCTGATTCCTGTCCTTATGTCAGAGACGTAGGTGTTGAATAGGAGGGGCCCAAGGACTGAACCCGGTGGGACCCCACTAATGACCCTCTTTGGGGATGAGACTGTCCTGCCAACTATGACCCTCTGGGTCCGGTCCTGGAGCCAATTATCTGGATTATTTTCAGAAAAATCAATAAAGAAGTATAAAAAACTGACAGAGGGTTGTGATATAAAAGAACAGGGGTGAGAGGGAGTGTACAAATATCTGGAAATCAATGGAGTAATAATGCCACATGAACAAATGAGAGCAAAAATCAGCAAGGAATATTTCAGAAGGGTGACGCCTGTACAGAAAACTGCTTTAACAACTTAAAACAAAGTGCAAGCTGTAAGTCAGCTCACCCTCACTGTGCTATCTTATAGTTTTAATATAATTGACTGGACACAGAAAGCGCTGGACCCGCTAGATAAGAAAACAAGAAAACTACTCCATGCCTACCAGTTAGTACGCCAAAAACCAGTACATGCCAAAAGTATACATCCTGAGGTCTAAGGGAGGCATGGGTCCCCTTGAGATTGATTACATATACAGATCCACAATTGTGAGGCTACAGGCATACCTGCTGACATCCTTGGACCCAAACATAGCCAAGGTGCTGAGTTATGAGGAAAACAAGCTTAAGTTGACTTCCATTAACAAGTTAGGGGGACCCTTCAGGAGGGGTAGCGGAGATGGATGTTAAGCCAACAGTAGATGAGGAACAACCAGCAGAACAGAAAGTGCAAAGAAGAAGAAAAAATATATAAGTACAAAGATCAACAGAGAAGAAAGGACAACAGGAAAACCCTTAATTACAGTGGAAAATCAAGGGAACTGCTGGAACAAGAACAAGTAGATCAAGAACTGAGGTGAATTTTAGCCATGAAATGGGAGATGAATAATGGCAGCCTGAAGACAGTAGACTATGCACAAGATGGTTCACAAAATTCATAATAAAAAACAGGTGTTGGTTCTGTAGTATAGAGTTAGAAATAGTTGCATGCCTTGTAACTGTATTTAAAATAGCATGACAGAAGGCCTGTATACTGAAAGACATAGCAGTGTAGCAAGATTGATTGATCCACTAGAAACTATGCAAACACTGTAAGGTACAGGTAGGAGAGAAGCACTGGAAACATGAACCACGAAGAATCACAGAGAAAGAAGATGTAATTATCATAGGGGATCACCAGACACCAACAGCCAAGAAAGTGGAGGTGAGATAACCAGATATTGAAACAGAAGAAAAAAAGAACAAAGCAAGGTAGCATTACTGATCGAAGTAGCCACCCACCAGTGACAACAGTCTCCTGCATACAGAGAGACACATAATCATGAAATATCAAGACATGCAACAGGGTTTCCCCTAAAGTGTCCATGCATAGAGGTCTTGCTGTCTTTATGCCGGCTACTGTTATCTTTTTGTTGTATGGACACCCTTCTGCTATGCTTCTGCACAAGCTAACCTCCCTGTCCTGTGTTTAACCTTTGCTTTTCCATGGACTGACATATCAGCCCACAGTTCCCTTATATTCCATTTGTGTTTGCAGCATATGGGTTAATATAGCATTGAGTAACACTGCAGTTCTTATCTCCTCATTTGGTTGTAAATTTGACAAACACATGACGGGGCCATCTTTTGATTTCAGTGGCTTTTGCCACAGCTGAATGTGGAACATTGGGAGGGGATATAGTTTATTTTTGAGACTGTTCTCCCAGAATATTCAGTCTGTCTGTTCACAGTTGAGACAACTCTGAAAAAATGTAACTTTCAGACATAAAGGTATCTGATATTTTGTATTTTATTCTGAAACTCTCACCCTTCTTTCCTTATCACTAAGGGTGTTTGCATGAATACAGAATGTCTGCCCTTTTTATCTCTGTCTCCTTGCCTTCATCCAACTAATTCTGTTTATGACATGAAAATACATTCCTAATGATCTGAGGTCCATGCTGCCTCATTTTCATTAGACTTACCAAGTACTTTGGCCGGCCCGGAGTTGCTGAGGGTTGAGGCACTGGATGCCACACCTCGCATCACACTGGTGACCCGGATTTGGATGCGAGCCCGGGTTGTCAGCGGTTGGCAAGAGGGATAGGATCAAGCATCCGGAGGACTGCTCTCCTATCCCGGAGAGGGCTGCAGGTTTTCATCGCTCTGCAGTGGCCCCCCATTGATGATTGAGGGCACTGCTAGAGTCAGTGTAGTGTAGGGGCAGAGTGCGGCAGACGTTGGCATGTTGTGCCTTGACATCATTGCACGTCTACACTCCAAACAAGGAGGAAATAGAGGAAAAAGGCAGCACTACCACAGCAGCTTGATGGGCACTACTCCTGAGCTTGGTGGGGCTGCAGAGGCACATCGCATACCGGTATTGGATCCTGGTCTGGCGAGGGGACTAATGGGGAGTCCCTCTCAAAGGTACGGCAACATACTGTATGCCTGCTGGTGTGTATCTCCAGGTCACTTGGGGGAGTGGAGCAGTGGCTGGATTACAGCAGGTTAGTGGCTGCAGGAGGATAAATAAGAATAATATATAAAAAAAAAAAAAGACTTACCAAGTACTCTAACTGTTTAAAAAAAGCTACCAGCATTGTAGAAGGGCATTTTTTGTAGTAACTGTAAAATGTAGGTAAAATTACCATTACCATTCTTTATTGGACTTTTTCTCCTCTGAATGCATTAATTGTTATCTTTACTATATCACATGGTCATACCAAATTAGACACACACACACACACTCTTTTGACAAGGATCTGTGTTCACATCACAGTTGTAGCTCCAAAAACATGTTTACACATCTATGAAATATTATTTTCAGTACTTTTGATTTGTTACTGCTGTCTGTCCTACATATGACCTCCTAGTAAATGAGCACTGCTGAATGGAGATTTTCCTGGTAAAACAAATAAATGCAAAATGCACGGTTTCCCTTAGCCAAATGACCTCTGTTACTTGTGCCAAATTTTTAGGCTGCCTCGCTGGTGATGATAGCAGACCTATTACATTTGGAGAGATATATGCAATGAACTGTTCATTTGAACATACAGCAGCTCAATGTGAAATAGACTGACTCTTCTTGTCCTGGAACCCCATGGCCCAGTGTTCTACCCTTTCAGGTTAAGACTGCAGCAGTGTGTTGTACTGATTAACTTTTTAAATGAAAGACCATTAATGAAAACTCTACATCTGTCAGAGAGTTAAAGCTCTCTACAGTTGAACATTTATACTGTTTTGTAGATAGTGTCAATAAGATGGGCCTGGCAATATAACCTAAAGGTTAGAGTAATGAGCTGTGAATGAGCTTATTATATCCAGTAGACCTGGGTTTGATTCATATACTGTGTGATTCTGATCAAGTCACTTAACCAACCCTACTATACTGTCTGCATTATCTTAATTGTGTCTATCCTACAGTAGGACAGCTCTACAATTATGAGAAATCAGGCATCAGATCAATAATACTTTATTATTTGTCTTTATTGTTTTCTTTGGAAACTGGGTAAGGCCCACTAGGCACAGGTGCCTGTTTTCAGGGGCAACATGGGAGTGCTGGGGAGGTTAAGTGACATGCACAGAATCACACAGTAGGCAAGTGGATGTTTATGGGAATACAAATTGTGTCAGTGACAAGAAGTTTTCCAGTGTAAAATCTCAGTTTTTAACAATAGAACTAATACCAGAATATAGTCAAGAAACTCTCTAAAATGCTCCATTTTCAACAATTTTTTCTAAATAGTTTTGGGGCATGCCCCTGCCCCCCCACCCCCACAGATTGGTTGAGAATTTTGACTTTTGCAAAAAAAAAAAAAAAAACCCTATCTTTTAAATTTTGCCTGGGGGAAACACGGATGCAAACATAAACTAAACTGATGTGGAATAAGGATGCACAAATTCCTCTAATAGTTCTCGGAGCAACGGGGGCTAACAAAAATAAAAATTCATCAAAATACGCTACCAATATCTGTGACACGCTATAAATTGCAAAAGGAAGCCATCCTGGGGTTGTAGCATGTGCTAAGAAGAGTGCTCTCAGCAAACATCAAAGATTAATACAATACTGATTTTCTGTCTTTTGAATATGCCCTGGCTTAAGAATTGGGTCCATGCTCATCACAGCATGAGAAATCCCTGAAGACAGTAACCCTGAGAGAGACCATAGAAAAGTGTTGAATATGACAAGCGTTTTACAGCACAGGGTAGCCTCAAAATACATCAGCGAAGTCACAGTCAGAGACCATATATAAATGTACTGAATGTAGCAAGAGTTCTGCATCAGAATAATTCAAAACAAATCTGCCAGTTCACTCTGGAGAGAGACCATGTTCATGTGCTGAATGCAACAGGAGTTTTTGGCCATTATAACTGCCTGAGAAAACATCAATGAATTCTAATGGGGGAGAGGCCATATAAATGTGCTGAGTAAGAGAAGAGTTGCATACAACTTTGTAACCTCACAAAGCATCAGCAAACCCTAGAGAGGGACCATATAAAAGTCACATGGAGAAGAGACCATATCACTGATAAATGCCGATGTGTTATGCATGGAGTGGCACAAGATCATTAAATATCAGGGTCAGGATTCACAAAGATAGCACAAATCCCTGGTTGTGCTGGTAGGCAACTGTGATATCCACAGTAGGGTAGCACAGTGGGATATCTGACTCTGAATAGGGGCTGATGAGGGGGGGCAGCACTAATCCAAACAAAAGCAGTGTAATGCATGGTAGCACTGCCCCCACATCCAGCCAGGAAAATGGTCCTGCAGCTAATAGCGCTCAGGCTCTACTGTGGTATTCACATACAGAGGCATGCAAATGGACTCATTGGGCATGCAAGGTGCTAGTGGCCATTAGCATGCCCATTATGGGCTCATTTGCATGCCGTTAGTGAGATGCACCCTTCACCAGCCCAAGCCCCATGCAGCTGCAGTCCCCAAAGCATAATGGTGCCCACCCTTATGGTAATCGCCGACTCAATGGTAAACAAAGAAGATTGTGCCATAGTGTAGTGGTCTGTCCCTGATCCTGGAAATATTAGGCAATCAACCCTTTTTTCCATAGTATAGTGTCCCTCCCCCCACCCGGTCCTGGTAATAACAGGACATCATCCCTGTTTCTCTATTATAGTGTCCCTCCCCCCTCCATGGTAATAATAGTAAATAAACCCCTTTTCCATAGTATAGTGCTCCCTCACCATTTCCCAGTCCCTGATCACCCTCGGAATAAATAATAAACCTCCCTGTCCTGGTAAATAGTCCCATCCACCCCTCTACAGTCCTTATCTCCCCCCTGTATTGTACCGTCACATTTCCATAGTGTTGTAGTCTCCCCACTCACTCTGGTAACTACACCCCACCCCGCTCCCCCATCCCAGCATGGCCCCTTGGTCAGCGAGCAGCACAGCCCTCCACTCACCTCTACGACTGCCTGCTGACTGAGCTGCCAAGGTTACAGTACTGCCTACAAGCCCATTGGTTGGCAGTGTCAACTAATAGGCTTGTAATGTGTACTGTAGGCTATCATTCACAAAGTTGTGAATGATACAACATTGTGAATGACAGCTTACAGTGCACACTGCAAGCCCATTGGTTGACTGTGTCAACCAATGGGCTTGTAGGAAGTACTTTAAGCTGTCATTCACTGACAGCTCAGTTGGTGGGTAGCCATGGAGGTGAGTGGAGGGCTGTGCTGCTCGCCAACTGGTGCAATGGCCATGCTCTGGTGGGGGGAGCTGGGTGGTGTGTTCATTCCAAAGTGGTTGGGGGGGTTGGGGGGATCACTACCCTATGGAAAGGGGTTATTTTAATAGTGGGTGGGTGATCGGGCCATTGGAGAATGGGGAGGGTCTGCTTCATTACAGAAAAGTTGTGACATATTACCAGGTGGGTGATTGCTGGGGATGGGTGGGCCACTGCCTTACTGACTTTCCTTCATATTACTGGGACAGTGACTGGGGATCAGAGGGCAGACATTACAGTACTGACGTTCGTTTTTAGTACCAGGTGGGCAATTGGGACAGGGAGGGTCCACTACACTAAGGGAATTTATTCTTGCTGGGTGGGTACACTGGCGATCGGGGATGGCGGGTGGTGCAGTACCTCTGCCAACCACTAGTGTTGCACAAATTACTACCATTTTTCTTTTGGGGGGGTGGTAATTTGCTCCACGCAAGGACTTTCACAAAGACTCTTGTGTGGAGCAAATCTTTTGTGAATGAGGATGTGGGGATATGCAGATCCCCACCCCC
Organism: Neoceratodus forsteri; assembly: GCA_016271365.2. Classification (NCBI taxonomy): domain Eukaryota; kingdom Metazoa; phylum Chordata; order Ceratodontiformes; family Ceratodontidae; genus Neoceratodus; species Neoceratodus forsteri. The sequence continues at coordinate 359,502,907 of CM057457.1, read as the reverse complement.
TCATTAGCATTGCCGACCCCCTCACTGCTTTGCTCCAGTGCAAACTGGGCTTTGTGAATACTAGCTATTCTACTATATATTTGTCCTGGGCAAATTGGCTTTGCACCTGAGCAAAGCTATGTGAATCCTGCCCAAGGTTAAGTAAATAGAAACTGAATGAATGTGGAACAAAAACATAGAAGTGATCCTACTTATCCTTGACGTTACATACATTAATTAAAATCAGTTTTCATCTAAATGTGCTACCAATATCTGAGATGCCTTATAAATTACAGAGAGAAGCCATATGAGAAATGTTGCATATATGAAGAACATTCTTAACAAATATTACAATGCCAATTTCATGATTTCTTTGAACATACCATGGCTTAAAGAGCAGGTGCTTAAGAAAGGTGCATATCTTAAAGAACGAAGATTTGGGGCCTTTAGCCTCTGCAATCATTCAGTTTGCATTTTTTTGTTTATTTACTTACTTTTTCATCTTTTTATTTGTATTTTGCCAAATGCTAGTGAAAAAAAGAATCCAATGGAGTCTCCGTGTGATGATGTCAGAAAAACCTTACTAGCAAGCCTGCCAGTGTATTTCAAAGGGAAACTACAACTTTTTCAGTTTTCAGATGGTTATGGTTCAGACAGGTTTGTGTGGTGCAAATACATTTGTGCAGTGTTTGCTCAGGACTAACACATTTTCCCAGTGCTAGGAGATTTGCCCAGGGCAAACATTTTCTGTATTCAAAAGTGATCTACAAATGAGCCTACTTAGGCAGTCAGTCGCAAACATCCATATTAGCATCTCATTATGACCTGATTTGCATGTAGATTGCACAGTGCAATTCCAGGGTCTCACAGTGCCACCTGTAGGTCAGTCTGAAAGTACAGGGGCAGGCTGGGTCAGCTCACAGCTCAACTGTAGGTCAGTCTGGAAGTACAAGGGCAGGCTGGGTCTGCTTACAGCTCCACCTATAGGTTAATCTGTAAGAAATATCTGAAAAGTAGAAAAGTTGTAGTTTCCCTTTGAAATACACTGGCAGGCTTGCTAGGAAGGGTTTTCTGACATCATCACGCGGGGACTCCATTGGACTCTTTTTTCATTAACACTTGGCAAAATCAAATAAAAAGATGGAAAAGTAAGTAAATAAATAAATCAAAGCAAACTGAATGATTGGAGATGTGTCTAAAGGCACCAAATCTTCGTTCTTTAAGATATGCACCTTTACTAAGCACCTGCTCTTTAAGAATGGTGTCCATTCTTGGCTTTGTATTAGAAAACCTTGAACATTGGAAACACCACCCCAAAAGGGAGAGAGTATAAAAATGTGCTGAATGTGAAAAGAGTTTTATACTACACAGTAACTTCATAATGCATTAGCAAATTCACATGTGGCAGCCACCATATTAATGTACTGAATGTGACAAGAGTTTTGTCCAGAGGAGATACCTGATAAGCATTCACAAGTTTACATGGTGCATTTGATGGCATTACACATTCTTGCATTCTTAAAGGAGAACTAAGGTCATAATTGACCAAATGCATGTTTTGAATCCTGTCCTGAATTTCCAAACAGTATTAATGTGACTGTGGTTGTGTAAACACTTTCAATCAATTTTTAATGATTTGTACCTCTATTTTTGGGTGTGGGGGCAGCCATTTGCATCCCTGTCTCCTTCACTGCATCTGGAGAGCTCCTAGTCTTAGGTGATTTTAATCTTGATTAGCTTGCCCCCAAAACCATATCAGTCTCCCAGAAGACCGAGGCCCTCAACCTTACATAGCTTATCTCTGAACCTACTAGGCTCAACCCCTACTCTACCAACCACCCTTTACTAGGTTCTGTCCTAGCCTCGCATCCCCTATTGTTCTCTTCAGTTGGGATCCTCCCTGATGCTGTCAGCAACCATTGCATCGCTCACTGCCTCAGGAAATCCCACTCCCCTCCACACCCAAGTATCTGTGGTTCAGACCCCTAAGGTCACTTAACCCTGAAGCTCTCCTGGCAGATCTCTATTTGGCCGACTGGTCCAGAGTCTTCTCTGCACCAGATATTGACTCAGCACTGGGCACTTTCAGCTCTACCTTTTTGAATATTTGGAATAGCCACGACCTCTCAAAAGGCTATGGCTCCGCTGCAGGCACCTTCCCTGGATCTCACCTAATCTGGTGAGACTCATCAAATCCAGATATCGTACTTCGGGGGAGTGTACAAGGCTTCCTCCAACATCTTGGACCTTCAAAAATTCAGATCCCTCAGAAACACTTGCACCAAGGCAATGCACACTGCCAAAGCAAACTTATTTACTTCACAACTGGAAAATTGCCACCCTTCCCCTGCAGCATTCTGGAAGAATCTCCACTCCATGCTCAGTACCTCTTTCCACTTCCCTCTATATCTGCTCCCAGTACAGATGACATGGATCCTGGATCTGCTGCCTCCTCCATAAACCACTTCTTCACCACCAGCACGCTCTCCCTGGACTACCCTCTACTCCCTCAAACCTACTAACGCTCTTCATCCCCCGAGTCCAATCACACCTTTTCCCCTTTATCCCTACAGAGGTTCTCCATGCCCTCAAATCCCTAAACCCATCACAGCAAAGTCCCAATGGAGAATCTAAATATCCTGAAAATCTCAGCTCCTGCAATAGTCCCACCCCTCGCCTACCTTTTCTACCTATCACTCTCTATATGCTTACTGCCCATGGCCTGGAATCTAGCCAAAGTGATCCCACTCCATAAACGGGGTGATCCCTCAATTCCAGGCAAATACAGACCCATCTCTCTCCTCCTCTTCCTCTCAAATCATCTTGAATCTCTCATTTCTAAATGGTTAAACTCTTTCTTGGCTACAAATGACATCCTGACACCTTACCAATCTGGTTTCCAGAATCCTCACTCCACTTCCTCCTCCCTTCTCTGCCTAACCAATCATATCCATATCATTATGGACAAAGGCCATCTGACACTAACTGTCTTTGATGACTTAGCAAAGGCTTTTGATTCAGTCTCCCATAGACTCCTTCTGGATAAACTCACTTCTGTTGGCCTCTTGCCCTCCCTCAAACACTGACTGGTTCATAGAAACATAGAAGTTGACGGCAGATAAGGACTGCAAGGCCCATCCAGTCTGCCCATTTCTTTTTCTACCTTATAAATGTGCCATCGGCCTTTGCTCTGTCAGTGGCCTATCTATTCATACTCATTTGTATGTATTGCTCCCTTATGCCTATCCCATGCCTGTTTGAAGCCCTGCACTGTATTCATAGCCACCACTTCTTGAGGTAAGCCATTCCATGCATCCACTACCCTTTATGTGAAAAAGAATTTCCTCACATTCCCCCTTAATCGGCCCCCCTCTAATCTCATGCTATGTCCTCTTGTCCTGCTATTTTTCTTATATTTAAACATGTTAGACTCTTTCACCTTGTTAATGCCCTTAAGGTGTTTGAATGCCTCGATCATATCACCTCTCTCCCTCCTTTGCTCAAGGGTATACATATTGAGCTCTGTTTATCTGTCCTCATATGTCTTCTGATGCAGTCCCTGCACCATTTTGGTTGCCCTTATCTGGACTGCCTCAATTTGGTTAATGTCCTTGTGAAGGTGTGGCCTCAATACTGCACGCAGTACTCCAGATGGGGCCTAACCAGTGTCTTGTAAAGAGGGATTATTACCTCCCTCTTACGACTTGTGATACCCCTACTAATACTTCCTAACACCCCCCTAGCCTTACATACTGCTTTAGAGGTCTGCTTGGATGATTTCAGGTCATCAGTGATGATGATGCCCAAGTCTCTTTCTTCCTTTGTGACTGCTAGCAACTCCCCTCCCAGCCTATAGGTGGCTTCAGGATTTCTCTTCCCTATGTGCATGATCTTGCACTTCTTTGCATTAAATCCCAGTTGCCATTCTTCTGACCATTTTGCTAGTTTATCCAGATCTCTTCTCATTCCGCCCACCCCATCTGGATCATCTACTCTGTTGCAGATCTTGGTGTCATCTACAAACAGACAAGCCTTACCATCTAGTCCATCTGCAAGGTCACTAATGAAGATGTTAAAGAGGACTGGCCCCAGGACTGATCCCTGAGCTTATCTGACTGACGTATTCCAATATGTGCAGCTGGGTGACACCAAATTCCCCCCCATATCCTGGTCAGGGTATTGCAAGGATTCATCCTTGGGCCTATACTCTTCTCTGTGTTTGTAAACAACTTCCTCTCCATCAGCTCTGCCTCACATGTCCATACTGTATGTACACCAGTGATATAGAGATCTTTTCATCTGGTCCCAACCTTCTGCAAATCAAACCCATCATCTAGGCCAACTCTACAAATATACTGCAATGGTTTAAAGACAATTTGTTTAGATGTAATGTAAAATGGTCACCATGGCTTTTGGCCCTGCTCAGAAACTGGCCAAACCACCTTATCCTCACTCCTTCTTTGCCCTAGATGGCTCCAGAATTGAGGCTGTTGATTCCTACAAATACTTGGGAGTATACCTGGACATTAAACTGGACTTATCCAGCCACCTTGATGCTATTAATAGCAAACTGCATCTGAAATTAGGCATGCTATATAACACAAGGACAGCTTCTTGATCCCCATCAGAAAGGAACTCATCTCGAAGCTCATCCTCCCACCACCTGACTACACTGATGTAGTATACAGCTTGGCACCTCAATCATCTCTTGCCAAGTTGGACCCCTTGTTCCATGCCTTCTGCCATTTTGCCACTAACCTCCCTTATCACACACATCACTGCTCCCTCCATCAAGCTATATCTCTCTCTTCTCTCTCACCAACCACTGTCAACTAGCATGAACAGTAAAATAAGGTGACAAGACTTTCTATAGATACATTAGTGAAAGGAGAAAGGAGATTACAGGTGGAGCTTACATTTTTGTGACTTTTTTATAATTGGGCTAAGCAAAATTACTGTTTGACACTGTTTTATTTTATTCTTGTTTTTTTTTTTTGTTGAAAAGGTTTGTTGTCTCAGAGGTGTTTCAGTCTCCTTCTCACATTGAAGGAGCTAATTGCTTTCCTCCCACAGCTCTTCCAAAAGATTAGGTGTGTATGTGGGGGGTGGAGCTGGCAAACTGTCAGTAATTTCCAACAGAAAGAAGGGTTAAAAGGTCAGGTTAGTTGATATCTTGGAGGTAGAAGACTTGGTTTGCTGGCCAAGGCACCTAGCTTCACCTGAGCTCTTTCCTTCTAAGACTGCTTGAAAGGCAGAGTAGAGAACCTTACCAGAGCAAGGGAAAAGGATTAAGACTTCTTTTGGCTATGCAGATTTACTGTGTGGCGTTGTTTTTATTTTTTACTCACAGCGATTGCTACTGTTTGTTGCTAACATTTCATTGCCTTATTTTTCTCTGATTCAAATTGTTGTTGCTGGTATACCTTCTTCTGCATTATTACAATGTGTGCCTACAGGTGTGTGCTAACAGATTACTGCTGTAATCTTCTGATTCAAATTGTCTTTTTCAAGGTATATCTTCTGTTAGTGCTTTATTTTTCTCTATAGCAAAGTGTTTCTTACAGGGTATATCTTCTCTGAAATTATTACAGGTGGAGCTTACATTTTTGTGACTTTTTTTATCATTGGGCTAAGCAAAATTACTGTTTGACACTGTTTTATTTTATTCTTGTTTTTTTTTTTTGTTGAAAAGGTTTGTTGTCTCAGAGGTGTTTCAGTCTCCTTCTCACACTGAAGGAGCTAATTGCTTTCCTCCCACAGCTCTTCCAAAAGATTAGGTGTGTATGTGGGGGGTGGAGCTGGCAAACTGTCAGTAATTTCCAACAGAAAGAAGGATTAAAAGGTCAGGTTAGTTGATATCTTGGAGGTAGAAGACTTGGTTTGCTGGCCAAGGCACCTAGCTTCACCTGAGCTCTTTTTTTCTAAGACTGCTTAAAAGGCAGAGTAGAGAACCTTACCAGAGCAAGGGAAAAGGATTAAGACTTCTTTTGGCTAAGCAGATTTACTGTGTGGCATTGTTTTTATTTTTTACTCACAGGGATTGCTACTGTTTGTTGCTAACATTTCATTGCTTTATTTTTCTCTGTAGCAAAGTGTTTCTTACAGCATATATCTTCTCTGAAATTATTACAGGTGGTGTTTTACAGTTTTATCTAACATTAGAATAAGCTTTCAGGGTTACTGCATTTGTTGTTGACTGATTGTTTCTGCTCTTACCTCCTGGTTCTTTTGTCCGTGGTTCTTCTTTTTTGGCAGGGGAAGGACTAAGCCACCCACCCCATCCCCAACCACCCCACACTACACTCCTTTTATAGGGTACCACAGCTGTGACATTTCCTGTGGCAGAGCAGGAAGGGGCGGATCAGTGGGGCATCCACAAGGTGAGCTCATTTACAGGGACACTAGTAATTTAACTTGTTATAACAAGTTAAACAAAAACAAAATACACTCAAACCATTACTTGCATTTTCTTCCTTCTAATTACTCTGACTAGGTTATAAACCCAGCAACTTATCTGGAATGGATATCATTAACTGCAGATACTGTGGAACAGTTTTCAGAAGGACAGTCTTACAGGATTTAGGACACTGTCCTACATGCTGGGCCATTGGAGATCTTAGGGCTCAGCTCCAGGCAGCATGGGCAGAGATTGCATGCCTCAAATTTCATATTCAAGAGGAAATACATTATAAGAACCACCCGCCATTTCCCCAGCATCCAACAGAAAAACCTCGACCGCAGAGGGTAATTGGTCCAGGAGGTTGGCAGGTGGTTAGGAGGGGCAAATCGGTGCCCCATCACTCTCTGCTCTCCAACATATTACCTCCAAAAACCATATAAACACTACAAACAGGTATCTGCTTCTATCTCTGAAATCAAACAAAGAGGCAGAAGACACTGCAGAGCAGGACACTGCAGTGCACAGGAGCTAGCACAACAAAACTTACCCGAATCAGGAACCAAAACAAAAAATTCAAAAAGGAAATCCCAAAAACTTCTGATCATAGGAGACTCCATGATTCAGGGAGTTGATACCCATCTCCAGCCAAGGGTAATGGTCAGATGTCTCCCAGGTACATCAGCATGGAGAGACACTGACCGCACTGCTAAAATTGTTCACAAAGCAGGAGAAAACGTTGATGTCCTAGTACACATAGGGACTAATGATCTCACCAGCTGGTCAGTTGTGGAGACCAAGGAACACCTGACCAGGCTGGGTGACAAACTATCATCCATTTCATCTGGCATCCCCTTCTCTGAGATCCTGCCAGTCTGGGACAGGGGGGACGATGGACAGAAGGTCAGAGAAGGGGAGATAGGGGAGCTAAACACATGGCTCAAGGGCTGGCGCCATGAAAAAGGACACAGATTTGTAGGGAACTGGCAACAGTTCTGGGAGCGAAAGTTCTTTAAATTTGATGGACTGCATCTGACTAAGGAGGGAGTCAGTGCATTGGGGCAGAAGTTTGACGTCTTTGCAGAATATTTAAACTAGCAAATGGGAAGAGGGGTGCAGCACCCCATACGTCAAATGGGAAAAACACCCTTCCCCCCTCAGCTAGTGGTCAAACAGGGATTCAGCATGTTTGCAGTTCATTTGCATCACCAGGTAAGAAAAAAGGTTTGTCTCCCCATACAATGCACAGGGGTAATGCCAAACCTCACCCAACAACTAACACACCAAAATCTGGCCAATGGAAAATCATATACACAAATGCTCACAGCCTGGGAAATAAGCTCCCAGACCTTCAGGCAATAATGTCAGAGGCTAAACTGGACATAGTAGCAATTAGTGAGATGTGGCTTACCAGTAACCACACTTGGGAGACTTCAGTACCTGGCTATGTATTGTTCAGAAGAGACCGAGGTGCAAAAAAGGGGGGAGGAGTGGCCCTGTATGTCAATGAAAATATCAAAGCTACAGAAATTCAGAATACACATAAGAAGCCAGAAGAACTGTGGGTCACCCTGGAAACAGGAAATGGGACAGCCATAAGAACCGGGTTGTCTACAGGCCCAGACCAGGGAGGACATAGACACATTACTGTTAGAAGATATACAAAACATGACAGCTAAAGGGAGGTTCTGATAATGGGAGACTTCAACATGCCAGATACAGATTGGTCAATACCAGCAGGAACATCTGCCAGAACTAGACACATAGTGGATTCCCTGCAGGGGGAGGGCCTCAAACAACTGGTACAACAACCCACAAGAGACAGGGCTATCCGAGATCTAGTGCTGACCAACAGGGAAGGGATCACAGATCTCCAGGTAGAAGGTCACCTGGGGGCCAGTGACCATCACATGGTATGGTTCAATTTGGCTACTACATCTAAATCATCCCATTCCAAGGCAAAAATATGGGACTTCAGAGGAGCTGACTTTGATAAGATGGCCAACAGAGTTAAGCTAGCCCTGGTAAAAAGAAACACAGGTGAGGGGGACAGGCCAAGGGCAAGCATTAAGGATGCCATACTTGAAGCAACATCCCATTGTGTTAGACAAAAAGGAAACGCAAAAAGAAGAAGGAAACCACTTTGGTTCTCAAATACAGTAGCAGAAAAGGTCAGAGCCAAAAGGCTGGCCTTCAGGAAATATAAGAGAACACAGCGGATGAAGATAGGGAGGCATACAAACTGCCCTAAGGGAAGCAGGGAAGGCAGTAAGGCAGGCAAAGTCCCAAACTGAGGAAAACTAGCACGAACAGTAAAAGGGTGACAAGACTTTCTATAGATACATTAGTGAAAGGAGAAAGTCCAGAGGGTATTGCCAGCTTAATGGAGAAAAGGGAGCATGTGAGGAGGAGGACTTGTAAAAGCATCTATCCTAAATAGATACTTTTGCTCAGTATTTACTGAAGAGAAGGTAGGGCAGGCTCACAACTCAGCACCATGGACACAGGGGGAGGGAGGTGAGCACTACTCCTTCACAAAAGAAAGGGTCCTACAAAAGCTTGCTAAGCTCAGGTGGATAAGGCAATGGACCTGATGGCATACATCCCAGGGTACTTAAGGAGTTAAGGGTGGAACTAGCAGAGCCATTAGCAGAACTGTTTAGTGAGTCTCTGAGCACAGGAGAGGTCCCAGAAGACTGGAGAAGGGCTCATGTGATCCCACTCCACAAGAGTGGTAGCAGGGAGGAGGCAGGGAACTACAGACCAGTCAGTCTTACCTCAGTAGTGGGCAAAATTATGGAGACACTCTTTAAGGAAAGGATAGTGCAACACCTGGAATCCATAGGGGCATAGGATCCAAGACAGCATGGGTTTACAAAAGGAAGGTCCTGTCAAACTAATCTCATAGATTTCTTTGACTGGGTAACCAGAGTGGTGACCAAGGGGGAGCAGTTGATGTCACCTACCTTGACTTCAGCAAAGCTTTTGCCACTGTTCCACATAGAAGATTGATAAATAAGCTGGGTAGGCTCGGGTGGGTCAGAAGTTGGTCAACTGGGTGACAAACTGTTGACTGGCAGAAAACAGAGAGTGGTGGTAAATGGTATACAGTCAGAAGAGATGCAAGTCACAAGTGGGGTACCTCAGGGATCAGTCCTGGGGCCAGTCCTCTTCAACATCTTCATTAGTGACCTTGCAGATGGACTAGAGGGTAAGGCTTGTCTGTTTGCAGATGACACCAAGATCTGCAACAGAGTAAATGATCCAGATGGTGGGCAGAATGAGAAGAGATCTGGATAAACTAGCAAAATGATCAGAAGAGTAGCAACTGGGATTTAATGCAAAGAAGTGCAAGATCATGCACATAGGGAAGAGAAACCCTGAAGCCACCTATAGGCTGGGAGGGGAGTTGCTAGCAGTCACAAAGGAAGAAAGAGACTTGGGCATCAGCATCACTGATGACCTGAAATCATCCAAGCAGACCTCTAAAGCAGTAGGTAAGGCTAGGGGGATGTTAGGGTGTATTAGTAGGGGTATCACAAGTCATAAGAGGGAGGTAACAATCCCTCTTTACAAGACACTGGTTAGGCCCCATCTGAGTACTGCATGCAGTATTGGAGGCCACACCTTCACAAGGACATTAACCAAATTGAGGCAGTCCAGAGAAGGGCAACTAAAATGGTGCAGGGACTGCATCAGAAGACATATGAGGACAGATTAACAGAGCTCAATATGTATACCCTTGAGCAAAGGAGGGAGAGAGGTGATATGATCGAGGCATTCAAACACCTTAAGGGCATTAACAAGGTGAAAGAGTCTAACATGTTTAAATATAAGAAAAATAGCAGGACAAGAGGACATAGTATGAGATTAGAGAGGGTATTAAGGGGAATGTGAGGAAATTCTTTTCACAGAAAGGGTGGTAGATGCATGGAATGGCTTACCACAAGAAGTGTGGCTATGAATACAGTGCAGGGCTTCAAACAGGCATGGGATAGGCATAAGGGAGCAATACAAATGAGTATGAATAGATAGGCCACTGACAGAGCAAAGGCCGATGGCACATTTATAAGGTAGAAAAAGAAATGGGCAGACTGGATGGGCCTTGCGTTCCTTATCTGCCGTCAACTTCTATGTTTCTATGTCTTGCTCATTGTGCTGCCTTCATCACCAAGTACTGGCTCAGCACCCTTCCCCCTACCTTTCATCATTGATAGTCTCTGCTCTGAACTTGGGATATTCACTGCACATCTGCGACCACCGCTCCTTTACTTTGCCCCTATCACACTCACTGTCTGGGAAACTATCCTTTGCCTACAGGCTCCCTGCACTCTGGAATATCCTCCTTTCTAGGTATGCAGCCTGCCGATCAATGCAGTCCTTAAACAGCACTTCAAACTATTACTCCTCCCCCCATGTATGCTCTCATACTATTCTCATCTAAATCATCATTGCCTACACTTGATTGCTGTCACTGCCACAATGAGAAATGTCCTCATATCAGTGTAAATATGGGCCCCAATATTGAAAACTGCACTTAGCAAAGGTGCAAGTGGTTGTGCCACACAAATGAGTTGCGCTGGAGCAACAAAGAGATATATTCAGAAGAGATGTGCAATGGCGCATCTCCTCTGAATATATCAAAATATGCAAGCAGCACAAATACATTGTGCCAACACATCCCCCAAACAGGTCTGAATACCTGGAATGGCAATGTTCCAGTGCATCTGAAAATGTGCCAGGTGCAATTTCCAGATATTCAGACCTGAACGTGCAAATAGTGTTTTTCTGCATGCAAGGCACAAATAGGGCCATTTGCATGCCATTACGGCCCCATTTGCATGAGTTGTGCAGGACTAGCCAGCGGAATGTGCCTGGCACTCTGCACAGAATGTCTGACAACCCTGGTAGTCTAGTAGTTCCCCCCTCCTCACACATAACCCTGATCCCCACAAAACAAATACTTCATTATCCCTAGTAATCCAGTGGTTCCCTCTCCCTACTCCATACCCCAATTCCCCTAAAAATTAATATTTTACTATCCCTGGTAATCCAGTGGTTCCACCTCCCTGCTCCATACCCCAATCCCCATAAAATTAATGTTTTATTATCCATGGTAGTCCAGTGGTTCCCCCCTCCCCATTCCAAACTCCGATCATGCGGTAATCAGTAAAATATATGCCCTAGTAGTCTAGTGGTACCCTCACACACACAGGACCCCATCCCACTCCACCCCACCCCAGGTCTTTGGCAGGCAGCAAAACCCACCTGTACACCTCCACGGCTGCCCACCGAATGACTGTAACAGTAACAGCTGCAACCCCATTGGCTGACAATGTCGATCAATGGTCCAGCAGTGAGCACTGTAACAGTCATTCACAACTTTGTGAATGAATGCATTCAATGTTCCTCAAATTTTTTTTGCTATAGTTCGTAAGGTGTCACAGATGATATTAACATATCCAGGTGTGCCTGAATTGTCTTTTTGATTAGTCTTGTGGCTCCAATGCCAGTGGGAGTATGCATGTGTCTTTCTTTAACATTTGTTTGGTTTAATTTGCATACTTTGCTATTTGAGGATCTTGTGTCTCTTCATTTGCAAGATACCATAGTTGTTAGAGATGGACAGTCCAAATAGTGGAGCAAACGTTGTTTTGTTTGTTTTTTGCATTGCAGTATCTAGTTTTGTGTCATCCACTTGCTTGACAGTATCAGGTAGTTCCATGTGATCATTGCATCTTTATTCTCTATCTTCCAGGTTCATAGTTTCAATTTTCCTCTTCATAGGTATTATCAAGCATAAGAGACTTTCATCCTTGTAGCTTGTCATACCCTCAGTGTTTAGAACTTAGTTGTTCTATCCCTATAAAATATGTCTAATCTTGATTTGAAGGTACCCATATTAGGGCTGTCCACCACTGTAGATGGGATTTCATTCCATGAGGAAACTACCCTTTGGCTAAACCAATTCTTCCTTATAAGCAGATTCCATTTTGACAAGTAGAGTTGCCAACTAGTCTTTAGAGTAAAGCCTAACTCTTCTCGCAGCTTGGTATCTCCCATTGCTTTGTATAGCATCCACATGTCACCTCTAAACCTCCTGTAATGAAGTGAATAAAGGTTCAGGGCTGCCAGTCTTTCTGCATAAGGTTTGGTTTTCAACCCAACTATTGATCTGGTAGCTCTTCTCTGTACCACTTCAATTCTAAGAATATCTTCCCTTTTATACGGGGGGCCAAACTTAGGCACAATATTCCAAATGGGGCCTAACCAATGCTCCGTACAATGGAATCCATACCTTCTCCTCCCTACTAGATATATGCCTTAAAATGCTGTTAAGGGTTTGGTTAGCTTTTTTTAATCTGATCACTGCAGTGGGGGCTGAATTTGAGGTCAGCAGTGATCTTGATTTCCAGATCTTTTTCTTCATGAGTGCCAATTAATGCATCATTCCCAATTTTGTATGAAAAGTTGCCGTTATGTTTGCCCAAGTGCATAACCTTGCACTTTGCAGTATTCAACACCAGTTTGTTTACCTCAGTCCACTCAAGGATTTTATCAATAGTGCCTTGTAGGGATGAAGCATCATCAGGATTATATACCACTGTCCCCACTCTGCAGTCGTCTGCAAATTTGGAAAGCCAGATATTTGGGTCATTTAATTTTAGGGTGGAAATATAAATATGAAAGAGGCATGGACCCAGGACTGAACCCTGAGGGACCCCACTAGTAATCGGTGCCCAGTCAGACAACATCCCCTTTACAGTGACCGTTTGCTTCCTACCCTGTAACTTTTCAAAAATCCAATTTAAAATGTTTGACTTCAGCTTAAGCCCTGCTAATGTGTTCAATAGCTCTAAGTGTGGTAGTTTATCAAAAGCCTTCGCAAAATCCATAAAGGCAACATCATCTGAATTGCCCATATCTAATTCCGTTAACATTTTCATAGAAGGTAAGAAGGCTGGTCTGACAAGACCTTGATTTAGTGAATCCATGTTGTAAAGGGGTGGTCAGGCTATGTTCCTCTAGAAAAAACAGAATTTGCTCTTTTATAATACCTTCCAAGATTTTTCCCATAAGTGAGGTTAGGCTCACCAGCCTAAAGTTTGCTCTTATGGTCTTGGGCCCTTTTTTAAGAGTGAGACCACAATAGCAACCTTCCTGTCCTATGGGACTTCTCCTCTATCAAGTGAGGACTGGAAAATATGGGTATGTGGTAGTGCCAATAGGTCAGCTAGCTCGTGTATCACTCTGGGGTGAACATCGTCCGGCCCTGGTGATTTGCTAATATCCAATTTGTGTAGTCTGTCTAACACATCATTGGGGTTGACTATTATTTTCCCAGGGGATGACAGATCCTTAATTGTATGTGGGAGTTGAGGCACTATTATTAAAGTCTGAACAGAAATAATTGTTTTGGATGTCCGCCGTCTCCTTATTAGAAGCTAGTAGACTAATATTGTTCTTAAATGGGCCTATAATATTTGAACTCTTTTTTAACTGTTAGTATAAGAATAGAATAATTTTTTATTGTCTTTTACCTTTGTTGCTAACAAAACCTCTTGCTGTGCTTTTGCTTTCTGATTTTAGTTTTAACCTTCTTTACGAGAGCTCTGTAAACCTGATAATTAGAATGAGTATTGTCCCTTTTGTATTTCTTAAATATTCTGTTCTTTTTATTACCTCGTTCTTACCTCGCTTCTGTTTAATTTGTTTTTATGTGTTTTTAATACGTTTTTATACGTTTAGTTTATTTACGTTTGAGTTTTAGTTGTGTTGCGTTGCCGTGCCGATGCTCTGCTGCGCTTGTCCCAGGGTTTCGTGGTCGTGGTTGAAGGACGCTGTAGTGGGGAGTTGTACCACTTTTTTGGTTGTTTTATTGCCTGCTGTTTGACTGCTGTTTTGATTTTCCCTACAGCAGCTCTACATAAATATTTTTCACCCTTGCTTTGGGGAAACGAGCGAGCAAATTCTTGCTGGGAACCAGACTTTGCTGCCATTTCACCGTTTTTGCAGCTGCTCCCTTGGCTTTTCTGTGTGTGTGAGTTTTTGGTTCAGTTGAATATTTGCCGGCTCCAGTCCCAGGGATTGTTGGTCATCATTTGATACAGGATGCATTTTTTGATGCTGGATATATTTCGAAGGTCTCTACAGTGACGCACTTGGTGAAGATCTGGATTAGTTGGTGTCATTTGTTGTGACTGCTATATGATTTCGGGCCCGAAAGAACAGTTTGTTGCCTTAGATGTATCGTGAGTACTAGGACCCGATTCATCGATCAACATCCTTTGTATCTCTGGGACTCTAAATTTTGTGCTTAAGGTCTCTTGGGGTAATATTGCCACATTGTTGGTTTTGGATTTGGGAGGTTTCACCCCCCCCTCCTTTTTTCTTTGCATGGGCACTTTGTGTTGTGCTGTCTGGGGACCAAGCAGGAGCTTCTCCTGTTTCCTTCAAGGAGTTGGGGGTTATTGGGGGTGCTTCGAAGTTACTCTAGGGCTGGCCTTATTAGTCTGGTCTGGAGGTATCTGAAGCTGTGGGTCTTAGTGGTATAACTGGGCCTGATTAGGCAGTTTGGGGGCGTGTGGGGGGGGGAAGCCTCCTGTGTCTTACAGTTTAGCCGGAAGACATCCCCAACTTTATAAGAGACATTTTTCTTCCATCTATGAACTTGCACTGAGCCTGCATACTGTTGTCTTTTGAATGTACATTTATAATATTTTGGACTCTGACCTGGATTATCGCAATACTATTGGATTTTTATTGGATTAATCTGTTTACATTATACGAAGGACAGTGCGTGCAGTGAGAGGGTCTCACTGTCCTTATATATTTGGACTTTTTAAACACTATCATCATTGGCAGTGAGAGTGCCTAAAAAATTGCAATTTCATTTTCTATTGGATCCTGTTTCATCATATGAAGGACAGTGTGTGCAGTGAGAGGGCCTCCCTGTCCTTTAAATATTTGGAATCTCTAATAATTGTTTACAGATTATTTATGGTTGTGTAGTTCTAATTTTGTTTTTCCCCTCCCTGGAGCTGTGAGAAGGTTTATTGGGTTGGGTAGTTCTTATTAGTTTTGTTTTGTTTATTTGTTTTTGGATTATGTTATTGGGCGGGCTTTTAGTCTAATTGTAATTGAGGGTATTTTATTTAAGAGGTAATTAGGATTTTTATTTAGTTGTTTGCAGCTAGTTTGTTTCCCGCTTTTTTTATGTGTTGTTTAGTTACCCCGATCGTGCATTATTCGTCTTCTGATCTCCACGCCCTTCACCCTTTTTGCCCTCTCCCCTCCCATTTTCCATCTACCAGCACTGTCGGGCACTTGGTATTGCTCGTAGGAGGGGTGGGCGTGGTGGGGGTCGTGGACTCGGTAGGGCAAATTAACAGACCTTTCGTATAGGGGTGGTTAAGTCCAGAAGATGCCCTGGGGCGAAATGGAGCCTGGAACGTGGTGATCCATGTCTAGTCTCCATACCCAAGGGCTCCACCTATTTGAATGGGCAAGTAGTTGGGACGGCTCCGGAGCCCTGTCCAACTCGGGCGGTGTTGTGCAATGCCAGATCTGTCAAAAACAAATCAGCCATTATTTCTGATTTTGTTGGGACAGCAGATCTGGCTTGCATCACCAAGACCTGGCTGGATGGAAATGCTGGCCCCATTTTGGAGGCAACCGTTCCAGCTGGGTACTCGGCGATTCACCGACCGAGATTGGATCGCAGGGGGGGGAGTAGCAGTCTGTTTTAAGACCAGGTTGGGGCTCACGGGTGTACCAGTTGAGGAAGTTGAATCCTTCGAGTGTACCGTAGTGGCTGGTGTGGGTTGCAGGATAGCCCTCGTCTACCGTCCACCAGGAGACGAGAGACAATTCCTACAGGAAGTGGCAGACTTTGTCGCCAATATGGTGTTGGAGTCGTCCAGATTGATGGTTCTGGGCAACTTCAATGCCTGGGCCGATGACGAACTTTCTGCCTTTGGTCAGCACTTCCTTCAGTTGATGACATCACTGGGCCTTACACAGATTGTTTTCTCAGCCACTCATATTCACGGTCACTCTTTGGATTTAGTTTTTCTTCTGGGGATTGAGGCCTCTGATTTGGTGGTGGAACCTGTCAGTTGGTCTGATCACTACACCGTGGGCTTCAATTTTTGTGCTCCCCTTTGTAGGTCTGCCCCTGTGGAGATGGTTCGATACCGCCCTTTACGGGATGTGCGCCCTGAAGACCTGATTGCGGTGTTGAACCTCTCAGAGCTTCCAGTTGCCAGCTTGGATCCAGAGGCCATGGTCTTGGCTTATAATCAGGCCATTTCCTTGGCCCAGGACTCAATTGCTCCTGTCCGTGTTCGTCCCCCCCCCTCTCTCTGCCCTCTGGCCCCATGGTTTGATGGGTCTTTGAGGGAGTTGCCACATGTGGGATGACAGTTAGAGCTCCGTTGGAGGAAATCTGCTCTAGATGTCGACCTCCTTAGTTTGGAGGAGCATTATCAGCTCCACCAATCAGAGATCTCCCATAAGAAGGCAGAATTCCTATCCAGGGAGATCTCTGTTGCTCAGAATCGACCGGCTCAGCTCTTCAGAACTGTGGACAGGCTGTGCAACCCAGCCTGTCTCCAGCTCCGTCAAGCTTTTTCACAAAAGGAGTGTGATGAGATCGCTCAATTCTTTGCGAATAAGGTTGCCGACATCAGATCCGAGATCCGTCTGACACACTCTAAGGGGGAAGCTATTGGTCGGCATTTGGCCATGGAATCCTCTGCTTCCTGGTGTTCCTTTGACCTGCCGATGTTCGGTGATATTATGCGGATCATCCAGTGGATGCGCCCTATGTGCTGTAGTTTAGATCCGGGCCCTACCTCCCTGATTTTGGGTTGTGTTGAGATCGTCGGCCCATTTCTGGCTCAAATAATCTGGTGCTCCCTAGAATTGGGTGAGTTTCCTAGTTCCCTAAAGGAAGCTGTGGTGACTCCCCTTTTGAAGAAGGCTTCTTCGGACCCAGATATTGTTTTCCAACTACAGACCTATCTCTAACCTTCCCTTTATTGGGAAGGTTATTGAGAAGGTAGTAGCAAACCAGCTGGAGGACCATTTGACCATCCATAGTATCTACGAACCTCTCCAGTCTGGTTTTCGTAAGAGGCATAGGACCGAGACTGCTCTGGTTCGGGTGCTCAATGATCGCTTGATGGCGAGAGATCAGAGGAACTGCTCTATCTTGGTTCTCCTTGATCTCTCTTCAGCCTTTGACACTGTAGACCATGGGGTTTTGCTCGAGCATCTGGAGTCCATCTGTGGACTGTCTAGTACAGTGCTCAGATGATTTTCATCTTTTCTATCTGGGAGAATGCAGAGTTGTGTCTGGGATTTTTTCTTCTGACCCATTTCCTCTCAGTGCGATGTCCCCCAGGGCTCGGTGCTTTCCCCGATGTTGTTTGCAATGTACATGCTGCCCCTCGGAGACATTGTAAGAAGATATGGGCTGAGGTTTCACTGCTATGCTGATGATACCCAGCTCTACCTGTCTTTTGCCCCCGATCAGGTTAGTGCTCTCTCGGTATTTAATAGCTGCCTCACTGAAATCCGTGACTGGATGAATGCGAGCTGGTTAAAGTTGAACGCCGGTAAGACTGAGGTCATGGTTGTTGACCCGGGTCGTGGGACAGGGGGGTTGGGGTCTGGTCAGCCCTCTGGCTTATTGCTGGGGGGGGAATCAGATCCTTACCTCTGAATGGGTGCGTAACCTGGGAGTGGTACTTGACGACGGGCTGATTCTTCATCATCAGGTGTCAGCAGTCGTTAAGTCTGCATTTTGCCATCTTAGGAACATTGCCAGGGTGAAACACCTTGTTCCGTCCAGTGATTTACCCGTGTTGGTCCATGCTTTCGTGACCTCATGTCTTGACTATTGCAACTCCCTGTACTTGGGGCTTCCTGGGGTTGATATCCGCCACTTGCAGCTAGTGCAGAAGGCTGCTGCAAGGTTATTGACAGGGGTAACTAGAAGGACACATATTACCCCTGTGCTGCGCGATCTGCACTGGCTGCCTATACAGTGGCGGATCACCTTTAAATTAGGTCTTTTGACCTTCAAAGCCCTGCACGGACTCGGCCCCGAGCCCTTGAAAGAGCTTCTGATTCCTTACCGCCCCGTACGACAGCTCCGTTCAGCCGACGAAGGGTTGCTAGAGGTTCCGAGGGTTATATTGAAGTCTTCTGGGGCCAGGGCTTTCGTGTTTGTGGCCTCAACCCTCTGGAACTCTCTGCCTCGCCGGCTTAGGGAATGCACGACTGTGGAATCCTTTAAGTGGGATTTTAAGACTTTTTTGTGGAGCAAGGCTTTTATAAATTGATGATGTTGTGAATGCTGATTTTATATGTATATTTTGATTCTAATATTCATTTGTACAGTGCCTTGGTGCTTGAAAGGCGCTTAATAAATAAAGTTTATTATTATTATTATTAATCAGACTTTTAATAGATGACTTCAGGCAACCCAGTGTTTTTTTTCATTTTGTTATTATATTTGCAGAAATTTGGTATTTATTTTTTGATCTGGTCTTTTAATTTTGTAAGCAGCAATTTCCACATCTCTTGTACTGAGTGATCTTTGAAGTCTTTACCTGTATGTTAGCATGGCTGCAAAGTTTGAAGTTGATGACTCTTGCTACCTTATTGTGTCTTTCTATATAAAGACATTCTGACATACTGAAACACCTCACATCATGACACTAGATGGGAAACAGTTTCTAACTCTTCACCACAGAACCTGCCCTTGCCTATTTTCCTATTCAGTTTGGCAGCCATCTTGTGTGCATTGTGCTGCCGATATCAAATATAATTTTAGGTCTAAAATTGTTCTCTTATTAGATCATGCCTCAGTTCTTGGTCAACATGTGGTTGTTGCAGCAGACCCCTGCATTTTCCTCTGTTGTTGCTGGCTCTCCAGTTTCCTTTTTTGTGCAGTCTCTCTCTCTCTCTCTCTCTCTCTCAACCATCTCAGTTCACTGAAGTGTTAAGCAGTTTTTCCTGTGGCATTCACTTCATCCTGGCAGTGTCACATTTTCTTGAATGGCAAAAGGGACTAATTGCCATTGAAATTATATTACTTTGTTCAGTAGGTCTGCTGCAACATTCTGCAAAGTGCTGCAAAATGCTGCAGAATTGGGTTTCATCCTCGGGGACTCTACTGTATATACCTAATAAACCTTCACAATAAGCTTGAACTAATAATAAATTGCAGTTGCTAGAAAGGGAGGCAGCAGTGCTCCTATTTGTCAGATAACCCACCCAATGTCCTAAATGCCACTCAGCTATTTGATGGCTTCCTTGGTGTGACCACACAGTCCGAACCATGCCATATAACCACACACACTCCCCAATCGTATCCCTGAAAGTGGTGTCACAGTCTCACTCCAAACATACATCCACACTACCTCCATCACCTCTTCCTATCTGTGCCCTCACTGTGACACAGATGCCAGACATTCACTCACCTCCATAATCACCACTGTCAGAACCAATCCATCTCACAGATTTTTCCCTGATGTGTCAGCGCATTCTTATAAATTCTATATCTCCAGGTGGGAGCTTGGGAGGGTGATGAGTGCCACTAGCAGCATCAGGGGACCAAAGAGAGAGACGCATCAGCAGACTGCAGCATCGGGGGACTGAAGACAGCTGCATTAAAAGCCACATTGGCAGGCTTAGTGCCGCAGCCAGTGGTCTAAGCAGGAGGGCTTTCATCCTGCCCACTCAGCCCAGCCCTGACCTGTATTAAATGGTCAAGGTAGGAGGAGCCAGCTTCAAAGAGCAATAAGGAGCCAGGGGCTGGAGAGCACCAGTAGGTGCCACCTTCTAAGGGGAAACATGAACACAGAAGGGACAAAGAAGGAGCTGAAAGCTACATGGATGTCGGTGACTCTGGCTGAATGCAGTGGGTAAGTCTGTCTGGCAGTACTATGTTGCAGAGGGGAGAGCAGGAGTGGGGCTTCTTAAAGTGTATGTTGGCATATGACACTTTCTGTAGGGGCAGTTTAAATTGTGTTTCTGGTATAGGTCATTGTTTTTGTAAGTGTGAGTCAATTAGTAGGTACGGGATCATAGGCAAGCAAGAAATAGGTAGCACTGTGTTCTTGCCTGTTATTGTCTGATAGTTGATTTTGGGGGTAGAACAGGTAGAAACATGGGGGTGTGTAGTGTTCTTTTCATTTACTGTCCTGTAAGTTCCTCATGGAAGCAGGACTAGTGAAAAATGTACAAATAGTACTAATTGTAAAAAAATATTGGTAGTACTGTATTCCTATGGTACTGTCATTTCATGTGAGAAAAATACTGACTGAAAATGGGCAGGATAGTGGACTGTAATGGATGTGGGGCGGCGGTTTGGATGAGCATTTTGTGGAAGTTTGGGGGTGTCCAAGCTGTCTCAAGCTCAGAAGGTTTGAGGAGGAGGTATGTGGTTGGGTAGGGAGTTGGAGAAAATGGAGGGACTACTGGGGTGAGAGGGGCACCCGAGAGGGTAATATGAGAGAACAGCATGGGAGAAGTTTTGGGTCAAGGAGGGGGGAGTAAAACAAACTGAGGACCAGGAACAGTTGGGGGTCACCCCATGAGGACAACATGAGGGAACCACTTGAAAAAATCTGGTTAAGAGAGGTGAGTGTGTAAATCAAATTGGAGGTCTGGCACAGTAGAGGAAGAGGGGAAAAGGATCACCAAGTGGGACAGGAGAGGGGGATGGTAGGAGAGGCACAGAGGATGGAAGTAGGTCAGAGAACATCAAGGGTAATGGAGGTGGGGCACAGGGGAGGGAGAGGGGAACAAGACTGGGAGAGGGGTTGAGAAAGGCAGAGGGGGGTGGTAGATCCAGTGAGGATGTGGGGTTGTGGAGGTTGGTGAAAGAGCAGGGAAGGGGGGGCAGGTCTTGGATAGGGGAACAGGGAGCTGTAGGAGGGGAAGGGCAGAGCTACAAAGGTGGTGGACTTCAGTGATTGCGACCTTGGTAGCATGGTGGAGGTGGGAACAAGGAATAATGAGGGGGAGGATACTAGTGCTGGGGATTCCATATTAAAAGGGATAAGATGGGGCAGTACGGGGGAAAGGCACAGTCAAATATGGGTGGAGGCTATACCTGGGTTAACATTGGGCAGGGCGGGGCAGTGAATTCTGAAGTGTGCAAGGATGGGCAGGAGGAAACTGCATCTTGTGGTGCATGTGGGTATGAATTACCTGGTGGGGGAGAAGGTGGTGGTGGTAAGGGAGAAGTTCGAGAAACTGGGATGGGTGTGTGAGGAGCTGGAGGGATTGGTGGCCTTCTCAGAGGTGCTCCAGGGCCATGCATGAGTACAGTGAGAAAATGGAGGATTAGTGAATTCAGCTCATGGCTGGGGGAATGATGTCAATCCAAGGGTACAGGTTAGTAGAGGGATAGGGAGGAACCTGGGACAAAAGCAATCAATACGCAAGAGACAGGCTACACTTAAGCACAGAGGGGAAGGGAACAGTATAACAGGGTCTAGAGGGGCACATATCAGCAAAGGTGAGTTTAAATTAGGTGGAGGGTGGTGAGTTGACAGCTGGTAAGCAAAGAACTGAGAGAGAAGGGCCTGATGAGCCTACCTCCAAGATAACAGGGGAAGAGTCAGGGTAAGGACATGGGGGAGGGGGAAACCCAGGCAAAGACAAAGAAGGACACAGGGTTAAGGGTGGTCACGTTGAATGCCAGGAGCCTAGACAATAAGGCAGCTGAGTTGCAGGCTCTCTTGGTAATGAGAGGAGTGGACATTGTGGCCATCACACACGCATGGGCTATCTAGTACCAGGACTGGGATATGACAATCCCAGGGTATATAATGTTCGTGAAGGACAGGGCTAAAGGGAAGGGGAGGGGTAGGGGTGTGGCAATCTATGTATGAGAAGGGATAAAGTGTATAAGGGGGCAGGAGGGGGAGGAAGGTGGAGGCCCTATGGATGCAGTTTCAGGACTCAAGAGGCAGGGCACTGAGGAGGGGAGTAGCATACAGACCCCTACCACAAGGGGAGGACCTGGACAGAATGCTAGCTGAGCAAATCAGAAGGGTCTGTAGGAAGAGGAACACAGTGGTGGTGGGGGACTTCAGCCTACCTGGGATGGACTGGAGTACTCCAGCTGCCACAAGTGTGAGGGAGCAGGTCATACTAGAGGTATTTCAGGACAGCTTCCTAGTACAATTGGTATATGAGCCAACCAAATTGGGGAGTACTCTTGACCTGGTACTTTCAAATGGGGATGCTATAAGAGATTTGGGGGTGGAGGACCATCTGGCTAGGAATGACCACCACTCGGTGTGATTCACGCTCAATAGTGCCTATTCACAAATGAATGTGCAAGAAGTGCATATGGGGCACACGGTTCCACATCTGAGGGAGTTCTGCACAGAGGGTGCATTCACTAACACTGGCCCTTTCCAGGCTTCCTTACATGGCCCTGCATCCCCCTGGCACACAGGTCCATGGGAGCAGGCCGGTGCAGAGCACTGAGCGTGGTGGGCAGGGACTCAGTGGATCCCTTACACGCCTCTGGTGCCATGTTGCCAGCCAGCATGCAGAGCACCAACCAAGCCATTGTGAGTGGTCGCCCCACCCGACCGCAGACTCCAGATGTACCCCGATGGCAGGGGCTGCTTTGTTGGGGGTGTTGATGCCCCCTGCTGTGCCCACTGCATCCAGAGGCAGCCTCCCCAAGGAGCACATAGCTGGCTGGGATGGTTTATAGCTGAAGAAGAAGAAGAATCAGCATTTATATAGCACTTTTCATACATCCCAAAGCACTTTACAAGCAATGCTAGACTTGTAGTGAAGTGACTGAATGTGTGGTGGTGGCCATATCGCACATCATCACCCACACACAGCCTGGATAATTGCATGAACTGGTTTATGGGAAGGGGAATGTTGGCCAGGACACCAGGAATGTTCCCTGCTCTTTGTGAAGAGTGCTCTGGGTTCTTTTACTTCCACCTGGACACCCACCAAGACAACACCAGGATGGGCAGAAGGGACCTCGGTTTAACGTCTCATCCGAAGGATGGCACACCCCAGCAGTACAGCACCCCCCAATACTGCACTCGGATGCCAGTGATTTTAAGGTGCAAGTCCAGTCCCAGTGTGGGACGAAGACCCACAACCTTCTGGTCCAGAGGCGGATGTGCTACCAACTGAGCCACGCTGACACCCGAGATGTGGATCTGGCAACCCCCACACACAGCACTCTGCAGGGTCATAAAAACATACGAACATGCCAGCAGAACAGACCTACTGGTCTATCAAAGTCTGTTCAATTGTGCAGCTAGCTCCCTAGCAGACAGCTGCCCCTCTCCAACCCCCTTAACCTCCCATTGTTGTCCTTTTCACCCACCCTTACCCACCCTGTACCGTGTCACAAGCGTTCTTAAACCCAGCCACATTTTTGCATGATATTACCTCTTCTGGTAGTGTGTTCCACCTTGCAACTACTCTCTCTCTGTGAAGTAATGCCTCCTCATCTCCCTTCTGAATCCCCCCTCTATTCTTAGCCCATGCACGCTAGTCTCCCTCCTGCTCCTTAGTTTCAACACCTCCTTTGCCCTCCTTTGTTGACACCCTTCAGGTACTTGAATGTCTCGATCATGTCCCCCCTCTCCCACCCCTCTTTCAGTGTGTACATATTTAGTTTCTTTAGCCTCATCTCATAATTCATTCCCTCCATCCCCTGAATCATTCTCATCATCCTTCATTGCATTCTTTCCAGCAGCTTGACATCACGGCTCAGGTATGGCCTCCAGAACTGCACACAGTACTCCAAGTGAGGCCTAACGAGCACCCTGTAGAGAGGCAAAAATCACCTCTGTGTACCTGGACATGAATCTGCATGCTTTGCACCCTAGCGTCCTGTTTGCTCTTGCTGCTGCCCTCCTGCATTGGGCAGTATTGTTCATGCTTGCTGTTATCAATACCCCAAGTCCCTTTCCTTCCAAGTGCTCCCCAGCTTGATCCCCCAGCCAGTATTCTCTCTTTGGGTTCCTTGCCCCAAAATGCAACACCTAGCATATTTTTTGTATTGAACCCCAGCTGCCACTTCCTTGACCATTCCTCCAACTTTGTCAAGTCCTTCTGTAGTTGCACCCATCTGTCTTCATCATCTATTACTGCACCCGTTTTGGTATCATCAGTAATCAGACTAATCCTGCTCACCACCCCCTTTGCAATGTCAGAGATGAATAACCCAAACAGCATCAGGCTCGGCACCGAGCCCTGCGGCACCCCACTCATTACAGATTTAGGCTCCAAGACTTCCCCCACTACTATCACCCTCTGCAGCCTACCCCTTAGCCAGTTTGAGATCCAACATGCCATCTTTGTCCCCAATTCCACCCCAGATAACTTCTCCCCTAGTCTCCCATGGGGCACTGAATCAAAGACCTTGCTGAAATCTAAGTATAGCACATCCATAGCATGACCCCCATCCAACTCCCTCATCACCCAGTCATAGTACTGTATAAGGACAGTATAGCACATCCATAGCATGACCCCCATCCAACTCCCTCGTCACCCAGTCATAGTACTGTATAAGGACAGTATAGCACATCCATAGCATGACCCCCATCCAACTCCCTTGTCACCCAGTCATAGTACTGTATAAGGACAGTATAGCACATCCATAGCATGGCCCCCATCCAACTCCCTCATCACCCAGTCATAGTACTGTATAAGGACAATATAGCACATCCACAGTATGGCCCCCATCCAACTCCCTCATCACCCAGTCATAGTACTGTATAAGGACAGTATAGCACATCCACAGCATGGCCCCCATCCAACTCCTTCATCACCCAGTCATAGTACTGTATAATGACAGTATAGCACATCCACAGCATGGCCCCCGTCCAACTCCCTCGTCACCCAGTCAGAGTACTGTATTAGATTGATCTGGCAAGATCTCCCTGAAACAAACCCAGGCTGCCTCCCATCCTGCAGGTTGTTGTCCTCCAGAAATGCCACCAGTCTGTCCTTTAGTATCATCTCCATTAGCTTTCCCACTATGGACATCAGACCGACTGGCCTATAGTTCCCTGCTCGTCCCTTGGACCACTTTTATGTAACATCCCATAATCCGGTGGAGTACTGGTTTGCCACCCCAGCCTGCCCTCGCGTGGAGCTCCAAGATCAGCCAAGTGATTGGGGGATCAGTGCTGTGAATGTGGTGGAGTGGGGGCAGTGGGCACAGGCGGCTGCATGGTGGCTACGTGCCCAACTTATGTAGCATGTAGCCACCCCAATACAAATAGGGAAACAGGGGGTACAGGGACCAGGGTGACAGATTTTACTGGGGCAGACTTTAACAGTATGGGAAAAATTTTGGGCAAGCATCTGGCAGGCATTCGTTAAGACATGGATGCTAGTGAGAAGTGGGACATTATAAAATGAGGGCTGAAGGAGGCCACTGAATTGTGTACAAAGACACAGAGTAAGAAGGGAAGGGCAAAAAGCCCATTTGGTTGACTAAGGAGGTTATGGAGGAGTAAGGTCCTAGATAAGGGAATTTTGGAAGATGAAAAAATCGGGGGGGGGGGTTGACAGAGAGGAGTACACAAAGAAGTCCAGGGAGGTTACCAGGCTGGTCAGAGCAGACAAGACCTCAAGAGAACTAACACTGGCACAGGGTATTAAGGATGGCGAGAAGGACTTCTTCAGATATGTTAAAAAAAGAAGGAAGAACAAGGACCAGATTGTGAGGATTAGGAAAGATGGAGGGTGGGTAAAGAGAGGAGGGAATAGGCAGAGGCATTAAATGAATACCTCTGTTCTGTGTTCATGAAGGAGAAAGGGGCAGATACCCCAAGGGGGTAGGGTGGGTGGGTAGTGGGGTGACTGACATAAGGATTACAGAGGACAGGGTGAGGGACAGCTTGAAGGTGCTAAGGGTGGACAAGGCACTGGGATCACACGGCATTCATCCTAGGGAACTCAAGGAGCTGGTGGAGATCCTGGCAGGACCACTGACTGACCTGTTTAATACTTCCCTGAACAAAGGATGCATACCACTACACTGGAGGATGGGCCATGTAGTGCTCATTCAAAAGAGTGGCCCCAGGGTTGAACCAGGCAGCTACAGGCCAGTGAAACTCACATTGATTGTGAGGAGACAATTCTAAAGGAGAGGCTGGTGACCTTCTTGGAGGACAGTGGTCTCCAGGACGGTCATCAACATGGGTTTGTTTTGGGCAGATCCTGACAGACAAATCTAATGGAGTATTATGACTGGTGACCAGGGAACTGGACAAGGGCCATGTGGTGGATATGCTTTATTTGGACTTCAGCAAGGCCTTAGATTTTGTACCACATGGGAGGCCGGGGGGAAGCTGGACTACATAGGGGTGGGATCAAAGATGTTCAGATGGATTGTCAACTGACTGAATGGAAGGTGGCAGAGGGTGGTGGTGGTGGGGGAGCTCTCATCACCAAGTGAAGTGTCAAATGGGGTGCCACAGGGATTGGTAGTGGGACCAGTTCTATTCAGGATAATCATAGCCAATATCTCACATGGGGTCTGGAGTAGGATCCGTCTATTCGCTGACGATACAAAAATGGGAACAGTGGTAGATGACATTGTAGGGTGGAAGGGGCTGCAGAAGGACCTGACCAAACTACAGGAGTTGTCAGAGACATGACAGCTGGTGTTCAGCATCAAGAAGGGCAAGGTACTGCACTTCAGAGCAAGGAACCAGTGGAAGAGCGATCAGCTGGGAAGGGTGCAACTGGAAAGTATAGAGGAGGAAAAGGATCTGGGGTGGTTATAACGGGCAACATAAATAACTCTGCTCAGTGCAGGAAGGTGGCAGCAAAGATCAATAGAATGCTAGGGTGTATAGTGAGGGGAATCTCCTCCAGGAGTAGGGAGGTGATCCTTCCCATATACGTGTCCCTGGTCTGGCCTCACATGGAGTACTATGTGCAGTACTGGTGCCCACTTGTGAAGAAGGATAGCTAATTGTTGGATGGGATGCAATGTAGGGTGACAAGGGTGATCCAGGGATTGGAGAAAAAGTCCTATGAGGATAGATTGGGCGAGCTGAACATGTACTCCCTGGATGAGAGGAGGGATTGGGGGATACCTGAAGGGGATAAACAAGGTTCATACAGAAGGGATCCTTCAGCTTAGAAGACAGAAGGATATGAGAGCTCATCAGCTGAGGCTGGAGGAGGAAAGATTCTGGAAAGACATCAGGAGACATTTTTTTCTCAGAAAGGGTGGTGGACAGGTGGAATACTCTACCCGAGGAGGTGGTTTCCTGTAGAACAGTGAGTGGCTTTAAGAGGGATTGGGAAAGGGTAAGGGGGGTGTTAAGATGAAGATGGGGAGGAGGGAGGCAGCTGCAAGTTAAGAGGTTAGCTGCACATTCGAGCAGACTGGATAGACAGTATAGGCCTGCTTCTGCTGGCATTTTTGTATGTTCGTATATCCTGTCCATCTACCCAGTTGCTTTCCCATGGTGTGCCATCACATTACCACCTCTACCATATATACAACCCACATCCACTATCCTTTAGCTGGTGTACCTGCAGAGTCGCAGCCTAGTCACATATATTACCAACCTCTCCAATTACTGAAACAGTATGCTCACACAGTCCTACCCCTGCCATATATTCCTATGCTGTCAAGGTTAATTACTTGGTGTGCCAGCACAGTACCACCACCAGCCAATCACAAGGGTTGTGTTTAACATTGTTATAGTCACCCAAGACACAGTGCAAATTGACCAAGGCTAGTGCCGATTACTCTGTACTGGATTGCCCTGAATAGTGCTGGTTTTCCACTGCTGTTATTGAAGTCCAAAAAGTTCCAATTGTAGGTGGCTGTAGTCCAAATGCTAATCTCCCTTAGTCTTGCAGATGGCCTATTGTGATTAACGGCTCATTAAGAGCTACAATTATCTGCCAGTTCAATAGCAGGATCCCACAAAAGATTCAGTGTGAATCATTATCACTCAACTGTTAGGGCATTCAGCCATGTTGCTGACTGTGCACTAGCTCCAGCAACATTGCAGGCTGTGCAATAGCTTCAGCCACATTGCAGGCTGTGCAATAGCTTCAGCCACACTGCAGGCTGAACACTAGCTTCAGCCACGTTGCAGGCTATGCACTAGCATCAGTCATGCTGCAGGCTGTGCACTAGTGTCAGCCATGTTGTGGGCTCTGCAATGGCTTCAGTCATGTTGCAGGCTGTGCACTGGCTTTAGTCATGTTGCAGGCTGTGCACTAGCTTTAGCCATGTTGTAGGCTGTGCACCAGCT
Organism: Neoceratodus forsteri; assembly: GCA_016271365.2. Taxonomy (NCBI): domain Eukaryota; kingdom Metazoa; phylum Chordata; order Ceratodontiformes; family Ceratodontidae; genus Neoceratodus; species Neoceratodus forsteri. The sequence continues at coordinate 359,474,224 of CM057457.1, read as the reverse complement.
TCAGTCATGTTGGAGGCTGAGCACTAGTGTCAGCCATGTTGCAGGCTGTGCACTAGCTTCAGCCATGTTGCAGGCTGTGTACTAGCTTCAGCCATGTTGTAGGTTGAGCATTAGCTTCAGCCATGTTACAGGCTGTGCACTAGCTTCAGCCATGTTGCAGGCTGTGCACTAGCTTCAGCCATGTTGCAGGCTGTGCACAAGCTTCAGCCATGTTGCAGGCTGAGCATTAGTTTCTGCCATGTTGCAGGCTGTGCACTAGTATCAGCCATGTTGCAGGCTGAGCACTACCTTCAGCTATTTTGCAGGATGAGCACTACCTTCAGCCATGTTGCAGGCTGTGCACTAGTTTCAGCCATGTTGCAGGCTAAGCAGTAGCTTCAGTCATGTTGCAGACTGAGTTTAACTTCAGATATCTTGCATGCTGAGCACTAGCTTCAGCCATGTTGCAGGCTGTGCACTAGTATCAGCCATGTTGCAGGCTGATCACTACCTTCAGCTATGCTGCAGGCTGTGCTCTAGTTTCAGCCATGTTGCAGGCTGTGTACTAACATCAGCCATGTTGCAGGCTGAACACTACCTTCAGCCATGTTGCAATATGAGCACTACATTCAGCCATGTTGCAGGCTGTGCACAAGCTTTAACCATGCTGCGGTCTGAGCAGTAGTTTCAGCCATGTTACAGGCTGAGTACTAGCTTCAGATATGTTGCAGGCTGAGAACTAGCTTCAGCCATGTTGCAGGCTGTGCACTAGCTTCAGCATGTTGCAGGCTGTGCACTAGCTTCAGCATGTTGCAGGCTGTGCACTAGCTTCAGCCATGTTGCAGGCTGAGCAGTAGCTTCAGCCATATTGCAGGCTGAGTACTAGCTTCAGATATGTTGCAGGTTAAGCACTAGCTTCAGCCATGTTGCGAGCTGAGCAGTAGCTTCAATCATGGTGTAGGCTGTGCACTAGCTTCAGACATGTTGCAGGATGTGCACTAGCTTTAGCCATGCTGCAAGCTGTGCACTAGCTTACTTACTTGGTATGAAAGAACAGAAGAAGGCCAGAGCCCATCAAGACTGTTCTCCACACTATGTGGGACATTATTTATCTATTATCCCTCAACCAATCATCTAATTTGTTTTTAAAGACAGTGGCACTATTTGCCTCTACCAATTCATGTGGCAAGGTGTTCCATACAATGGATGCTCTTATTGGAAAAAAGTTTCCCCTTTTGCTGGTTCTATAAGTTTTTGCTTCAAGCTGTTTATTATGCAGTCTCGGACCATGTCTCCTTTTGGAGAGTGTTAGACCACATTTTTCCATTAGATCTGGTGAATTTATTAAATTAAAAACCATAAGCATATTACCTCTTAATCTTCTAGTTTGAAGAGAAAACAGACCAGTAGCTTTTAATCTGTTCTGATAATCCAACTTTGTTAATCTTGGAATCATTCTAGTTACTCTCCTTTGAACCTGTTCAAGAATTGCTATGTCTTTTACTTGGTTTGGATTCCAGAAAGGGGAGCCATAGTCTAGATACGGTCTAATGTATGCCCTATACAATGGAATAAGGCATTGTTCAGTGCAATTAACAAAAGTGCGTTTTATGCCTCAAAAGTCTGTTGGTCATGCAAGCAGTTCTAACACAGTGATCATTTGATGTAAGTTTATTATTAACATATATCCCTAAATCATTTTCACAATTTGATGAGTGAAGCGGTAGTCCGTTTATATAATATATTGTTTTTGGATAATTTACACTGAAATGCACTACTAAACATGTGTCTTGATTAAACTGCATATGATTTTCATTTGCCCAAAGTGTTAATTTTTCCAAATCCTTCTTTAATGCAGAAATATTTTCTTGATTATTAACCTTGCCCCCCAATTTAGTATCGCCTGCAAATTTAACCATGAAGTTATTTGGCCTGTTTGTAAATCACTGATAAAGAGATTAAACAATGTTGGTCCCAAGACCGACCCCTGTGGTACACCACTTGTCACACTAACCAAATCAGACAAGATATCATTAATTCTGACTCTCTGAGAATGATTTGTCAACCAGTTTAAAGTCCAGTTGACAATATCAGGTGGCAAACCTAGATTGTGCATTTTAGTAATGAGTTTTTCATGTGAGACTTTATTGAAAGCTCTACTAAAGTCCAAAAGAATTACATCAGTAGGGATACCCACATCTAGTAGAGTACTTATATTATTGTAAAAAGATATCAGATTGGTGGTTCAGGAATACTTGGGAGTAAACTCATGCTGATTTGAATAATAAATTCCTAATTTTTTACAATCTTGATCTATTAGAGACTTCATTACTCGTTCCATTAATTTACCAGCCACTGAGGTCAGGCTAATTGGACGATAATTTTGCACAGCTTCAGCCATGTTGCAGGCTGTGCACTAGCTTCAGCCATGTTGCAGACTGTGGACTAGTTTCAGCCTGTGCACTAGCTTCAGCCATGTTGCAGGCTGTGCACTAGCTTCAGCCATGTTGCAGACTGTGGACTAGTTTCAGCCTGTGCACTAGCTTCAGCCATGTTGCAGGCTGTGCACTAGCTTCAGCTATGCTGCAGGCTGTGCTGTAGTTTCAGCCATGTTGCAGGCTGTGCATTAGCTTCAGCCATGTTGCAGGCTGTGCACTAGCTTCAGCCATAGTTCAGGCTGTGGACTAGCTTCAGCCATGTTGCAGGCTGAGCACTAGCTTCAGCCATGTTGCAGGCTGTGCACTAGCTTCAGCCATGTTGCAGGCTGTGCACTAGCTTCAGCCATGTTACAGGCTGTGCACTAGCTTCTGTCTTGTAGGCTGTGCACTTGCTTTAGCCATGTTGCAGGCTGTGCACTAGTGTCAGCCACACTGCAGACTGCCCACTAACATCAGCCGCATTGCAGGCTAAGCACTAGCTTCAACTGTGTTGTAGGCTGAGCACTAGCTTCAGCCGTGTTGCAGGCTGTGAGCTAACTTCAGCCGTGTTGCAGGCTGTGCACTTGCTTCAGCCATGTTACAGGGTGTGCAGTAGCTTCTGCCATGTTGCAGGCTGAACATTAGCTTCAGCCATGTTGCAGGCTGTGCACTAGCTTCAGCCATGTTGCAGGCTGAACACAAGCTTCAGCCATGTTGCAGGCTGTGCTCTAGCTTCAGCCATGTTACAGACTGTGCACTAACTTTAGCCACATTGCAGGCTGCGTACTAGCTTCAGTAGCATTTCAGGCTGGGCACTAGGTTCAGCCACATTGCAGGTTGTGAGCTAGCTTCAGGCACGTTGCAGGCTGTGCACTAGCATCAGTCACATTGCATGCTGTGCACTAGCGTCAGTCATGTTACAGGCTGTGCAGTAGCATCCACTATGTTGCAGTCTATAGGCTGGCATCAGCCATGTTGCAGGCTACGTGGTTGCTTCAGCCATGTTGCTGGCTGTACATTAGCTTCAGCCATGTTGCAGGCTGTGCACTATCTTCAGCCATTTTGGAGGCTGTGCACTAACTTTAGCAGTGTTGTAGGCTGTGCATTAGCTTCAGCCGTGTTGCAGGCTGTGCACTAGCTTCAGTCATATTGCAGACTGAGCAGTAGCTTCAGCCATGTTGCAGGCTGAGCACTTGCTACAGATATGTTGCAGGTTGTGCACTAGCTTCAGATATGTTGCAGGCTGAGCAGTAGCTTCAGTCATCGTGCAGGCAGAGCACTAGCTTTAGCCATGTTGAAGGCTGTGCACTAGCTTCAGCCATTGCTACAAAACAGGAATCCCTTATTTTTGAACATTAAAAATCCCTTACACTGGCCGGTGGTACTGAGGGTTGTAGCGCCAGGCGCCACACCTCGCGCTGTGCTGGTGACCCAGGTTCAGAAACTGACTCGGGCTGTTGGGGTCGGCAGGGGAGGAAAGGGATTGAGTGTCCAGAGGTCTACTCTCATTTCCCAGGGAGGTTTTTGGGGGATGTGCAGCTCAAGGGCAGCCTCTAGCGGTAGTCATGGTTGCGCAGAAAAGTAGCAGTGCACCTGAATGCAGGTTCAGAGCTGCGGCAGACATTGTCACATAGTGCCTGGACATCATTGCATGTCTGAGCTCTGAGGGGCAGAAACCAAGGTAGAAAAACCCTGGCTGCCTGGGAGATGAAGGCAGGGCAAGTAGGCTGAGCCCACATGTCCAATGCTGGCTCGGATCCTGGCTTGACTTTCTGTAGTCTTGCCTTCCATTGGAGGGGCATGGGGGAGGGCTCAGCACCTGATTCCGCAGCTGAGAGAAGAGCACAGCATGCAGTAGAGGCAATATGCCTGAGTGCCCATGCTGGAGAGATGCCCAAGCGACTGGTTACCAGAGGAAAAAAGAATTAAAAAAAATTCCCTTAATTTTACCATATAAAAGTCTTCATTGACAATTAAGTGAATAATTAAGAGGTTTTCAGCCTTAAACTCTGCTTATTTTGTCCTTAATTAGAGTGCACAAATTAAGGGGTTAATTCTGCTTATTTTTTATGTTTTTAACTTAATTTTATGCTTATTTTAACCCCCTAATTCCTCAAATTAAGCATATTCTTTCTCATTGATTGTATACTTAATTTTTAATTGACTGGATACGTAATCTGCACCCCTTAATTCTTACAATTAAGTATTTGTAAGTGCTTAATTTTGCAATTAATTGTAATCACTTAATATGGAAATTAAATATATGTTCACCTTAATTTAACAACAAAACTTAAATATATTTAATCCCTTAATTTAACACTTAATTGTTATATTTTAATAACTAAAAATATACTTAATTTACTGAAACAAAATCCTGAAATTCCATTTAATTCTGAATCTTAAATACACCTTAATTGTATCCTTAATTGATCATTGCATTAAAGGTAGTTACATTTTTTAAACCTTACAATTCCCTTAATTATTTACTTTGGTTTTCACAATGTGGATATCACTACTTAATCTACCTTGGCACAGCAAGGGTTAATCACCCAAATAAAATGCTTTTTAGTGCTTCTTTTGATTTAAATTGATTTCCTTAATTTCCACTTTAAAATAATAGTTAATCAAAATTCTACTGACAATTACATTTGCAATTAGAAATCTGATCCACGTGCCATATAACTTCTTTCTTTTCCTCATTGCCAAGCTATCACAACTCAGTATTTAAGAATAATACATTATTTTGCAGGACCCTTGAACCAACTGATACAACACAGTTTAAAAGTGCTTGCTTGATGTAAACCTCACTTAAATAAATGCCATTGGATGAAAATGTGAAGAATTTAAAACTTCAGTGCTAAAAATACTGTACAGACTGAGACAAAAGACAGATACAGTATATACATAGTCTTTCAGTTTCTAAATGTATCTGTTCTCAGTATTGGTGGCTGCTGTAACAAATGCAATACAAGTGGCTGGTTGCATCCCCACTGACAAGAAACTAGCTGGATGGAGATAGTACAGTTACATGAGAACTTACCGTAACAGTAGATCTTCGAGAGAGGATTTTGCAGTAGGTAATTACATATAGGACTGATGCCAGCCGGCGGCAGGACCCCACAGAAAAATTTCTAGCTAGCAGTCCCTGGTGAGGGACCGCCCGCGATCAGGTGACTGGCGTCATACGACGTCGGTATAAAGGGGGGGTCCCGGACGCCCGCCTTCCAGTTCTTTCCCGCCACAGGTCTGGAAGGCCTGGATGAGAGAGAAGCAGATATGTCTCTCAATGGAAAAGGAGCTGAAAAAGCCTAGGGGCATGGAGGGCAGGAAGGTATTACCTACTGCAAGAGCCTCTCTCGAAGATCTACTGTTACGGTAAGTTCTTACGTAACTGTACTATCTTACTTCGAGAGGGCTCTTGCAGTAGGTAATTACATATAGAACAGAATCCCAAGCAGTCTGGAACAAATGAAAGGCACCGGGAGGAGGAACTACTCCAAGAAGCAGTAAACAGCCTTGCAAGCCTCAAGAAAGGAGGCCTTGCAATACAGCTAACCCGAAGCCTGCTCTACGGCGAGAGGTAATGTCCAAACTGTAATGCTTGGTAAATGTATGGATGGAAGTCCAAGTGGCGGCAGCACAGCTGTCTGCCACGGACACATTCTTGAAACAAACCGCAGAGGCTGCTACTCCACGAGTGGAGTGACCTCTGACTTGACCCGGGAGGGTCTTGTTGTACTTGTCATAACAGAAAGTGATACAATGAGCCAACCATTTTGATAGGCGTTGCTTAGAGACAGCATTGCCTTTTCTTTTGTGAGCGAAAGAGATGAACAACTGATCAGTCTTTCTGAGATTCTTCGTCCTATCGGTGTAGTATCTCAGAATTCTGTGAACATCCATGGTATGGTGCAGGTATTCTCCTTGATTGGAGTACTGCGTGAAGAAAGCAGGTAATTTGATAGACTGATTTAAGGTAGATTCTGCTACCACCTTCGGGAGAAACTTAGGATTCATGCGAAGAGCTACTCGTTCTTTGTGAAAAATCAAATAAGGGATTTTGCACATAAGGGCCTGAAGCTCAGAAATTCTACGAGCGGAAGTAATGGCCACCAAGAAGAGCATTTTCCACGATAAAAACTTCAAGTCTGCGGAAGCCGCAGGCTCAAAGAGAGGAAGAGTTAGTTTCTCGAGGACAAAGTTTAAGTCCCAAGGTGGAGCTGGGGTCCGGACAGGGAGCCTGAGATGAAGGACCCCTCTAAGGAAGGTTTTGGAGACCTCCAGCTGGGCAAAAGCTTTATCCACAAAAGGGACATGGTAAGCTGAAATGGCCTCCATATGGACTTTCAAAGAGGAGTGACTGAGACCTAGGTGGAAAAGATGACGCATGTACTCAAGCAAAATGGTCACCGGGCAGGAAAAGGGCTCCACGTTCCTGGACGCAGTCCAGATGGAAAATCTTTTCCATTTCATGACGTAGGTGGACCTAGTGGAGGGCTTTCTAGCCTCCACCAGAATTTCAGCCACCTTAGGAGAAACACCAAAATGAGCTTGGGCTAGGTCTGTAGGAGCATTGCGTGAAGTTGAAGGGACTTGAGTCCCGGATGGACCAGGGTCCCCTGATCCTGGGTCAGCAATCCTTGAGATAAAGGAAGAGGAAGAGGAGGAACCTCTGAGTATTGTTGTAGAAGAGAGAACCAGATTTGCCTGGGCCAGAAAGGAGCGATCAGAATCATTCTCGCTCCTTCCAAAGCAAGCTTCTGTAGCACACGAGGGACCAGAGGAATTGGGGGAAAGCATAGATGAATCTGTCCTTCCAGCTTAGAGATAGAGCGTCGCTCCAGAAAGCGCCTCGCTCTGGAGCGAGTGAGCAAAAGATTGGAAGCTTTGCATTTTGGGAGGAAGCAAACAGGTCTATCTGAGGAGTCCTCCAAGCCTGGAAGATGCTTTTTAGAACTTTTCTGTCCAATTCCCACTTGTGCGGAAGAGCCGATGAGCGACTTAGTCTGTCTTCCAGGACATTGTCGACTCCCGGGACATGGGTCGCCGTGAGGTGAAGGTTGTGGAGAGATGCCCAATCCCAGACCCTCATCGCTTCCCTGCACAGTGGGTAGGACTGAGTTCCTCCCTGCTTGTTGATGTACCAAACTACACACATGTTGTCCGATTGGACAGCTAGGTGACCAGGAAGAATGTATTGGTGAAGGGTCTGGAGCGCATAGAGCACCGCTCGAAGCTCGAGCTCGTTGATGTGGAGAACTATCTCCAACTTTGACCAAAGACCTTGGGTTCAGTGAGGACCCAGATGGGCACCCCAACCTTCACCTGAAGCGTCTGTGGTCAGAGTCTGATCGGGGGAGGATGAAAAAAGGGGACCCCCCGGAATAGGTTCTCTCGAACCATCCACCATTGCAAGTCTCTTACCATTGGAGAGGAGATCAGAACCAGATGATCTAGGTCATCTACTCGTTGATCCCACTGAGACCGAAGAATCCACTGAGAGATTCTCATGTGAAGGCGTGCACGCGGAACCGTCGGGATGGCCGCCGCCATAGGCCCCAGTAGACGGAGCACTGACCTCGCGAGGACCCTTCTGTGATCCGATAGGAGGGAAATCTGTGACTGGAGGGAGGCCCCTCTGTCTGGAGGCAGAAAGGCCTTGCACAAAGTTGTGTCGAGAATTGCCCCGATGAACTGGAGCCTCTGAGAAGGATCCAGGTGAGACTTGGAATGGTTGATGGTAATATCCAGGTGAGTGAAAATCTGCTGGGTGAGGGAGAGACAATGCAGGAGCTCCTCCCTTGATGGGGCCGCAAGGAGCCAATCGTCCAGGTAGGGGAAAACCTGAACTCCCAAAGAACGCAGGTGGGCCACTACCATCGCCAGGCATTTGGTAAAGACTCGGGGGGCCGAGGAAAGACCAAAAGGGAGCACCCGGAATTGGTAGTGGGCCCCCTGAAATGCAAACCTGATGTTCTTTCTGTGCGAAGGGCAAATGGGGATGTGCAGGTACGCATCCTGCATATGTAGTGCACAAAGCCATTGGCCCAGCTGAAGCAGGGGCAAAAGGGATTGAAGGGAAAGCATCCTGAACCTCTTGTATTCCACATACAGGTTCAGGGAGCTGAGATCAAGAATAGGTCTGAGATCTCCCATCTTCTTCGGAACAAGGAAGAAATGGGAATAGTACCCCGTCCTGTAGAGGTGAGGAGGGACGGGCTCTATAGCCTGTTTCGTAAGAAGCGCTGAGATTTCTTCGCTGACCAAAGGAAGATGGTCAATCAATCAATCAATCAAGTCTTCATTTAACCAGGCGTTCATCGTTGAGCAGAAGCTCATTTGCAAGATGGACCTGGGTGGAGCATGAACAATTGTATATACAGGTCAACACAGGTATTTACAAGGCAATACAGATAATACTCTTTACAGAGAGGAAGAAAAAGAAGTTCATATGTACATAGAATTATACAGATATTGTACAGATTACATGGTATTTACATACATGAAGTGTCTATAGGAAGATAAAGCAGGTTATCTAAGGTTGCAGGAAGAAGTAACGGAAGAAAAATAAAAATAAAAATACACACCAGGTAGAGGTGAAGGTAGGGGAAGAGAGGGAGGGAAGTAGGGGGAGAAAGGCTAGGAGGGCACGGTGCACAGAAAGGAGTTGGTAAAGCTGGATGTAGAGAAGGTGGATGGAGAAAAGGAGTATGTGTGAGCCCCAGGATTGAATGTTATAAAGTACGGGGCGTACGGATGGTCCCTTGAGTAAGCAGAATTCAGAGGGGGGTGACGAGGAGGTTTCTGTCGAAACTCTATGGAATGCCCCTCTGCTATGATCTGAAGCACCCAAGAATCCGAAGTTATCCTCTCCCAATCCGGAAGGTGGAGGGAGAACCTCCCTCCTACCGGTTCCTCCAGGACGTCCAGAGGCGGTGGGAGAGGAAAGGAGTCAGGTGGTGTGAGGCAGCGCCGCAGCTGGGGTACCCGTAGCTTTTGGGCGTGCGGGGCCTGGCAGCTGTCGGGGCCCGCGTTTAGTGCCCGCCTTCCCTGTGGTTTCGCTTGAGGCTGGCTGCGTCTGTGAAAGGGACAGTGCTGTGGGGGATGGGGATGGTACATTGAATCAACAGATTTAAGGGCCGTCCCCTTCTCCTGCAAATCAGTGATGATATCCTTGACATCACCGCTGAAAAGCACAGAACCCCTGAAAGATGCTTCTTGGATGGCTGATTGCACCTCTGGGACCAGACCTGACACACGGAGCCATGCATGGCATCGAAGACTCACGGCAAATGCAGAGCTCCGTCCTGCGGTGTCCACTGCATCGTAGGTCATCCTTAGAATGTGACGACTGGCCAAACAAGCAGAACGGACCAGGTCGGCCAACTCCTGCTTGAGTTGAGAGTCAGGCAAAGGGTCGATCTTGGATTCTGCCTGGGTAAGGATGGCCTTCTGGTAATCCCCCATATGTGCTACATAGTTCAGGGCCCTAATCCCCAGTGTGGAAGAAGCGTAGATCTTCCTTCCATATTGATCCAGAAGGCGAGATTCCTTATCCGGGGGAGATGAGCTCAAGTGTTTCGGATGTGCTGACCGGCCATGAGCGGCGCTAATAACAACCGAATCTGCACGGGGGTGAGAGTCTAAAAAATCTACACCCTCCAGAGCCTGGTATAGCCTGTTCAACTTCCTAGGAAGCGGGGCTAGAGCCGACGGCTGTTTCCAAATAGTGGAAACAAGGTGGGCGTGAGGCTCGATCCAGGGTGGCACTAAGTTAGGAGCCGTAAGGGGCAAGTCCAGATGTTCGGCAAGTTTTACCCACTGAGGATCTGGTTCTAAAGACTGCCACTGATGGACTCCCTGGATCTTCCTGAGCAACTCCGTGAAAGAAGGATCCTCCGGAGGGGACTTCAGAGGAGTCCTCGGCCAGGGCTTGGACGGAGAGCGTGGCTCATCGTCTTTCTTGGAAACTCCATCAGAGGCGTCTGAGGAGTCCGAGAGAGCAGGAGAGGAAGAATCTGAAGCAGAGTAAGACTCCCTAACCCGTCTAGGGGAGGAACGGGTTCTTTGGGAAGTATCCCAGAATGCGTGTCCTGCCCCTCTCTGGATCCTGAGGGCAAACCCCAGGGAACTGGAGGAGGAGAGGGAGAGTGCCATCTGGGGCGTATGGGAGCTGGGGGTGGCACCGTCACTGTAAGATGGCTCTCAACTTCCCTGGTGAGCTGAGCCTTGGCCTCAGCCCACCAAGAGGCAAGAGTCTCCTGGAGATCCACCGGCTGCCTCGGGGGCGGTGGAGGAGGAGGAGGAGGGGGAGGGGGATAGTTGTATGGAGAGAATCCGTAGGAAGGGTATCCGTAACCTGGCTGTGGATATCCCGGAGTTGGGTACTGAGGCACCAGGTACTGCGGTGTCGAGGGAGACAGCACCGGTTACGGCGGCGCAGGATACTGCGGGCCTGGGAAAACCAGCGTTGGATACAACAGCAGATACCCAGGCACTGGAGGAGCTGCTGGAGCAGACGGCCTAGCCGGGTACTCAAGGGGTGGATCGGTCGGGATAGGCCCCTGGGGTGGAGGGCCCGAAGGAGGGAGAAAATCCCCCGCTGGTGTCGGAGGGGCCGGTGTCGGAACCAGCATCAGGGGAACCGGCGTCGGATCTGAATCATCAGGGAGAGGATCGGACGGTAGCCCAGGGTCCCGAGTCTCATCCGGGGATGGTGGAGAAAAATCCCCGGGGTTAGGCAGGGGGGACTGGGGCTCCCCTGATGGCAGCGAAGGCTGCGGGGAGCCTGGAATGATGGAAGGGTCAGGTTCCGCCGTAGGCTCGGAGGCCTGGCGCACGTCGGAGGAGCCGACGTGTGGCTTATGGGCCGAAACCCAGCGGACGCCAGAGGAGCCGACTTCTGGCTTCAGGGGTCCGACATCCCAGACGGGCCAGGGGATAGAAGAGGCTCGGTCAGAGGGGGACACAGCCCGGTGCCACCCAAGGGTCGGGCGACTAGAGGCCTTCTCCGGCATCGTCAGAGGCCGACATCCGGCAGGAGGTGCCTGCCAGTAGGCCGCAGGCCTGCGGCAGTACTGGGGGCAGGAGTCTCCTTTTGCCTGGAGATGCCCGGCAGGCCCGAACTCGAGCCCATCGGGTGGGCCGATGCCTCCTCCAAAGCCTTGGAGGCTGCCTTTGGGCAATCCCCCAGAGGGGATGTTACCTTGCCCGCGACTCCGGCTGGAGTCGCGGAAGAGGAGACCTTCTCCTGGTGCTTATCCTTGTCCTGCTTCTTGTGCCCTTCAGGGGAAGTCGACGCCTGCCGTAGTTTTCTCAGCTCTTTCTCCATCGCAGACATCTTCTTCTTGAGGAGATGGGCTTCGAGGGACTGCTGGCATCGTTTGCGGGTGGCTGCGTTAAACCGGAGGCGGTGCAGACACTTGTCGACCGTGTGGTCGGGGCCTAGGCAGAAGAGGCAGAGGGAGTGACCGTCTTTGTGAGGCAGTTGGGCGCCGCATGAGTCGCACTTATTCTTTGAAGGGGACGACATATACTGACGTTCACCTGATGAAAAAAGAAATAAAATACTGAAACTACTTGGAAAAAAATGACGAAGCATCAGGACTGAGCGATAAGAACTTAACCGTGAGGTGCTGCACGAGCTGACGGTGGGAAAGAACTGGAAGGCGGGAGTCCGGGACAGCCCCTTTATACCGACGTCGTATGACGCCGGTCACCTGACATGGGGGCGGTCCTCGCCAGGGACTGCTAGCTAGAAATTTTTCCATGGGGTCCTGCCGCCGGCCGGCGTCAGTCCTATATGTAATTACCTACTGCAAGAGCCCTCTCAAAAGAAGATCTATAAATCCATTCCATTAATGGAGTGGCTGGCAGGCAAGGTGCAACACATTAATGAGAAGATGCTTCCTGTACTTTTCATTTCACGTGCAATTTTGGGCCAGCTAGCTTTACCATGACTTACATCGTCAGTGGTACTGAACTGTCATTTTTTTTTCTTTAGGTGCTGTAGTAGGGCACAGGCGAACAAGTGGACAATACTGGTAGTCCGACACTCAAGCAGTCTTTAAGTGTTCAAATTTATTTTTCTTCTTTAAAAGTTAACTCAAGTCAGGACACTTGTTACAGTGAACTGATATTACAGTAGAAATCAAAGATTGCTCATAGTTTAATTCAACATCTTGGAGCAATTTGCAGAGCTCCCTGGAGTCTGCCTCCAGACTCAAAACTTATCTCAATAGGGTTGCGCCTGCTCAAGTCCAAAATTGCGCCATTCTGCCATATTCAGCAGGAGGCAGTTGCGGCCCCCAAGGCAAGCTGAGCAACAACGCAATGCAAATAAATGCATGCTGAACTGGAGGGGGAGGAACCATGCATAAACTGCACAGCCCGATATTCAGCGGGCTGTGCAGAGTTGTGCAGGCGCAACCCCAACCTGCACTTGCAACTCTGAACAAAAAATAAGGAGTAAGTCGAGGCCACCCACAGGTGAGCTGCAGCATTGCAGGGTGCAACACAGCAGCTGCCACCTGTGGCTGGCCCTCAACCTCTGCTCCCCTGCAGCCCGATCACAGGCAAAGTGTAGAAAATCCCCCACCCCCGACTGGCCCGATCGTGGGCAAAAGCATAAAATCCCCTCCTCCCGACTGCCCGATCGCGCGGCAAAACTTAAATAAACACCCCCACCAGCCCGATCGCGGGCAGCAAAATCCCCAGAAAATATCCCTGGTGGTCAGTGGACAGCTAAGCCCGATCGCGGGCTGCAAATGATAACACACCACCCAAAGACCATATCCCTGGTGATCTAGTGTCCCCCACCCACCCACCACCCCGCTCCCCCGGCAGCTGCCGGAAGCAACATCCCACTACTTCTGCGCCCGCCACCCGCCGACTGACTGCCTGGTAAGGCTGCACCCGTTGGTGCAGGCAAGAAGCCAATGGGTGTCGGCCCATACTGGCCTAGGCAATGCGGTATGAACTGCCGCCCATTGGCTCTTGCTCTGCACCAATGGGCGTGCAGCTCGGGCAGTCGGTCGGCGGGTGGCCCGAAGAGACGCTGGGCGGTGAGATACTACCGCTCGCCAGCTTTAGCCAGAAAGGCAGGTGGTGAGCTCGTGGTGGGTGGGTGGGTGAGAGAGCTAGATCACCAGGATATGGTCTTGGGGGGTGTTACTACATTATGCAGCCACCAATCGGGCTTAGTTGTCCACTGGACCACCAGGGATATTTCCTGGGGGTGGGGTTTAAACTGTTGCAGCCCATGATCGGGCTTAGCGGTCCACTGGACCACCAGGATATTTCCTGGGGGTGGGGTTTAAACTGTTGCAGCCACTAATCGGGCTTAATGTCACTGGACCACCAGGGATATGTTCTGGGGGACACTTTGCTGCCCGTGATCGGGCTGGTGGGAGGATGTTTATTTAAGTTTTGCCTGCGATCGGGCCAGTTGGGGAGGGATTTTTATGCTTTTGCCCATGATCCGGGCCAGTCGGGGGTGAGATTTTCTACACTTTGCCAGCGATCGGGCTGCAAGAACATCCAGTTCCCCAACGGCTGCTGCCTGGCAGGCGCCAAGCGCAAATCCTCGAGGATCGGCGCACCTGCATGCTAATGGCATGCAAATGGGAGCCATAAATAGATGCAAATGGTCCCCTGCACCCTGCATGAATTATGGCCCCATTTGCATGTCACCTTTTGAATATTGGAAATTTGCGCATGGCCGCAATGGTACTCTAGCGACCTCAGCACGAATGCTCCCTCTGACCACTTGCGGTGGCACAAGTTCCACTGCGCCATGCACAGTGGCTGTGGCCAGGGGGTGATATTCAAAGGAGTTGCTCAATAGCGCAAATCCTTTGAATATCGTCCCGGCCACACCCCTGCACAACTATTTTGTGCAGCGCAAGGGCTTACGCCACAAAATAGCTCAGTTTGAATATCCAGCCCCCTGTATTAATTATCTAACACATACTAATAACTATACAGTCTAACAGCTTTATTTTAAACAACTTTTAAACATTTTTTATTTTAAACATCCCCTGAAGCACCACCCATCAATCACTGTAGCAATATATAAGGAGTTAAGTTATGGCTGGATAGCACTATAGGGCACTGAGGCATGGGAGAGACATGAAGAAGCAGCAGCACTTTCCAAACCTACTTAAACATTAAAACAGGTAATTTCAAACATGCCTCTCTGTGTTTTATTATTACTTGAGCAGTTTTAATCTACTGTGGTCCGGATATTCAGACTGCGCCAGGCTGTGGCTCAAGCCTGGGCGCAGCGCAACTTGGCTGTGCAGGGGCGTTGATAGGGAGATATTTAACGGAGCTGCACCATGGCACAGTAGTGTTGAATATCGCACCCTGGCCACCTGCAGTGCACATGGTGCAGTGGCACTGAGCCAGCGCAAGTGGCCAGAGTGGAGCAGTGGGATGCGCTAGCGTAAGTTCCATTGCGCTAGGTGCAATAACTGCGATATTCAAAAGTGCACATGCAAATGGGGCCATAATGCATGCAAGGCACAAATGGGTCCATTTGCATGTCATTATGGCCCCATTTGCTGGCAGGTGCACCGATCCCTGGCGACTTACGCCTGGCGCCCTTCAGGCTGCAGCTGTGGGACCGACGCCTACTGGCCGGCAATGTGCTTACTGCCCAATCATGGGCATCGCTTGAAAATGACATTCGCCCTATATCTCTGGTGGTCCAGTGGATCGCCATGAGCCCAATTTGCGGGCTTCAGTATGTAAAAATAATTGTCCTATATCCCTGGTGGTCCAGTGGACCGCTTGCAGCCTGATTGCGGGCTTCAGTATGTAAAAATAATCGTCCTGTATCCCTGGTGGGCCAGTAGACCGCTTGCAGCCCAATCGGGGGCTTCAGTTGCAAAACACATTCATCCTATATCCCTGGTGGTCCAGTGGACTGCTAGCAGCCCGATCGCAGGCTTCAGTATGTAAAAATAATCATCCTATATGCCCGGTGGTCCAGTGGATCGCTTGCAGCCCGATCGTGGGCTTCAGTATGTAAAAGTAATCATCCTATGTCCCTGGTGGTCCGGTGGAGCGCTTGCAGCCCAATCGGGGGCTTCAGTTGCAAAACACATTCGTCCTATATGCCTGGTGGTCCAGTGGACTGCTTGCAGCCTGATCGCAGGCTTCAGTAGCAAAGCACATTCGTCCTATATCCCTGGTGGTCCAGTGGACCACTTGCAGCCTAATCACGGGCTTCAGTATGTAAAAATAATTGTCCTATATCCCTGGTGGTCCAGTGGACCACTAGCAGCCTGATCGCGGGCTTCAGTATGTAAAAATAATCGTCCTGTATCCCTGGTGGGCCAGTGGACCGCTTGCAGCCCAATCGGGGGCTTCAGTTGCAAAACACATTCATCCTATATCCCTGGTGGTCCAGTGGACCGCTAGCAGCCCGATCGCAGGCTTCAGTGTGTAAAAATAATCATCCTATATGCCTGGTGGTCCAGTGGACCGCTTGCAGCCCGATCACGGGCTTCAGTATGTAAAAGTAATCATCCTATATCCCTGGTGGTCCAGTGGAGCGCTTGCAGCCCAATCGGGGGCTTCAGTTGCAAAACACATTTGTCCTATATGCCTGGTGGTCCAGTGGACTGCTTGCAGCCTGATCGCAGGCTTCAGTAGCAAAGCACATTCGTCCTATATCCCTGGTGGTCCAGTGGACCGCTTGCAGCCCAATCACGGGCTTTAGTATGTAAAAATAATTGTCCTATATCCCTGGTGGTCCAGTGGACCACTAGCAGCCTGATCGCAGGCTTCAGTATGTAAAAATAATCGTCCTATATCCCTGGTGGTCCAGTGGACCGCTTGCAGCCCGATCGTGGGCTTCAGTATGTAAAAATAATCATCCTATATCCCTGGTGGTCCAGTGGACCACTTGCAGTCCAATCGCGGGCTTCAGTATGTAAAAATAATTGTCCTATATCCCTGGTGGTCCAGTGGACCGCTTGCAGCCCGATCGCGGGCTTCAGTAGCAAAACACATTCTTCCTATATCCCTGGTGGTCCAGTGGACTGCTTGCAGCCCGATCGCGGGCTTCAGTATGTAAAAATAATTGTCCTATATCCCTGGTGGTCCAGTGGACCACTTGTAGCCCGATTGCGGGCTTCAGTATGTAAACATAATCGTCTTATATCCCTGGTGGTCCAGTGGACCGCTTGCAGACCGATCGTGGGCTTCAGTTGCAAAACACATTCGTCCTATATCCCTGGTGGTCCAGTGGAACGCTTGCAGCCCAGTCGCGGGCTTCAGTACGTAAAAATAATTGTCCTATATCCCTGGTGGTCCAGTGGACTGCTCGCAGCCCGATCGTGGGCTGAAGTATGTAAAAATATCGTCCTATATCCCTGGTGGTCCAGCAGTACCCCCCACCCACCCACTGAGCCCCACCACCCCGCTCCCCCCGGTCAGCAGCAGGTGGCAGCACCCCACCCACCTGCCGCCCCGCTGCCCACTGACTGACACAGTAGGTAGGGCTGTACACCCATTGGTCCACAGCGTAAGCCAATGGGCGTGCAGCCCGTACCGTACTACACAGTCCAGATATGTGGCTGCTAATGGTCCACTGGACAACCAGGGATATAGGACGTGTATTATTTTATACTTCATCCTGCGATTGGGCTGCGAGCGGTCCACTGGACCACCAGGGATTTTGGAGGATCCTTTTCCTATGTATGCCCACAATCGGGCATAGTGGGGCGCCTACAGGTGCAGCCAGAGCTCGGTGGCCACCCACAGGTGGCAGCTGCCATGTTGCACCCTACAATACGGCAGACCACCTGTGGGTGACCAGCCATTTTTCCTTTTTTGAGGGGCTCACCTGTGTGCGGCGCAAGTAGGGGTTACGCATGCATGGGCTCAGCACATCCCGGGCTGAATATCGGGATGTGCGGGGTATGCATGGGCACGCCCCCTCCACCTGCGCTGCATACATTACTGATGCGCTGCAGCGCATCAGGATTTGTGCCAGGCACAATCCACATTTGAATATCATGCCGGGGCGCATCAGTGGGTTGCGCCATGCGCAACCCTTCTGAATATCCGGGCCTGTATGTTTTAACTGACTTCAAGCAGGGAGTAGTTCAAAATAATCTGCCTTTTAAAATAATTTTTACAGCCTGCTACACAAAGCCTAAAACCATTACCCCAAACAAGTGAGTGTACTTAAGGAAATGAAACTGCAAGGGCACAGCAAAAGTAGAGAAAGTGATACAGAGCAACCACATTAAAGTGTTGCTTCTCTTTAGTTTTTCATGTGGCTACGTTCAGCTTCTGTTTCCTACTCCTCTAACTAAACCCTACCTAATCCTTGACTCCAACATAACCTGCAGACTTTTATCAGAATAGACACTAATTGCTTCTAAACAAATGATTTATCTCTCTCTTTCACAGAACATTTAAACACAGCAGCTGAAAGACATAACCTTAATGTTCAGCTGCTAACTTCTTTTTCTATCTCAGGAGAATTTTTACAGTTTAGCACTCAGTCAAGCGCCTTCACTAATACACTGAATTTCTTTAAATTGCAGCACTTTCAGTACCACTTCTAAAGCGCTAGGAGTGGTGGCTGAAATCAACAAAACCTCAGTTCAGCCACCTGCTCCCTGTTTTACCATATTATCCTTTCTGTCAGGTTACGACTACCTGCAGAGAACGAAAATAGGGAAACCCACTACAGCTTCAGCCCCTTCCAACCATATATTTTTGCCAGAATGGCGGCTTCCACTGATGACCTGTGTTTTTAAACAGACTTAATTAAACAGTACTAAATACATAAACTATGATTCGCATGTCATAACATGCGAGCTGTCAAGGAAAATGTTAAGAAACACACCTCTCGAGCAAGAGCTTGTGAAGCTAGTGAGGGAAACAGCTTCCACAACTAACAGGTGGCTTAGTAAACTCTCACAGGCATTCCAAAACTTTCTGCCATTTTCTGAAATGAAAAATTAACAGTAAACACGGCCCCGTGGTCTCCCAGGGAGAGACCACCTGTTAGAATGAGACAAACCGACACGTTGTAAAGTTGTGCAAGGTGTTCATTCTTTACTCTATATTGTTTCGTTGTTTCACAAGGTACAATAATGAAGCTGTTACTGTCTATGCTATTTTGCATAATGTACAGATTATTAATCAGTATATTGTTTAAACATCATCCTAAAAGTGTACCATGAAATGCTTCCAGACAGTTATTCATTCTGTTATACCGTGTGTTCCTCTTCATTGGGTGAGCTCGCAGTGCTGAAGAAGGTGCTCCTATAATCACCTTTACCAGGTGAGTAAACTTCATTATCTATCGCACCTTCTTACAGCACTCCGAGTCTCCACCCATGGGTGATTATATAGCAGTATTGGAAGAGACTTGGGAGGGAGGAGGAACCTGACTGAAGCTGTGATAACTTTTCAGCCAAATTCAGAATTGCTTGTCAATCCTGTATCCAATCTGTAGTGTTTGGTAAAGGTATGAGGGATGACCAGGTAGCCACCTGGCAGATTTCTCTTACTGATACTAGGCTTCTTTCTGCCAGGACGTGGCTATTGCCTCGTAGAGTGGGCCTTGATAACCTGAGAGGGTCGGCCACCCTTGCCTTAGTAGGCTTGGGAGATGATGCTCATGTTATCCGGCCACCATAGACCTGGAGGCTGGGCTGCCCTTCTTTTGTCCTTGATGAAGGACGAACAGTCTGTCTGACTGGCGGAAGGGTTCTGTCCTGTCTAAGTAGATGCGTAGGGCTCTAGCCGGGTCTAGGCAGAGAAGGTTGTCCCTGCTGGGGTCCTGGTCAGCTGGGCAAATGGTTGGGACTGTAATTTCCTGACCAGTGTAAAAGGCTGTTGCCACCTTCGGGATGAAGGACGGTATAGTTCTTAAGACCACTCTATCTAGGAAAAACGTGAGAAAGGGCTCTCAGCAGGAAAGGGCCTGTATCTCACTGGTTCTTCTAGCTGAACATACCGCTACCAGAAAAACTGTCTTCATGGTGAGATACGTTAGGGAATTTGAAATTAGGGGTTCGAAAGGATCCTCAGTTAAGGCATCTAATACTAGGTTGAGCTGCCAAGGGCAGAAACGGGTCTAGGGGAGTAGGTGATGTTGGCGGCTGCTCTTAGGAAGGCCTGCACCAGTGGGTGAGCCCCAGGCAGATGTCCGTCTGATTTCCCCCGAATTGCCCCTATGGTGGCTGTTTGGACTCTTAACGATGCCGCTGTTAATCCCTTGTCAAGACCATGTTGCAAAAATTCTAACACCTGTAAAATGTTACATGTTGAAGCCTCAAGTTGTCTAGCTTTACACCAATAAACAAATGCCCCCCAATGTCTGTTATATGTTCTGTTGGTAGAGTGTCTTCTGGCCTGTAGTAAAGTCTCTGCTACTTTGGCTGACACCCCTAGATTTAGCAATCTGACCCTCTGAGTGGCCATGCCATCAGTTTCAGAGGTTGTGGGTCCTCGTGCCAGATTGGTCCCTGCTTGAGCAAAGTCTGGTATGGGGTGAGTCTCATGGGCTTGTCCATTAGCATCTTTTTGATGAGGGCATACCACGTTCGTTGTGGCCAGTCTGGGGCAATGAGGATCACTGTAGTGTCTGTGTCCCTGATCTTCTGTAGGATCACAGGTATCATTGGTATTGGGGGGAATACATATGCTATGCGGAATCACCACGGGGTTGAGAGAACATCTACCCCCATTGCATTTTTGTCCTTGTACCTGGATATGTATACTGGTAGTTGAGTGTTCATTGCTGAGGCCATGAGATCTACTTGGAATGGGCCCCATTTCTGTTGGAGTTTTTGGAATATGGCTGGGTTGAGCTGCCATTCTCCCTGTTGCAGGGTTTTTCTGCTTAGCCAGTCTGCTCTTGTGTTTTGTACGCCTGCTAGGTGGACTGCTGTGATGCTGCGGAGGTGTCTCTCTGCCCAGCGCATGAGTGCTTCTGATTCCTTGGCCATGGCTCTGCTTTTTGTCCCTCCTTGTTTGTTTATGTAGGACATTGCTACCCTGCTGTCTGTTCGCACCTTTACGTGTTGTCCTGTGACTAGTGGTCTGAAATGTTGTAGCGCCAGTCGGATTGCTCTGGTCTCCAGAATATTGATTGGTAACGTGGCTTCTGGTTCTGTCCACCTTCCTTGGATTGACTTCCTGTCCAGTACAGCACCCCATCCTTGCAGGCTTGCGTCTGTTTCTATGATCCTGGTTGCGGTTCTGTCTAAGTTCACTCCCTGGTTTAGATGTTGTAGATTTGTCCACCATCTCAAGGATCTTTGTACTGGCGTAGGTATGGTCACCCTTTGATTGTAATTTTGTAGGGCGTAGTTCCACTTGTCTAGAAGTAGGTGCTGCAGTTGCCTCATGTGGGCTCTGGCACAGTCGTGTAGGTCTATGCAGGCTGCCATGAGACCCAACAGCTGCATGAGGTGCCATAGGGTTGTCAATTTGCAGTGCAGTATTTGTCTGCACTGGGTCACTAACGTGTTGATGCGCATCTCCGAGGGTTTGACTGTCCCAGTAACTGTGTTGAACACCGCACCCAAGTGTTCGAGAGTTGTGGTAGGTGTCAGATGGCTTTTTAAGTTGTTGATTATCCAACCATGTTGGGAGAGCAGTTGCAGTGCTCTTCAAGTTGCTGAGTTGGATTCCTCTTGCGTTCTTGCCCGAATTAGCCAGTCGTCCAGGTAAGGTATTACATGGATTCCCTCCATTCGGAGTTTCGCTGCTAATGGAGCCATGACCTTGGTGAACACTCTGGGTGCTGATGCCAGACCGAATGGTAGGCATTGGTATTGAAAATGGTATCCCAGGATGCTGAACCTGAGGAATTTCTGATGGGATGGTCTGATTGGGATGTGTAGGTATGCGTCCTTCAGGTCTATGGACGTTAGGAGATCCCCTTTGCGGATGGCCACAATGGTGGACCTTAGGGTCTCCATTTTGAACCTTTGGTATTTCACGAACTTGTTCAGAAATTTGAGGTCCAGTATTGGGCGTAGGTCCCTGTCTTTTGGAACCAGAAAGAATACTGAGTAGATGCCGGTATCTTTCATTGGTTGGGTACTGGTTTGATGGCTTTGCTGCTGAGCAGTTGTCTTAGTATTGCTCTGACCTGGGTTGGTGCTATCTTCTCTTTGGACACGTGAGATTGAATGAATCTGTCGTGTCTTGGTACAGAGTTGAATTCGATGGTGTAGCCGTGTTGTACTATTTCTGTGACCCACTGGTCCCTGACTGTGTTGGCCCAGGCTGTGGAGAATAGTTGTAGTCTGCCCCCCACTGTGTTTGCGTTGTCCTGGGCCTGTGAATTCTTATTGTCGAAAACCTCTTTTCTGTCTGTTGGGTTTGTAGCCTTGTTTGGAATTGAAGTGGCTACAGCGGTCTCGGTTTGAATAGAATTGTGACTTTTGGTTGAAGAAGTTTGGCTTGAACCCGAATGCGTGCCTATCTTGTCCTTGATACCTGGGGCCCTTTTTTCCCCTGTGAGAATAGGGACGAAATCTGTTGTTCGGAAAGGAAGGCAGCGTGCTCTGCCCCCTTGGTTGTCCTTATCTTCTCCCTTCTTTATTGTGAATTCTTCAATACCTGGTCTGAAAACCCTGTCCCCTGAGAATTGGAGCTTCATTAGTCGGGCTTTTGATTCCTGGTCCGCGTTCCACAGTTTGAGCCAGATTAATCTCCTGGCTCTGTTCACTGAAGCTGCCGATCTCGATGCCATTTTAAAGGTGTCAATGGTGGCATCTGCCACATACTTAATGGCTTGGATAGCGTAATCCAAGGTAGATCCATGTGCGCTCTATTCAGGAATATCCGGGCGAACTGCTTCCAGCCATCGAAGGACCGCTCTGGAGGAATAAGTGGCTGCAAAGGAAGCTCGCATGTTCATGGTCAGCATTTCATGAACTTTCTGGACTATATCATCCACCTTCCTGTCCATGGGGTCTCTCAAGGCAGAAGATGATTCGGAAGAGAGTACCGTCTTGTTGCTCAGGGCAGAGACCTCGGGGTCGACTTTTGGGGTGGAAGCCCAAGACTTCTCTTTCTCCTGTGCAAGCGGATATCTTTTCTCAAATGTCCCTTTTTCCCTTGTCTTTATTGGGTCTGGAGACTCCCATTCCCTAGCCAGGATACTATCCAGGGCTGGGCAAAATGGAAAAAAGGTGGAGGAGCATTTCCTGTCCCGCACTAAGGGGTCCAGTCTATTCTCTGGCTCCTGTACGGGTTCGTTGATTCATAGTGTTTCACACACTACCCTAATGATCTCATGGATGGAGTCGAAGGGGCATAGCCGGGTGGCCATGTCTTCTTCGGGCTCCTCCTCCTCCTCTGGCTCCTCGTCCCCCGAGTCTGGAGACTCGGACCCATCCTCTGTGTTTGGAAGAGGGGGGCCCTTACGACGTTTTGGTGGAGGGGGGTTCTCAGGAGACCTGGGTCATTTGTCTGCTCCCAAGGCATCCATTTTGTCCAAAGGTTTTTGGAACAGCTGGACTACCACACTCTGCGAAGCTGTGGATGCGCTGTCCTGTAAAATGTCTTCCTCTGTGGGCCCAGAATTTGGATTGAATATAACTGGGTCTGCGTCGACCATGCATAGGGAACAAAGGTCTCCCTGGTCGGAGGTTAAAAGAATGTGGGGGCATTTTCTGCAAATCCTTCTTGAAGACATGTTATCTCCTCTGAAAAACACAATGTAATAGGGGAGGAGATATAACGGATGGTCAGCATCGTAATGAAAACATTATTTTTACAAACAAAGACTGTTTAAATACGTGCCTGTAGGGTCTAGAAGCCTGGATCCTAAATTGGATCAGCTTATGAAATTTGACTAGTTAATTAAAAGAGCAGGGGCTAGTTAGATACTGGGCTGCAACACAGACTGTCTGTCTGCAACCAACAGAAAACCTTTAGCTGCTCAAAAAGAGACCCTTTGAAGAAAATGGGACATTTCCCTTTTAAATTGCCACAAACAAAAAAACATTGCCCCTTTAAATTTCTTTCTGACCTCAACTTTGAGGTCTGTATTGCCCCTTTAAATAACGTTGCCTTGCGCCGCCATTTTGGTGGAGGTGGAGGATGTACAGGGCGCCACCATCTTGGCTGGGGAACATACAAGAGGGGATAGGGCCACGAGGTCTCGCGAGAGCAAGGGCCCGCGAGAGTAGGGATTGAGAAGTAAGATGGCATCTCCCAGGGCTTCCGAACGCCGAGAGGACTGCAGCCGGCAGTTAAAAATAGAGACCAAGACAAAAACCTCCGCACTGCAGCAGACTGAGAGCCAGGGCAGGTATTCAGTCTAATTTTGGCAGACGCTTGATTTGTTTGTGGACTCGCGCTCGCGGTTGAGCGAGGGTAAACCATGAGGGTGAGCCAAGGCGTTTCCTACTTTAAAAACTTCTCGCTTAGTGGGTCTATACTAGGCCTTCTGCACCCGGTTGAACAAGGTAAATCAGGGGAGGCTAGGTGTAATAGCCCTTCCTCAGTAGAACGAGGTGTACTGAGAAAGGGAAAGGCAGCAAACTCAAACAATTCTTTGGCTCAGATTCTGCATCACAGAAGCATGCTTTGCAACAAACTTAACTGCTTAAAATTGACTAACCAAACTGTCCTGACACCTTGATTGGCTAAGCTTAACTATTCTTAATTACCACATCGTTTTCTTGAAATTAGGAGTTAGTAGAATATTAATCTTACCTTAATTGGCACAGAGCCAAAAATCTGTGACCAGCCTGGAGTGATGCACAAAAGAAAACTGAGGAGTCTGGGAAAGACAGGGGAGGAGACGGAAGCAGGGATAAGGGATCAGATTTCGATTCTAAAGAATTCTTTTGTGCATCAGCCTGAGAGGAGTGCCGGAATTACCCATGGGTGGAGACTCGGAGTGCTGTAAGAAGGTGCGATAGATAACTTCTTTTTCTATCTCAGGAGAATTTTTACAGTTTAGCACTCAGTCAAGCGCCTTCACTAATACACTGCATTTCTTTAAATTGCAGCACTTTCAGTACCGCTTCTAAAGCGCTAGGAGTGGTGGCTGAAATCAACAAAATCTCAGTTCAGCCACCTGCTCCCTGTTTTACCATATTATCCTTTCTGTCAGGTTACGACTACCTGCAGAGAATGAAAATAGGGAAACCCACTAAAGCTTCAGCCCATTCCAACCATATATTTTTGCCAGAATGGCGGCTTCCACTGATGACCTGTGTTTTTAAACAGACTTAATTAAACAGTACTAAATACATAAACTATGATTCGCATGTCATAACATGCGAGCTGTCAAGGAAAATGTTAAGAAACACACCTCTCGAGCAAGAGCTTGTGAAGCTAGTGAGGGAAACAGCTTCCACAACTAACAGGTGGCTTAGTAAACTCTCACAGGCATTCCAAAACTTTCTGCCATTTTCGTCCGGGGCGGGGGGAATCTTATAACTCAAAACTCATTCTTCCTTTCTTTTATTAACTAAAGGCATCTCATGGTGCAGAGCAGTGCTAATCCAAGCACTTTTACGGATGTATTTATTTCTTTTTAAAACTCTGCATTTTCAGTCTCGCCATTTTAACAGGATCCGAACATTATTTTCTGTTGTTTAATTTTACATTTTGAGGGTTTTCCTAACACAGGGGTTTTAAATACAGAGACAATTACAAGGAGTTCCAGGACCCCTAACCCTTCACAGAGTCACTCTGTGATAGATGCCATTTGAAAAGTCAAGCATCATTGGATGATATTCCAGTGAGGCAAGGGAGCTACCTGTGTTGGGTGTTTTGTTTCACAAATAAAAAAAAAAAACACAAGAAAGGTTGTCAAGATGTAATAAGGTGCAGGAATAGAGGAACTCTGTGACTTTTTGTTCACCCAACTATCTTCAGCAATGAATCATGCATTCAAAATTAGCAGGAAATGCATCAATATAAAGCAAATTGTATTTATTAATAATTTATTTTTTAAACGTGTACAGGCATCAGGACTCTTTACGCTGCATAATCATGTGCCCATTCCAACAATGTACAATGAATTTTACAATGTTTACATCCCAAGACATAAGATCAGTTCAAAAATTGTACTTTTTATTTTACTGGCATCTTTTACCACTTGCAGGCTCAAATGCTTTTGCTGGACTGTAGTGTACATACTCATAATTTTTCGTTCCTTCCCCCTATTACTAGTGTCAGGTATCACATGTCCAGCATCTTGCTCATCCACTGTGTTTGGTGGAATGTTTCTCTATATTTCATCTTTGCACTGTGCCTCATCAACCAGCTCATGTTCTTCAGCCATTATAACCAGATTTGAACCCTGAACTGAATTCCCATTCTGAACAGAAATCTCTATATTTTTCATAAATAAAATTATTTTCACACTGGCAATTTTCTTGTTTGTGTTCCTCCAAATTTACACCTCACCATATAATGGTCTCATCAGTTTGAAACAGAAATGAAAAATCATCACAAACTAGGAAATATACAGTCAGTACCAACTAAGTTAGAAATCTGACAGCAGAATAGGACCCCTTTGGCCCATCATGACTGCCCTCCACTCGTTACTTATGCCATGGGCCTTCCCCTTCCCTTCACTTTCCAACCCCTTATGCCTGTCCCATGCCCTCTTGAATCCCTCCACTGTTTCAGCCCCCACCACTTCCTCTGGTAGTTTATTCCATGCCTCCACCACCCTTTCTGTGAAGTACTGCCCCCCTCACATTGCCTCTAAATCTTCTTCATTCTAATCTTAGACTATGCCCTCTAGATTTAGCCTCTCCTTCCTTTTAAATAAGCTCCCTTCCCTCACTTTATTGATCCCCTCCATGTACCTAAATGTTTCTATCATGTCCCCCTCTCCCTTCTAGTCTTGAATAGGTACAGATCCCGTTCCCTCCACTTCTGCTCATATGACTTCCCCTGTATACCGTGTACCATCTTAATTGCCCTTTTCTGAAACCTCTCAATCCCATCTATGTCCTTGTGTAGGTGTGGTCTTCAGAGCTGAATCCTGTACTCCAGGTCTGGCCTCAACATTGTTTTATAAAGAGGCATCAGTACCACCCTCCTTCTGCTAGTTATGCCATTTGCCCTTCCCACTGCTTTGCTGCATTGGTTCCTACCTTAAGGTTACTTGATGTTATACCCATATCCCTCTTCTGCTCGGTTGTCTTAATTACCTCCTCTCCAGAGTGTAAGCGGCTTGCAGGTTTTTATGCCCCATGTGCATCACAGCACACTTTATGGCATTGATTGTCAACTGCAAAGTTTCCGACCACTGTTCCTGAATCTTCAGGTCCTGCCTCATGGCCTCCACCCCCCTTTGGGGAGTCCACCCTATTGCAGATCTTCATATCATCTGCAGATAGGCACACCTTCCACTCCAGCCCATCTGCTAGATCACTGATATAGATATTAAAAAGGAGGGATCCCAGGATCGACCCCAGGACACCCTACTCATCACTCCCTCTCCCTCTTCCTGGAGGTGTGCCCCATTTACCACCACCTTCTGGCTTCTGTCCTTCAACCAGTTCTCCACCCACATAGTTATTTTCCATCCCACCTCTAAACTTTCCAGGTTATTTACCAGCTTTCTGTGAGGGATGGTGTTGAAGGCCTTTCTGAAGTCCAACTAGGTCATGTCCACTACCCCTCCCTAATTAACCACCTGCATCACCCCATCAAATAACTCTTTTTGTTTCTCTGACATGGCTTCCCATTGCTGAAGCCATGCTGCCTATCATCTTGCAGGCCACTGTCCACCAGATAGTTTACAGCCCTTTCCTTTATTAGTACCACCATCACCTTACCCACCACCGAGGTGAGGCTGATTGGATGATAATTCTCTGCCACCTCCTTGCTGCCCCTTTTTGCAGTGGCACCACATCTGCCTTCTTCCAGTTGTTTGGCACATTGCAACCCGCCTTTGCTGCTGTACTGATTCCCGTAGCAGGCGGGTGTGCTCTTCAAATGGGTACTCTGCCACAACGGCATCCTGTCCCCCAGGGTATGGAAGGTCCTGATGCTCAACACCCCTTGAGGGTAGGCGCTGTTCACCAGGACCAGGAATGGGGATATCAAAGGGTGGTGGGCATGTGCCACCACTGGACACTGTACCCCAGACCTGGTGGGTGACTGCTGCTGCTGCCCCTCCAACCGCTGTGCCCCAGGGACCACTCGTTCCACTGCTGTGGCCGCAGCAGTGCCAGACACCTGCACAGCCACTGGTGCTGCCCACGGTGCTGACAGGCACAGTCTGGGACTGTGCCGACATGCTGGCACACACATTTGAACCAGCTAGGCCCAGGGGCATGTGCTGGCCTGCTGTGTGTCCGTCATGGGACACACACATGTCACTGCCCATTGCAGTCCTTGCATCATCAATGGTGCAGGTACATGCTACAGCCACAGTCACAGTGTGCTGGCATGCTTGCATGCCAGACTGCTGAGACACAGGCTGTGCACCCCCACACCCGACTCACCGACACCAGAGTTGGCAGCCCGGCGTGCATGCTGGTGCAGTGCATGCTGGCTGGTGACAGAGGTGGATGGACCCTCCTCCATGTCCAGCAGGTCTTCCTCACTGCCTGGACCCACCACCACCATCCCTGAAGACGAACAGGATCTGTAACAGAAAGAGAGGACATGTGAGTGCATGTGAACAACCTTCCCCAACACCACCACCATGTCATACCGTGCAGTGATGGGCTTCCACCTGTCTGGAATCCACCTCCTGGTACACCCTCAATAGCACTCCACTGCATTGATGCAGCCAGTCGGTCCTCAGCTGGGGTCAGCTCCACCACCACTGGCTGGCCCCCGCCAGTGCCAGCACGTGCCGCCCTGAGGGCTGCCACCTTCTCCTTCACCCTCCTGCGGTCTGTCCCCATCTTCTTTTTGCATTCCTGCATGGAGCGCTGGTGGCTTCCGTGCAGGTTCACTGCCCGAGCTACCCCCTCCCATGCAGCCACACGGGCCTGAGGGGTGCCCCGCCGTCCACTCAGTAGTGGCTCCTCCTCCTGGTAGGCCTGGAAGAGGGCCTCTGTCTCCACCGTGGTGAAGTTGGGCCTCCTCCTCCGCCCACCATCCTCACCCTCACCTTGGCTCTGCTCGGTCATGGCGATCTGTATGGGTAGAAGTGGACACCTGTCACTGTGCAGTCTACAGAGTTATCCCATGACCA
Organism: Neoceratodus forsteri; assembly: GCA_016271365.2. Taxonomy (NCBI): domain Eukaryota; kingdom Metazoa; phylum Chordata; order Ceratodontiformes; family Ceratodontidae; genus Neoceratodus; species Neoceratodus forsteri. Next base: position 359,445,652 of record CM057457.1, on the reverse strand, counting down.
TTGTCCAGAACATCACACAGCATGCAACCCACCTCTCACCTGCAGTAACCGAATCTGGCCAGCACAGCCCAATGTTGCACATTTATAGTGCAATGCATGCAAATTAGGAGTGGAGCAACTGTAATGAGATGCAAATCATGCCACTGCGCCTTTGAATGGCTGATCAGATGATTTGCATGTGTCGGCTGAATAGCGCACCGTTGCGCTTTGCGCAATATGGTTGAGCCAGCTAAGCCAATGGCGTAGATCTGTGACTGTGTGGTACACTGCATTGCACATGCCCAGGTAGCTTACGCAGGTGTCTGCCGCGCTGATGAAGTGCTGTGCGCGATCGGCAATTCAGGCCATGGCCACCATTGTGCCAGTGGTGCAACAGCACTGGTCACCATATGACACTGTGGCACTACTGCACAATAGTCCACTGTGGCACTGGCACGTAAGTGATCGGTCGCGCAGGATGCGTAGATGTCAGATGGCGCTGTGCGTGGCCTTGCGTCATAGACCCCTGACCTGGTGTCCGACCTTTGCCCCCTGGCGCTGTTCGGCTGCCATGTGTACGGCTATGTCACACTGTTCGGTGACAGCGCTATGTGAACCGACGGCGCTATACGAACAGCCCGATTGGAACCTATGGTGGTCTATTGCGCAACATTTCCACATGGGGTTGCCGCGCTGCGGGGCACCATATTGCCTGCTGTACGACTGCAATTATGGCATGCAGGAGAGCTCCCCAGTGGAGTCAGATGGAGGGCCAGACCTGGTGGCCCTGGTTGGTCACTTTGAGGCACTGTTTGGTGATCAGTCCCTCACCATGGCCCGCACCCATGTGTGGCTGCAGGTGGCCACTGACCTGGTGAGGGTCACAGGGCGGTGCCGTCTGCGGAGCAGTGCAGGCACAGATTTAGTGACCTCTGCAGGAGGGAGTCGGACGTGCTGCAACACCTCAGGTCACGTACCATGAGGGGCATTGTGCCTAGGCCAGGTGGGTGTACCATCTATGCACCTGTATTCTCCATAGGGGTGTGACTGTGTTTTGGTGGCGGTGCATGGGGGATGGCTCTGCCATGGTTGGCTGTGTCAGTGTGTGCAGGTGTGAGATGCATGGGTCTGGCTGTGTGGGCAGGCACATTCACTGGGGCAGGGGGCAGTCTGCTTTGGGGTCACACTGATGTTTTTCTCAACATTTGTCACCCACAGGCCTGGCGGAGAGGATGCAGGCCCAGGCTGAGGAGGGCCGTGGCAGGGCCCAGGTGGCAGACGGAGGAGGTGTGAGGGGTGGGCCACAGTGGCAGCAGCAGCAGCAGCCACAGCTGCTTGATGAGTGTGAGTATCATTACATCATGGATGCTATTGCATGTTGGAGGGGGTGGGTGTGACCACCAGCCATGGACAGCACAACCATGCACGACACAGGTGACAGTCATCATTGTCCAGTGTCACTGCACGTCTGTGTGTGCGTCACTGGTGGTCCATGCATGCACTGGGCACATGGCTGTGGAACTGGCATCCCACCACATTGCCACGTCACTTGACAGCCTTGTTTGTGCTGTGATGGACATGGGCAGTGTGTGTGTGGAGTGGTGCACATAGCTGGTGCTGCCTGGTTGGGCGTGTCATGTGCATGGTCACTGTGGGTGGGTGCATACCATTACAGGTGCGGGGCACTAGGGTATATGCCTTGCAGGATGGGTGGTGTTCAGGGTTGTGGACAGTCACAGCCATTGACTGTGTTCCCTTTTCCTAGGTCTCAGCATCCTATGCTGGATAGACCGTGCCCTCCAGCAGCTGACGAGGGTGTCAGTCGCGACACATGACCTCCTCAGGGACATGCAGTGCCATGTGGTCAGGCGACGCCGGAGGAGACGGGAACAGCAACAGGCAGCAGGAGACCAGCCTGCCAGGCGCTGAATGTGCTTCCCTTCCACTTCACCCATCCTCCCACTCTGCCTTCCCTCTCCCAGTTGTTCACCCCTACCCCTTACCCACCCCTACCTTGTACCCCTACCCCCCCTGTCTTGTACATATCTGTATATAGTTGTGTTATTGGTCTTGGTGTTGTACATATCTTTTTCCAATATATATATATATTTTGTTATGAATACTGTGGTGGTCTCTGATTTGCAGCTGGCTTTGGTTGCTCAGTTGCAGTGGTGTGCATGCCATCTGGGGTGGTATGGTCCTGTGTGTGTGTGTGTGTGTGTGTGTGTGTGTGTGTGTGTGTGTGTGTGTGCATGGGGAGATGTCTCCAGTGTGGGAGTGACTTTCAGTCGGTCTTGCCATCTGCTGCCGCCCACTGCTGGGTGCCCAGGGTGGGTCTGGCTTGTATGGTTCTGTGCTACATGAGGTTGCAGTGTGCCGGGGGGGATGCATGGTGTTTACTGCAGTGACAGTCATTGCACATGGGTGGTGTCTTGGGGTCACAGTGCAGTGTGCTGTGCAGAAGGGGGCTGATGTGCCTGTGGTTGTCGACCCCTGTGTGGCAGTCTCAGCCTGCCAGTGGTTGTGCTGGGGCGTCATGGCCCTGCTGTGCTTTGTTGGCTTGCCCCCATGGGCCAGTGGATCATCCATCCCTCCCCCAGTGATGCTGTGCTTGGGGTGTTCAGGTGTATTGTTGGTTCTGCAGTGTGTTCCCGTGCCCATGTGTGGCATGGCTGGTGGTGGGCCCCAGCCTGCCTTCCTGGTTGTGCAGTTCCATTGCTGTGCTGGGGGGGCTCTGCTTGCGCTATGGCACCTCTGGACTGCTCAGCTGGGCTAGCCTTGTTGCGCTATGGCACATCATTTCTGCTCAGCTTCCCTTCCTGGTTGCGCCTAAAACGGTTGTATGCGATATTCAGACGCTGGTTGCTTGCGCGGTTTGTCTTGCTCCATGTTTGAATATCGCGTCTGTTGCGCATATGCGCAATTGACTTGTGCTTGCTCCTGCTGTTGCACACTTTTTGGGCGCAGTTTGAATATCCGGCCCAGTGTGTTTCTCAGAACAAAGAAGACAGTGTGAAAGGTGAGGCAATGTAGCCAGCCAAGGAGAGTGGAGCGGAGTGCTGTGCTGTCAACAAACTGCGGCTCAATATTACTTTTGAGACGAGGAAATATACAACTAGAGGGTGTAGGGAGGAATACTGTACATCAAAGAATAGAACAAACAAGGTAAGTGATATGCTGTTTTACAAAAAATCAAGGCTGAGCATTGGCATTATCTCAGTTTTTTATATACTCAAAGGTATCAAAAAGACTGCAAAAACAGAAATGCCGGAGGCCAGGTATTGGAAAAAAAGTGCAAAACAGAGCACACATGTTTTGGCTGCACTTGTGCCGAACCCAGAGGTTGCTATATTCAGTCAGCACAATGGCGGTATCCAACTGAATATTGGTCTGTGTTGCACAGTAGTTAAGTAAAGTTGCGCTGCTCCATCATGGACTTGGACTGCAGCCAGGCCATGGGGAATTGTGCCCCAGACCAAATAGTACTGGGAACTGTGGCATGATATTCAGCTGTAAAATGCAAATGAGGACACTGGGTATGCATGGTGCAAAGCTGTCATTAACATGCCCATTTGAACTGGAAGTGGCAGCCTGTTTGTGCCCATCCTGATATCATCCCTGGTGCCTAGTTGCACCCAGCCCTGTGATCCCCATCCTGGGTAGTGTGATTGATTCCCTGGTGTCTAGTGACATTTCCCACCCACCTAGCCCCCATTCTGTAGACAACACCCATCACTGGTGGCAAGCAGCACCTCCCCAAATGACAGTTCCATTGCTGAGAAATAAGCTCACAAGTACCCCCCCCGTACATTCATCCCAAGGATGGTAGGATGTGCCCCAGTAATTATGGGCAATCTCATGAACACTTTCCCCATAGACTGCTATATGGTCCTTGGTGTCTCATGGTACCCCCCACCCTTGCTCATCTGTCTGAGTGAGTAACTCCACAGCCCTGATATTTACTGGACACACTTACACCCCTGAGCTACTGTCCCATGTCCTCTGTACAATACTTTTCATCCAGTGGTACCCCTCCCCACCCCACCCCACATGCCGGATGACAGATATGCCAGTGCTCAGTAGCGGTCCCAGGCCCCTGTATAGGTCTTGCCTACATCCAGTGTAGTACCCACCTCAACCACCTCTTTCACTAGGCAGGATGGGAGCATGCGGTTCAGCTCTCACTGGCCACCTGTACAGTCATCTTCTCACCTCCTTCACTGACTGTCACATGAGACTCAGTGAACACTCGGACCTTGTGTGTGTGGGACACTTGTCAACACTGACTATTTTCTCAACAAAGGGACAGTTCGGTGGTAGGGGTGCTGCTAACCACAAGGGCAAATAATCACAGTACCAGGATGGGTGATCAGAGAGTGGGGGTGCCACTAAACCAAGGGTGACAATAATGCTCACCCACACAGGTGATCAGGAGGTGAAGGGAGCCATCAGACACCAGGTTAAGGGTGATACTCACCCAGACAGGTGATCAGAGGGACACTGGACACCATGGCTTATATTGCATTTCCCGGGACAGGTGGTCAGGGAAGGGGCACCGATGGACACCAGGGCATAGTATACACTACACAACCCAGGACAGGGGGCCAGAGGGTAGGGGTACCACTAAATCGAGGATTACAATAATACTCATCCAGACAGGTAATCAGGAGGTAAGTGAGCCACCAGACACCAATTTAAGGGTGCTACCCAGACAGGTGATCGGGGGCACTGGACACCATAGCTTACACTGCATTTCCTGGGACAAGTGGTCAGGGAAGGGGCACTAGTGGACGCCAGGGCATTGTATACACTACACAACCCTGGACAGGGGCCTGGAGGGTAGGGATGCCAATTGACAACAGGGCATCTTTTATTTCACTGGGACAGGGGTTTGGAGGTTGGTGGGCAGGTGGCTATAGTACAGCCTTGTCGTCACCATGCATTTGCGCTCCGTTAAGACTAGGTTTGCAAAGGTGGCAATTAGCACCCTTTTAAGTGCCATTAAGCACTGACACAAGCCTCTAACTGCAGCTGCCCCCATATATGGGGGGTCAACTCATTTGCGCGGGCACTTCATTATGTTAGTGCTAATGTACTAAGTGGTATAACCCATGCTACAAGGGTCTCTGAATATACTGTAGACCCCACCCACAAACCAGGTGCAAAACCTGGTTAGCAGAGGCTAACACTACTTAGTGCTGGTACTAACTTTTGAATATCCAGTCCCTGATCTGATGTCCTCAAGTAGAACTCAGGAATGCACCGTGAAGTTTAACATGCTCAGTATTAGTAGAATAAGCACAATCATGCGCTGCTTCACAGCAATACAATCTGCTTGGTGGGCAAAAAATCAGTACTAGGACTCATGCCTGAGTCTACCAGCAGCCTCTTCAAAAGTGCACAATCCGAAAAAAATACAAGGAGTCCGACCAAAGGGGGCCTCCAGGTGCCATTTAAGAGTACAAAGCTGGCTCAGAAATCACTGTCCTACCGAGGACCCAGGTGGTTCAATGAGCTACCTATCACCCTCATCAAATGCATCATGCTCAGCTAATTCAAACAAGGGCTATATTCTTACCTGGTACATTATGTGACCTGCAGCCGCTGTCCCTAATGACCTGGATTACTCCCCTCCATTTTCTCTGCGCAACTTCCATACTATCTCCCCGACGGTATCGCCCGTTTATCTCCCTGACAGTATTACCCATTTTCTGCACAACCTCCATACTATCTCCCTGACTGTATTGCCCCCTCTCCCACCTCCTCTGACCCTGTCCCTGTTCACTCCTGCCTCACCCCACCCTCTCTCACCTATGTATGACTACACCCATCTCACTCTTTCTCAGCCCCTTGGATGCCAAGTGCCCCTACCTAATTGACTCTATTTCCCTTTTCTCCTACCCCATCGCCCATTAACAACCCCCAGCTGTACCTTAAACAATGCCTCCTTTGGCTGCTAAATCTACTCTACCATTACCTGGAAAATTTCTTGCCTCTAGTTGTATCATGTAACCACTTAAACACTATGCCGCACCTCAGTGTGCCAGTGTCATCCTCTCCTTAGCACTTTTTCGCAACAAAATCTTCAGTGCATCTTGTCTACTTTATTTGTACTTATACCCTTGTATAAAACTGTTGTCTATGTAATCTCAGCCTCTGTGTAAACTGATCTGTATATGGTGCCATATATGAAGCTACCTGTATTCATGTCCTTTTATGTTTACTCTGACTTGGAAGCTTTGTAAACGAGCCCGTTTTGGCTCAAAGGTATTAATCTGAATCTGAAATAAACAATCTAATATACTAACATGCCAGCAGAGTAGGCCTAAAGGTCTATTGAGTCTGCTTAAAAATCAGCACCTGGTCAGGACACCATTGCTGCCATCCCCACCTCCCCTGTCAGTCCCCCCGACCCCATTCCCCATCAGAGTTAAACCTCCAGATCTGGAATTCCTCTGCTTTACCTTACCTTTATACCTGCCCCAGCCCTTCTAGAATTCCTCCAGTGTATCAACAGTCACCAGTTCTGCAGGCAGTGCATTCCATTGGTCCTCCAACCTCTTGGTAAAATAGCATCTTCTAGTCTTCCCCAGAGCCTCCTGCCAACCAGCCTCATGGAATGCCCCCTGGTGGCCCCTTCCTCCCTCACTGGAACACCCTATTTAGGCTGACCCTGTTCACTACCTTTAGATATTTGAAGACCACGGTCATATCCCCTCTGTCCCTCCTCTCTTGTAGGTAGTGCAAGTTTAGCTCCTCAAGCATCTCATCATAGGATCTTCCCCCAGATCCTGTATCATCCTGTTTTCCCTCCTCTGGATCCTCTACAGAAGTGCAATATCCTTTTTCAAGTACGTACACCAAAAGTGTTTGCAGTACTCTAGGTGCAGTCTAACCAGGTAGCTATACTGAGGGAGAAGCATCTCCCATCTCCTTGAGGTTTCCCCCTGGCAATGCACCCAAGCATTTTATTTGCCTTAGCTGCAGACCTCCTACACTGCTTATAGATATTCATTTTGGCATCCATGGCCACCACAAGATCCTCCTTCCCCCGGAACTTGCAGATTCTTCCCACCCAAAAAGTACTCATGATCAGAGTTTCTAGACCCCAAGTGGGGAACATTGCATTTCTCAGCATTAAACCTCAGTTTCCAAGTGTGTAACCACCTTTCCAGAGTCTCCAGGTCCCCCAGTAGGACTATTCTACCCTTCTCCCATCCATCACAGCCCCCAGCCTCAAGTCATCAGCAAGAGGCTCATCTAACTCCTGATACCATCCCTGATGTACAAGACATAAGCATTAGACAAGAGTGGGCCTAACATCGACCCTTGTGAGACCCCATTAATGACCCTCCTAGGAGATGATACCTCCAACCCCAACACCCTCTGAAACCACCCTGTTAGCTAGTTCCCTCCCACTTCACCATCCTTTCCCCACCCCCATTTCCCAAGCTTATCCAGCAATCCTGGGTGTGACACTGAGTCCAACAGTTTGCTGAAGTACAGAAAAAAGACATCCTTTAGCCTTCCCTGGTTCAGCATCTTTGTCACCCAATCATAGAACTCCACAAGGTTAGTCTGACATGATCTGTTCTGAGCAAAGCCGTGTTGGCAGTCATCCAGAGGGCCCCATGTCTCCAGAAACACCTCCAGCCTCTCTTTCAAGATGGCCTCCATCATATTGCCCATCACCGACATCAGGCTGACAGGCCTGTAGTTACCATGCTCCTCCCATGAGCTGCTTTTGTGGATGGGCATGACATGAGCAATCCTCCAATCCTGAGGCACCCAACCCATCTGAAGGGAGGTGTTAAAAAAGTCCGCAAGAGGTGCAACAAGGACAGTCATCATCTCCTTCAACACCCTGGGATGAAGGCCATCTGGACCCGGTGCCTTAACCATTCTCAGGGACTTAAGGGCCTCCCTCACCCTACCAACAGGAATTTCAATTTCAGAGAGCTCCCCCCCCTCATTCCTACCCTGCCTCCCCACCCTGTATGGTGTTGGTTCTCCATCGTCTCTCTTGTGAAGACTGGGGCAAAGTATTCGTTAAGTACCTCCGCATGCTCTCTGGCCTCCTCAGCCCACCCACTCCCTGACCTCAGTCTGCTAATCTGCCCCTTCACTTTCCACCTTTCCCTAATATACCTAAAGAACATTTTTTTCCCTGTTTCTGATCCCCTGTTCCAATCTCTGCTCTGTAATCACCTTGGCTGATCTCACCATCCTGGTTACCTTTTTGGATATCCTATCATACCCCCCATCTACATCCCCTTGTGAGTGCTTATAATTTCTATAAGCAGCTCTTTTCTCCCTCACCACCTTCTGGACCTCCCTGGTCCACCAGTTCAGCTTTCTGGCCCTACCAAATTTGCGTCTGACCTTCGTGCTATCCTTGCTGGCTACCAGGCGCCCTTTTTTAATAATTTCCCACCTGCTGTCTTTGTCCACGTCTGGACTGATCCACTCCAAATGACCCTTGAGGATCCCCACCATATCTTCAAAGTCCACATTCCTGAAGTCATCCACCACCTTTTTAGTGTGATTTTTCCCATCCCCCAGGTCTGAGGAAACAAAACTGTGGCACAATCATTCCCTTCCAGTTAGTCCCCTTCAACTAGGTTCCTAACCAGATTGCAATCTAACAGGACCACAACTAGAATGCGACCATCCCTCTTCAGGTCAGCGACCAGTTGTGATAGGAATGCATGCTGGAAGACGTCCAGCAAGCACTGTTCCCTAGCTGATGAAGATGCCATAGTGCCCCAATCAACCCCTGGCATGTTAAGGTCATGAAGCACCACAATTCTACCCTCCCCTTGACCACAGTGATCTTTTAGATTCATCATCAGGCCCTTCTCAAGTTCTTCCACCTTCATGGGTGGCCTATAAACCACACCCAGGTTGACCCTCTTTTCCTCCAGGCACCTGCAAAGTAACACATAATGCACCAATGTTTCCCTCTGCCCCTCCACCCTGCATATATCGATGTCATTTCTAATGATGAGTGCCACCCCACCTCCCCTGCCCACAGCCCTGTCCTTCCTGAACACACTGTACTCCAGCAGGTTTAGGTCCCAATCACATTGAGGAGTGGCCCAAATTTCAGTGATTGCTGCCACATCCACTTCCCCTTCAGTTAGCATCACTTGAAGTTCAAGCTTCTTGTTTCCCATGCTCCTGGCATTAATCATGACTACCCTCCATCCTTGCCCCTTGTCCTCCACCATCACCACAACCCGAGATCCTCCAGTTAACTGTAAGCTTCTTCTCCCTCACACACTTTCGGGTGCCCCTGTTAAGTGCCCCTTCCCCCCTGCTAGGGGGAGAAGGCCAAGTCCTTCCTTGATGTGCCTGCCAGCTAAGGTTACCACCTACTCAGTTTTTGACCGAATGGATTCGATTTTCTCGGTCCAGAATCTGTCCTCCTGTTTTCACCATTGCAAATTCAGTTTTTATGGTGGGTCAAACAGCACCTGTGAGATTAACCCACTAACTGTTTCATTTTCTTCTCATCTGACTGTAAGCAAGTGTCTGACATTTTAGTGCGATTGCTTGCTTGCAGTGCATCCTAATCAGGAAGTGTCTTCAAGAGCAGGGCACTTAAAGAGCCAAATGTGGCCCTGTCTGCTCAGTTGTCACCTCTAACTTCACACCAGCAAATTGGAAGATTATTCATGGGAAGGGTAAACAATACCACCTTAATTAACACCTTCATTTTTCTGAAACCAGACAGGCACCGCATTAGGGTAGCTTCCTGTCCCAGTATGGACTGTACAATGTGTTTCAAGAAACTTTATCTGCTAATCCAGTTTTATTCAGAGGTAGTACTTTTTTCAGTCATTTTGAATGCTCACATACAAACATAGAATTTGATGGCAGATAAGGACCTTATGGTCCACCTCGTCTGCCCATTTCCCTACCTAATGGATAAGCTGAAGATGCTAGTTAACCAACAGCCTACTTCCTCCTACCCCCCACTAGAATTGCCTTATGTCAGTCCCATGCATTCTTGAATTCCCCCACTATTTTTGACTCTATGACCTCCTCAGGAAGGCCGTTCCATGTATCTACAATTCTCTCTGTGAAGAAATACTTCCTCGCATTATCTCTTAAAGATTAAAGGAAGTAAGGGTGGACAAGGCACCAGGACTGGATGGCATGCAGCCAAGGGTACTGAAAGAGTTGGCAGAGGCCCTGGTAGGCCCATTGGCAGGTCTATTTAATTCCTCTCTGGACTCAGGTTGTGTACCTCAGGATTGCAGGATGGGTCACTTAGTTCCACTCCATAAGAGCTGTCCCAAAGACAAACCAGGGAACTATAGACCAATGAGTCTCACATCCATAGTGGAGAAACTAATGAAAACAATCCTGAAGGAGAGGCTGGTGTCCCTGCTGGAGGTCAGTGGGGTGCAGGACAGTCGGCGGCATGACTTTGTCAAGGGCAGATCTTGCCAGACCAACCTAGGACTACTATGACTGGGTGACCAGGGAAATGGATGAAGGGCACATGGTGGGTGTCCTGTGCCTGGACTTCAGTAAGGCATTCCACTCGGTGCCACATGGAAGACTATCATGTAGGCTAAGTGGCACTGGGGGGAAATTGGTGGGATTGATGGAGAACTGGGTGCAGGGACAGTAGCAGAGGGTAGAAGTGGGAGGAGAACTACCATCCCCAAGGGCAGTGATGAGTGGGGTCCCACAGGGGCCAGTGGTATTTGGGGTATTTATTGCAGGTATCTCGGTAGGCATAAATAGCAAGATCAGTCTATTTGTGGATAACACCAAGATGGGAACAGTGGTGGATGACCTTGGGTTGTGGCAGGGATTGCAAGAAGATCTAACAAGGCTGGAGATATAGTCAGACTCCTGGCAACTTGGTTCCAATGCCAAAACATGCAAAGTGCTGCATTTCAGGGCAACAAATCCAATGAGGAGCTACCATGTTGGGGGGGTGCAGCTAGCTGTGACTGAGGAGAAAGATCTGGGGGTGCTCATTACAGGAGCAATGAACAACTCTGCACAGTGTAGGAAAGCAGCAGCAGTGGACAACAAGATGCTGGGTTGTATTGCAAGGGATAAAACCTCTAGGAAGAGGGAGGTGATTTTGCCATTATACAGATCGTTGGTCAGACTCTACCTGGAGAACTGTGTTCCATTTGGTGCCATTACCTAAACAGGGACATCAGATTCCTGGAAGGGGTGCAACCCAGAGCAACAAAGATGGTCCAGGGTCTGAGGGAGTTACTATATGAGGTTAGACTGAGGAAGTGAACATGTACTCTCTGGAGGAGAAGAGGGTCAGGGGTATATGATTGAGATCTTTAAGTACATGAAAGGAATAAACAAGACAGGCACAGAGGGACTGTTCAAGGGGAGGGTGAGGAGAGACACTCGGTGTCATGACATGAGATTGGAGGGTGGAAGGTTTAGGAGGGAAATGAGTAGGCATTTCTTTATGGAAGGGTGGTAGCAGAGTGGCACACACTACTGGCAGAGGTTGTGGCCTGTAAAACAGTGGAATGCTTCAAGATGGGCTGTGATAGGGCAAAAGGTAGGGTCATGGGAGGAGGGTAAGGTCAGAGGGGCAGCTACAAAGTAGGGGTGCTAGCTGCAAAATCAAGCAGACTTGATAGACCGAATGGTCTTTTTCTGCTGGCAGTTTTGTATGTTTGTATGTTGAGATATGACAGATATAAAAAAAAATCTAAAAATGCGAAGTATACATTCATAGCCTAGAAATGTAAGACCGAACACCAGTACTGTGCTACCCAGTAATGCTGTATGACCAGCATCAAAAGGTTCAACACCTTCTATGTCGAACATCTGAGAAGTATAACTATACCAACTCAAACAGTGAATAACTTTTGTTTACCATTTCAACATTATAGAAAGAACAGTTTATGGATATTATTCATGTCCTCTTGTTCTACTGAAAACAAACATAGAAGTCAATCAAGAGTTCCAGGTGACTTCAGTTTCTCCTTGCCCAGAGTTTGTGCCGAGATAACTGTAGTGTGCTCTTATTTGAGACAGTGGAATATTTAGGTGTCAAAACATTCAAATGCTGTGCACTAGAGATGCAACGAATTTGAATTCCACCGGCGAAGTGCCCGCGAAGTGGAGTGCCCCATAGGAAAGGCTCACTTTTCCTTGTGATTGTTACTTCATGTTGTCATTCCACCTTAACGCGAAGTAAGGTGGAGTGACAACAATATTGCAACACCCCACACACACAGTCACCAGAATTAATGTGCATCCCCAAAGTACTACTGTCTTGTATCCAGAAAACTCTCCAGTGCTGACAAAGTGAAATGAGAGCGTAACAAGAAATGTAGTCTCCCAGAATTAATGGCACACTCAGTCATGTGCGCAGTGGTCACACACAGTCACCAGAATTAATGTGCATCCCCAACATGCTACTGTCTTGCGTCCAGAAAATTCCCCAGTGCTGACGAAGTGAAATGAGAGCGTAACAAGAAATGCAGTCTCCCAGAATTAATGGTGCACTACAAATGCACAGACAGATTAAGATTGCACTGCACACTCAAGAGATGCATTCAGAAAGGCACAACTCCTAACCAGTGCTCACAAGTCACAAATCCAAATCTGGAAAGGAATACCTTTTGTCAGTTGAGGGATTAGTGCACGGCAGAAACAATCCACTACCAGTAAAGATACCACAAAGCAGTACAAAAAATTCATGCAGGTGCAGTGGATAGCAGGTTCACATTGTTGCAATGACTCTGTGGCACAATAAAAGGTGTCTGATTTAATTGCATACATCGCATACACACTCACACACACACAAACACAGTACAAGTGATGCCCTAGCAAATTGAAAACCTTTAGTAATAAAACCAAATGTTTTAAACAAGACAAATTATACACCGCTGCACCATAACAATCAGCAAAAAAAGTCAAGAATTATTGAAAATATTACTGTGTATACATTAACACAGTTTTACAAGAAAAATATAACCAAAACAGAAAGACTGCCTTTTTCTCCAAGTTAATGTACCTACACCACAAATACGCCCCTCTCCCAAAGCACACTTCACAGTACACAGACTGACTTTTCTAAATTAACATTCAAAATCCACACACAACAATAAACACTCACACAGAAGGGTTTCCTACAATCGATGTACTAAATTTTGAGCAAAAAAAAAAATTACTCAAAAAGGCATTTTAAGCAGCTTTTAGAGGTTGTGAATTGCAGAGCTCTGAGAGCAAACTGTCTCCGGCTACCACTACACACACACACACACACTACCCAGGCCAGAACTGAGGCTGTGCAGAACAATCTAGAGCCCATGTGACCTGCAATCTCATGAATCACTGCAGAATTTCATTTGGAGCTCAATTACAAGGTGAAGTGAGGCACACTACATTGATTTCAATGTACTTCACCTTAAAACTGGTGGAGAAGTGGTTGGGGAAGGCAGAATAAAGCAAAGTAATTGGTTTCAATGGACTTCGCGTTTCTCATTATGAAGTGAAGTACTCCGCTTCACATTGTGGTTTGCGGAGTACTCTCCAGATTCCACATTACTCCGTGAATCACTTCGCGGAGTGATTTGGAGCCACATTGCCCACCACTACTTACAGTACTGTAACTCACATGCTGTACAGGAAGGAACGCGAATGCCTATGGCTGTACTTCCCCGATGAGCTGAGCCTGTGTCATAAAACTCCCCAATTTAAAAACATATTAATTAGTACAGTGGTGGTGATTGGGTGAAGTCTGGAGAGATACTACAAAACAGGCTTACAATACATGCAAGTAACTATAAAAAAATGTATTTTGTGATTCGTGACGTGATTATGAATCGTGATTTGTGATTGCATTATGACCGTGATGATGAAGAATGTGATTTGGTGTGAGATAACCAATATGAAACTGTATGGGAACACGAATGCCTACGGCTGTACTTCCCCGATAAGCTGCTGTGGCATAAAACTCCCCAATTTAAAAACTCCTATTAGTGAGTACAGCGATGGGGTGGTAAAGCCTGGAGAGATGCTACAAAACAGGATTACAATACATCCAAGTAACTAGTAAAAAAATATATTTTGTGATTCGTGACATGATCATGATTCGTGAATCATAATTTGTGACTGCATTTTTGACCATGATTATGAAGAACGTAATTTGGTGTGCGATATCCAAAATGAAACTGTATGGGAACACGAATGCCTACGGCTGTACTTCTCCGATGAGCTGTAGCACAAAAATCCTCAATTTAAAAATTCATATTAATGAGTACAGTGGTGGGCTGGTAAAGCCTGGAGAGATGCTACAAAACAGGATTACAATACGTATGCAATAAGACACACCAGGGTGTGTAAATATGCTTTCATAATTGCACGGCTCGAGGGTGTTGTTCGGCACGAGGCACTTACGCCAAGTGCCATTAAACACTCCGAGAGCTAAGTGAAATTGTTATGAAATCATATTTACACATCCCTGGAAGTGTCTTAGTGGCACTTATAACACTGAGAAAAACAGTCATTCTGGTCAACAAACAACTTGAAAACAAATCATTTAGAGCTGAAAAGAAGCAGAAGTCATCATTTATGATTAAATAGTCCCTGTAAATGGAGCTCAACGGAGCCACTACAAGTAGGTAGGGACTTACTGAAGAGTACAACCGAGCCCTTACACATTGCAACAGAGGCAATAAAAGTTGAAGACAACATCACTAGTGAAGGTACAGTCCTGCACAGTTGTGCTGCTCTTCGGATGATGGATTTCGTTGTCAGGCGTTATCTCGGCTATTTCTGCAGTGGCGCTTACAGCGGGAGGGTTTGCTAAGTTGATGACTGGAGCTGCTAACTGTGAATAGAGTATTCAGTCATTTCCTACATTTTCTTTCCAGCATTAACAGCTACTGTCAGGTTCAGAAGTAGAGGGCAGTGTATGGATTTTCTGCTGTTGCTTGTGCTTAGGCTTTGAGCTATGAAAGAAGCACCGGAGTGTAATTATGCTTTCATAATTATACTCCTGTACTTCTCTCACAGCCAATCAAATTGCTCAGTTTTTTTCACTGTGTTATAAATCAAAGTAACTAACTAGTAAAAAAATGTATTTTGTGATTCGTGACGTGATCGTGAATCGTGACTGCATTTGTGACCATGATGATGAAGAACGTGATTTGTATCACAGGTGACTCGTGATGGTGGTCCTGACTTAAAAACCCTTATTAATGAGTACAATGTTCATGCAGAGCTATGCACCACACCAGTCCAGTAGTCTGAAGGGAAGCCAAAGAAACAACTGTAACTTAAGTTACAGATGGAGATTGGGCCCTAAAGAAGATCCAAATGCACGAACAGATTAAGATTGCGCTCCTGTTCAAGAGATGCAGATGCAAAGGCACAACACCTAACCAGTGCTCACCATCAGAAATTCAAATCTGGAAAATAATACCTTTGCTGGTTGGGGTGGGCAGTGGGGGGGGGCAGTGTACTGCAGTAGCAGTCACTAGTACTAGTACCAGTAAAGATACCACAAAGAAGTACAAAAATCACGCAGCTGCAGTGGATATCAGGTTCCCATAGCTGAAATTACTATGTGGCACAATAAAAGGTGTCTGATTTGATGACTCGCGTCGCACACATACACACACACACACACACACACACACACACACACTAAGTAATGCGTAGCAAATTGAAAACTTCAGTAATATCACCACATGTTTTAAACAAACTAAAATTATGCACTGCTGCACCACAACAATCAGCAAAAAAAAGTCAAGAATTATTGAAAATATTACTGTGTGTACATTAAAACAGTTATACAAGAAAAATATCACCAAAACAGAAAGAACTGTCTTTTTCTTCAAGTTAATCTACCTACACCACAGATATGCCCCTCCCCCAAAGCACACCTCCACTGTCTCTCAGTACACAGACTGAATGTTGTACATTAACATTCAAAATCCATACACAAACAATAAACACTCGATGATATGAGCACAGGAGGGTTTCCTACAATCAATGAACATAAAGTTTCAGCAAAAAGAATTACTCAAAAAGACTTTTTTAACAGCTTTTAAAACATTTGAATCACAGAGAGCTCTCAGAACAGACTGTCTCCTACAGCTTCCTACACACACTACCCCGAACTGAGACTGTGCAGAACAATCTAGAGCCCATGTGACCTGAAATCCCATGAATCACTGCAAAATTTGCCTTTGGAGCTTAAAAACAAGGTGAAGTGAGACAAAGTACATTGTTTTCAATGTACTTTACCTTAAATGTTGGTGAAGTAGTGGTTTGGGAAGGCAGAGTAACACAACGTAATTGTTTTCAATGGACTTCGTGTTACCCACTAAAATGCAAAGTACACTGCTTCATCTTGTGGAGCACTCCGTGAATTCACCTACATTCTGTGAATCACTCAACATAGCACATTTAGGCCACTTCACCCATCTCTACTGTGCACTAGTTTCAGCCATGTTGCAGACTGAGCAGTAGCTTCAGCCATGTTGCAGGCTGTGCACTAGCTTCAGCCATGTGTCAGACTGAGCACTAGCTTCAGCCATGTTGCAGACTGTGCACTAGCTTCAGCCATGTTGCAGGCTGTGCACTAGCTTCAGCCACGTTGCAGGCTGAGCAGTAGCTTCTGCCATGTTGCAGGTTGAGCACTAGCTTCAGCCATGTTGTAGGCTGTGCAATAGCTTCAGCCATATTTCAGGCTGAGGCTGTGCGCTAGCTTCTGCCATGTTGCAGGCTGAACACAAGCTTCAGCCATGTTGCAGGCTGTGCACTAGCTTCAGCCATGATGCAGGCTGAGCACTAGCTTCAGCCAAGTTGCAAGCTGAGTACTAGCTTCAGCCATGTTGCAGGCTGTGCACTAGCTTCAGCAGTGTCAAAGGCTGTGCACTAGCTTCACCTAAGTCACAGGCTGTGCACTAGCTTCAGCCATGTTGCAGGCTGAGCACAAGCTTCAGCCGTCTTGCGGGCTGTGCACTTGCTTCAGCCATCTTGCAGGCGGTGCACTAGCTTCAGCCATCTTGCAGGCTGAGCACTAGCTTCAGCCATGTTGTAGGTTGAGCACTAGCTTCAGCCATGTTACAGGTTGAGCACTAGCTTCAGTCATGTTTCAGGCTATGCACTAGCTTCAGCCATGATGCAGACTGCACTAGCTTCAGCCATGTTTCAGGCTATGCACTAGCTTCAGCCATGTTTCAGGCTGTGCACTAGCTTCAGCCATGTTTCGGGCTATACATTAGCTTCAGCCATGATGCAGACTGCACTAGCTTCAGCCATGTTTCAGGCTGTGCACTAGCTTCAGCCATGTAGCAGGCTGTGCACTAGCTTCAGCCATGTTGCAGACTGTGCACTAGCTTCAGCCATGTTGCAGGCTGTGCACTAACTTCAGCCATGTTTCAGGCTATGCACTAGCTTTAGCCATGATGCAGACTGCACTAGCTTCAGCCATGTTTCAGGCTGTGCACTAGCTTCAGCCATGTTTCAGGCTATGCACTAGCTTCAGCCATGATACAGGCTGAACACTAGCTAGTTAAGACAGTGACCTTAATGAGTTAATTCCACAAGAAGGAGAGAGATTTACTCCCTAGCTCAAGCGGTGAGTTCAAGCTGGAGACTACATGAAATGTAGGCTGCAAAGACTGTCATATGCTAAATGGCTTTTGATTAATCTTATGCACCACTATTACTATAATAAAGATTACTACTGCCTTTTAGCAAGTCTGTGTGCCTGAAATGCAAACAAGACAGTAGGTGTTTCCTAGCATCCATCGTGGGGACTCTTTTGAAACATAGTAACATAGAAGTTGATGGCAGATAAGGACCGCAAGGCCCAGCCAATCTTAACATTTTTTTTCTGCCTGATAAATGTGCCTTAGGCCTTTACCCTGTCAATGGCCTATCTATTCATACTCATCTGTATTGCCCACTTATGCCTATCCCATGCCTATTTGAAGCCCTGCACTGTATTCATATCCACCAATTCCTGCGGTAGGCCGTTCCTTGCATCCACCAACCTTTCTGTGAAAAAGGACTTCCTCACAATACCTTTTTATCGGCCTCCTTCTAATCTCATGCTGTGTCCTCTTGTCCTGCTATTTTTCTCATATTGAAACATGTTAGACTCTTTCACCTTGTTAATGCCCTCAAGGTGTTCAAATGTTTCGATCATATCTCTTCTCTCCCTCCTTTACGCTTGGGTATGCATGTTGAGCTCTGTTAATCTGTCCTCATATGTTTACTGATATAGTCCCTGCACCATTATGGTTGCCCTTCTCTGGACTGCCTCCATTTTGTTAATGTCCTTATGAAGGTGCGGCCTCCAGTACTGGACCAGTTCTCCAGATGGGGCCTAACCAGTGTCTTGTAAAGAGGGATTATTACCTCCTTCTTACGACTTGCGATACCCCTACTAATATAACCCAACATCCCCCTAGCCTTACCTACTGCTTTAGTGGTCATCTTGGATGATTTCAGATCATCTGTGGTGATGATTATGCCCAAGTCTCTTTCTTTCCTTGTGAATGCCAGCAACTCCCCTCCCAACCTATAGGTGGCTTCAGGGTTTTTCTTCCCTATGTGCATGATCTTGCACTTCTTTGCATTAAACCCCAATTGCCACTCCAACCATTTTTCCAGTTTATCCAGATCTCTTCTCATTCAGCCCACCCATCTGAATCATCTACTCTGTTGCAGATCTTGGTGTCATCCGCAAACAGACAAACCTTACCCTCCAGTCCATCTGCAATGTCACTGATGAAGATATTGAAGAGGATTGGCCCCAGAACTGATTCCTGAGGTAACCCGCTTGTGACTTGCATGTCTTCTAACTGTATACTGTTTACCACCACTCTCTGTTTTCTGTCCACCAACCTGTTTGCCACCCAGTTGACCACCTTCTGACCCACCCCAAGCCTACCCATCTCATTAATCAATCTTCTATATGAAACAGTATCAAAAGCTTTGCAGAAGTTAAGGTAGGCAACATCAACTGCACCCCCTTGGTCCACCACTCTGGTTATCCAGTCAAAGAAATCTATGAGATTAGTTTGACAGGACCTTCCTGTTGTAAACCCATGCTCTCTTGGATCTTGTGCTCCGATGGGATTCCAGGTGTTGCACTATCCTTTCCTTTAGGAGTGCCTCCATAATCATGTCCGCTACTGAGGTAAGACTGATGGGTCTGTAGTTCCCTGCCTCTTCTCTGCTACCACTCTTGTGGAGCGGGATCACATGAGCCCTTCTCCAGTCTTCTGGACCTCTTCTGTGCTCAGAGACTCACTAAACAGTTCTGATAATGGCTCTGCTAGTTTCATCCTTAGCTCCTTTAGTACCCTAGGATGTATGCCATCTGGTCCCATTGCCTTGTTCACCCTGAGATTACCGAGCTCTTGTTGAGCCCTTTCTTTTGTGAAGGGACTTGTACACACCTCCCTCCCGCTGTGTCCATGATGCTGAGCTGTGGGCCCTGCCCTACCTTCTCCTCAGTAAATACTAAGCAGAAGTATCTATTTAGGATAGAAGCTTTTCCTTGGTCCTCCTCCTCCACACACTCCCCCTATCCCCTTTGATCTTATCAATACCCCTTCTGAACTTTCTCCTTTCACTAATGTAGCTATAGAAAGTCTTGTCCCCTTCTTTTACTGTTCATGCTAGTGTTTCCTGGGTTTGGGCCTTTGCCTGCCTTACTGCCTTCCCTGCTTCCCTTAGGGAAGTTTGGTATGCATCCCTATATTTGTCCTGCTACGTTCCCTTATATTTCCTGAAGGCCAGTCTTTTGGCGCTGACCTTTTCTGCTACTGTTTTTGAGAACCAAAGTAGTTTCCTCCTTCTTTTGCTCTTGCTTTTCTCCCTAACACAATGAGATGTTGCTTCAAGTATTGCATCTTTAATGCTCACCCACTTTACCTGTACCCACTCAGCTATATTTCTTCATGCCAGGGCTAGCTTAACTCTGTTGGCCATCTTATCAAAGTCAGCCCCTCTGAAGTCCCATATTTTTTGCATTGGAATGGGATGATGCCAAATTGAACCATACCATGTGATGGTCACTGGCCTCGCGGTGACTTTCTACCTGAAGATCTGTGATCCTTTCCCCATTAGTCAGTACTAGATCTAGGATAGCCCTGTCTCTTGTGGGTTGTTGTACCAGTTGTTTGAGGCCCCCCCCTGCAGGGAATCCACTGTGTGTCTAGTTCTGGCAGATGTTCTTGCTGGTATTGATCAATCTGTATCTGGCTTGTTAAAGTCTCCCACTATCAGACCCTCCTCTTTAGCTGTCATGTTTTGTAAATCTTCTAACAGTACTGTGTCAGTGTCCTCTCCCTGCTCTGGAGGCCTTCCGACAACCCCAGTTCATATGGCTGTTCCAGCTCCTGTTTCCATGGTGACCCACAATTCTTCTGGTTCCTTATGTGTATTCTGAATTTCTGTAGCTTTGATATTTTCATTGACGTAAAGGGCCACTCCCCCCCCCGTCACACCTGTATCAGTAAACAGAGTAAAAACAAGTCAATACATGAAATAATGGGAGTAACAGACAAGCAACAGACAAGCAATGCAGCAGGGTCACACTCGCATCAGTATACAGAGCAAAAACAAGCCAATACATGAAACAATGGGAGTAACAGACAAGCAATGCAACAGGGTCACACTCGTATCAGTATACAGAGCAAAAACAAACCAATGCATGAAACAATGGGAGTAACAGACAAGCAACGCAACAGGGTCACGCTCGTATCAGTATACAGAGCAAACAAGCCAATACATGAAACGGTGGGAGTAACAGACAAGCAATCGCAACAGGGCCACACTCGTATCAGTATACAGAGCAAAAACAAGCCAATACATGAAACAGTGGGAGTAACAGACAAGCAATGCAACAGGGTCACACTCGAATCAGTATACAGAGCGAAAACAAGCCAATACATGAAACAATGGGAGTAACAGACAAGCAATGCAACAGGGTCACACTCGTATCAGTATACAGAGCAAAAACAAACCAATGCATGAAACAATGGGAGTAACAGACAAGCAATGCAACAGGGTCACACTCGTATCAGTATACAGAGCAAAAACAAGCCAATACATGAAACAGTGGGAGTAACAGACAAGCAATGCAACAGGGCCACACTCGTATCAGTATACAGAGCAAAAACAAGCCAATACATGAAACAAATGGGAGTAACAGACAAGCAGAGCAACAGGGTCACACTCGTATCAGTATACAGAGCAAAAGCAGATGAAAAACACAATGTTTAAAATAGCCATAGGCACCAAAAGAAGAAAAAGCTCCCAACAGAGCACAATAGTATTACATAAATAGGGTTACCATCCCAGGAAGGGGGAGTTAAACAGGCTAAACACAGGCGTGCAAAGGTACAGAATACAAAATACAGAATACAAGCACATTTTGGGTGGTGAACTGGCTTAAGTCTCTGAGGTTCCCCTGTTATTGGGCTGGGTTTCCAATGAATTATGGTAAACAAGGCAGCTATGAAAATAATCTGCTGTATATGTAATTGTGTGGATTGATTTCTGAATAAAATTGTTCTGCAGTCTTTTGAACACAAAAGTTGGTGGGTGTCTTTCTCTCCACAAACGGGCAGACTTTGGGGGGGGGGGACTGGAAAGAGACACAACCACATTTCTCTAAACACTACAGTGCAGTCCTGCCACTTTAAGAGATTACCATGTTTCTCAACACGTTTCTGGCCCCTCCCCCTCTGCAGTACACTATGAATATTAATGAGGTAGCATGAATGGTAGGGAGACATTCCTGAGGTGGACAGGAAGTGTCCTTATGTTTCCGAGAACAGCTAGAGACAGAAGTACAAAGGACGCTACAGAGGGAACTTTTTTTCTGTGAAAAGTAATTATTTTCCAAGTCCAAAGGCTTCCAAATGCTGAAAAATTACATCTGCTCACACTTCTAAACAGCGTGGTTTCATATTGTGAGGAGGTGGTGTTGGAAACTGAAACAGAGGATCATGAAACTGGAGGTAAGAATATGATTGTGCTTAAAAATAGCACAAACTGGGCACATGGGGTTAGTTTAATATTGTTTCATATCAAACAGCATTAATTTATGTAGAGGCAGTGGTATTTCAAAGGTATCGGTTCTTTTTCAAATCTTTAACTGGGTTTTTATTTCTGTCTCCTGACCTGATTAACCTTGTATCTTTTTCTGTCTGTATCTTTTCATGTTTCTGAGTATTCCATGCCAAAGCATATCCAGTGGTAATACGAAAGGATAAATAAACGTAATTTCATTATTAAAAGTACATTAGGCTGTCAAAGTTAGTTAATAAATACTTGTTAAACAGGTATACTTTGAGATAAATAAAACTACCCCCCCCCCCCGCAAGCAGTTGGGGGCTCACAAATAGACTGGCTGGTCCAAGTTATCCATCCAAGTGCTAAGAAGTCAATGTGCATAGAAACATAGAATTTGACGGCAGATAAGGACCGCTTGGCCCACCCAGTCTGCCCATTTCCCTACCTACTGGATAAGCTGCAGATCCTAGTTAACCAGTAGCCTACTTCTTCACCCCCACCCCCAGAATTGCCTTTATGACTGTCCCATGCATGCTTGAATTCCACCTGATTGATTTTGACTCCACAACCTTCCTCCGAAGGCTGCTCCATGCATCCACAACCCTCTCTGTGAAAAAATACTTCCTTAAATTACCTCTGAGCCACCCCTCTATCTTCAAATTGTGCCCTCTTGTTCTTGCACACCTCTTTTTTTGAAAGATGCTACCCTCTTGGACTTTGTTGATTCCCTTGAGGTACTTGAAAGTTTCTATCATGTTCCCCCCTCCCTCCTTTCCTCGAGGCTATACATATTAAGCTCCTTAAGTCTCTCTTCATATGTCTTCCGGTGCAGACCCTGCACCATTTTAGTTGCCCTCCTCTGGACAGCTTCCATCCTGTCTATGTCTTTGCGGAGATTGGGTCTCCAGAACTCCAGACTCTGGCCTAGGCCCTCAAAGGACACCTAAACAGGCAATATGGGTGGGGGCTGTGTTTTCCAAACCCTCCCATATAAATGTAGCCTACCAACAGCTGTAATAGATGATTTTAGTAGTTACCTTAGGTTTTTATGTTGGCTTGCCACGCTTGTGCAGCAGTCAACATATTGGGAGAGTGCAGCTTTGGGGGCGCGGCTGCTGTTGGGTGAATGCAGGGCCCGCATCAGTGGTGTGTCCTCATTCCCCAATAAGCCAGCA
Source organism: Neoceratodus forsteri (assembly GCA_016271365.2). Taxonomy (NCBI): domain Eukaryota; kingdom Metazoa; phylum Chordata; order Ceratodontiformes; family Ceratodontidae; genus Neoceratodus; species Neoceratodus forsteri. Next base: position 359,422,442 of record CM057457.1, on the reverse strand, counting down.
TGCTAGCACTGGCACCAACATTATGTAAAGTGGACATAACTTCTAAACAAAGTGCTGCTACAATCAGAGACAAGCTCGTCATGTAGCAGCACTTTGTTTAGAAGTTATGTCCACTTTACTACGTACCATCCCTCCCCCGTACAGGGTGCCACGCTGGGAGCCCACCCCAACGTGGCAACTGATGCCATGGCCGACGGGGGTGCCCAATCCCCTGTCGACTCCATGCCCCCCCAGCTGTCCTTCTGCCATGCTGGGAGCCCACCCCAGCGTGGCAAACGTCCTGCGTCATTTTTTTAAACCTGCAAATTAAAAGCGGTCCCACGGCGCTTCTCCTGCCCCCCTCCCACAACCTGCACCCACCCACTGTGCACCCTGCCTCCCCACAGCCCTCCACCCCATACTTACCTCAGGAGTCCGGCGCGACGATCTTTGGTGGACCGGGAACATGTCTGCACTCTTCAAAGCTGACCGCAAACTGAGGAAATGCCGATAAGCTGTACAGTGGGCTAGATAGGGTTTTTTCAACTTTGTTGCATATCTCAGGCATTTTTTGGAATTTTTGCACCAAATTTTCAACATGGGGTTTTTGGGGCCCCTCCTTATGAATTCTGTCACTGTCATGGCATTTATTGGCCTCGAAAGGTGATTTTGCAGTCACTGCGCGAAATCATCTTTTGGGGCCCATTAACGAAATGTCAGTGGCAGTGCTCATGAGGTGCCCTCTTAAAAAGCCTAAGTTCCAAATTTGGTGGAAAAAATCCAACAAATGCCTGTTTTATGAGCATGTGTTGCGCAGTTGCTATGCAGGCTCATAACGTCGCACATTCACAATATTTTACTGCCAGATTTTCAGCATTGTCATTTTTGTACACCTCCTTGTGAACAGTACAGCTGTCATTTTCCACATCCTGCCTGAAATGTGTTTCCGCACTTCCGGCACACAATAGCGCAGTCGCTGTGGGAAATCAGTGTTTGGGCCAGATTATGAAAATGACAGTGACACAGTTCATGAGCAGAGGACCTAAAATGCCTATGTTGAAAATTTGGTGATGATACTCCATAAAATAACTTTGCTTATTGCGAGCATTCGTTGGCAGATTACCTTAGCCCTTCGTATTATATCATTGTGATATTTTCAGTCTGGTTTTCAGCATTGCCATTTTTCTACACCTCTTGATGAACAGTACAGCTGTCATTTGACATATCATACCCAAATGTGTTTTCGCACTTCGATGCAGAATAGCGTGGTGGCTGTGCGAAATCACTTCTTAGGACACTTTGAGGAAATAACAGTGACACTGTACATGAGCAGAGGGTGCTAAAATGCCTATGTTGAAAATTTGAGTGCCAACGCCCATAAAATGGCAGTGTTGCAAGCGTGCATTGCATATTTCCCACACCCTAGTAACCATAAATTTGGTATATTTACATGCCACATTTTCAACACTGGCATTTTTTTATACCTCCTTATGAACTGTGCAGCTGTCATTTCTCACATCCTGCCCGACATCTTTTCCCGCACTGCACTACCAAATACCCAAAGGGACACCCTAATGCTTGTCACTCTCTGCAGGGTGGGGGTGGGTTGGCATCAGTTCAATACTTCACTGCCACTCCTATAATGCATCTGTCTAACTCCTGCACTACCAATGCCAATGCCAGCAAGCAAACATTCGGAATTGACAAATGCTTGTTTGGTTGCTGTGTTAATGCCTCCTTGCACTAACCATGTTTAAGGGTGTAAGTTTGTCACGGAGGTCACGGAAACCGTGAATTTGGTGCCTCCATTGATTTTACCAGATTGCGGTTCCACATTGGCACATGTGCAGTAGCGCTCTGTCCCTTTAAATCCTCCAGTTTCATAAGGGAAGAGCGGTGAAATGCGCATGCGCAAGTCGCGTGATGCTCCAGTACATTAAAAAGGCCCCTTTACGCAGGCGCTCGTGTATTGGCGCCATCTTCTCCTCAGCTCGTGGTCAGCAAGCAAATCGGTTCAATCGCTTCTTTCCCCAGACTGTCAGCTTTCATCAGAGGCTTGGAGGGGGAGGGAAAACTTAAATAAAGCAGCTGCAATGCGAGGAGAGGTAGCAAGTGAACTTGTGGGCATGTCACGCATGTGGAGGCTTCTGCCTTGCCATTGATTGTTTTCTGTGGCAAACGGCAAGGGGACAGAAGAGAATAAGATCCCCAGAAGGAACTGAAGTGGTGGCAAAATTGAAGGGGGCTGGAATTTGAGGAAGGCAAACAGGAAAATGAAATTGCTGTACAGGGGAGGGGAAGAGATAGAACATGTAGGCTATGTATGAAGATGCTTCTGCCAGGCCCATGAAACTGGTGGCAAAGAGAGCTGAAAAGAAGGAGCTGGCTGCTCTGACTGACCTGTTGGAGGACTGGAGGAGGAGGAGGAGGAGGAGGAGGTACTGGGGAGGGGAGCCCTTCAAGCTGAAAAGAAGAGAAATGCTGATGCAAGTGAGATAAAGATGTTGGGAGCAAAGAGGACTGTAGAAAGAAGTGCCATAGAAAGAACTACAGTGCTTGCAAAATAAAAAGGTGTTTAAAAACTGAAGTGCAGAAACAGAGCAAAACATATAAAAAAATAATATATATATATTGGAAAGCACTGCAGAAACCAGCACAGCATCACTTGAGTGGGTGGGTGCTCTGGATTAGGTTGTTTTCTAGCCAGAAGAGACAGACAGCCACCGTGCATATTTGATCCTGTGAAGTGTGGAGAGAGGACCTTGCGCAACCCTTCACCTGCCTTGAAGCAACCCGAGACCAGCCCATTTCCAGGGTACCTGACTGGAGACAGAAGACCTACTGACTACAGTGAATGTACGGTATGTGATTCACTTCTCTATAAAACTTGCGGGAGGGGGGGGGTTGTGGGGCACTGTTCAGGAAACGGGGATATTTGAAGCATATCAATTAATTTCATCCCATTTGTCCAGTCTGTCCACTCCTTACATGCTAACCAACTATAAATTGTATAACGGGGAAAATGCTTTACTGTACTGGCTGAGTCAGAGACCCAAGAGGGGTTGGTGTGGTGGCCTGTCACTGGGATTGACAAGGCCAGATACATACAGGTAAGTTGCAGCAACACAGGGTGTCATCTCTTTTGGGGCCCTTTCCCAGCATGCTTGAACTGAAGTCCTGCCTGAGTGGGACAAACTGTAGTCACCCAGATCCATGGTTTTGTGGAGGTGATGTAATTGTTTGTGTGCTGCTGCAGTGCTGCCTATGCAGTGCAGCTTAATGGGAGAGGAGTGTCAGTGATGTCAGTGATAGCAAACTGAGGTGTCAACTCATGCATGGCAGGGAGGGTTTTGTTGGGCTAGGATGCTGCGGTCCAACAAAACCCTCGCTGAATGGCAGCTTAGTTACACTGCTGGATTTGTCCTACTCAGGCAGGAGTTCAGGCTGGGAAACTGCCCAGAAAACAGTAACTGTACACTCTCTGTCACCCTGTGTTGCTGCCACTTAGCTTTGTCTCTGAGACAGTTGCCAAAGAGGGGTTGTCGTGTTGCCATCTCACTGAGACTGACAGAGAGCTAAGCGGCAGCAACACAAGCTGACTGTGCTGGGTTTTCTGTTTCTGGGCTTTTCACAGCCTGACCTCTGCCTTGGGAGTACAAATCTAGCAGTACAAATCTGAGACTGGCTCACACCGTGCTGGGGTGGTGGGGGGGCAGCTGCTTGCAGAGAGTTGGACTGGCTCACTTAGATCCATGGTCGTGGTGTGTAGAGGGTGTATGCTGCTGCCTAAACAGTGCAGCTTAAAAGGGAGGGATTTTAGTGGCAGTGAATTGATCTGGCATGCATGGCAGGGAGGGTATTGTTGGGCAAGGATGCAAATGCTGGATGCAGACTGTGTATCACACACACACACACACGTGACATGAAATTCTGTGCCAGCCCTGCTGCTATTTTCATTTTTCGTCAAAGCAGCATATTAATGTTTTGCTTTGTCTTTTTCCACCTAGCAAGCCTTGTCTGGGGTGAAGTTCACAGACTGAGTTCGAGATCAGCTGAAGAAGTTCAGTTCTTGTCCTGAAGTGACCAGTCCATCCGTCACTCCATCCATCCAGCTAGAAGACTGACTCCGTCATCCTTCAGTGAAGACACTGAATAGAAAATCAACATCAGATAAGTTGGACAGTACACAGTCATCTTGTGTACTGTACCACCAGCTATTTGAGCTACATCTCTTATTTAAAAAAATACTGTGACACAGAGACATTTTCAGAAAAAAAAATATCTTTATTTTCTGAGACTGTGGTAGCGTATAAAAATATGTCAAGTTACAGAGCACCAGCTTTTTGTTACATTGTGCACATCTGGCAGTGACATATGGTAGTAGTAGTAGTAGTTTTAATGTACTGTGAACAGCAGAATGTTTAGAGCATTTAAACATTGTAAAATACAGTAGTAGTAGTACTGTAAACTAATTTAGAACGTTGAAATAGAATCCCTCAGTCAGGATCAGGATCAGGGTCACCTAGTTTTTGAAAATGGAGGTAGCTGCACAAAATCCAGGGGAAACACATTCTTCTTCAGATAAATACATCAAATCTAAGATTTCAAAAATGAGCACAAGTGAACGCTGTGCTCAGTATGCCAGTAATGCTTTTCATGTGAGTGATGGCAAACTCTTCTGTTCCACCTGTAATGTGCCAGTGGATTTCTCAAGAAAGGCAAGCTGTGACAAACATTTGGGTAGTACAGTGCATCAAAGAAAATGCAAAACTTTAGAGCAAGCAAAGTTGAAATGTGTAAAAAGACAAAAAACAGTGACTGAACTCTTTACAAATTCAACTGAGGAACAGTTACATAGACAAACTGAACTTTACAAATTAACCAAAGCTTTTACAGCAGCCAGTATTCCATTGCACGTACTTGATGATGCATCTCTGAAGAGTTACTTAGAAAATGGGTTGAAATACATTGGGATAATCCCCACATCCCATCAGCTGAGACGACTGTATCTACCGAAAGTGTTTGACGGTCACAAATTAGCAATAAAAGAACAACTTCAGATGTGCTGTGGGATTATTATTGTATGTGATGAAACCACAGATGCCAAAGATAGATATGTGTTCAATGTTCTCGTTGTATCAACAGTTAAAGCTTCTGACGAGGGTGACGGTTCCAGCTCCACTACAACACATTCAAGTGAATCAGTGCTGTCAGCTATTTTACTTGACTGTGTTGTACTGGACAGAACTAATTATAAAACTGTTAGTCAGGCTGTCATAGATGTGCTTCAAAAGTATGAAGTTCCTTTTGATAAGATTTCGCCTTTTGTGACAGATAATGCTGCATATATGTACAAAGCATGGAACAGTAGCTTGAAGAGCTTGTTTTTGAATGGTGTACATGTAACCTGTACTGCCCATTTGCTAAGTTTAATTGGTGACATTTGGAGGAATAATTTTAAATTGGTTAACAGTTTTGTTACAGCTGTCAAATGTAGTTTTACAGCATGCCCAGCCCTTAAATCGAGATTACGTCAGTTTCTGGTAGACAGTGGTAAAAATGGTTGTATTCCACCAGCTCCAGTAATTACTCATTGGAATAGCTGGTTCAATGTTGCTTTGTATCATTGCTCACATCTGTAGGAATATGTGGATTTCTTTGGAGAAGATGCGGATGAAAGTGTTGCTATTCAGGAAGTTGTTGAGTTAGCACAGTCAGATGAAGTGAAGGGTGATATGCAGATTATGCTGCAGTATGGTCCTAGAATAATGCAAGCATTAACAAGTTATGAAGCAGCAGTTTCTCCAGCTCACAAAGTAATTGATGATTTAACAAATTTATCCCATTAGGCACATACTAGTTCTGAGCAGTGTGCACATAGACTAGCAAAGAAAGCTTTAGCTTAAAATAAAGTCATACATTGCAGAAGATACGCATTCCAGGTTCTGTCAGCCAGCGGCTTCATTTTTTAGAGCTTGCCATATGTTTGACCCTAGCAGAGCAAAATGGCTCAATATGACTGAAGATAACGTGTTTGATGGCATACCAATATTTGAGGAGAACCTTAAAGCAAGAATAGAATTTCGTGCATACAGAAATTTCTTAGCAGAGGTTAACTGTGACGACATGATTACTTTTTGGAAAAGTATGTCTGAACGATTTCCAGAACTGTCCCAGATTGCACTTTGTTGCTTGCCTGTCAGTGCCAGTAAACAGTGTGGATGCTGAACGCTCATTTTCAGCATATAGTGATGTACTGCGGGATGACCGCAGACTAATTACTTATTCAAATTTGTCTATGTACAACATGCAGTTCCAAAATGCTGATAAAGTTTGAATTGTTGTTTTCTATGTGTCTGACTACAATCCAAGTAAGTCAGTAACTGTTTTGTTCTCAACATATATAGATGGGGCTAATTTTATGTTTTGTACAACAAAATGTGCCCCACTCTTGTCAGTGCTTGTCATTTAATTTTATTTTTTTGAAGTCAGGTATTCAAGTTCAGTTTAATGTGCAGGTAATTCAGCTCAGTACTGGTTGACATGTTGCTACCTGCAGATCTAGAAAATGTCTGTGAGGGCAGGTAGCATAACAATTTGCCCTGTCACACATATGTGGGACTGGAATATTGCCCAATGTACATGTAGGTTTGGGCAGAGCATGTCAAGTTGTGACTTTCTCTAGGTTACTGTTGCTTGTTTGTGCTAAGAGATGGAGCAGCTTTGTAATGCTTCTCCAAATGCTGGATATGCTGCTGCAACAAAGTTTAAATGACTTACTCCCAAGCCCCCCACCCAGTGGCACTGAAATGATATGGTCACTGCCACGTCTGTTGTATGGAATGCCACCCCTGTGAACCTAAAGTGTGTGAGACGCACCTCATGCTCTCAGTTGTCGTCTTCTTCTTGCACAAAGCCCTGTGCTGTGCATAACAGTGACATCGCACTACACAATGCTTTTGTTGCTGCAGCACAGAGTGCCAGTGACAAAGCTTTAGTAAAATAAAGAAATGACTGCAGCTTCATAAAATGGTGTGCCTTTGAAAATGTTAACAACATATCTTCCACCAGAACTTTTATTTAAGTAAATAATGTTATGCAACATGACTTTCACATGCACAACAGGGTTAAACTTCTTTGGTGTCACAGCTTTGTCTTTACTGTATGTCTACAGCCCAGGTATCATAGAATTTGACGGCAGATAAGGACCACTTGGCCCACCTAGTCTGCCCATTTTTCTACCTAACAGATAAGCTGCAGATCCTAATTAAGCAACAGCTTACTGTTGCTTTATCACAACCTAAACTTTGTTTTAGCAACTTCTTGTAGCAAAGAGAGAGTACATTTCAGGCAACACAGACTGATAGAGTTCTGTCACTGAATTAACATGATGTTGAGGTTGCCGTAAATAAGTTAAACACTACAACACATTTAACATGTAAATTCATTGACAGAACTCTTATCAGTCTGTGTTGCCTGGAATGTGTTCTATCTGTGGTACAAGAAGTTGCTGAAGCAAAATTTAAGTTGTGGCACCTGGGCTGCAGACAGGAAGGAAAGACACGGCTTTGACACAAAACAATCTTCTCAGGCTGCACACTTGGTTGGTCACCAGTTAATCAGATGTCTGGCAGGTACTTTTTTGGGGGGGGATGGGAATCTGCCTTTTCTGTCTCTGGATCTCCAACAGTACTGCCTATATGCTGTATTGTTTGAGAGGTTCTTGTGTGAGTTAAACACCAGTGCAGCTGGGTCTAAAGCATTTGTTTTCTTTCACTCCATTCATGCTGTACAGGTTAGAATTGTCGATTCCAACAAGTTAAGCATTCACTCAGATTGTACTGTTCCTCTCAGGAACAAATCTCTGAATGTATTACATGCAGTTGGTATGTTGTGGTTGTAAAAAATGACTCTCACATTGTAGTGATATTAACTGTCTACTGTGGACCAGATCCATCCCATCCATCTCTGTTGTGATTCACTGACTCTGAAGGGTCCCGGACATAGAAAATATACTGCCCTACTGTCCTTAATTTCTCACCCCCAGTTCGTTTTGTATCAACAATACTGTGAGTGTTGTACAGTGACGTTTGAGATGTGCCCTACAGCTAGCATGTCACTTTCATTTGATTGCCCTCTCTGTGAACAGTAATTTAAGGAACACATATATTCATATGTAGGTAATGTTGTTCCTCCTGTTATTTCGGGGCACAGCAGACAGGTTGGGATTGGTTTGGAACTTTGGCCACAAGTTGTGACTGGTAACATTTTGGATTTTAGCACTTTTGTTCCTTATGTTATTGACTGTACAGAACAGAAGCAATGTAAATTACAATGTATGAAATGTTTTAATTCTGGACTGTAAACCAGAACAACACATACATTTTATATAACAAGAATATCCTAAAAGATGTATGGCCTGAGCCAAAAGATGCTTAATGTTATCACTTTCCTTGTTTGTCAAGGAGAAAGTGCTAAACACTATGAAAAAGCAATAAATTCAATAATTTGTTGCTGAGACACTGTTTTATGTTTTGTTTTGTGTCTTTACTGACTTTAATAACATTATACATCACTAAAAAGTGCCCGTGACTTTGCCATGAAATTTGCACTTTTATCTATGACCACCACATGAATTCTTTAAAAATTGCCCATGACAAAACCATGACTTTTGTCACTTTGTCCTGTGACAAACTTACATCCCTAGCCATGTTCCCTTCTAGTCCATCCTCCCCAGCCCTGTCACGGAGCTTCTCACAGGCTTACCAGTATTTAATCTCTCAATGCTTGTCTGTGTGACTGGGGTGGCAGAGCTCCCCAACATCAAGTGCAACTTGGGATCTATCTTAGAGGAGACCCACTTTGCTGGAGTGAGACCTGCGGGTGGCTAGATCGTCATCCTGCTTCTGCCAGGACTTTTCACTTTTCTTCATCCCTATCCCTTGGGACACAAGAGTGCATAGCCTGGCTGTTGTTTCCCCTCCCTTTAAGCTGCTCCAGATTCTCTGCCACCTGTGATCACCTGGTGGTGGTAGTATAGCAATGGAGGTAGCTGCCCTGAGAGTGCCTTCTGGGATGCTTGACCCCCCCCCGATGCTGGCCCCTGACTGTCCAGGTGTGTTTCCTAACCCAGGTTACTGGCAGTGTGTGTAGCAACACCCAGAAGTGGTAGTATAGTAATCGAGGTAGCTGCCCTGAGAGTGCCCTCCGGGATGCTTGATCCACCTCCCCGATGCTGGCCCCTGACTGTCCAGTCACGTTCCCTAACCCAGGTCACTAGCAGTATGTACAGTAACACTCAGGTCTCTGGCAATATTTGCAGTAACACCCAAAGGTTGTAGTAGAGCAGTGGAGATAGCTGCCCTGAGATTACCCTGTGGGTTGCTTGATCTTTCTCGCTGCTGCTGGCCCCTGATTGCCCAGGCATGTTCCCTAACCTGGGTCACTGGCAGGGTGTGCAGTAACACCCAGAGGTGGTAGTACAACAATGGAGATAGCTGCCCTGAGAGTGCCCTCTGGGACACTTGATTGCCCTCTCCGATGCTGGCCATGGAATGTCCAGGCATGTTCTCTAACTCAGGTCTCTGAAAGTGTGTGAAGTAACACCCAGAGATGGTAGAATAGCAGTGGAGGTAGCTGCCCTGATAGTGCCCTCTGGGATGCTTGATCCCCCTTCCAGATGCTGGCCCCTGACTTCTAAGGCACATTCCCTAACCCAGGTCTCTGGCAGAGTGCGAAGTAACACCGAGAAGTGGGAGCATAGCATTGGAGGTAGCTGCCCTGAGAGTGTCCTCTGTGATGCCTGATCCTCCTCCTCTGCAATGGTGGCCTCTGACTACCCAGGCATGTTTCCTAACCCAGGACACTGGCAGTGTGTTCTGTAACACCCAGAGGTGGTAGTATAGCAATAGAGATAGCTGCCCTGAGAGTGTCCTCTGGGATGCTTGATCCTACTAGCTGATGCTGGCCCCTGACTGCTTAGAAACGTTCCCTAACCTGGGTAACTGGTAGTATGTGCAGTAACTCTTCACTCTTCCAATCTTCTTACCCGGCATTTACTGCCACCCAAATGTCCATCTTTCAGTCGAACTAGACCTCCTAACCTCAATCACTTCCCTTGCTCGCTCTGGGAAATTTATTCATCCTTGACTACTTCAATATAAATTGGTTGTCACCTAAAACTACCAAAACTAAAAATGAAGTTGGAGCCCTAAACCTCTCCCAGCTGATCTCTGAACCCTCTTGCCCAAAGCACAAGCACAACAACACTTCATACTCGACTGGGCCCTTACCTCCCACCCCCACCATGTCATCACCTCTGGCATCTGCCCTGATGGTCTCAGTGACCATAACCCAATAGTTACTAAAATCCACAGAATTAAATCACTACACAAAATCATACAACTACACTCTTGCAAGTCTCTTGACCTTGAACCTCTCCAGAGCAACCTTGCCATTCTGACTGGTCCCCCCAACCTCCTTCCCCTGGGTTGATAAGGCCCTTGCCTACTTCAAAGAAATCTTTCTTGTAAACTGGTATGCCTTTGCCCCACTAAAACAAACCAGAGTCGGAGGTAACCACTTACCTTGGATAACCCCTGAACTTATGGTCTGTCTCAGGGCTCGAGATCAGACCTGGAAGCATCGTAAAGCCACCCAGCATCCTAGTGACCTTGTGAACTACCGCATGCTCCAAAACACTTGCACCAGGGCTACAAGGTTAGCCAAGTCTGAATATTTCAAATATGCCTTCATCAGCACCAAAAATTCCCCTTCTAACTTCTGGAAGGTAGTCAATGCCCTATTTATCCTGTCATCTCAACCCCTCTGGTACTTAAAGTAAATAGCTCACAAGTGCCTGACCCACCAGCTGTAGCAGCGGAATTTAACTCCTACTATACCTCCTGCACCACTGAGCTACTGAAATCCCCCCCACCCATCACCCTTCTCACCCTCTACTGGTGTGCCCCCTCCACCACCCTTCCACCTCCACTTCTCTTTCACTACTGTAACCCCAAACGATGCCCTAGGTGCCCTCCTTACCATCATCCCCTCTAAATGTGCCTCCCCTGATGGTCTCGACCCAAAACTCCTCTCCCTCTCCACTCTGGCCATTGCCTATCCCCTCTCATTAATCCTAAATCTCTCATTCTCTCCTGCCTCGGTCCCCTCTTCATGGAAACATGCAGTGGTCCTCCCTCTACCCAAAGGGGGTGACCCCTCATCTCCTGGCAACTATCTCCCCATTTCTCTCCTCCCTACCCTTGCCAAGCTTCAAGAACAGATTGTCCTCTCCCAATGTACCTCTTTTCTATCTGACACCTCCTTTTTCACCCCTTTCTAGTCTGGTTTTAGGAAAAAACAATCAACCACCACCTCTCTCCTATGGCTCACAGACTCCATCTTAACTGGGATGGATAATGGCCAAATTATCTCTGTCATTTTTGTCGACCTGGCCAAGGCCTTCAACACCAACTCTCACTCCTTTCTCCTCGATTCACTCCCAGCAGCTGGCCTATCTCCCTCCACCACAAACTGGTTGAAGGCCTACCTTATTGGCAGAACCAAATCAGTTAAGATCTTGGATGTCACTTCATCTCCCCTCCCAGTTAGCACTGGCATCCCCCAGGGCTCTGTATTAGGGCCCTTCCTATTCTCCATCTTCTTAAATGACCTTCCCTCTGTTTGCTCTCCTTCCACCGCTATACATATGTATGCTGATGATACAGTCCTTTCTGCATCTGGCTCCTGTTCTGCTGAGGTTACAACCAGCTTACAAGACTTCGACAAGGTTCAGCTCTGGTTTGCAAACCATCAACTTTTCCTAAACACCGAGAAGACTGTCTCCATGACCTTTGGCACAAGTGAATAGGGAATATCTGGATTATGAAAATATTTTAAACCCAGCCCAGTCTGGGAATAGGGAATATCTGGATTACGTAAATATTTTAAACCCAGCCCAGTCTGGGAATAGGGAATATCTGGATTACGAAAATATTTTAAACCCAGCCCAGTCTGGGTTTAGACCCAAGCATAGTACCATGTCGGCCCTCATCAAAGTGACTAACAATTGACAAGAAGCCTTGGATAATAAACAATACATCTACGCTCTCTTCTTCGACCTTAGCAAGGCCTTTGATACCGTTGATCACTCCATCCTGCTTGACACTCTGTGTAGCATTGACCTAAGCCCTGCTGCCTTAAAATAGTTTCAATGCTATCTTACAAACCAAAGGCAGCAAATTAAAGCACAAGGGGAGCTGTCCCCACTTAAGACCTTGCCCTGAGGTGTCCCGCGAGGCTCTATATTGGGCCCTATCCTCTTTGCACTTTACATAAACAGCATAGACCGCATAGACTCTTGCATACTCATGGGAAATGGTCACCTTTTCACGGATGTCACAGTCCTCTACACAATCAATCTCTCCCTTGATATGACTTTGTCACCCTCCAACATACCTTGCTGAACCTTAAGCTTTTGCTCAATGCCACAAAGTCTAAGGCCATGATCTTCTCCCTACACGTTTCCCATACCCTAGGGACACCAACAAACTTCCAGGTTACCACCCTCCTTGATGAACCTCTGGAAATAGTGGAAAAGTTCAAATACCTGGGAGTCTGGTTGGATAATAATGTCAATTTCATGCTGCATCTAGACAAACTAACTAAAAAGCTAAGATAGCACATTGGCATCTTTTATCACATCAGACATCTACTCACTCTTGAGGCTAGGAAGCAGCTGGTCCAAACAACTTTTCTACCATTGCTCAATTATGCCAACTTTCTTTACAGACACTGCCACCAGCAAGCGCTACAGAAGCTCAACACCCTTTATCACCGCGCCCTGAGATTTATATTAGACATGCCCATGCGCACCCACCACTGCCTGCTGTATCAGGCAATCGACTGGTTGTCCCTTACCTTGAGGAGGCAAACCAATGCCCTTCTGTGGCTTCTCAGGGCTTTCTCTGACAAGCTCCCACCCTATATCAGCAACCTGTTCCAGTGGACAAAGGGTGTGTATGGCCTACGGAACTCATCCTTTGTCTACCTCAAGATACCTCAAACAAGGACATGACATGGCTCATCCGCTATTAGCTCCTTTCTACCTTCTCTTTGGAACAGTATGCAAAAGGTACTAAAGCTTTTCTCCCTGCCTGGTCTTTACGCATTCAGGCAGCTGCTCTACCGACGCCTGATGTCGGCATGTGACTGCTTCAGGTGATCATTCTCATTTGGCCGGCTTAACCCCCAAACCTCCTGCACTTACCCTACCCTCCTTACTCTTCCCTGCCACCGGTATATCCCTCTGCAGTGGCTGTATCGTCCTCCCTTCTATCTTCCCTCCTTCCACATTTTATACCTGCCACTGTCACCCCTTTCCCCCTGGGGTCCTATGCTTAGGCAGCTTCATGCTCCCATCCCCCCCCTCACTTTTGTCCAGTTCCTTCCTATACATACCCCTCTCCCCATCTTGCCTGACCCCTCGCCTCTATGCTCTCTTCCTCCTCTTTCCTCCTGTTTTACCTATGCTTGCACTTGCCTTTTTGTTAATTAATTGCGTACAGTGATAGTTTTACTTTGTTTGGTGACCTCTGTATTGTGGATCTACTGCATTTGCATCTGTCCTTTATGTCTAGGACCATCTTACAAATGAGCTCGCTCAATGAAGTAACTGCCTGGTTAAATAAAGTTTGATTGACTGAAGTCAAAGACTATCTAGGCTTCCCTTCCTACCCACTTTCCACACCCTTGAAGGAACTTTACTTGAGGACACATCCTCCTTCAGGTACTTAGGTGTTTGGTTGGACCAACACCTAAACTTCTTTGGACATATTGACGCCATCCAGAAAAAACTGCTCCCCAAGCTTGGTGCCCTGTTCAGGAACCGTAGTTGTATCCCTCCTACGGCTAGGTGTGAACTTGTTCAGAAGATGATACTGCCCATTTTTGACTACTGTGACATAGTCTATGGTGCTGCCCCTCAGTCCTCCCTGGCCAGAATGGACAACCTCTTCAGTTCCTTCTGCTGCTTTGCCTTGGATGGCCCCCCCCTCGTACCCACCACTGTGATCTTTATCATGACCTATTCTTCTCCTCTCTTCCAAATAGGCGACTCTCCCACTGTGCTAAATTCACCTTCAAGCACTGGTTGGGAGAAACACAGAAACATAGAAGTTGACGGCAGATAAGGACCGCAAGGCCCATCCAGTCTGCCCATTTCTGTTTCTACCTTATAAATGTACCATCAGCCTTTGCTCTGTCAATGGCCTATCTATCCATACTCATCTGTATTGCTCCCTTATGCTTATCCCATGCCTGTTTGAAGCTCTGCACTGTATTCATATCCACCACATCCTGAGGTAGGCTGTTCCATGCATCCATCACCCTTTCTGTGAAAAAGAACTTCCTCACATTACCCCTCAATCGGCCTCCCTCTAATCTCATGCTGTGTCGTGTTGTCCTGCTATTTTGCTTATATTGAAACATGTTAGACTCTTTCACCTTGTTAATGCCCTTAAGGTGTTTGAATGTTTCAATCCCTTCCTACCAAACCTCCTCCTTTATAACAACTCCCCCATCCTCGCATTCCTTAGATCAACTGACTCCTGCACCCTGATAGTCCACTACAAATCCACCCATATTGGCCAATCTGCTTACTCTCACCGCTTCCCAAAAATTTGGAATTCACTCCCCCCCTCAAATCTGGCACTCATCCTTTGCCTACTCCATCAGCTCTGCCCTCAAAAATTATCTTGCGCCTAGCTGCTCCTGCCATGTCCCACCCTAATTCCCTCCTATAAGTCCTGGATAAGCTCTACCCATACCATCACCTTCATTTTATCCTGTGCGCCCCCACCTCCCACATTTCTAGCTCTCCTCCCCTTACCCCAAATTGCTCCCCCTTATTAGCCTCCCTTGATCTCTCACAGAATGTAAGGAACACCAAATGCTCTCCATGGGTCCCTCTCCTACCCTCCAGGAGCTTGTATCCCTCATTTACTCCCTTCCCCCTACATCCCACCACCTCACCCCTCCCTCTCCTTTCCCCCTTTTCTTTCATGTAAGCACTTGTTTATTTACTAACTGGCACTTATTATTGTTCACTTTTTCAACATATTATGCACGTTTCTGTTTTAACACTGTTTGTAACACCTGCCTTACAGCTGTATGTTAATGCTGATCTTGTAACTGAGATGTAACTTGACCATGACTCTTCCCTCCCTACCTCCTCCTTTCCCCCTCTCACACACTTCCTTATCTTTTTCTTTTACGTAAGCACTTGTTTACTGCTATTAACTCAGCACTTATTATTGTCCACTTTTCTACCTATGATGCGCGACACTGTTGTACTACTGGCTGTAACACCTGCCTTAGAACTGTATGTTAATGTTGATCTTGTAACTTGAATGTTTAATGTTTCACTCCTATTGTACCCCTTCCCCCCAGGTCACACCAGGAGATGAGCGACTTGTCACTCAGTGTGCCTTCCTGGTGAAACATTTCAATAAATAAATAAATAAACACTCAGAGATGGTAGTATAGCAATGGAGGTAGCTGCCCTGAGAGTGCCCTCTGGGATACTTGATCCTCCCCCCCGATGCTGACCCCTGACTGTCCAGGCCATTCCCTAATCCATGTCACTGGCAGCGTGTACAGTAACACCCAGAGATGGTAGTATAGCAATGGAGGTAGCTGCCCTGAGAGTGCCCTCTGGGATACTTGATCCCACTCCAGGTGCTGGCCCCTGACTGCCCAGGCATGTTCACTAGCCCTGGTCACTGACAGTGTGTGCAGTAACACCTAGAGGTGGTAGTGCAGCAGTGGAGGTAGCTGCCCCAAGAGTGTTTTCTAGCATACATGATCCTCCTCCCCGATGCTGGCCCCTGACTGCCCAAGTATGTTCCCTGAGGTAGCTCCCTGAGAGTGCTCTCTGGGATGCTTGATTCTCCTCTCTGATGCTGGCCTCTGAACATCCAGGCATGTTTCCTAACCAGGATCTTTTGTGTTGTAAGCAGATGCCCTCCCGCTACACTGACAGGTCAGCATTTATACTCTAGGTTGTGTCTGATATTAAACCATTTAAAACTTTGTGAAGAATGTAAATGCAGCCCCCTGCAGGCAGCACTGGGATCAACATGCATCACTATCCTGGATGGGGGTGGGTGTGGTCCAGGGAACTCCCTTGTCTAGGGATACATGGTGGGGCTGCAACTGTGAACCTCTTGTACTCAGCAGCATGGATTGCTTGACTGTCTACTGGAGTTAGTGGATGTGGGCACTTTACATTGTGAGGCAAAATAGCACTGGACCTTTGGACTTCTAGAACTTGACTTTACTGGAGGGCTTCAGGCCAAAGTTAATTTGCATAGTCAGTAGTCATGGGCTTAAGACCTTCCCCTCCTACACCATTCATTACAGTAACTCTGTATTACTGGGTAGCCATTTTAACTATTGTCTGACTATAAGGCTTGCTAATGGCTTAGCAGCCATCTGCTGTGGGGCATTCCATCCATTCCTTGCCCTCAGCAGTTCACCCTTAGAACATGGTCTCTGACACGCCATACTTTTTGGTTCAATATGCAAGACTCCGTTGTACAGCCTTTCCATACTTCTTAACTAACAGGGTTCCTGGGGAATTCCTATCTCCCTTCTGTGCTAAAACCTGGCTTCTCTGCTCTTTCTTCTAGTGGTGCTACCTGCACACATGTCCCATTACTTTTTACAGAACAGCACACTGGGAAGGCACCCGATAATATCAGGGCGAAGTCTCTTTTTGCAGTTAGTTGTTACTTGCCTCAGTACTCCCCAGGATGGCCAAACACTCCCAAACCCATCAGCCTGACTTTCCACCAGGATTTGTGAACATACATCCTGCAGCAAGGTCCAAGTGCTCAGTGGGTGCGGGGCCTGTGACTGGCTGGGGTAGCCAGCTGAGTTGGGAACAACCACCGCTTCATTGTTTTTCTCCACCTAGGGTAGCAGGCATGCAGTACCACCTAAGATGGCCTTGCACATGCTGCCATGTGCAGGACGTCAGAAGTCACCATTACTCTGAGCCCCTTTGTAATGGTCATGGCTGCCTTTCCCCAGCCATCACTAGGGGGCCAGGCTTGAACTGGACACCATTTCCCCCTCCTGGGAGAGGAGCACTGTTTTCTGGATGCTCAATCTTCTCCCTCCCAGGTCAACCCCCAGCAACTGAACCAGGGTTACCAGTGTGTCACCCAGTGTCTTAACCCTCCGTGCCACTGGGCCGGCTGTCAGGGTGAACTCTTAGCCTAAGGAACATATCAGGCTAGTGCTTCCTGATTAGTGTGGCACCCAGCACCTCAATCTTCTGCACCACTTGGCTGACAGTCAGGGTGAACTCTCAGCCTAAGTAACATATCAGGTTGGCACTTCTCTCATTAGTGTGGCACCCAGCATCTCAACACTCTGCCCCACTGTGCCTGTTGTCAGGGTGAACTCTTAGCCTAAGGAACATACCAGGCTGGCACTTCCCTCATCAACTCTCTAGACCTAATGGGCATCAGCCACACTATTCTCATTGTGCATATACAGGGGACCCTTCGGCACCTCTACCAGGATGGCATTTTGATGACACAGGCCACAGGATATCCTAATGCTGTTTGGTAACTTTGCCATCCTCACATAAGTTATGGAGATGAGTCTTTTACTTGGCTTCTGCCATCTCTGTGGAGTACCTGATTCATCTGTTCTTGGCTTCTCAATGGTATCAGGACACATGTCTCCCCCCAACTAGGATGGCCACAGTGAACTGCAGGGGAACCTGCATCAGGCCTGAAAGCCCTTGCAAGATGTCCGTTGAAGAGACACCCTTGGGATCCCTGCATCCTTTTGGTGGTCCCTTGAAACTCCTAAACTGTGGGCAAAGCTCTAGATCCTCACCCACTAGTCCCAGTGATATGGAACACATCCTGGGTACCTGAGGTCCCTCCAGTGACCCATTCAAGGCTACACTGATGCCATTACTGTGGTGATGTGTTCAGGACTTCCTACCACCCTCAGGATCACACTTACATATGATAGTATACATTGAGTGCCTCCTGTACCCCCCTGCCCAAATCCTTCAGCCAGCCTCTTGGTGGGCATGGTGTGTGCCCCCTCAGCCAGGTACATAGAAGTGTTCCTGACTACCGAGCACCTTGATGGCAATGTCTAGTTACCCCATTCACCCAGAACCCATACCTTGAATGTCAGTGCTGATCCCCTCACCTGCACCACTAATGTGCATGCCCAGTGAGGACGCGTTGAGTGTCCGCTCTTTACCAGCACTCTGGCACCTAGCTGCTTCTTCACCCCCCCCCCGGACACTCAATGCTAGTCCCAGGAACAGAATACTTCAAGAATGCTGGCTCCTTGACGGCACCCTATCTATATACTCTTTGTAGCTCTTCCCACATTAGCTTAACCCACAGAGGATAAAGTCAGGGCACCATTTCCCTTCCCTCAAGTGAATCCTATCTACATATATATATACTCACAGTCACTCCTCCCACATCAGCTTTACACAATGTCAGGGCACAATTTCCCTTCTGAACACATATGGTAACAACCTCCTCCTCCCTCTACTACTATGAGGTGTTTGTTAAATAAGTAAAGTTAAAAAGTCCTGTACTGCCAAGTCACCATTCCTTTTGTATTAGTGCTACTAAAAATAAGGATCTTTTGTCTTGCCTGTTAGCTCACTCCTCTGATCATTGAACTCTTCATCAATCTATCATCCACTTGGGTGAAAGGGAGAATTGATCCCTGGTGAATAGCTGACCAGTTCAGGGGGAGGCAATGGACAAGGAAATGATAGGAGGCATCCTTAGGATGGCAGAAAAATGAGAGATATTGTTGATGGGGGACCTGAATATTTATTTTATTTATCTAGTATTTATTAAATTTTGGTGACCGGGTAGGCCCACTGAGCCCCGAAGGTCCCTTTTTCAGGGGCGACCAGGGATTACATGGTAAAATAGGACATATAGTGAGAATACAATAAATATGTTGGAGCAGCTGACACACATCATAGCTGTAACATGTTATGTAACAGAGTTAAGATTTACAAACATTTAAACACAATCAATGCTCAGACTTTGAGCGAAACAAACTGGCATAGGGCATTCGGCAATTAGAGAACCCTGGTGAGCATAAAAAGGTGCATTAAGTAGGTGAGTCCAGCTTATTGTAGGTTGAGGCATATACTTGGATAGGAGAGAAATGGGGAGGTTTCGGGTACCATGGCAGTGGCAAGTGGTGGCAGCGAGCAAGATGCTAGATGTTAACTGGAGCACCTTTGCTGCTGCCACATCCAAGAGCAGGGTTATTCTCGATGCCCTACAGGGGGCAGGCCTCAGACAGCTAGTGTTGGAACCCACTCTGGAGGGAGAAATCTTAGACTTGGTACTCTCAAATTGGGATGGAGAGAGGATCTCATTTCTAGAAGTGGGTAGCCATCTGGGAAAAAATGACCACCAAACAGTGTGGTTCACGATAAACACAGCCGCAGAGTCAAGCCATACAAAAGTGAGGGTACTGGACATTAGGAGGGCTGACTTTGTCAAAATGGGTGAATGCCTAAGGAATGCACTAGCAAACAGGCAAGAAGGAGGGGTGGAGAAACAATGAGGAAACAACAAAACTGCCATCACAGAGGCAACAAGCCTTTGTGTTAAGCAAATAAACAAATCAAAATTAAAGGGAAAAAACACCATGGTTCTCAAAAGAGGTGGCGGGGAAGGTTATGGAGAAAAAGATAGCATTCATGAAGTAGAAGGAAACACAGATGGAGCAGGACAGAGAACATACAAGTTAAAACAGAAGGAAGTGGGGAAGGCAGTCAGAATAGCAAAGATCCAAACTGAGGAAAAGATGGCCAACTCGGTTAGAAGGGATAAAATCTTTTATAGGAACATTAGAGGGTGAAAGAAAGACCAAAAAGGCGGGATAGTGAGAGGTTAATAAAGGAGAGGTGGGTGGGCAGAGGACAGTGAAAAAGCAGGGATACTGAACAAATACTTCTGCTCAGTATTCACAAAAGAAGAGGAAGGGGAGATACCTAATCAAATCAATAGAAGCACTCTAGATAGGGGGGTCGATACCAGTCCTTTCACAGAAGAAAGGGTCCTGAAAGAACTCTTAAAACTGAAGCTGGACTAAGCAATGGGGCCTGTTGGGATTCACTCCAGAATTCTAAAAGAACTAAGAGTAGAACTAGTGACATCACTGACTACTCTTTTTAACAAATCGTGGGAGGATGGTGTGGTACCTAAGGACTGGAGGAGTGCGGATGTGATTCCTCTTCACAAAAGTGGGAGCAAAACAGAGGCCTGAAACTACAGACCTGTTAGCTTGACCTCAGTGGTGGGGAAAATGATGGAATCACTTCTGAAATAAAGAATTGTCAAGTACCTAGGGGGCCAGCGAGGCACAGGACCCAAGGCAGCATGGATTCAAAGTGGGAAGGTTGTGTCAGATGAATCTAATAGATTTCTTTGACTGAGTGACCATAGTAGTAGACCAGGGAGGGGCTGTGGCCATGGCCTATCTAGACTTTAGCAAGGCATTTGACACAGTCCCCACACAAAAGATTAATAAACAAATTAGCCAGCCTGGGAGTGGGTCACAGGGTGGTAGCCTGGATAAAACATTGGCTGGACAACCTGACACATAGGGTAATAGTAAATGGAGTCTACTCTGAAAAAGGGGGGTTACTAGTGGGGTACCGCAGGGTTCAGTACTGGGTCTGGTCCTTTTAAATGTCTGTAAGTGACATTACAGAGGGACTGGAAGGAAAAGTATGCCTCTTTGCAGATGACACAAAGATCTGCAACAGGGTTGATACACAAGGAGGGCCCTGGTGGAAAGGATAAGAAGGAACTTAGCAAGGTTGGAGAAACTGACTACTGTATGATATTTTGTAATTTTCCCTGCTCATTATACCTGATATTTCCTTTCAAGTATGTGGTTGGTTGTTTTCAATGAACCTCTTGCTGAACTTTGCATCATGATAATTCCTTGCAAATATGTGAGCTATGTCCTGTACCTGCCATCAAATTGCCTTATTGCATGTTTTGTCATGAATCACACTGTTTTGTGCCTTGCTCTCAACAAAAACTAAATAAATAAATGATCCAAAGTATGGCAGCTTAGATTCAATGCAAAGAAGTGCAAGTAATTCACCGGGGAAACAAAAACCCAGGGAAGAGTACTCAGTGTGTGTGTGTGTGTGGGGGGGGGTTCTAAGAACAACAAAATGGAATGGGACCTGGGATAGTCATATCAGATGACGTAAAAGATTATGAAAGTAATGAGAGAGGGCAGTGGGGGCTGGGGGGAACTGGGATATATAGGGAGAGGCACCATCAGTAGAAAACAGGAAGTTGTTATCCCTCTGTAAAGGCAGTTGGTGAGACCCTGTCTGGAGTACTGCTTGCAGTTCTGGAGACCCCATCTCTGCAAGGACATAGACTGGATGGAGGCAGTCCAGAGGAGGGCAACTAAAATGGTGCAGGGTCTGCAACAGAAGCCATACAAAGAGAGACTAAAGGAACTTGATATGTATACCCTTGAGGAAAGAAGGGGGGGGGGGACATGATAGAATCTTTCAAGTACCTCAAGGGACTCAACAAAGTTCAAGAGGGTAGCATCTTTCAGAGAAGGAGATGTGCAAGAACAAGGGGACACAACTTGAAGATAGAGGGGGGATGGATCAGGGGCAATATGAGGAAGTATTTTTTCACAGAGAGGTTGGTGGACACATGAAATGGCCCTCCGGAGGATATTGTGGGGTCAAAAGCAGTGGGGGAATTCAAGAATGCATGTGACAGATATAAGGCAATTCTGGCGGGGGGTAGGAAGAAGTCGGCTGTTGGTTAACTAGGGTCTGCTGTTTATCCAATAGGTAGGGAAATGGGCAGACTGGGTGGGCCAAGCGGTCCTTATCCATAAGGCAATTCTGGTGGGGGGTAGGAAGAAGTAGGCTGTTGGTTAACTAGGGTCTGCAGTTTATCCAACAGGTAGGGAAATGGGCAGACTGGGTGGGCCAAGTGGTCCTTATCTGCTGTCAAAGTCTATGTTTCTATGTTTCATGCTTCTACATTGAATTGCAAATTGTAACCATACCTATCCCCTTCTTGTTGAAAAGCTGCAGATTTCTCAATATGTGTAGTGAAATCAAGATCGATTAAACATGTCTCATGCCCTTTCAGGTACCAGAAACATTTGAAGATGTTGCTGTCAGTTTTTCAGAAGAAGAGTGGAAGATGCTAAGCAAACGAGAGAAGGAGCTTCACAGGGAAGTGATGGTGCAGAATTATGAAACCATGGTTTCAGTAGGTAAGGCTAGTCACCATCTGGGAAGTGGGACCATTATTTTAAGTGGCGTGGTCTTACTGTTATCATGCCAACCTTAAAAAATAGAAGAAACAAATGTGTTGGCAAAAAAGGATCACTTGGCCCACATAGTCTGTCCACATGGTCCCAGCCTAGTTTGTATTCAAGTACCTCAAGGGAATCAACAAAGTCCAAGAGGGTAGCATCTTTCAAAAAAAGAGGTGTGCAAGAACAAGGGGCACAATTTGAAGATGGGAGGCGGCTCAGAGGTAATGTAACAAAGTATTTTTTCACAGACAGGGTTGTGGATGCATGGAACGGCCTTCTGGAGGAGGTTGTAGAGTCAAAAACAGTGGTTGAATTCAAGCATGCATGGGACAGTCATAAGGCAATTCTAGGGGGTGGGGTAGAAAGAAGTAGGCTGCTGGTTACCTAGGATCTGCAGCTTATCCATTAGGTAGGGAAATGGTCAGACTGGGTGGGTCAAGTGGTCCTTATCTGCCATCAAATTCTATGTTTCTATGTCTCTGCAGACCCTAACTTGTCTCTAGTGACCTTCCCTCCTCCCTTCCTCTTTACTAACATACCCCTATGTGTATCACATGCATGTGAGAAGCCACAGACTGTTTTTCCTTCTACTGCATCCCCTGGAATCTGTTCCAGGTGTCCATCACTGTTTCAGTGAAGTAGTACTTCCTCACATCCCTCTGAAACTTCTCCCCCCAGCATCATCACATTTCTTCTGGTCTTGGTGCTCTTTTTCACATGAAAGGGACTTCCATCTTGTACCCTTTTCACTACTCTGAGGTACTTGTAGGTCTCTGTCATGTGCCTCTTGCTCTCCTGTCTTCCAGGGTGTACATGTTGTGATCTCTCAGTCTCATTTCATAGGGCTTATGATGCAGCCTTGTACCATTTTAGTGGCCCTTCTCTGGACTGCCTCCACTCTGTTGCTGTCCTTTCTGAGGTTCAGCCTCCGGAACTACACACAATACTCCAAGAGGGGTTTGATAAGAGAGCAATACAGTGGCAAAACCACCTTCCTCCTCCAGCTGGAGATACCTCTCCCTATGCATCTTAGCATCCCACTGGTTCTGCCCACTTTGTCACACTGCACTGTCTCTTTGAAGTCATTAGATATGAAAACCCCCAAGGTCCAGAGGGATGGGAAGCAGGTCTTGCAGATCAACAGGACAGCAGGACAGGAGGGAGAGTTGGATGTCGTTGTCCACCTGGGGACTAATGACCTCATTAGGGATGCTGCTGGGATAGTGCAGAGGGGGTTTAGAGAACTAGGGACAGGACTTTGACAGGTAGCTCATGCGGTGACTTTCACTGAGGTGCTTTCTGTCTATGACAGGAGAGGGATCTCCACACCAGGAGCTTCAACTCATGGCTGAAGGAATGATGCAGAGAGGAAGGGTTTGGCTACATTGGGGTCTGGGGACCCACCTGGAAGGATAATGGCTTATACAAGGGTGATGGCTTGCATCAATCTGGAAGGGAAATCACGGATCCTCAGTGGATGGTTTAAATATCACCTTAAGGAACATTTAAACTATCATAGGGAGGTGGCAGAAGGAATTGTAGAGTCAGACCCCCACAGACTGAAGTAGAGAGTAAGGAGAACCCAAGGAGAGAGAGGAATCACCCAGAGTGCAAATCAATAATGTAAGCAGGGTGGTAGAGAGAAAGAGGGAAAGGAATGGGGCTTTAAAAAGAGAGGCAGGAGGGAGAGAGGGCAAAAAGGAAAAAAGGGGGCTACAAGCAGAGTGGAAACAAAATCTGAAAGTCCATGTGTGTGAATGCTACAAGTCTAGGAAATAAGATTCTGGACCTAGAGGCCATCATGGCAGAGGATGACGTAGATATTGTGGTCATTACTGAGTCACAATGCACTGAAAAGCATGACTGGAACAGGGCTGTACTGGGATATACTCTGTTCAGGAAGGACCAGGTGGGAAGGAAAGGGGGGGTGTTTTATGTCAGTAAGAGCATAAAAGCCATGTAGACACAGGAAATGCAACATGAGAGGGCTTCTGGCCCCCTGCTGTTCTCCTCCAAGCTCCTGCGGCCTTCGGAGTGCACAATTCAAATCGCCAGATAACCTCCTGAATGAACATGCCAATTTGTTGAATGAACACACCACTTTGGGTCCAGCACCATTTCTGAGATCCTTAAAGACACCATTTGGACTGAACTTGATTACTGGTCTGACCTTTAAGTCAGCCAAACAGTTGATTGTGCACTGGAAGCACAGCAGCAGCTTCAGCTAGAAGCAGGGACATTGTAGACTCTCTGCAGGGGCTGTTCTTCTGGCAAATAGCCAGCGAACCCATTTTTACAAGGAGGCAATACTGGACCTGGTACTCACTAACTGGGATAGTGTTGCAGACGTCAAGGTGGGAAGCCACTTGTGGACCAGTGATCACTGTACAGTGTGATCCAATATAAGGAGGGCTGTGGAATCAAAGCACACAAGGGTGATGGTCCTGCACTTCAGGAGGGCAGATTTTAAAAAGGTGAGTGAATGCCTCAGGGATGACCTAGTGAGAGGATGACCTAGGTGGAAGAGAGGAGCAGAGGGTGAAGATAAAAAGGAGCATAGTAAAGGCAACAGACCTCTGCTTCAATTAAGTGAGCAAAAGCAAAAGGAAAAAGACCACTACGGTTCTCAAAAGAGGTGACTGAAAAGGTAAAAGTTAAAAAGGTAGTATTCAGAAAGTATAGGGAGATGCTGAAGGAGGTGTATTAGTGAAATGGGGGTGCAAGGAAGCAGAAAGGGGTGCAAAGACGCAAAGGTGTAAAATGAATAGAGGATAGCCCAGGAGGTAATGAAAGGGCACAGAACACTTTTTTAGGTATGTAAGGAAAACGATGAAGGCCAGGGGTGAGATTGTAAGGTTAAAAATGGAAGGAGGGACTATGCCGAGGGGGACCAGAAAAAGGCAGACACCCTCATCAAATACTTTTGTTCAGTGTTCACAGAGGAAGGAGAAGGGGAAGAGTCACAAAAAATTAACACAACTTTGGAGGGAGAGAGGTGGACATTTGTCCTTTTTTAGAGACAAGAGTCTGGAAGGGACTTACTGATCTGAAAGAGGACAAATCAGTGTATCCAATGGTATTGAGGGAGCTCAGAGAAATACTGGCTGCACCTCTGACAGTTCTGTCTTACCACTGACTGGATACAGGAGTGGTTCCTGAGGACTGGAGGAGGGCGGATGTTGTCCCACTACACAAACGGGGTAGCAGAGAAGAGGCTGGCAATTATAGGTTAGTCAGCCTGACCTCGGTGGTGAGAAAGTTAATGAAATCTTTACTGAAGGAAAGGATTGTGGAATATCTTGAATACAGTGGTTTACAATACCTGAGGCAGCATAGTTTTACAGGAGGAGGTCTTCTCAAATGAATCTGACATACTAGCATACTAAAAATGCCAGCAGATTAGGCCACATGGTCTGTCAAGTCTGCTCGAGAATCAGCACCGTTCATGAGTACCGTAACTACCTTCCCCGTCCTCCTCAGGATTTCCCCACCCCCTCTCGAGTTCCCCTACCAGAGATGCCATTACTTAGCATTACCCTCCACCTGTACCTATCCCAACCCCTCTTGAACCCTTCCACTGTGGTTACCTCCACCAGCTCCTCAGGCAGTTCATTCTATGGTTCCACCACCCTCTCAGTGAAGTATTGCCTCCTTTTCTCCCCCCCCCAGCCTCCCTCCCACCAGCCTCCAACCATGCTGCCTGGTGGCCCCTCCCATCTTCCTCTGAAAGACTTAATCCAGGCCTACCCCATATACCCCTTTTAGATACTTGAAGACCTCAATCATATCCTCCCATCTCTTCTCTCCTCTCCTCCAGTGAGTACAGGCCGAGCTCCTCAAGCCTTTCTTCATATTGCCTATCGCCCAGACCCCGTATCATTTTGGGTGCCCTCCTCTGAACCCTCTCCAGGAGTGCAATGTCTTTCTTTAGGTGCAGATGCCAAAACTGCATGCAGTACTCAAGATGTGGCCTAACCAGGCAATTATACAGAGGCAGAATCACATCCCTGCTTCTTGAGGTAATCCCCCTGGTGATGCAATCCAGCATTTTATTTTGCCTTGTCCACAGCCCTCCTACATTGCTCAGAATTGTTCATTTTGGCATCCACAACCACCCCCAGATCCTTTTCTCCACTCGAAGCCTGCGGTATATATCCTCTCCCAGGGTGTGCACTTGGCCTGGGTTCCTGTGCCCCAGGTGTAGCACCCTACATTTCCCTGTGTTAAACTTCAGGTTCCAGGTGCTTGTCCACCTCACCAGAGCATCCAGGTCCTCCTGAAGGGCTACCCTACCCTCCTCCTCATCCACCACTGCCCCTAGCTTCGAGTCATCTGCAAAGAGGGTCATTTTGTTCCTGAGACCTACTCTGATGTCAGAGATGTAAGCGTTGAACAGGAGTGGGCCCAGGACTGATCCCTGTCGGACCCCACTAATGAATCTTCCGGAAGACGAGATATTCCCCCTCCCCCATCACCTTCTGAGTACGTCCAGATAGCCAGTTACCAATCCATGTAACCATCCATATCCCGATTCCCATTCTCCTCAACTTATCCAGCAGCCCAGTGTGAGGTACCGAGTCAAACACCTTGCTGAAGTCTAGAAAGAGAACATTCACCGGCCTACCCTGGTCTAGCGCCGTCATCACCCAATCGTAGAATTTCATAAGGTTAGTCTGACACGATCTGCCCAGGACAAAGCCATGCTGACAAACATCCAGGTATCCCCATTCCACCAAGGTCGCCCACAACCTCTCCTTTAGGATGGCTTCCATCAACTTTCCCACCACCGATGTCAGGCTGACAGGCCTGTAGTTTCTAGGCTCCTCCCTCAAACCACCCTTGTGAATGGGCATAATGTGCACCACCCTCCAATCAAAGGGTACTCTACCTGTCTGTAGGGAAACACTGAAAAGGTCCGGAATCTGATAGCTTTCTTCAACTGGTTGACCAAGAAACTAGATCAGGGTGGAGCAGCGGACAAGGCCTACCTCAATTTCAGTAAGGCTTTCAGCACCATTCCACATAGCAGACTAATAAGCAAGCTGGGTAACTTAGAAATGTGTCCAAAGGTGGTAAACTGTATAAGAAATGAGTTAGAAATTAGACAACAGAGAGTGGTGGTAAAAGGGGTTCACTCCAAGAAAGGCATCTTGAGCATCAGCGTACCTCGGGGATCAGTGCTGAGAATTTTCCTCTTCAGTGTCCTCATAAGTGACATTTCAGAGGAGATGGAAGGGAAGACCTGCCTCTTAGCAGATGACACCAAAATCTATAATAGGGAGGACACTTCGTGGAGTTGGAAAACATGAGCAGAGAGCTGAAAAAACTAGAGGCGTGGTTAAGGGTGTGGCAGCTGGGTTTACTTGTGACAAAGTGTAAAATAATGCAGTTAGGGCACAAACCCAGGGGCAGAGTACAAAATGGGTGAAACTGAAACATGGAATATTAGCAGCATAGCAAAGTGACGGCAGAAGGGGACCATATGACCATCTAGTCTGCCTGTTTTAGAGTGACTAAACACCCTCACCCCCATTTACTGTCCCGTTCAATGATGCCTTTGAATTTGTCCCATGCATGTTTGAAACTCTCGACTGTCCTGATCCCCACCACCTCCTGTGGGAGGCTGTTGTAGGGGCTCACCACCCACTCTGTGAAGAACTTTCTCATGTTCTTCGTAGATTTCTCCCCCCTTCCATTTTCATATTGTGCCCTCTGGTTTTCACATAACTCCTCTCTTGAAACAGGTCCTGTACCTGGATTTTGTTGATTCCCTTCAGATATTTAAAGGTTTCTATTATGTCTTCCCTGTCTCTCCTTTGTTCAAGAAAATATATGTTTAGTTCCCTGAATCTGCCTTTGTATAGTGTTGGAATGGTATGGAAACAGCATTTGAAGGTAGATAAGTACTACCTGACCCATCCAGTTTACCCATTTCTCCCTATCTACACAATTACCACAAACCATGTCCAATCTACAACTCCTTGTCCCTCCCTTCCTCCCTCCTTTCCACTATGACTCCCTTATGCTTATCCTGTGCATTCCTGAAGCCCACTACTTTTTCTGCTCCTGTCACCTCTACTGGACAGCTGTTGTTGAGTGGTGAATTCTTGAAACAGCCTTCCAACAGAAGTGGTGGGGTTCAAGAATGCATGGGATAAGCATAAAGGAATCGCATTGGAAAGGACAAGGGAAGGGAGAAGGAGCTGTAGATTGTGCATGGTCCATGGTAATAGTGTAGGTAGAGAGAAAAGGGCAGACTGGATTTGCCAAGCAGTCTTTATCTGCCATCAAAGTCTATATTTCTGGTACTGACAACCACAAAGCAGCAAACAGAGATCTGGGAGTTATCATATTTGATTACCTAAATGTGGCCAGACAGTGTGGCAAGGCAGTAGGGAAAGTGAGTGGGATGCTGGGGTGCATAGAGAGGGGTGTCACCAGTCGAAAGAGTGGGTGATGTTGCCTGGTTAGAGATAGCTGGTAAGACCCCATCTAGAGTATTATGTTCAATTCTGGATACCACATCTCCGGAAGGACATAGAAAGAGTGTAGGCAGTCCAGAGGAGTGCAGCTAAAATGCTGTAAGGTCTGTATCAAAAACCCTATGAGGAGAGACTACAGACCTTTAAATACCTCATTCAGGTAAGTAACGAACAGGAAGGGAGTATTTTTTCAGCAGAGAATATGATCAAGAGCAAGAGGACATTCTGTGAAACTGGAGGGGTAAATTCAGGAGAAATGTGAGGAAGTACTTCTTAACCGAAATAGTGGTGGATTCCTGTAACAACCTTCCAGCTGAGGTAGGGGCAAAAACAGCAGTGGAGTTCAAGAATGCCTAGGATAAACACAAGGGAATCTTAGTGAAAAAGAAGGGGGAGGGAGAAGGACCTGTAGATTGTGCATGGTCTGTGGCAATAGTATAGGTACAGTAGGAAGAAATGGGCTGAATGGATGGGCAAAGCAGCCATTATCTG
The DNA here is from genome assembly GCA_016271365.2 of Neoceratodus forsteri. NCBI lineage: Eukaryota > Metazoa > Chordata > Ceratodontiformes > Ceratodontidae > Neoceratodus > Neoceratodus forsteri. Next base: position 359,393,094 of record CM057457.1, on the reverse strand, counting down.
CCATCAGATTCTGTGTTTCTATATTTCTTGTATTGTTTTTGAAAACTGAAGCAGTATGTGAAGGACATTGACCTTACCCCTCCAGTTCCATTTTGTGGCACTGTGTTACATAGAAACATAAGTGCGCAGACTGAACACTGCAGAGGATTGGAACCAGTTCAGGAGACTACAAAATTTATGTACCAAAACAATCAGAGAATCGAAGGCCACCTTCTTCAAATCCGAACTCGACTCTGCCACAAAGAGCCCAATCAAGCTCTGGAACACAATCAATGATCTGCTAGGCCACTCCCCAGGAAATTCACTCCCGACCAAGATTACCTCTGGCAACTTGACTATAACGAAAAGATGGATATCTTGCGCATTTCAATAACCACTTTGCTACTGCAGGCATGGCATTTGATAACTCCTGCAAACATACTTCGCTCCCAGACTTCCAAACTGCCTGAAACTCCAATAGTTTAGCTGCCTTTCGCTTCAACCTGCCCCACTGAAAGAGGTAGAGGACCTCTTACTTCAGTTGGATACTAGAAAAAGTGCTGGGGCCGACACCCTTGACCCTTACTTCCTAAAAATTGCCTACCACGTACTAGCAATACCCGTCACCCACCTTTTTAACTTACCCTGTCTCAGGGCACCTTATCACCTATATGGAAGACAGCACGTCATACCACTGTTCAAATCAGGTGACCCTGGCGATCTCAATAACTACAGGCCAATTTTCCTCCTTCCGGTCCTGTCCAAGGTCCTAGAGAAAATTGTAAACGCACAGCTGAGGACTCACCTTGAGTCTAGGGAACTGCTAAATCCTATGCAGTCCAGATTCACAGCTAAACATAGCACTGTCTCAGCCCTCACCAAAGTTACTTACGACTGGCAGCGTAATCTTGAGAGCAAAAACTTTATTTGTGCTGTTTTCCTTGATCTAAGCAAGGCTTCTGACACCGTCGACCATAGTCTGCTCCTCTCCTCCCTTCAAACCATAGGTGTGGACCCCTCCTCTCTGTGTTGGTTTACTGACTATCTTACAGGGCGCCTTCAACAAGTTAAAGCCGAAGGAGGCTTGTCCCCCTTAAAAACTCTGCAAAGAGGGGTACCTCAAGGTTCTGTATTAGGGCCCTTACTTTTTGCAATCTACATTAATAACATCGACTACTGTATAAAACAAGCCAACATCCATCTGTTTGCAGATGATACAGTTCTCTACGTGAGTCGCCCAACACCTGAAGCTGCCTGCAATGACCTACAGTCAGAATTCAACCTTTTGCAAAGCCAACTCCTCCAAAAAAAGCTACTCCTTAATGCCAAAAAAACTAAAGCGATGGTCCTCTCCCTTTTATCCGTACAGCTAACCCTGTGTCCAGTGGGACAGTTCCCCAAATTACCACAGTTCTAGGTGAAAAACTAGAATTTGTTACAAAATTCAAGTATCTGGGAGTTTGGATAGACAAAGACTCTCCTTCATTGAACATATCGAGGACTTGCTAAAGCGACTTAGGCAAGGCTTGATTGTTTTTAGAATCAACCAGTTTCTCACCAGAGATGCCAAGAAACAACTGGTCCAATCCATTTTCCTATCATTGGTTGATTCGCTGACTTCCTCTACAGCCAATGCCCCAACTCTTACATGGCTAAACTGGACACACTCTACCATCGAGCACTGAGGTTTATAATGGGACTCCCCTTTGACACGCATCACTGCACCCTATATGCGGCAGTGGGGTGGACATCACTAAAGTTCAGGTGCTACAGAAACGCCACTCTCTAGACCTATAGAGCCATCTCTAATAAGCTGCCTTACTATATCTCCTGCTGTCTTCCCCTGAGTATAATTGGGAAATACGCATTAAGAAGTTACTCAGCTATTACACTTAAAGTACCCAAAGCAAAATCCGCTTCAGCAGGGCAGCCATAAACTCGTGCTACCTACCTTATGGAGCGATCTACAAAAACCCTCAAATTAAGCACTCTAATTGGTATAAATGCCTTCAAGATGCTTTATTTCCATTACAATCAGAGAGTATGTAACTGCTTCACCACTCAGACCCAGTACCGGTGTCTGCACTGGTATAATACGCCTAGACCCAATTTTAAGTACTGCCCCCAGCTTGCTCCTCACCAGCCTTATTGTTCTCTCTCTCTCTCTTATCCCCCTGTCTTATCAACACTAGGCCCGTCCATCCCCTTATTCTTCCTTTCCCAACCTCGGATAGGAGCTCACTACCCTGGGTTGTGACATCCTACCATGCCCCGCACTTTATAGCATTCAATCCCGGGGCTCACACATACTCCTTTTCTCCATCCACCTTCTCTACATCCCGTTTCACCAACTCCTTTCTGTGCACCGTGCCCTCCTAGCCTTTCTCCCCCTACCTCCCTCCTTCCCCCACCTTCACCTCTACCTGGTGTATATTTTTTTTTTTTTTCTTCTGTTACTTCCTCCTGCAACCTTAGATAACCTGCTTTATCTTCCTATAGACACTTCTATGTATGTAAATACCGTGTAATCTGTGCAATATCTGTATAATTCTATGTACATATGAACTTCTTTTTCTTCCTCTCTGTAAAGAGTATTATCTGTATTGCCTTGTAAATACCTGTGTTGACCTGTATATACAATTGTTCATGCTCCACCCAGGTCCATCTTGTAAATGAGCTTCTGCTCAATGATGAACACCTGGTTAAATAAAGACTTGACTGATTGATTGATTGACATAGAATTTGACAGCAGATAAGAACCATTTGGCCCACCTAGTCTGCCCATTTCCCTACCTAATGGATAAATTGCAGATCCTAGTTAACCAACAGCCTACTTTCTCCTACCCCAACTAGAATTGCCTTATGTTCATCCCATGCATTCTTGAATTCCTCCACTGTTTTTGACTCCACTACCTCCTCAGGAAGGCCGTTCCATGTAGCCACAACCCTCTCCATGAAAAAATACTTCCTCAGATTACCTCTGACCCGTCCTCCCTCTATCTTCAGATTGTGCCCCTTTTTTCTTGCACAGCTCTTTTTCTGAAAGATGCTACCCTCTTGGACTTTGTTGACTCCCTTGAGGTACTCGAAAGTGTCTATCATATCCCCCTTCTCCCTCCTCTCCTCGAGGGTATACATGTTAAGCTCCTTTAATCTCTCTTCGTATGTCTTCTGGTGCAGACCATGCACCATTTTAGTTGCCATTCTCTGGAGAGCCTCCATCCTGTCTATGTCCTTGTGGAGATGGGGACTCCAGAACTGCATGCAGTACTCTAGATGGGGGTCTCACCAACTGTCTGTACAGAGAGATAACAACTTCCTGTTTTCTACTGGTGATTCCTTTCCCCATACATCCCAGTATACTGCCAGCCCTCCTTACTGCCTTCTCACATTGCTTGTCCACCTTTAGGTCATCTGATATGACTACCCCCAGGTCACTTTCCATTTTTGTTGCTGTTAGTATCTCACCCCTCCTCCCCATTATGTACTCTTCTCCTGGGTTTTTATTTCCCAGGTGAATAACTTTGCACTTCTTTGCATTAAATCTAAACTGCCATACATTTGACCATTCATCCAACCTTGCCAAGTCCCTTCCCATCCTTTCCACCCCACCTTCTGTATCAACCCTGTTGCAGATCTTTGTGTCATCTGCGAAGAGACATACTTTTCCTTCCAGTCCCTCCACAATGTCACTTATAAAGACATTAAAGAGGATCGGTCCCAGTACTGAACCCTTTGATCCTCCACTAGTAACCCCCTTTCTTCAGAGTGGACTCTTTTTACTATTACCCTCTGCATCCTGTAGCCCAGCCAGTCTTTTTCCCATTCTATCACCTTGGGACCCACTCCAAGGCTGGCTAACTTGCATATTAATTTTTTGTGTGGGACTGTGTCAAATGCCTTGCTAAAGTCTAGGTAGGACATGGCCACAGCCCTTCCCTGGCCTACTACTTTGGTCACCCAGTCAAGAAATCTATTAGATTCATCTGACACAACCTTCCTGCTGTGAATCCATGCTGCCTTGGGTCCTGTGTCCTGCTGGCCTCTAGGTACTCAACAATTATTTCCTTCACAAGTGATTCCATCATTTTCCCTACCACTGAGGTCAAACTAATAGGTCTGTAGTTTTCTGCATTTGTCTTGCTCCTACTTTCGTGAAGGGGAATCACATCCACCCTCCTCCAGTCCTTGGGTACCACCTCATACTCCCATGATTTGTAAAAGGGGGTAGTCAGTGGTGTCACTAGTTCTACCCTTAGTTCTTTTAGAATTCTTGGATGAATCCCATCAGGCCCCATTGCTTTGTCCATCTCCAGTTTTAAGAGTTCTTTCAGAACCCTTTCTTCTGTGAATGGCCTGGTATCGTCCCCCCCCATCCAGTGTTTCTGTTGTTTGTTTAGGTACCTCCCCCTCCATTTCTTTTATGAATACTGTGTAGAAGTATTCATTCAGTATCCCGGCCTTTTCACTGTCATCCTCTGCCCACATTCTCTCCCTTGATCTTTCTTCGCTCCCTAACATACCTATAAAAGGTTTTATTCCCTTTCTTAACACAGTTGGCTATCTTTTCCTCAGTTTGGGCTCTTGCTATTCTGACTGCCTTCCCTGCCTCCTTCTACTTTAACTGATATAGTTCTCTGTTCTGCTCCTTCTATGGTTCCTTATATTTCCTAAATGCTATCCTTTTCTCCTTAACCTTCCCTGCCACCTCTTTTGAGAACCATAGTGTTTTTTTTCCTTCGTTTTGTTGATCTGCTTTACAGAAAGGCTTGTTGTCTCTGTGGTGGCAGTTTTGATTTTTCCCCATTGTTCTTCCACCCCTCCTTCATGCCTGTTTGCTAGTGCTTTCCTGAAGCACTCTCCCATTTTTCCAAAGTCAGCTTTCCTAAAGTCCAACACCCTTGCTTTTGTATGGCTTGACTCTGCAGCTGTGTTTATTGTTAACACTGCTTGGTGGTCGCTTGTTCCCAGATGGCTATCCACTTCTAAATTTGAGATCCTCTCTCCATCCCCATTTGAAAGTACCAGGTCTGAGATTGCTCCCGCCCGTGTTGTTGTTGAAGAGCAGTAAGACAAGCTGTAAACATACTTGGGGAGGTGTCAAGAGGTGAGGAAAACTCTAGGTGACTAAGAGGGCAAGTTTCAAATTTACAAAGTGGATCAGACAGATGAGAGGGTAGGGAAGTTTGCCAGAATGGGTAAGGGGAGTGGGAGCATCAGTAAAATAAGGCCAAGGATGAGGCAGAGCTCAAGACGGTGGAGGGGTAAAGGAGAGTGATAAGTCCTTCTTTGGGCAGAAGAGAAGGAGCATAGTAACGCAGCAAAAATAAGGGGTGTGTGGGGGCAAGAATGAGAGGAAGGCTAACCCAGTGAATTAATTCTTCAGCTCAGGATTCATGGTGGAGGAAGGTCGTCCACTTCCAGACAGCTCAACAAAGTTGGAGGAGAACAGGCAGACATTGGAAATTTGTCAAATTACAGGGACAAGGTACTCAGAAGGCTCAAAAGGTTGAAAGTAAACAAGTCAGATGGGCTTCACCCCTAGGACACTGAGAGAAATGTGTATGTAGGGCACTACCTGGGGTATCAGCAAATCTTTTTAACTGGTCTTTGGTGATAGCTGTTCCTGGAAGACTGGAGAGTGGCAGATGTAGATGACCTTTACACACCTCATTGACTATGTTAACTCAGTGTTGCAGGCAGTGGACAAGGGACAAGCGATGGATGTCCTCTTTTTGGACTTCAGCAATGTCTTCAATTTTGTGCTACACAAAGGATTTGTGAAAGAGGTGAGGGACCTGAGATTGAGGAAAGAGTGAATCTGATTGGATATTTAGCAGGATGAGGCAAAGAACATGGAGGGTTGTGGCAAATGAAACTCACTCAGGGATTAAGAAAGAGACCAGTACTTTTTGGTATGTTCACTCATCACGCTAGGAGGGGCTTACACATAAAAATCAACATTTTCATAAATTAAGCAGCATTATGTAGCCGGGTGGTCTTGGAGGAGGGGATTAGTGCAACGAGAAGGGATCTGCAAAGGCTAGAAAATCTGCCCAAATTCAGTACAAAAAATGCAAGTTTATTCATATGGCAAACAGACCCCCAAAACAGAGAACTGCACATGAGATGTCAAACTGTGCCACACAAGGAAAGAAAGGAAATTTTTTTGCAGTCATTAGCAAATGTCTTCAAAACATTAGCCAACTGTGACTATCGACATGCTAAGGATAGCAGAATGCATTCTCAGGTGATTTTCCATGAGGAGGGTGGAACATGATCATGCCTCTCTACAGATCCCTAATAAGGCCACACCTAGAGTACTTTGTGTAGGTTTGTGGACCTCATGTTTAGAGGTGCACACATCATCTGGAAACCATGCACCAAATTAATACATGTATGCAAAGAAGGGCTTATGAGGAAAGGCTGAGGTGCTGAAGTATCCACTTGAGGCCAAAAGGGAAAGCACTGAAATGATACAGAGATTGCCTGGAAACCGTACAGAGGAAGGCAACCAAAATTATACTTTTATGCAAAGAAAGCCTTTTGAGGAAAGGTTGAGGCAGCTGAACTACTCACTTGAGGCTAGATGGGAAAGGACGGAAATGAGACAGAGTGCCTTGAAACAGTGCAGAGGAAGGCCACCAAAACAATTCATGGTATGCAGGGAAGATCTTATGAAGAAATGCTGTGGAGGCTGAAATAGTTACTTGACGCTAAAAAGGAAAAGGGAGAAATGATAGAAACATTTAACTATCTCAAAGGCATCAGTTTGGTGGATTGTCAACAACTGATCAAACTCAGTGAAGGGACCCGTGCACGGGGGCATAGATACAGACTGGCTGTAGTTAGGCTCAGTAGGGGTGTAAGGATATAGCTCTTCATGGACAGTAGGTGGACAGCTGCAATAGCTTGTGAAGGGAAATGGTTGAGGCAGAGATAGTACAGGGATTCAGGGCAAGGTGAGACAGGTATAAGGAGCTGTGAGAGTGGGTAAAGCTACAAAACAGGGATTCAGGGCAAGGTGAGACAGGTATTAGGAGCTGTGAGAGTGGGTAAAGCAGAGATAGTACAGGAATTCAGGGCAAGCTGAGACCGGTATAAGGAGATGTGAGAGTGGGAAAAGCAGAGATAGTGGAGGGATTCAGGGCAAGGTGAGACAGGTATAAGGAGCTGTGAGAGTGGGCAAGCAGAGATAGTACAGGAATTCAGGGCAAGCTGAGACAGGTATAAGTAGTTGTGAGAGAGTAAAGCAGAGATAGTGCAGGGATTCAGGGCAAGGCGAGACAGGTATAAGGAGTTGTGAGAGTGGGCAAGCAGAGATAGTGCAGGGATTTAGGACAAGGTGAGACAGGTATAAGGAGTTGTGAGAGGGGTAAAGCAGAGAGAGTGCAGGGATTCAGGGCAAGGTGAGACAGGTATAAGGAGCTGTGAGAGTGGGTAAAGCAGAGAGAGTGCAGGGATTCAGGGCAAGGTGAGACAGGTATAAGGAGCTGTGAGAGGGGTAAAGCAGAGATAGTGCAGGGATTCAGGGCAAGGTGAGGCAGATATAAGGAGCTGTGACAGTAGGTAAAGCAGAGAGAGTGCAGGGATTCAGGGAAAGGTGAGACAGGTACAAGGAGTTGTGAGAGTGGGTAAAGCAGAGGCAGTGCAAGGATTCAGGGCAAGGTGAGGCAGGTATAAGGAGCTGTGAGAGTGGGTAAAGCAGGGATAGTGCAGGGATTCAGGGCAAGGTGAGACAGGTATAAGGAATTGTGAGAGTGGGTAAAGCAGAGACAGTGCAGGGATTTAGGGCAAGGTGATACGGGTATAAGGAGCTGTGAGAGTGGATAAAGCAGAGGCAGTGCAGGGATTCAGGGCAAGGTGAGACAGGTATAAGGAGTTGTGAGAGTGGGTAAAGCAGAGATAGTGCAGGGATTCAGGGCGAGGTGAGACATGTATAAGGAGTTGTGAGAGTGGGTAAAGCAGAGATAGTGCAGGGATTCAGGGCAAGGTGAGACAGGTATAAGGAGTTGTGTGAGTGGGTAAAGCAGAGATAGTGCAGGGATTCAGGGAAAGGTGAGACAGGTACAAGGAGTTGTGAGAGTGGGTAAAGCAGAGGCAGTGCAAGGATTCAGGGCAAGGTGAGACAGGTATAAGGAGCTGTGAGAGTGGGTAAAGCAGGGATAGTGCAGGGATTCAGGGCAAATTGAGACAGGTATAAGAAGCTGTGAGAGTGGGTAACGCAGGGATAATGCAGGGATTCAGGGCAAGGTGAGACAGGTATAAGGAGTTGTGAGAGTGGGTAAAGCTACAAAATAGTCTGATCTGCTAGTAGAGGACTTGGATTAAGCCCACCCAATGACAGGCTGGAGAGAGAGTAGATTGGACCAGGTCAGGGGGGATGGACCTTTAGTTTTTTTCTGCCTATAATCATTTCTGTTTCTCATTCTGTAATGAACAGAAGGTGCAGGAATATGAAAGTATAGAGGGAACAGATACAAAAAATATTTAACTATGGAGAGAACACGGTGCGTAGAATATGTAAGCCTGGAGAGAACAGGGTGGGTAGAAATAGGCAAGTGTGGGAACAGCAGGGTGGGTAGGAATAGGGAAATAATATGCAGGTGTAACCCCCTTACAAATGGGGGTTCCTAAAAGCCTTCCTGGAGCTTATCTAGATGCTCCCTGCCTAATTGGTGTTCGGTGCAAGGCCGCAAAATGCGGGCGTTGTGAGTGCTTTTAAAGCCTCCAGTACTGTCTCTTTAACGGCTGCCTGCTCGCAGGCTTCAGTGGGCTGGTACATGGGGGGGACTGGTGTTTCTCTGTTTGAATCCCGCCTGAGCTGCGGTGTAATCGCCCCATCCTGTAGTCGCTGAAAAGCGCAAAGGGATCCCTTCTGATAGATGTGACTGGCTGTAATCCTTTAAAGTATTAGTGGAATTACAGTTGTCTGACCTGCTTTCATTGTAGCTGGGACTTTGTGTACTTGGCCCCTCCATTTTGGACCTGGACTGCTGAGCTGGGCCAATAGGGTAACCAGGGTGATTGAAATGGAGTAACTGGCAACCAACCAGGATCAGGACTCTCAATGGAGCCTGCTGACCAATGGAGATTCAGCTAGTAATTCCAGGAAGTGAAGTCTGGATTATGGCACCTTGTTTGCACCAATAGGGGTAGTATCAAGTGATTCACATCTGCAGCCCACCTATGGGATCGGGTGGCGCCCAAATGGAGAGACTTGCCCTAACTGCCAAAGGGCAGAGATGTTGTGGCTGTGAGCGAGGAAGGAACTCTGGGCTCCTGCGCTGTTGAATTTTTGCGTGGGAAGCGCGTGTGTGGAAGACTAGATTCGGGCGGCTTGGTCGCCAGCAAGTATCGGACTAAATCTGCTGGGTAGCGGTCAGAGGAGGCTGTGCAGGAGTGCAGCTACTTACCAGGCTCACCCTGTAGAGGACTGGAGAATCTGCTGAATCACGCTTGGTCTGTCAGGAAAAAGTGAAGCTGCGTTGACTCTCCAATCAGCTGTGAGTTCGGTTGGGCCCTAGGAGCAGCTGCCTGGTATGGTACCCCTCTGTTGCTTTTCATATAAATGTGTGGAGAAGTGTCTGAAGTTCAGGCTCGGCCCTGTGAGTGGTGTGAGAGCACTTTTCCTTCTGGAGTCGTGAGTACTAAATCAGGGTAGCTCCCTGTTAAATGTTCCTAGCAAGGGCAAGGGGGGTTACTAGTGGGGTACCGCAGGGTTCAGTATTAGGACCAGTCCTCTTCAATGTCTTTATGGCGACATTGCGGAGGGACTGGAAGGAAAAGTATGTCTCTTTGCAGATGACACAAAGATCTGCAACAGAGTTGATGCACAAGGTGGGGTGGAAAGGATGAAAAGGGACTTGGAAGGTTAGAAGAATGGTCAAATGTATGGCAGCTTAGATTCAATGCTAAGAAGTGCAAGGTAATGCACCTGGGAAACAAAACCCAGGGAAGAGTACACAATGGGGGTGAGATACTAACAACAACAAAAATAGAAAGGGACCTGGGGTAGTCATATCAGATGACCTAAAGGTGGGCAAGCAATGTGAGAGGGCAGCAATGAGGGCTGGGGGATATTGGGATGCATAGGAGAGGCATCACCAGTAGAAAACAGGAAGTTATTCCCTCTGTACAGATAGCTGGTCAGACCCCATCTGGAGTACTACGTGCAGTTCTGGAGACCCAGTCTTAGCAAAGACATAGACAGGATGGAAGCTGTCCAGAGGAGGACAACTAAAATGGTGCAGGGTCTGCACCAGAAAACATATGAAGAGAGACTAAAGGAGCTTAATATGTATAGCCTCGAGGAAAGGAGGGAGAGGGGACATGATAGAAACTTTCAAGTACCTCAAGGGAATCAACAAAGTCCAAGAGGATTGCATCTTTCAAAAAAGAGGTGTGCAAGAACAGAGGCACAATTTGAAGATGGGCGGCTCAGAGGTAATTGAGGAAGTATTTTTCACAGAGAAGGTTGTGGATGCATGGAATGGCCTTCTGGAGGAGGTCGAGAGTCAAAAACAGTGGTGGAATTCAAGCATGCATGGGACAGTCATAAGGCAATTCTAGGGGATGGGGTAGGAAAAAGTAGGCTGCTGGTTAACTAGGATCTGCAGCTTATCCAGTAGGCAGGGAAATGGGAAGACTGGGTGGGTCAAGCGGTCCTTATCTGCCGTCAAATTCTATGTTTCTATGTTTTTAAGATCTTCTGGTTGCATTGCTGACTGCACTAACTGAGCCTGCTGGCTCCATCTAATCCTCGTAGGAATTAAATGCTCAGCTGTGTCAGGGCCCCAACCAGCTGCATCGAGGAACTAGCCTTTAGGGCTTGGGTACCCATAGACAGTAACTTATAGGCTAGGCCTGTGCACAGAGCCCTAGGGAGATACTCACATATTGTAGTGGTAAGCCAATCACCCTGATCCCCGGTCCCTGTTATCTTGCCTTAAATAAATCAGATTGCTTGTTTTGCAAAAGTACACTGGCTAGTTTGTGTATTAATGGTGAAATACTGCACAGTGAATATTGTGTAACTGTACCTTACTTTTTAGGGGGTCCCCAGAATGAGTGGAGTGGTTCAAGCCGGGGGGGTGTAAGTGTCTATGGTAAGGACACTGTAACTGAACTGTGTGGGTTACTAGTGGGAAGAAAGGGGGGGTTGCAGCAACCCAGAGGGCTGTGACCAAGTCAACCTCGACTGTTCTAACCCCGACCACTGGGTGGAGGCACCCGCCAACGGATCTGGGCCCCTCACCCTGTTACAGTTAAGGCAGGCAGGGGTAGTAGCCCTTAGGATAGTGCCCCTTGGGGGTTACAAATTGGAGGCACCACTGGGATTAGCGTCCCCAAGTGGCCGAGTGGGTGACGTGCATAAATATGGATAAATTAAAGGAAAAACTGGAAGGGGATATCATGGCTAAGATTAAGCTGGACCCTATTAAGACAATGGTACATAAACTGATGGGGTGAGGTGAAGCCGAAGAGCTGGACTCTCAGAGAATTGTGTTACTACTAGATGTACCTCTGGGGACAACGACAGCTGACGTTATTTCTGCAGTGGAGGCGTGTTAAATGTTTAGGCAAGGTAGGGTGAGAGGGCGTGGCTGACCTACTCGATCAGACTTTGCAGGTGTTACTCTTGTGTAGCATAGCCATCGACCCCGTAAGGGTACCCCCAGTGATTTACCTGGAAGGTGCCCAACAGGGGTGGAGGGTCATTCACATTCAGAGTGGGTCAGTCACCTCTGGGGGGTCTTCCCAGACTAATAGTTTCAAAGATAAACTACTTAAATTGTTAGCTGCAGAAGGGAGGACAACCCGAGAGTTACTGCAGGCCTTGGACCTTTCCAGTGAACCCACCCCTCAGGCTTCCCCGGTACCTCTCCGGAGTCCCCCAAGAGTTCTATCTTGGCTCCACTGCCCCTAGTGGTTCCCTCTATACAGCTAGATTCTTACCGTAGGCTAAAACTTTTTTCTGGCACAGTGCCAGTGCCTTCAGGGGAGGATGATTTGGAGGCATGGATGGATTACGCTACCCCCCCAGTCCAGGAGTGGCAATGCTCTGAGGGGGAGAAATGAAAGAGACTGATGGATAGTCTGTGGAGCCCAGCTTTGGAAGCCATTAGGTTCTTGCGGGCCACTAGCCCAGAAGCCACCGCAGCAGAGTACCTTTCTGCTTTAGAGGGAGTGTTTGGGAGTACAGAAACTGAGGAAGACTTATTATGGAAATTCAAATCTGCCAAGCAATGGAGGAATGAGAAGTTGTCCGCCTTTGTTACTAGGGTGGAACGGGCCTTGCAGAAGGCCTATTGGAAAGGTGGGATCACAGCCACAGCCTTGAATCAGGTCAGGTTGGAACATGTTTTGAAGTCTGCTAGATTTTCCAGTGTGATATTGTTAAAACTTAAGTTACATGATAGACGGGCTACCCTGCCCAAGTACTGTCAGTTGATGAGGGAGATTCGAGAAGTAGAGACTGATGAGGAGGGGTGGAACCTTATGTGGGGGCTGTGAATCTGTGCCAAACCCCTGAGCCTAGTGAACCAGATGAGACCTTCCTTTTGAGGGGACCTGATGTTTCCCCTGTCCCCCCAGAGTCACAAGGAGGGGTGGGGGTGCGTGCCATTTCCTCTGATCCTCAAGTAGAAAGTGAGTTGAAGACCGAGATTAGAAATTTACGAGAACTGGTGAGGGACTTAAAGCAAACTGCTACCCATCCTGTTAGGTTCGAGGAACCACAATCATCTAGAAACAAACGCCCTAGTCAGGGGGAGCCTTCTTGCCCCCAGGATGGCTCCCAGCAGGTGAGGTATCCCCCTCCCACTAAAGACCCCCGGGACCCCAAGTTCTGCTATCATTGTGGGGAGGATGGACACTTTCAGACTGAGTGCCAGTCGCTGGAGAATTTGAGGAAGGTCAATAGCAGGCTGATCACCTGTCACTGCAGGGCTTACACCCGACCCCCTAGGAAGAGTTTTGTGACCCGGGCCAATGCCCAAGCAACTACCAGTGCTGTGCCCCCCGAATGGTCTGATGTGGTGGGGCCTTCGATGGAGGCCCCGGTGTGAGTGAATGGGATCCCCACCTGGGCTGTGTTGGACAGTGGTTCCCAGGTGACCATTATGTTCCAAGACTGGTATCAGGCACACCTGCCTGAGGTACCTCTACAACTCTTGGACAGTCTACATGTATGGAGGCTGAGTGATAAGGCCTACCCATATTTGGCATATATTCGAATCTGGCTGTCTTTTCCTACTTCTGTTGCTGGGGTGGATGAACAAGTGGAAACCCTAGCCTTAGTATGCCTCCCCACTGGACTGTATGATGGGGTGCCCTTGTTGATTGGGACAAATGCTCACATGTTTGGTTGATTAGCCCAATTGTGTTCAGAAAAGCAAGTGCCTAGGACTGGGTGAGCCCTAAGAATACCCGCTTTGATCCAGAAGGCCTATGAGACTCAGAGGAAGGCTAGCCAGGAGGAACCTGAAGGCCCGGTGGGTGTCATATGGAGAAATGATCCGGAACCATTGCTACTTGCCCCAAATGCCCAGTGTGTTTTGCAAGGGGAAGTCTGAATTAGAAAAGATGTTAAGAATAAGTTATTGATGCTGGATGCACCTGGGGAGGGAAGATTGCCTGAGGGACTGCTGGTTAAACCCAGTATCTTGCCTGCTAGAGCCCATGCTTACGTCAGGAGGGTGGTGGTTCAAGATCACAATGTGTCTGACAAAGAGATTCGAGTAAATAGAGGTTGCTCCCTGGCAAGTGTACATTGTGCAGATACTGCAGTGCTGCTCAATAGCAAGGGTTTGAGGAAGGATGACAGAGTAACTCCCGACTTGTTTGATTTCGGTGACTCCCCGTTGCCTGCTAAATGGAAAGTGAGGATCAGTGAGAAGCTTGCCTAAAGAGACAAGGTATTTTCCCTAAAAGAATGGGACGTGGGATGTGTGCAAGGGGCTGAGCACCACATCTGGCTGCATGATGAAAGGCCTTTTCAAGAGAGATCTCAGCGCTTGGCCCCTGCTGACGTAGACAATGTGAGTCGGCATCTGCAAGAGATGCTTGCTGCTGGTGTGATACAAGAATCCAGGAGCACCATGCTTCCCCCATTGTAGTAGTGAGGAAGAAGAATGGGGCTGTTTGGATGTGTGTGGATTACCGTACCTTGAATCGGTGGACCATCCCAGACCAGTATACCATGCCACGCATACAGGACACCTTGGACTGTCTAAATGGCAGTAAGTAGTTCTCTGTGTTACACCTCCACAGTGGGTACTATCAGATCCCGATGGCTCTGGAGGATCGAGAGAAGACTGCGTTCATTTGCCCCCTAGGCTTCTATGAGTTTATGTGGATGCCTCAAGGAATTTCAGGTGCCCCAGCTACTTTTCAGAGCCTGATGGAACGTGCTGTGGGGGACATGAATTTGCTCGAATGTCTGGTTTATTTAGATGATGCTATAGTGTTTGGTAGCTCCTTGGAAGAACATGGAAATCGATTGTTCAAGGTCCTGGATCGGCTGGAAGACTTTGGTCTTAAGTTATCTATAGACAAGTGTCAGTTCTTTCAAACCTCTGTAAGATATGTGGGGCACATAGTATCCACTAAAGGCATAGAGACTGACCCCAGCAAAGTGGAAGCTTTGACTACTTGGCCTCAGCCAAAGAATTTGAAAGAACTGCAACGGTTTCTGGGGTTTTGTGGATATTATAAGCGGTTTATCAAAGACTATTCTCGAGTGATCCACCCCCTCCTCAACCTTACTCAGGGGTACCCCCCCACCCACAAAAAGTATAAGAAAGTTGTGCTGTCTGAGACTGAGAAAAAGTATTTTCATCCGAATGATGTGTTTGGAAACTGCTGGACTACTGAGTGTGAGGAAGCTTTCTATGACATTATATATCAACTTACCCATGCCCGAGTGCTGGCCTATGCTGACCTGGCCAAGCCGTCCATTCTCCATACTGACGCCAGCCTACAAGGATTGGGGGCTGTGTTATATCAGTAGCACCCAAATGGGCTAAGACCTGTAGCTTTTGCCAGCAGAAGTCTGAATCCTTCAGAAAAAAACTATCCAGTGCACAAACTAGAGTTCCTGGCCCTGAAGTGGGCCATTGTTGATCAATTTCATGACTACTTGTACAGTGCCAAGATATTGATGAAGACTGATAACAGTCCTCTGACATACGTGCAGACCTCAACCAAGTTGGATGCCACTGGCCATAGGTGGCTCTCTGCATTGGCCACCTACGACTATGATGTTGAGTACAGAGCAGGTCTAAACCATATAGATGCGGATGCTCTCTTTTGGAGGCCTGTACCCTGAACCGACTGGGTCAGGTTGTCAGAAGCTGACATAAGAGCCCTTTGCCAAAAATTTGACAAGGAGGAACAGGTGTCTCCTGATGCTGTGGACTGCATGGTGGATTGCTTGGGGCCATCTGAGAACTACATACCTGCTGCTTAGTGTAATTTTTCTGCATTAGACACTAGTGCGCTGCCCCAGTTCAACAATGATAGTCTCCAATGGGCTCAATCCCGAGACCCCATGATAAAAACTGCTTTGGAGGCTCTGCAAGCAGGGAGAGACGTGTCCAAACTGCGTTCCACTGACTTGAGAACTGCCTTGTTATACAAAGAAGGTTCAAAGTTGAAACTGATTAACCAACTACTATACAGGGAGATTGTGGACAAAGAGGGCTGGGTAGACAAACAACAACTGGTGTTGCCCACTGCTTTTAGAGAATTGGTGTTGAGGTCCCTGCACAATCACATGGGACACCTCGGCATAGACCGAACCCTTGACTTAGTGCGGTCCCTCTTTTATAGGCCCAAAATGGGTACTGATGTGGAGCAGTATATCAGAACTTGTAGCCGATGTTTACAAAGAAAGACCCTGCCTCAGAGGGCTGCTCCCCTGGTTAACATCACTACTAGTGCCCCTATGGAACTGGTCTGCATTGATTTCCTGAGTCTAGAACCAGATCTGAAAAACATCAGCAACATATTGGTAGTCACTGATCATTTTACCTGGTATGCACAGGCTTTTCCTACTAAAGATCAGAAAGCAACCACGGTGGCTAAAGTACTTGTTGAGAACTTCTTTGTCCACTATGGGGCCCCCCAGCGAATCCATTCCTACCAGGGGAGGGACTTTGAGAGCCGCCTGATTAAAGAAATGCTATCCTTGTGGGGAGTACGAAAGTCAAGAACCACCCCATATCATCCCAGGGAGATCCCCAACCTGAAAGGTTTAACCGCACATTGCTTGATATGTTGGGCACACTGCAACCTAAAGACAAGCCTAGATGGAGCCAGCAGATTAGCACCTTGGTACATGCTTATAACTGCACCAAAAGTGATGCCACTGGATTTTCCCTGTACAGACTGATGTTTGGGAGAGAGGATAGACTGCCAGTGGATGTGTGTTTTGGGGTTTCCCCTGATGGGGTACGAGCAGCAAATCATCTACAGTATGTACAGAAGTTGAAGGCCCAATTAAACCATGCCTACCAACTGGCCCAGACCATGGCTGCTAAACGAAACCTGGCCAATAAGGAGAGGTATGATAAGAAAGTGAAAGCAATGGAACTGAGAGAAGGGGACAGAGTGCTATTGAGGAATTTGGGACTGCATGGCAAGCAAAAGATTGCTGACAGATGGCATCACCTCCCTCATATTGTTGTGGGAAAACTGGATGATTTACCTGTATATAAAGTGTGGCCTGAAAACAATTGAAAAGATGTGAAAACTATACACAGAAATCATCTGCTGCCAATTGGACAGATTTTGATAGAAGCTGAACCTCTCAATGCCCCCGGCCTGTAACTAGAGCTGCTGCCAAGAAAAAACTAAGATCGGTTGAATCTTCAGAAATCAAACTAAAGAGGCCTTCTCCACCCCCCTCTGATGAAGTTGATTGCCAATCTGTGTCTGAAGACAGTGAGAATAATGTTGAGTATTACCCCTCTTATGAACTGAGCCAACTGTTTAGGGGCAATCCCCTAATTAACTCTTGGGATGAAGTTGGGCTTTCTGGACTGTCTGAGCCGCCAGCTTTGTCTCCGGAGCCAATGCTCCCAGAGGATGAAGTGAGCAGCAGCAACGCCGAAGAGGTGGGATCCTTGAACCTGGCTGAACTGTCTGGCCTGGCTGAGCTATCTGACTTTTCAGAAGAAGGAAGTGATGTGGGGGAGCAAGCTAGTGACATGCCAGAACCTGAAGAATACTTTGAGTGCCCTGATCGCACCCCGGTAGTGCCAGAAATGTCCCTAGCTGAACCAAGCAGTGTGGGTCCTGATATAGAGGGTCCTGTTCCCGAACGTACTATGGGCCCTGGGTCCCCTCCCTATGGAGTTCCCCTACTAATCTAAGTGAGGCTGAAATGGAATCGGGCCTGTAGCAGGTTTTTCCGAGACCCATAGATGCACCGGTCGAGAAGTACAGCCTATAGTAAGGTTGAGTTACGAGTCCCTGGGTCAGCCTGTGGACCTGCCTTTAAATGTAGTCCATAAAGGGGTGTATGTGTCCCCGAGCTCCTTGCCCAAGTTAGCCTTGGGAAATGACTCCAGACTGTTAGTATTGTCCTCTGAGTATGGTACCCCTGCCCCAGTTAGCCCACAAGTAGCTGATAGGGAAGGGCCCCCTCTTTCCAGGTGTCATGGGTAGGAAGTAATGACCTGATTTTAAAAAAGGAAAAGGTTGTCTGTCCGTGTAATATTGCATAAACAATAGTAAACTGTGAGTACAGTGACAACGTATGTAACAAAAGGTCTAATGTGCTATCAATCTAAACTGTTTTACCTTAAAAGTGATTTAAGGGTAACTACTTGGTGCGGACGCCAAGTTCTTTCCAGGCCAGGAAGGGTGTAACCCCCTTACAAATGGGGGTTCCTAAAAGCCTTCCCGGAGCTCATCTAAATGCTCCCTGCCTAATTGGTGTTCAGTGTAAGGCCGCAAAATTCGGGTGTTGTGAGTGCTTTTAAAGCCTTCAGTACTGTTTCTCTAAGGGCTGCCTGTTCACAGGCTTCAGCGGGCTGGTATGGGGGGACTGGTGTTTCCCTGTTTGAATCCCGCCTGAGCTGCGGTGTAATCGCCCCATCCTGTAGTCGCTGAAAAGCACAAAGGGAGCCCTTCTGATAGATGTGACTGTTTGGCTATAATCCTTTAATGTATTAGTGGAATTACTGTTGTCTAACCTGCTTTCATTGTAGCTGAGACTTTGTGTACTTGGCCTCTCCATTTTGGACCTGGACTGCTGAGCTGGGCCAATAGGGTAACCGGGGTGATTGAAATGGAGTAACTGGTAACCAACCAGGATCGGGACTCTCAATGGCGCCTGCTGACCAATGGAGATTTAGCTAGTAATTCTGGGAAGTGAAGTCTGGATTATGGCGCCTTGTTTGCACCAATAGGGGCAGTATCAAGTGATTGGCATCTGCAGCCCACCTATGGGATCGGGTGATGCCCGAATGGAGAGACTTGCTCTAACTGCCAAAGGGCAGAAACGTTGTGGCTGTGAGCAAGGAAGGAGCTCTGGGCTCCTGCGCCGTTGAGTTTTCGCACGGGAAGCGCGTGTGTGGAAGGCTAGATTCAGGTGGCTCGGTCGACAGTGAGTATTGGACTAAATCTGCTGGGTAGCGGTCAGAGGAGGCTGTGCAACTACTGTGATTGAGTCTTGATATACTATGACATGAAATAATCAAATGCAAATTTGTATGTTTCTTTTTCTGTATTGAGCACTGTTTAATTGGAAATCATTGCGAGAGAGGTGCCTTCTTGCTAGAGAAAAGCTCCTTGATTTTCTGGCACTGAATTCTGGGACACTGGAGGACTGTCTCACCTCCCACTTCCTGGTCCCAGACTTTAAAGCCTTATAGGCTTTTTATTCTATATAAAATCACTTCAGGACAACAAAACCTGATACTACTAACCAAAAGCCTTCTTAAAGGCTAATTCAAGTATTAAACTAGCAAAATCTCCACTCCGTGAAACCGGAAGTAGCGCTACACGTACTTCCGGTTTCAGACTACTCAAAAGTGCTCGCACTAGCGAGCGCCCTCCAGATAAAGTAACTACTGTGATTGAGTCTTGATATACTATGATATGAAATAATCAAATGCAAATTTGTATGTTTCTTTTTCTGTATTGAGCACTGTTTAATTGGAAATCATTGTGAGAGGGGTGCCTTCTTGCTAGAGGCAAGCTCCTTGATTTTCTGGCACTGAATTCTGGGACACTGGAGGACTGTCTCACCTCCCACTTCCTGGTCCCAGACTTTAAAGCCTTATAGGCTTTTTATTCTATATAAAATCACTTCAGGACAACAAAACCTGATACTACTAACCAAAAGCCTTCTTAAAGGCTAATTCAAGTATTAAACTAGAAAAATATCCACATCTGAAAACTGGAAGTAGCACTACATGTACTTCCAGTTTCAGACTGCTCAAAACTCGCACTAAGCGAGGTGGCGTAAGTGGGCAGCGTGCAGAGACACGCGCGTCGGCGCGTGTCTTCCGTGTCTCCCAGGGAAAACGGGAAAGGGGACTGCTACCCATTCTGAGTGAAATCAGGTAATTCTGCCTCTACATATTACCAAAATTATAAGCTTCCTCTATAACTTGAGCGATAACCTAGGGCAAACTCTAATACTAATTAACACAATGAAGAAAGCAAACAAAATGTGTCTAACATGCCTCATGTACACCACAGGAAAACAAACACCTAGTTTTGTCTGTGACAGATGTCTATTGGTGGAAAAATTTCAGGATGAAATCAAACGTCTACTACCTAAAGACAATTTGCAACCTGAAATAAAAGCACTTGAGGAATACATAGACCAGATGTCTTTGCTAGTGGAAAACAATGTATCCACTACTCAAATCTTTGAAGACCCACCACATCTCGATAAATCACTAAATAAATTTATTTTCTCCAACTTAGCAGAGCCACCAGTCATTTCTTCAACCCCCTCAAACAATAAATCCGATGAAAACTGGACTAAAGTTCCCTATAAAAAGCATAAAACAAAAACCAAAAATCTGCATACAGAAAACCAAGAACTGGACTTGCAAAATTCATTTGGAATCTTAAATTCTGAAGAAATTGATGGACATAGATTAGATAAGGCTGAAATGTTCTTAGATACACCGACCCTTCCCCTTCCCCCATGTGTCAAACATAATTCTCAATCAAATTCACAACATAAAAATAACACAACCCAAAAAACCAATGTAAAAATAAAAGAAACACCCCGCACGGGTAATACAGTAATAAAACAAAAACAGGTCATTGTATTAGGAGATTCTATCATTAAATACCTTGATAGACCAATATACAATCCCGATAAACAGCAAAGAATGTGTTCGAGTTTCAGAGGGGCCAAAATAGCAGACATAACTAGAATGGCAAAACCAATATTAGCTAAAGCAGAAAAAAAAACCTCTGATGATAATTCATGCAGGCACTAACGACATTAAAGAATCCAATCTTATACAAATCAAACAGGATACTGTAGCACTAAACAATATCCTAAGCAAACATAGATGCTCAGTTTGTATCTCAGAGGTATTACCTATCCCTAGAGCCACTGAATATATCACCCAAAAAATCAAAGCCCTAAATGAATGGTTACGAAAATGGTGTTACAAACAAGACATTGAGGCCCAGATATTCAAAAGGGTTGCTCCATGCGCAACAGGGTTGCGCATGCGCAAGTCCTACATTGCGCCATTCTGCGATATTCAGCAGGAGGCAGTTGCTCCACTGGCAACAGGTTGCTCAAAAGAGCAATGCAAATGAATGCATGCTCAACAGGAGAGGAGGAACCATATAACCTGCATGCAACCAGATATTCAGTCGGGTTGTGCGGAGAGGTGTCACATCGCAACCCCAACCTGCGCCTGCACAACCTTGAGCCAAAAAAAAAAGGATCAAGTTGAGGGCCACCCACAGGTGAGCTGCTGTATTGCAGGGCGCAACACAGCAGCTGCCACCCCTGGCTGGCCCCCAACTCGGTCCCTGTGCCCCCCCACCAGCCCGATCGGGGGCATAGAGTAACATGAACCCCCCCCACACATCTCCCACAGCCCGATCGCAGGTATCACAGTTACAGAAACCCCCACACATATCCGAACCCGATGTCAGGCATCACAGTTACATGAACCCCCCACACATATCCCACAGCCCGATCGTGGGCAGTACAGATACATGAAACCCCCACATATCCCACAGCCGATCGCGGGCAGTACAGAGTACATGAAAACCCCCATACACATCTCCACAGCCCGGTCGTGGGCAGAGCGTGTATGAACCCCCAGTGCCCGATCGCGGGCAGAATGTAACCCTCCCCAGCCTGAATATCTCCCTGGTGGTCCAGTGGACGTAAAGCCCGATCGCCCGGGCAGAATGTCATATCACAACCCCCCAAACATCTCCCTGGTGTCTAGTGTCCCCCCCACCCAAGCCCCTCCACCCCGCTCCCCCCCAGCCCGGCGGGCGACAGCATCCCACCGCCTGCCGCCCGCACCCGCCAACACTGACTGTCGGTAGGGCTGCATTCCATTGGTGCAAAGCTACAGCGGCTGCACGTCCATTGGCTGTAGCTCTGCACCAACGGGCGGCAGCCCCATCGACAGTCAGTCGGCAGCGGGCGGGCAGCAGGCGGGTGGATGCTGGGCTCACCGCCGCGGGGGAGCGGGTGGAGGGGCTTCCGGGTGGGTGGGTGGACACTAGACACCAGGAGATGTTTGGGGGGAGTTGTGATGTGACATTCTGCCCGCCTATCGGGTCTTTACGTCCACTGGACCACCAGGGAGATATTCGGGTTGGGGAGGGTTGCATTCTGCCCGCGACCGGGCACTGTGGGGTTCATAACGCTCTGCCCGCGATCGGGCTGTGGGAGATGTGTGTGTGGGGGTTTCATGTACCTGTACCGCCCAATCAGGCTGTGGGATATGTGGGGGTTCATGTACCTGTACTGCCTGCTTATCATTGTGGATATGTGTGGGTGGGCTTCATGTACCTGTACTGCCCGCGATTGGGCTGTGGGATATGTGTGGGGGTTTCATAACTGTGATGTCTGACATCGGGCTGCATTAGGCGTCGTCCTGACGGCTGCTGCCTGGCAGGGTGGCCAGGAGCAACTCGGGATCGGGCGCACTTATGCAAATGGCATGCAAATGGGGCATGAATAGATGCAAATGGCCCCCTGCACCTGCATAAATTATGGCCCCATTTGCATGTCACCTTTTGAATATCGGAAATTTGAGCATGGCGCAATGGTACTTGGCGCCACCTGCAGTTTACTGCTCACCTGGCAACTTGGCATGGTGGCAGTTCCACTGCGCCATGTAAGTGTCGGTTGGGTGCATTCAAAGCGATGCTCAACAGCCAACTCCTTTGAATATCACCTCGCCACACCCCGCGCAACTATTTTGAGCAGCTCAGGGGCTTGCTCCTCAGAATGGCGCAGTTTGAAAATCTGGGCCTAAATGTCTAACCCATTGGGAAGAATTTGAAAACAGACCATCTCTATACTGCTGGAATGGGCTACACCTCAGTAGAAGAGGGAGTACAATACTAGGGCAACAAATGAATGCCTACATAAATACCCATTTAAACTAAAAAAAAAGGGGTGAGTCTGGGAATCTATCCCAATCTCTAGTTAATAAAGTTAACTTGCCACTAAACCATAACCGTAACATACTCAGTTTCAATGCAAGATCCATGACTATTCCCAAACATGCCGAATTAGAAATACTAACACACACCCTAGAATTAGCAATAATAGCTATAACCGAAACTTGGGATAACTTTAGAAAAAACCTGGACAACGGAAATACCTGGCTATAAACATTTTTTCAAAAACAGAAATAAAAAAAAAAAGAGGAGGAGGGGTCAGTCTGTACATAAGAGACGACCTAAAACCCTACCAAAAAGACTCCAACCCCTGTTTAGAAAATGTGTGGGTATATATTCAGGTTGCATGTTCTTACAAACTACTGATCGGAAAATGCTATAGACCACCAGCCTCTGATTTAGAAACCACCAGACTGATTACTGAGGAAATACAGCAATTCTCTGATAAAAATGACACATTAATACTAGGAGATTTCAATTTGCCAACTATCAACTGGAAAACATTAACTGGATTAAATCAACATGACAAACTATTCCTGTCTGCAGTAACCGATTAAGGATTAAAACAGAAAGTGAAGGAGCCAACTAGGGAAAAAAACATATTAGATCTTGTTATCACCAACCTAGAAACCCCAATATCTGATATAACAACACTACCGCCAATTGGAAATAGTGACCACACAACTATATATTTCTCAATTGTTACCCTCACAACCTAAAATAAACAATATTAAAGTAAAGCAATACCATAAAGCAAAGTTTGACCTTATTAAACAAGATCTGGGAAAAACCAACTGGGAGCAGATTCTACCCCCCTTAAAAACAAATGAAGCATGGGAAACAGTAAAACAAAAAATTCTACAACTTGACAAACAATATATCCCCGAGAGATTTAAATATAACAATAAAGGAAAAATTCCACAATGGTTTAATAAACATATACAAATTCTAATAACTCACAAAAAGAAACTCTTTTTCAAGCTTAAAAAGACACCAGTACCTCAAACAGATAGAATATTAAAATCCTACAGACAAACAGTAAAGGAACTTAAAAAACATATAACAATAGCCAAACGCAACCTTGAATCCAAGATAGCACATGCAAAAGACTTCCACAAAACTTTATATTCTTACTCAAACAAAAAAAAGAACTGCAATAACCAAATTGGACCTTTGATCATAAATTCACAAACCATTACTTCAGACATGGAAACAGCCACTGAGCTAAACAATTATTTTTCCACCGTCTATACACATAAATCAGAAACCATAACTGCACCCCCTATTACTGACACAAATACAGAAAAGATTTCAGAAGAAGAAATTAAGAATGCAATAAACACTCTAAAAAAACACACAAGCCCAGGACCAGATGGAATCAGTTCCAGATTCTTACTGGAAACAAAAGAAGATATCATTCAACCACTAAAAATACTATTCAACAAATCATTGAATGAATCATCAGTACCAAATGAATGGCATACAGCAATAGTTACACCAATTTTCAAGAAAGGTTCCCACCCAAAAACTGAAAACTACAGACCCATAAGCCTGACATCTATCCCATGTAAACTTATGGAAAAAATTATCAAGACCAAAATAGAATATGAATTAGCACTATTAAAAATAACTGATATATACCAGCATGACTTCAAACAGGGTTTCTCATGTGCAACAAACCTCATCTCTTTCTACAAACACATCAGTTATCATTTAGACAATAACACACCTATGGATGTCATATTACTTGACTATAGCAAGGCGTTCGATAAAGTCTCTCACCCTCTACTGATTAAAAAACTTATCAAAATAGGGCTGTCACCCATATTAACTTCCTGGATAAACCAGTGGCTGAACAACAGAACTCAGAGAGTCAGGGTCAACAATGTAATATCTAGGGAAAGGGGAGTGAACAGTGGGGTCCCCCAGGGCTCTGTGCTTGGGCCTGTACTCTTCAATTTATTTATAGGAGATATGTACATATCAAGTAACAACAAAATGGTGAAATTTGCTGATGACACCAAAATTGGGGGAAAAGCTACTAACCAAACCAAAGACTCTGGTCTACAATCAGAACTGTTGTTAATTGAACAATGGACATCTATAAATGAGATGTACTTTAATGTCTCCAAATGTGCAACTCTCCACCTGAGAAAAAACAATCCACTACAAACATATTATCTAAATAACATGGCTATTAAAATATCCTCAGTAGAAAAAGACTTGGGTATCTTGGTTAATAACAATTTGTCCTCCACACCACACTGCACTAAAATAACCAACCAAGCGAAAGCCACATTCAGAAGGATTAACAAAACTTTTATAAACAAAACTGAACAATGTCTACTCCCACTTTATAAATCTCATGTTAGACCATTCTTGGACTATTGCTCCCCCTTTTGGAACCCTTATCTAATTTCTGACATCAATAAGATTGAAAGTATCCAACACAAGGCAACAAAACTAATACCCCATCTTTCTAAACTTAATTACACTACTAGACTAGAACAAACAGGTTTACACAAACTATCTCAAAGAAGACTTAGAGAGAATTTATTATTATTATTCAAAATCACAGCAAATACTGAACAGATGCAAAACTGTGGTCTTAAATATTCCTCTAGAAAAACAGCAGCAAGACTACACAATAGACAACTGGAGATTATGAAAGCTAAAACCAACAAAATAATGAACTTCTTCACTGTAAGAGCACCCAGAATATGGAACAAACTACCCCAGGAAATAGTTGACTCACCTAACATATTGACATTTAAAAATAAACTGGACAAATGGCTAACCAACTAGGGATTTACTCAATGATCCACAAATGTGGAGGACAACCACGATGGGCTAGTCGCCTTCTTTTGTCCCACACTACCAAAGTACCAAAGTACCAGGCTCACCCTGTAGAGGACTGAAGAATCTGCTGAGTCGCACTCGGTCTGTCAGGAAAAAGTGAAGCTGCGTTGACCCCCCGATCAGCTGTGAGTTCAGTCAGGCCCTAGGAGCAGCTGCCTGGTATGGTACCCCTCTGTTGCTTTTCATATAAATGTGTGGAGAAGTGTCTGAAGTTCAGGCTCGGCCCTGCAAGTGGTGTGAGAGCACTTTTCCTTCTGGAGTCGTGAGTACTAAATCAGGGTAGCTCCCTGTTAAATGTTCCTAGCAAGGGCAAGATCTTCTAGTTACTTTGCTGACTACACTAACTGAGCCTGCTGGCTCCATCTAATCTTCGTAGGAATTAAATGCTCATCTGTGTCAGGGCCCCAACCAGCTGCATCGAGGAACTAGCCTTTAGGGCTTGGGTACCCATAGACAGTAACTTATAGATTAGGCCTGTGCACAGAGCCCTAGGTAGATAGTCATATATTGTAGTGGTAAGCCAATCACCCTGATTCCCCCCGGTCCCTGTTATCTCCCCTTAAATTAATCAGATAGCTTGTTTTGCAAAAGTACACTGGCTAGTTTGTGTATTAATGGTGAAATACTGCACAGTGAATATTGTGTAACTGTACCTTACTTTTCAGGGAGTCCCCAGAATTAGCTGAGTGGTTTGTGCCGGGGGGGGTAAGTGTCTATGGTAAGGACACTGTAACTGAACTGTGTGGGCCACTAGTGGGAAGAAAGGGGGGTTGCAGCAACCCAGAGGGCTGTGACCAAGTCAACCTCGACTGTTCTAACCGCGACCTCTGGGTGAAGGCACCCGTCAATGGATCTAGGCCCCTCACCCTGTTACAGTTAAGGCAGGCAGGGGTAGTAGCCCTTAGGATAGCGCCCCCTGGGGTTACACAAGCATGAAAACCAGTAATTAGTAACTAGTAAAACAGGGTACAACAATATGCAAGCATGAAAACTAGTAATTTGACTTCAGTAGTGTCCAATCTTTACCCATAATTTGTAATGGAATGGCCAGCTTGCTAGTGCAAGCGGCAGCACTTCCACTTACAGCGCCAAAGACCCGGATTCAGAAATTATCCCGGAGGGTTGCCATGGGGAGAAGGATGAGTCCAGAACACTGTTCACCTCCCAGGTTCGGGGCAGTTAGCAGTAGTCTGACTCTAGTGCACATGTGGGCTTGGAGACTTTGGTACACATGCACATGCACACACACACACACACACACACACGCACACACACATGCACACATGCACACATGCACACATACACACACACACACACACACACACACACACACACACACACACACACACACGAGACTCCTTGGCATGCCTCTGATGCTAATGTATGATCAAGTTTCAGGGAGAAACTTCAAAGGAAACCCTTCTTGATGCAGAGACCCTGTACCTCCTGCACACCAAAATTGCCTGAAGGCTTAGTCCCAGCTGGTACTCATAGGGCAATATGGCCTCTCCCTACAGGGAGTGCCTCTGTGAAGGGCAAGTCATGATCCTCTTGAACTGGACAGCTGGGAGGGAAGTCCTGGGGTGGAGGGTGGTTCCAGAGATCTGGATTTGATATGGGGTACCTGCTTGCTCTGCAACAGAAAAAAATGAAAAAAAAAAAAGTGTGATGGTGTACTTGTATGGTTATGAATCATCATCGGTTAGTTTTCATGTAAGAGCAACTACAGGTAGCCGGCCCAGTGGCACTGAAGTTTGAGGTGCTGGACGCCACACCTTGCGCCACGCCGGCTACCCAGGTTCGGGAGTAGACTAGGGTGGCGAGGGGCTGGCTGGGAAGGGAGAGGATGGAGCATCTGATGGACTGCTCTCCTCTCCTCGGGTGTGATCAGGGCTTGCTTGGAACAGCAGTGACCTCTGGTGGAGACCAGAGGTACTATTTGCACTGAGCCATACAATGGGTGGCGGAGTGGCGGCGGACGTCAGTGACTTGGTCACATGGACATCACTGCATATCTGCACTCTGGGGGAATCTAAAAAACATGGAGAATCTCCATCCTTGGGGATAGGCGATGGTGCCTTTGCCCTGCCAGGCCACGCTCCCGATTACTGGTCAGTCTCCTCTCCAGGGCTGATTGCAGAGTCTGGCTCACTAAATTCTAGATAGAGCACCCTGGGTGGATAAAGCAGCCCCATCTCGGGGGGGGTTCAGTGCTGGGGGGTCTGTCAGGCTGGTGTGAGGAGAGAAGGTGCCTCAGGTGGGAGGTAGAGCTCAGAATGAGGTGAAGGCTGCCGGAGGGAGATCCCTGAAGGATGGTGCATAAAGAGAGTTAAAAAAGAACAAGTACAGACACAATTCAGAAATTCCTTGCAGGGTCTGCTTTCACCTTCATCTAGCTCTAATTATGAATATCCTCTGTATTATTAGATTTCTTCTCTTTTTTATGTGCAGGATACAAAATCCCAAAGAAGAAACTGTTATTGCTATTTAAGGGGGATAAGGAATGCTCACGGGGTGATGTGGAGAGGAAGAAGACTGCACAGCAGAAGCATCATCTTGAAGACACCTCCAGCAGTAAGTGGACAGCTAGTTGAGTTTATATGGGATTTTTCAAACTGTTGCTGAGAGGGATTAGGAGGAATAGGGAACAAGTGTAGAGTTAGAGGAGCAGGGAGTATGGAATTAGGAGGAGGTTGTGATGACATCAGAAAGGCTCAAATGAGTAAAGCCAAGAAAAGTTTATAAAAGAAGTAGGTTGTTTTTTATAGTGGCTATGGAACTGAACTGGGAGTTAGTGGACATGACAAGAGATTGATTTCATGGGGTCTGTATTCCAGGAGTGGGTGAGTAGGCAGGTACAGTATTCCCATTATCAACATTTTGTTCTTCAAAAAGGAAGGACTGGAAAGTTCAGAGAGGGGTGAACTACTGAACTTCAAAATAGAGGAGACGAAGACAAGAAAAAAAGGGTGTCAGCAGAACAGGGGTCTGGAAAGTGACAATGGAAGCAGAACTACAAAGTTGTTAGTAAATCAGTCAAGGATTCGCTTTATGGTAATTGTCCATCACAATGCTCAAGGTACTGTATAAACAGTATATTGAACTGCTATAAAAGTCTAACAGATGTATCACATCACAGTTCATACTTATTCATGTAGCACAGTATAACATCAATGTACAGTTCTTGATGATATACAAAATACATCATACACTGAATCATCAGCAGCAATTTTTAATAAAATTATCTTCCCTAAATCGGTCTTCTCCATTGAGTCCTACTTATCTGTCTGGGCTGGAGGCTTTTATGATCTTGAGGCAGCAAATTGTTAGCCAGGGAGCCAGCAACAGCTACTGGGCACAGTGACTACAGTCCCCATGTAGTGCCGCACATTAGCCAATAACCATTGCTGACTCCTTCCCCAACCTCAGTTCTGTTCTTTATGCGGTCGAGTGCACACCATGGGAGTGTCGCCTCAGTCTGCCTCATTGCAGCTGGTATTTTCTGCTATATCACCTTCTCCATTTCTTATATGGCGTGATTCTCATTCTTATTCTTTTCTGTTCACAATGCCAAAGTGAAGTCAGAAGAGGCCATGGCCCAAACGAAGGAAAGAATGCCACCCATTATGCGTCAGTGCACCTGTGGGAACAAGACAACTTTGCAGTAGCATCAACTCTGCATGGCCTGCCATGGACCAAAGCATAACATGGACTCTTGTGATGCCTACTTCTCTGTGCACTGCTGTACCCTTGAAGACAACGTGCTGAAGTGGGGTCACCCAATTCTCATCATTGGTAGCAGACAACGCATATGAGCTTTAAAGGTAAGTTCACTAGGCCCTTACCCTGGGCCTCTTTCTGGAATCTCTGGTTACAAGGAAGCACAAGGTTCTCCTTGATCTCACCACACTGAGGTGTTGTAGACTCTAGTAGTTGGGTCAAGTGGATAGCCAGTTCCTTCTGGCTGGCTGGCTGAGAACAATTCACAGTCTGATATGCCCAGACCAGCAGATAATAATAATAATAACTTTATTGATAAAGCGCCTTTCAAAACCAAGGCACTGTAGATAAATTAGCACAATAAAAACAGACAACAGTCCATAAAATCAAATTAAACCAACATCACATCATGAATGAGGTGACAACAAGGCATATTAGTTTTCAAATTCAGGTAATGCCTGTTGAAATAAATAAGTCTTCAAGGCTTTTTTTTTTTTGTTTTATCTCTTTATACTCCCTCCTTGCCCTCGATGTCCCCCTCCTTCTGACTGCACAATCCCCCGACGCCCCCATCGGGATCTGCCCCTAGAGTGCTCTTACCGCTCCTTTCTCCTCCATAGCACAGCGGGGTCTGTCCTTAGGTGGGCTCGAGATGGGTCAGTCTTCATCTAGGGACACCGAGGACTGCCGTTTATCCGCTGTTCTCCCACTTCCCCCCCGCCCCCTGGGGCGCCCAGCACAAGACGTCGTCCTAGAGGACGGCGACGTGCTGATTTACCCTCCCTCAAGCACCTAACAATGTTCCCCTCCCTGGACTCCTGGTTATGGAGCCACAACCCCCGAGCACCGGTGCTCCCACCGACATTCTCGGGTTGGAAATCCCCACTGAGGAGAGGCATCCGTTGGGATGCTCAATCCTCCTCCCTGGCCGACCCCGGCGGCCGAATCGCCTCGAACCTGGAGTGCGCCAGCGTGGCGCGGTGTGGCATCCAGCGCCTCAACCCTCAGCGCCACCGGGCCCTTCAAGGCTTTTTTAAAGCCTTTGACAGTCTGGCACGCTCTCACCCAATGCGGTAGAGAATTCCACAGGGTGGGGGCTACATAAGAAAAAGATCGAGCCCCAGATGTTTTCAAATGTACCTTGGAAATCTCTAGCAATCCCTCATCGGTGGATCAAAGTGGGCGGGAGAGGCAGTAGGGGCGAAGGAGCTCTTTCAGGTAGTGGGGTCCCCGGTCATGTAGGACTTTATAGGTCAGTAAATCAATCTTAAGGTGATCTGCCATTGTATAGGCAGCCAGTGCAGTCCACGGAGCACAGGCATGATGTGGCTGGTTCTAGACATACCAGTCACCAGCCTAGCTGCCGCATTCTGCACTAGCTGCAAGTGGCAAATTTCAATCCCTGGATGTTCCTAGTGGTGTGCGCACAGCCATACATGCTAGTGGACAAGTCAATGCAATCCCTTAGTGATACCCACTCTGTTGTCATGGTTCACAGTGATGATGTGGTGCATGATACTAGGGATAGTGCCAGGCCCCCGGCATTGTCTGTGGTGCTGGGACAGGGCCTAGCAGCAAGGCTGATACTGGTGCTGGAGCTGGCTTGGAGACTGTTCCTGATGTGGTGTTGCTAACAACACTGTGGGAGGGGATGATTCTGAGCTTGGAGACAGCAGCAGCAGCAGCTAAGGCATTAGACTTAGGTCCAGTTCTAAGCATGGTGCCTACAGTGATGTTGGCTTGATGTCTGTCCCCAACTTCAGTGTCAAAGAGAGTGATGGCAGTGGCCTGGACCTCAATGTCAAGACTGAGAACGATGTCAAAGACCAAGCTGACCACAATCACAAGGAGGTTCTTGTCTCCAAGAAAGTCATTTGACCCAAGTTCATTGCTGGTGGTGGCACTAACTTGGAGCTGGGTGATGACCTAGGGCTATGTTTCTCACCAGAGCTGTGCTTGTTAAAATCATTACCTGTGAGGACCAGGGTCACTTAGTGGGACCTATATGGCTCTAGTCTCCTAACTTGGGGCTTTCTCCCCAAGGCATTTCTCAGACATAGAAGGGTACCCTTTGTGTGGCTCTGGCAGGCTGTCTCCTCAGGTGAGTCCCCCTCTGGAATACCACAGCCCAGGCCAAGACCCTTGAGAACAGGAGTATATAGCACCTCTTGAAGGGCCTCACCATTTTTCAAGATAATGCATTTGATAATAGGCCCCTCTAGGCTACTTACATGTGATCAACACTGGACATTGGTTGATGACACAGAGAACTGGCATAAAGTCAGACATGGTCCATTTCAAGCCATTCTTTCTGAAGTGGAACTGAGCAAGAGGCAGCAGCTCATCTCTACAAATGTCTTTCTCAGAGGAGAAAGAGGAAGACTATGTTTTTCCACGGGGATCACAGATTTCATGATTTCCATGAAATTAGCTGAATGCCGTGAAATTGGTAGTTCCCCATGAAAATCCCCAGCACTCAACAAATTGTGGAAGGACGATGATGATGGCGCAATCTAAACAATGTTGTTGGGGGGAAAACAACTGAAGGAGTGCAGTGCAGGGAGACCACGCCACGATCAGAAAGGTGTCTCTCCCTACCCTCCAAGGAAAGTGTAGGGCTTACCCTTGGCTCTACAAAGCCCAGCAGGACTGCAGCTATTTTTATGCTTTCTGTAGTGTTCTGAGGACTGGGATCCTGTAAAGGAAACCAAAGCAGAGCTGCAAGGAACTAGCTTTCTGCAGCCTCAGACAGCTAGCTTTGGAACCCACTTGGGAGAGAGCAATCTTAGACCTGGTACTTTCAAATGGGGATGGAGAGAGGATCTCTGATCTTGAAGTGGGTAGCCATCTGGGAACAAGCGACCACCAAACAATGTGGTTCATGATAAACTTAGCTGTAGAGTCAAGCCACACAAAAGTGAAGGTACTGGACTTCAGGAGGGCTGATTTTGTCAAAATGGGAGCGTGCCTCAGAAAAGCATTAGCAAACAGGCAAGAAGGTGGGGTGGAGCAACAATGGGGAAACATCAAAACTGCCATCACAGAGGCAACAAGCCTTTGTGTGAAGCAAATAAAGAAATCAAAATGAAAGAAAAAAACACTATAGTTCTCAAAAGAAGTGGCGGGGAAGGTAAGGGAGAAAAATATAGCATTCAGGAAGTATAAGGAAACACAGAAGGAGCAGGACAGAGAACTGTACCAGTTAAAGCAGAAGGACGTGGGTAAGGCAGTCAGAATAGCAAAGGCCCAAACCGAGGAAAAGAGTAGCCAACTCAGTTAAGAAGGGGGATAAAACCTTTTATAGGTACATTAGGGAGCAAAGAAAGACTAAGGTAGGGATACTGAGGCTGAACAAAGAGGAAGGTGGTTGGGCAGAGAGCGATAGTGAAAAAGCAGGGATACTGAATGAATACTTCTGCTCAGTATTCACAATGGAACAGCAGGGGGAAATACCTAATCTGGTCAATAGAAGCACTCTGGATGGGGGGTTCATATTAGTCATTTCACAGAAGAAAGGGTTCTGAAAGAACTTTTAAAACTTAAGGTAGATAAAGCAATTGGGCCTGATGGGATTCACCCCAGAATTCTAAAAGAACTAAGGGAAGAACTAGTAACACCACTGACTACCCTTTTTAATAAATCATGGGAGGATGGTGTGGTACTTGAGGATTGGAGGAGGGGCGGATGTGATTCCTCTTCACAAAAGTGGGAGCAAGACAGAGGCAGGAAATGGCAGACCTGTCAGTTTGACCTCAGTGGTAGGGAAAATTATGGAATCACTTCTGAAGGAAAGAATTGTTGAGTACCTAGATGCCAGTGGGGCACAGGACCCAAGGCAGTATGGATTCACAGTGGGAAGGTCATGTCAGACAAATCTAATTGATTTCTTTGACTGGGTGACCAAAGCAGTAGACCAGGGAGGGGCTATGAACATGGCCTGCCTAGACTTTAGCAAGGCATTTGACACAGTCCTGCACAAAAGATTAATAAACAAATTAGCCAACCTGGGGGTGGGTCCCAGGGTGGTAGCCTGGGTAAAACACTGGTTGGACAATAGGACACAGAGGGTAATAGTAAATGGAGTCCACAATGAAGAAAGGAGGGTTACTAGTGGGGTACTGCAGGGTTCAGTACTGGGACCGGTCCTTTTTAATGTCTTTATAAGTGACATTGCAGAGGGACTGAAAGGGAAAGTATGCCTCTTTGTAGATGACACAAAGATCTGCAACAGGATTGATACACAAGGTGGGGTGGAAAAGATGAAAAGGGACTTGGCAAGGTTGGAGGAATGGTTAGATGTATGGCAGCTTAGATTCAATGCAAAGAAGTGCAAAGTAATGCACCTGGGAAACAAAAACCCAGGGCAAGAGTACACAATGGGGGGTGAGATACTGACAACAACAAAAATGGAAAGGGACCTGGGGTAGTCATATCAGATGACCTAAAGGTGGGCCAGCAATGTGAGAAGGCAGTAAGAAGGGCTGGGGGGATACTGGGATGTATAGGGAGAGGCATCACCAGTAGAAAACAGGAAGTTGTTGGCCCTCTGTACAGACAGTTGGTAAGACCATATCTTGAGTACTGTGTGCAGTTCTGGAGACCCCATCTCCGCAAAGACATAGACCGGGTGGAGGCTGTCCAGAGGAGGACAACCAAAATGATGCAGGGTCTGCATCAGAAGGCATATGAAGAAAGACTAAAAGAACTAAAGATGTATAGCCTCGAGGAAAGGAGGGAGAGGGGGGACATGATAGAAACTTTCAAGTACCTCATGGGGAATCAACAAAGTCCAATAGGGTAGCATCCTTCAGAAAAAGAGATGTGCAAAAACAAGGGGCACAATTTGAAGATAGAGGGGGGATGGCTCAGAGGTAATGTGAGGAAGTATTTCTTCACAGAGAGGGTTGTGGATACATGGAACAGCCTTCCTGAGGAGGTTGTAGAGTCAAAAACAGTGGGGGAATTCAAGAATGCATGCGACATGCATAAGGCAATTCTAGTGGTGGGGTAGGAGGAAGTAGGCTGTTAGTTAACTAGGATCCACAGCTTATCCGTTAGATAGGGAAATGGGCAGACTAGGTGGGCCAAGTGGTCCTTATCTGCTGTCAAATTCTATGTTTCTATGTTTCAAAGCTTTGGCACTGGCACTCTGTGCTGCAGGAGCGGAAGCATTGTGTAGTGGGATGTCACTGTTATGCACAGCACAGGACTTTGTGTAAGAAGAAGACAACAACTGAGAGCATGAGGTGCGTCTCACACACTTTAGGTTCACAGAGGTGGCATTCATGCATCAGATGGCAGTGACCACATCATTTCAGTGCTCACTGGGTATGGGCTCGGGAGTAAGTCATTTAAACTTTGTTGCAGCAGCATATCCAGCATTTGGAGAAGCATTAAAATGCTGCTCCATCTCTTAGCGCAAACAAGCAACAGTACAGCTGACTTGATTGGAGTTAGTGATTGACTGTTTGCATTGCAATATTTGTAATACTGTGAATTATTCACTGGGCTAAGAATTTGTCATAAGTCCTGAATTGAGAGCAGGTTACAGGCTGTGTATTGGACCCAGACAGTGCCTAGGGGGTGGAAACTGGTTTTTCTTTTGTTTATCTCTGTGTGCCTTAAAAGGCCAGGACAGACTGTGTCAGGAAGTGCTTACATCACAGCTACTTAACAGCCAATAGCTCTGGAAGAATCTTACAGACCTTGATAAGAGTACTGATTTTAGCAGGCTCATCAGATAACCTAATAGTCTTCAGGTGAAGCTACCGCTGGCTGGAAGCTGCAACACTGGACTTAAGATTTGCAAGAAAGCGAGTTGTGCTCACAAGAGAGGGAGGTGAACCTTACAATTTACAATTGTCTTTGGTTTGAAGCAGATTCCTTAGGAAAGTTAATATTCTTCAGGTGGAGGATACTTCTAACTGAAGGGTGAAATAAGGAACTTAGAATTATCAGAAAAGACAGTCTTTCAATCAACAGAGGGAAGTGAACCCTGCTTTACTTAGGTTACAATTGTTAAGATTTTCAGTGCAGGAAGAGTTTAAACTCACAGGGGCTGAATACTGTTTTCTGTGTCTGCCCTTCTACACAGCTGACTTGATTGGAGTTAGTGATTGACTGTTTGCATCGCAACATTTGTAACACTGTGAGTTATTCACTGGGCTAAGAATTTTTCATAAGTCCTGAATTGAGAGCAGGTTACAGGCTGTGTATTGGACCCAGACAGTGCCTAGGGGGTGGAAACTGGTTTTTCCTTTTGTTTATCTCTGTGTGCCTTAAAATGCCAGGACAGACTGTGTCAGGAAGTGCTTACATCACAGCTACTTAACAGCCTTTAGCTCTGGAGGAATCTTATAGACCTTGATAAGAGTACTAATTTTAGCAGGCTCATCAGATAACCTAATAGTCTTCAGGTGAAGCTACCTCTGGCTGGAAGCTGCAACACTGGACTTAAGATTGTCAAGAAAGCGAGTTGTGCTCACAAGAGAGGGAGGTGAACCTTACAATTTACAATTGTCTTTGGTTTGAAGTAGATTGCTTAGGAAAGTTAATATTCTTCAGGATGAGGATACTTCTAACTGAAGGGTGAAATAAGGAAATTAGAATTATCAGAAAAGGCAGTCTTTCAATCAACAGAGGGAAGTGAACCCTGCTTTACTTTTGTTGCAATTGTTAAGATTTTCAGTGCAGGAAGAGTTTAAACTCACAGGGGCTGAATACTGTTTTCTGTGTCTGCCCTTCTGCTCAGCTGATGTGTTTTGGGGCTGACTGCTTTCAGAGAACAAGTCACCAGGCTGTTTTGGGGCTGGGGAGGTTTACCTGTGTCTGACTTGGATGTTTGGATTTTTCTCTGTTTGATTAGCAGGGTATTTTCTCTGTCAAATTGTTGCATAGGGCATCTTGCTGACAGGAAGGCAGCATAATGATGAGGTCAGAGCTTTTAGCTGATTGTTTCGTGAGGGCACAGTTTAGGCCCAAACCCCACCTCACCCCACCCACCCCTGGAAATAGTTCCTTTATACCTGGGTTCTGACATCATTTCCTCAAGAGGGCAAGGTGCACATCACTGTCATATCCTCTCTAGCACACTACACTGACAATATAAGCATACAAATGATATAAATACATATATTTCTATATAACAAACAAGACGCACACACACACACACACACACACAAAAAAAACTAAACAAGGTAGACAGTTATGTGGGGAGTAGTGCAATGTAATGGCTGTGGGGCAGCAGTCTTCCAGGAGTCTTTCTGGAGGCTGAAACGCTGCCCTGTTTGTAGACAATTATCTGCCCTGAGGGAGGAAATTGCCCATCTTCAGGCCACACTGGACAGTAGTAAGGGAACCTTCCCCATCCAGGGAGCACCAGAGCCACCACCACTACCTCAGAGGTTGTGAAGAAAGCACAGCAGTTGGACCACAGTGGGCTCAGGGAGGGTAAGGGTGGTGGAACAGAGGCATACCCAGTCAGTTGTTCCACTCCACAATCCATACACCATTCTGGGGGAGCATAGTTCCACTATGGATGCACCCGCAGAGGAGACTAAGGAGGGTGCAGACAACTGTCACATGGGAGGCCCTCAGGAAGGAGGCAGAGGGCACCACGGGGAAAGGAAGCAGCTCCTGGTAGGGGACTCAATTTTTAGGGGGCTAGAACTGGGGGGAGCAGGGAAAACTGAAGTAAGGTGCCTGCCTGGTGCCATGGCTTGGAGGGACAGGAAGCTCATCCTTAGGATCATGAGAACAGTTGCATGGGAGTCTGAACTGGATGTCATTGTCCACCTAGGGACAAATGACTTGGCTCATCATGAGATTAGAGCAGTGCAGAAGGACTTTGTAGAGTTGGGGAGGGGCCTAAGACAAGTAGCACACACAGTATCCTTCTCAGAGGTGCTGCCTGTCAGTGGCATGGGTGAGGTGAGGGTACTTTGCACCGTGCAGTTTAATGAATGGTTGAAAAAATGGTGTGAAGAACAGGGGTTTGGCTTCATTGGGGACTGGGGTTCCACCTGGAGGGACACCAGCCTATACTGGCAGGATGGTCTGCATCTGTCCAGGAAGGGAACAAGTCTTTTGGGCAATCTGTTTAAATGCTTCATTGGCAAGCTTTTAAACTAGTCAAGGGGGGAGGCACTGATAAGTAGCAGGAAAATCCCAGCCTCCCCCTACAAAACAGGGTACTAAATGAGAAAAAGACCAAGGTAGAAAGGTCAGTGGGGGATGCTGCTACAGAAGGTAAAGCCATCAAAAAATGGAGAGCAATGAGTACCAATGCCCGTAGTCTGGGTAACAAGCTTCCTGAATTAGTGGCCTTGATGGAGGAGGAACATCTGGATATTGTGGCAGTCACAGAAACATGGAACACACAGAACCATGACTGGGACGTAAACATACCAGGATACACTATCTACAGGAGGGACAGGGAGGGTAAAAGAGGAGGAGGAGTAGCTCTCTACATAAGGAAAGGTATCAAAGCAACAGAACAAAAGGGTAAACAAGGAGGAGGAGAAGAAGCACTGTGGGTCAATTTGGAGGCAGGCAATGGCACCACAATCCGCACAGGGGTTGTATACAGACCCCCCTTTCAGGGGGAGGAAATGGACAAGGAAATGATAGAAAATATACTTAGAATGGCAGATAAAGGGGAGATATTGCTGATGGGTGATCTGAATATGCCAGATGTTAACTGGAGTGCAGTTGCAGCAGGCACTTCTAAGAGTGGGGTTATTCTAGATGCTCTACAGGAAGCATGCCTTAGACAACTAGTATTGGAACCCACTCGAGAGGGAGCAATCTTAGACCTGGTCCTCTCAAATGGAGATTGAGAGAGGATCACAGATGTAGAAGTGGGCAGCCATCTGGGAACTAGCGACCATCGAACAGTATGGTTCACAATAAACACAGCAATACAGTCAAGCCATACAAAGGCAAAAGTACTGGACTTCAGGAGTGCTGACTTTGCCAAAATGGGTGAGTGCCTAAGGAATGCACTAGCAAATGGGCAGGAAGGAGGGTGGAAGAACAATGGAGAATAATAAAAACTGCCATCACAGAGGTAACAAGCCTCTGTGTGAAGCAAATAAACAAAACAAAACAATGTAAGAAACCACTATGGTTCTCAAAGGAGGTGGCAGTGAAGATTCAAGAGAAAAAGAAAGCATTCAGAAAGTACAAGGAATCACAGAAGGAGCAGGACAGAGAATTGTATCAGTTAAAGCAAAAGGAAGCTGGGAAGGCAGTCAGAACAGCAAAGGCCCGAACTGAGGAAAAGATAGCCAGCTCAGTTAAGAAGGGGGATAAAACCTTTTTAGGTACATCACAGAGCGAAGGAAGACTAAGGGAAGGATAGTGAGTCTTAATAAAGGGAGGGTGGGCAGAGGGTGACTGTGAAAGGCAGAGATACTAAACAAATATTTTGCTCAGTATTTACAAATGAAGAGGAAGTACCTAATACAAACAATAGAAGCACTCTGGATACAGAAGTTGATACCAGCCCATTTACAGAAGAAAGGGTTCTGAAAGAACTCTTAAAACTGAAGGTGGACAAAGCAATGGGGCCTGATGGGATTCATCCCAGAATTCTAAAAGAACTAAGGGTAGAACTAGTGACACGACTGACTACCCTCTTTAACAAATCATGGGAGGATGGGGTGGTACCTGAGGACTGGAGGAGGGCAGATGTGATTCCCCTTCATAAAAGTGGGAGCAGGGCAGAAGCAGGAAACTACAGACCTCTTAGTTTAACCTCAGTGATAGGGAAAATGATGGAATCACTTCTGAAGGAAAGAACTGTCGAGTACCTAGAGGCCAGAGGGGCACAGGACCCAAGGCAGCATGGATTCACAGCGGGAAGGTCATGCCAGATGAATCTAATACATTTCTTTGACTGAGTGACCAAAGTAGTAGATCAGGAAGGGGCTGTGAACATGGCCTACCTAGACTTTAGCAAGGCATTTGACTCAGTCCCACACAAAAGATTAATATACAAGTTAGCCAGCCTGGGAGTGGGTCCCAAGATGATAGCCTGGGTAAAGAATTGGCTGGAGAATAGGACACAGAGGGTAATAGTAAATGGAGTCCACTCTGAAGAAAGGGGGGTTACTAGTGGGGTGCTGCAGGGTTCAGTATTAGGACCGGTCCTCTTCAATGTCTTTATAAGTGACATTGCAGAGGGACTGGAAGGAAAAGTATGTCTCTTTGCAGATGACACAAAGATCTGCAACAGAGTTGATGCACCAGGTGGGGTGGAAAGGATGAGAGGGACTTGGCAAGGTTAGAGGAATGGTCAAATGTATGGCAGCTTAGCTTTAATGCTAAGAAGTGCAAGGTAATGTACCTGGGAAACAAAAACCCAGGGGAAGAGTACACAATGGGGGGTGAGATACTAACAACAACAAAAATGGAAAGGGACCTGGGGTAGTCATATCAGATGACTTAAAGGTGGGCAAGCAATGTGAGAGGGCAGTACGGAGGGCTGGGGGGATACTGGGATGCATAGGGAGAGGCATCACCAGTAGAAAATAGGAAGTTGTTATCCCTCTGTACAGACAGCTGGTGAGACCCCATCTGGAGTACTGTGTGCAGTTCTGGAAACCCAATCTCTGCAAGGACATAGACAAGATGGAAGCTGTTCAGAGGAGGGCAACTAAAATGGTGCAGGGTCTGCAGCGGAAGACTTATGAAGAGAGACTAAAGGAGCTTAATATGTATGGCCTCGAGGAAAAGAGGGAGAGTGGGGACATGATAGAAACTTTCAAGTACCTCAAGGGAATCAACAAAGTCCAAGAGGGTAGCATCTTTCAAAAAAAGAGGTGTGCAAAAACAAGGGGCCACAATTTGAAGATAGAGGGGGAGGGGCTCAGAGGTAATGTAAGGAAGTATTTTTTCACAAGAGGGTTGTGGATGCATGGAACAGCCTTCTGGAGGAGGTTGTGTAGTCAAAAACAGTGGTTGAATTCAAGCATGCATGGGACAGCCATAAGGCAATTCTAGGGGTTGGGGGTAGAAAGAAGTAGGCTGCTGGTTAACTAGGATCTGCAGCTTATCCATTAGGTGGGGAAATGGGCAGACTGGGTGGGCCAAGTGGTCCTTATCTGCCGTCAAATTCTATGTTTCTATGTTTCTAACCTAAAGGAAGTCACAACTTGACGTGCTCTGCCCAAACCTACATGTACATTGGGCAATATTCCAGTCCCACATATGTGTGACAGGCGAAATTGTTATGCAACCTGCCCCTCGCACACATTTTCTAGATCTGCAGGTAGCAACCTGTCAACCAGTACAGAGCTGAATTACCTGCACATTAAATTGAACTTGAATACCTGACTTCAAAAAAATAAAATTTAATGACAGGCACTGACAAGGGTAGGGCACATTTTGTTGTACAAAACAAATAAAATTAGCCCCATCTATATATGTTGAGAACAAAACAGTTACTGACTTACTTGGATTGTAGTCAGACACATAGAAAACAATTCAAATGTTATCAGCATTTTGGAACAGCATGTTGTACATAGACACATCTGAAGAAGTAATTTATCTGCGGTCGTCCCGCAGTACATCACTATATGCCAAAAATGAGCGTTCAGCATCCACACTGTTTACTGGCACTGAGAGGCAACGAAGTGCAATCTGGGACAGTTCTGGAAATCGTTCAGACATACTTTTCCAAAAAGTAATCATGTTGTCACAGTTAACCTCTGCTAAGAAATTTCTGCATGCACGAAATTCTATTCTTGCTTTAAGGTCCTCCTCAAATAATGGTATGCCATCAAACACGCTTTCTTCAGTCATATTGAGCCATTTTGCTCTGCTAGGGTCAAACATACGGCAAGCTCTAAAAAATTAAGCCACTGGCTGACAGAACCTGGAATGCGTATCTTCTGCAATGTATGACTTTATTTTATTTGCACATTCAGCTAAAGCTTTCTTTGCTAGTCTATGTGCACACTGCTCAGAACTAGTCTGTGCCCAATTGGATAAATCTGTTAAATCATCAGTTACTTTGTGAGCTAGAGGAACTGCTGCTTCATAACTTGTTAATGCCTGCATTATTCTATGAGCATACTGCAGCATAATCTGCAGATCACCCTTCACTTCATCTGACTGTGCTAACGCAACAACTTCCTGATTAGCAACACTTTCATCCTCATCTTCTCCAAAGAAATCCACATATTCCTGCAGATGTGAGCAATGAAACAAAGCAACACTGAACCAGCTATCCTAATGAGTAATGACTGGAGCTGGTGGAATACAACTGTAACCCCCCCTGTTACCCGGGGTTATTAGAATCCCAGTAAGACCTAGTGGTAGGCAGGGAAGGCAGCTTGTGAAACTCCAGTTAAATGGATTTCACACTGTCTCACTCTGTTCTCAGTCTCAGCTGAGTCTGAGGGATGACATCACCACAGAACTATCGCAGCTGCATGAGCCACATTGGAATCTGCAGTTGGGAGTTAGGTTAGAATGTTGGGAGTTTTTGAACAGTGAGCAGCAGTTGTGTGTGAGCAGTCTTGAAGAGAGGAGCACAGCAGTCTGTGCACAGGCTCTTGGAGCCTAAAGCTCTGATATAGAGCTACTTTAGGGAAAGGTGTGTGTTTCCACCAAAAGAGGAATATAGTTAGCTGTTCATGAAGTGGTGGAGACCACTGTTTCTGGTCTCTGTGCCCCATCCCTGAGAGGATGGGGGTAAAAGGTTTGCCTGTTATTCCAGGGGCAACCTCCTGGTTCCGGCTAGGGAAGAAGCTGCCTTATTTTCCTAAGTTGTGCTTCGGCACCAGAAGTTGTCAAGAATCGCCTGTGGGGCACCTGCAACCAAAGGGTGAGTTCTGCTCTTACATGGGGCCTATGTTTCACCTGAACTGTTGTAAAGTGGGGATTGGACTGCTTAATCAGTGGGAGGCCTAGAGGAATAGGCTAAGCCAAAGTAAAGTATGTTCAAGTCCAGCACAAGGGAAAGTCAAGACATGTAGAGGAAATGTGCTATGCAT
Source organism: Neoceratodus forsteri (assembly GCA_016271365.2). Taxonomy (NCBI): domain Eukaryota; kingdom Metazoa; phylum Chordata; order Ceratodontiformes; family Ceratodontidae; genus Neoceratodus; species Neoceratodus forsteri. The sequence continues at coordinate 359,350,891 of CM057457.1, read as the reverse complement.
TTACCCTTTAATCTACACTGCCAAGCTTTTCAGAAAGAGATGTTTAATGTCCAGAGAAATGGACGGGTATGAATTGTGGAAGCGAGAGGTGGGAGACCCCCCCATCAGTAGTAACCAAATTCACCTCTACAGATTTGTTCTGTGGCCATTTTACTTTGCCTCAGGCACTTGGCCAGTGCCGATGGAAGTATCCAGACGTGGGATTGACAGGAAATTTCCCTTAAGGAGTTGAAGGCTCTAAAGTGGTTTAGGGAGCCACCAGGAAAATGTGTCTATGTCATATGAATGGGGTTCGAGTGGCCGGCAGGGGAGCCGGGCCAGGGAAAACCCAAATAGTGTACAAGTCGGGCTGTGTATCCAAAGCAGCATGCAAGGCCGGGCTGTGTGCCTGGTGGGTCCAGAACTTGAGGGCTGAAGTGTTCAGGAAGTGTTCTGTTTCTCTTATCTGCATTACCAGGAATGTAGCCCCGTGGGGGTCCATCTATGCTTTGTTTGTTCAGTTTGGATGTGAATAAAAGCCACACTTTAGAATCCCATTCCTGGTATTGGACATTACAGTTATTGCTTCCTGTGTTTGGATTTATTTGGGTGCCCCTGTGCAGAGTAGCCAAACCTAGCCCTTGTGCCGAGTAACCTAGTCCTCCCCGAACCCAGTCCCCACCTGGTACTGCTGTCAGCTTCAACAGCATTCCACCTGTCATTTGCAAAAAGGCAGGGGCATGGGGGGTACAAAATGGAGGCACCGCTTTGGATTTCTAATTTAGGGAGGAAAGGTGCTCGGGCAAGGGGCTAGCATTTTGGTTATCTGGCAGTGGGTAGCCCAAAAAGCTGAAGCAAGTTTAACTTGTGTGTCGCTGTGTGCTGTGGTTCATATGCTGCTGTTAAAATGCCAACTGTTTACCAAGGAGCAGTAAAGCTGAAAGAGTATGCCCTTGTCCTGCATCAAATGTTTACAGCGTTTTTGCCAACTTTTAAAAAACTGTGTGTAATAAAGAAAAGTGTGGAAGACTAGGGGTAGCAACAGGAAAATTGTGCCCTGGACATTGGAAATGCTTTCTAGTAAACTGTGTGACAAAGAAAAGTGTGGAAGACTAGGGGTAGCAACAGAAAAATTGTGCCCTGGATGTTGGAAATGCTTTCTAAAGAACTGTTGTGATAAAGAAAAGTGTGGAAGACTAGGGGTAGCAACAGGAACATTGTGCCCTGGACGTTGGAAATGCTTTTTAGTAAACTGAGAGACTTGCTGTGTTAATGGCCACACTAAATGGTTGAAATGGGCTCCCGCCGTGGAGTCAGTTCAAAAAAAAAAAAAGTGGTTTCTGCAGTTTATATTTGCCTGCTCGATGATCGCTGTGAGGAGAAGAGCACTCATGAGGGAAAGAGGCTCAGTTGCATGGCATCGTGTGATTGGTGAGGCTGCAATCAGTCCGGCCCCCAAGCCAGCTCTACAGCGACTGCCCAGCATTCGAGAGGGAGAGTGAGTGGAGTGTGTGTACTGGCTTAATGGAGGAGCATCGCGGTGATTAAAAAAGCGCTGTGAAAGTTTAAAAATACAGACTTTTCTGTTTAAAATCGGGCTCAACCTGCATCTCGATCGACTGAATTGTGAGTGTGGTGATTGGAGAGATTTTGTGCAGCTACTTCCATTTTCAAAAACTAGGTGACCCAGATTCTGACTGAGGAATTCTATTTCAACGTTCTAAATTAGTTTACAGTACTACTACTACTACTGTATTTTACAATGTTTAAATGCTCTAAACACTCTGCTGTTCACAGTACACTACTACTACCACGTCAGTGCCAGATGTGCACAATGTAACAAAAAGCTGGTGCTCTGTAACTTGACATATTTTTATGCGCTACCAGAGTCTCAGAAAATAAAGATATTTTTTTTTCTGAAAATGTCTCTGTGTCACAGTATTTTTTTAAGTAAGAGATGTGTCTCAAATAGCTGGTGGTACAGTACACAAGATGACTGTGTACTGTCCAACTTATCTGATGCTGATCTTCTATACAGTGTCTTCACTGAAGGATGACGGAGTCAGTCTTCTAGCTGGACAACTGGAGTGATGGATGGACTGGTCACTTCAGGACAAGAACTGAACTTCTTCAGCTGATCTCGAACTGTCTGTGAACTTCACCCCAGACAAGGTTTGCTAGGTGGAAAAGAGACAAAGCAAAACATTAATATGCTGCTTTGCTGAAAAATGAAAATAGCAGCAGGGCTGGCACAGAACTTCATGTCACGTGTGTGTGTGATGCACAGTCTGCATCCAGCACTCGCATCCTTGCCCAACAAAACCCTCCCTGCCATGCATGCCAGATCAATTCACTGGCACTAAAATCCCTTCCTTTTAAGCTGCACTGTTTAGGCACCAGCATACACCCTCTACACACCACCACCACCATGGATCTAAGTGAGCCAGTCCAACTCTCTGCAAGCAGCTGCCCCCAGCACGGTGTGAGCCAGTCTGAGATTTGTACTGCTAGATTTGTGCTCCCAAGGCAGAAGTTAGGCTGTGAAAAGCCCAGAAACAGGAAACCCAGCACAGTCACCGTGTGTTGCTGACACTTAGCTCTCTGTCAATCTCAGTGACATGGCAGCACCCCAACCCCTCTTTGGCAGCTGTCTCAGACACAAAGCTAAGTGGCAGCGACACAAGGTGACAGAGAGTGTACAGTTACTGTTTTCTGGGCAGTAGCCTGAACTCCTGCCTGAGTAGGACAAATCCAGCAGGCCTAACTAAGCTGCCATTCAGCGAGGGTTTTGTTGAACTGCAGCATCCTAGCCCAACAAAACCCTCTCTGCAATGTTTGACATGACACCTCAATTTGCTGTCACTGACATCACTGTCACACCTCTCCCTTTTAAGCTGCCCTGAATAGGCAGCACTGCAGCAGCATACAAACAGTTACATCACCTCCACAAAACCATGGATCTGAGTGACTACAGTTTGTCCCACTCAGGCAGGACTTCAGTTCAAGCATGCTGGGAAAGGGCCCCAAAAGAGATGTCCCCCTGTGTTGCTGCAACTTACCTGTATGTATCTGGCCTTGTCAATCCCAGTGACAGGCCACCACATCAACCCTCTTGGGTCTCTGACTCAGCCAGTACAGTAAAGTATTTTCCCCACTATACAATTTATAGTTGGTTAGCATGTAAGGAGTGGACAGACTGGACAAATGGGATGAAATTCATTGATATGCTTTAAATATCCCATTTCCTGAACAGTGTCCCACAACACTCCTCCCTCCAAGTTTTATAGAGAAGTGAATCACATACTGTACATTCACTGTAGTCTGTAGGTCTTCTGTCTTGGAATGGGCTGGTCTCGGGTTGCTTCAAGGCAGGTGAAGGGTTGCGCAAGGTCCTCTCTCCACACTTCACAGGATCAAATATGCACGGTGTCTCTCTGTCTCTTCTGGCTAAAAAAACAACTTAATCCAGAGCACCCACCCACTCAAGTGATGCTGTGCTGGTTTCTGCAGTGCTTTCCAATATATATATATTATTTTTTTATATGTTTTGCTCTTTTTCTGCACTTCATTTTTTAAACACCTTTTTATTTTGCAAGCACTGTAGTTCTTTCTATAGCACTTCTTTCTAGAGTCCTCTTTGCTCCCAACATCTTTATCTCACTTGCATCAGCATTTCTCTTCTTTTCAGCTTGAAGGGCTCACCTCCCCAGTACCTCCTCCTCCTCCAATCCTCCAACAGGTCAGTCAGAGCAGCCAGCTCCTTCTTTTCAACTTCCTTTGTCACCAGTTTCGTGGGCCTGGCAGAAGCATCTTCATACATAGCCCACATGTTCTACCTCTTCCCTTCCCCTGTACAGCAATTTCATTTTCCTGCTGCCTCCCTCAGATTCCAGCCCCCTTCAACTTTGCCACCACTTCAGTTCCTTCTGGGGATCTTATTCTCTTCTGTCCCCTTGCTATTTGCCACAGAAAACAATCAATAGCAAGGCAGAAGCCCCCACATGCGTGACATGCCCACAAGTTCACTCGCTACCTCTCCTCGCATTGCAGCTGCTTTATTTAAGTTTTACCTCCCCCTCCAAGCCTCCGATGAATGCTGACAGTCTGGGGAAAGAAACGATCGAACCGATTTGCTTGCTGACCACGAGCCGAGGAGAAGATGGCGCCAATATGCGAGTGCCTGCGTAAAGGGGCTTTTTTAATGTACTGGAGCATTGCCTGACTCTCACATGTGCATTTCAGTGCTCTGCCCTTCTGAAAATGGAGGATTTAAAGGGACGAGTGCTATTGCACATGTGCCAATGTGGAAACCGGCAATCTGGCAAAAGTCACGGAGGCACCAGAAATTCATGGTTTCCGTGACCTCCATGACAAACTTCCACCCTTAATAATGGTGTTTCTTTTTCTGTTGTTCTCACTGGTCCAGTAACCAAATTTTTGCACATGTACGATTTAATAGATGTCATGATAACCAGGCTACTCAAACATATATTTCACCATTAAAATGCAGGAAAAGCCACCATTTGAAGGTAGCAATCTCAGAATTTTCTGGGGGAGCATGCCCCAGACCCCTCTAGCTTTGTTAGGATTTTGACTGTGGGGCATTAGCCCCCCCCACCACCAACTTTATTCCTCTGGTGACGCCCCTGGTGTATACTTACTTACCACCCTACTACTTTGTTTATCCAGGCATTTGATACTTTGTGTTATTTCAAACATTTCCTTCCTCCTACCCTTCCTGCTAACATCTTTCATCTCAAATATTTCTTATCTGTTTCTATCTTGTCACCTTCTTAACATCCTTTTATTTTCATGTGCCGTGTTTCTAATATAGGCACCCCACAGTTCTTCTCACGCTTCCTATTTTTCACTTTGCAACTTTTATAGACTCTTATCTCAGGGCTTAACTGCTTCGTGTTACTTTTCTTCACTTCTGAGCTTCACTCCACCTACCATTCTACCTTTCCTGTAATTCTCTTCTACTGTTTATATACATTGCTCCACAGCTTATATAAATACTGCTTATGCTTCTCAGTTTTGTCATTCACCCGAAGAAAAGACCTGTGAGGCCCCAAAAGCTTATGTAGAATTCCATCTCTGTACAAGACTCTTGTTGGTCCAGTAAATGTTATCAAACCTTCCAGCATCTCCTGTTTTCCAAAGACCAGTACATCTAGAATCTCTTTTTACCTTTATCAGTGACAATATCTGGTAATGGCAGCACCTAGTCAGCTGCAAATCTCTTGTGTGATAGTTTAAAAACATTATGTGGACCTTTGGATTCTTACCAAAGATTCAGAGCTGCATATTTGCAGTAAAGTATGGTACTCTGTGAGAGAATGAGTGGCTGGTTGGATACTTGAATGCTGGTACATGTATTTTATTTTTGCAAGGTATAAAAATGGCAGCTAGAGTTTAATGGACTAGGAGCCCAACAAACATAAGATAAAGCAGGATTTCAGTCTGGTTTGCTGTATTACGTGGCTGCTGATCTCTGCTGCACTAGTTACAAACATTATCAATGTCAGATGGATATATAAGGATTAGATGATGTACATGTATTAATGCAGCTACAAATAAAGAGATCACAGCATGTGGCAGAGGTCTAATGAGCTGCTTCTGAAACCTTGGACAATTTCTTACTGTTTAGTATTTACGTTACACTACCTGGGTGCATCTCCTACATTAATTTAATGAACAAAAAAACTGAAATGCTGATAAGTCTGAATCCATTCTTACTAATGATGAACGTTGTATTTTGTCAATGGCAAGCAGCGATTGCCAAAACTGTTAGCTGATCAAAGGCAAACAGTGACAGAAAGACATCCTTGTCCACGGTTTTGAATGATAATGGGAGATACAAGAAACAATAACTAAGAACCTCCACTGTCACTGTATATCATGTGTTGAATAAAAAAGTATCAATGGCACGGTCAGTTGTGTGGCGGGTATCATAGTACATTTTTTATCATTCAGGGGAATGAATGATAAAGACAGAACCAACAATCAAACAATACAAAATCTAACTGACAGATACAAACCAGATGAAAAAATTAAACAGTTCAATCACAAAAAATAAATGTGCCCCCATATTTAAGAACATCAGTTATTAAATTGATAAATTGGTATATTTGTTGGCGGGGCTCCCTTTGGAAAGGGTAAAAGGGAAGAGCTACTTTTGCAAAGCTAGCTGTCATGCAGAGCAACTCACCAAAACCCATAGTTGAGCAGAGGCAGACAATGATAGAAAGTGGTCCTTGTCCAAGGTTTTGAGTGAAAATGGGAGATAATAGAAACAATAAATAAGAACCTCCACTGTCACTGTTTATCATGTGTTGAATAAAAACCAAAAAAGTATTAATGGGACTGTCAGTTGTGTGGCAGGTAGCATAGTTAATTTAAGCAATAAGGCATGACGGGGGTGTGTTATGGTGGTACAACAGCCCACGTTGGGTGGGTTGAAGCACAAGACGTAGCCATTTGCTTCCACCACCCGAGAAGGGCCGTTAGGCCACCATAACACAGCCCTGGAGTGCCTTATTGCGATTATGAAATAGGTCATTTATAGTAAATTTTATACATTTTTTAAAACATATTACTTTCAGCTGGGCTGTTGTGCTGGGATAGCGGCCCAGCTGAAAGCAGCTCTTTGCCAATCAGAGTTCAGCATTCTTTCTACCCATTTCAGTTTGTATCATTCAGGGGAACTAATGATAAAGAGAGAGACAGAAACAATAATCAAACAATACAAAAACGTAACACTCAGGAGCTTAACAGCTGGGAAAATGAAACAGTTCAGTCACAAAAAAAGATGTGCCCCATATTTAAATATATCAGGTATTAAATAAATAAGTTGGTATATTTATGGTCGGGGCTCCGTTTGGAGAGTGAGAAAGGGAAGAGCTACTAGTGCAAAGCTACCGGTCATGCAGAGCGAGTTGCCAAAACTGATAGCTGAGCAGAAGCAAACAGTCAGGTCCTTGTCCAGGGTTTTGAGTTAAAATGGGAGATAAAAGAAATAATAAATGAATAAACAAATACGTAAGTATGTGCTTGCTCTTTGTGTCAATACAAGTAGTTTCCCCACACAATAAATGTCTTGCTGCTGTGTTCAGTCAGTGTAAGATGGAAACTAATGATGAAAATTGTAATTTGTCATTGACAAGTAGCACATGTTTTACTGCCCCCATTTTAATGCAGAACTGACATGAAAGCTGTCTTTTTTGACCAGCAGGTTCCCCCCCTAGTATGCAGAGAAGCTGAAGCTGCTCCTTCACGATGTTGAAATGAGACCAATGTCCTCAAAGCTATCCCCTAGAAATGCAGTACAGTTGTCACCTGCTGTGGTGCGCTGAGAGAGAGAGAGAGAGAGAGAGGAGAGGGAGAGACAGCTGCCCCCACCCCCAATGCGTTGCTAACTTTCTTCTATGAGTTTGCCAATCTGGGCTTGGTTTGGAGGGGGAGGAATGGAAGAGCAACTGGTGCAACACTAGCCCTCATACACAGCACCTTGCCAAAACTGAAATACAGAAGCCTTCACATAATGTGTTTTTGTGGTACTGGCAACTGCAAGCCATGCATATTTTCTAATTTCTCGCATCACGTTTTGGAAAAGGAGTGTCCACTGCCTTAAGTATATCCTTGTAACCCTCAGTTCCATTACCATTTTGGTGCCACAACAAACAAAGGATTAATCCATGAAGCAAATCACGGGCCGTATGCATGAATGGGTGGGAAGTACATGCCAGAGGCACATATCCCAATTGCACAGGACCACACAAGGTGACCGTGGGTGGAGTCACAGACCCAGCTGGGCATTCAGGTAGATGTCTGTACTGGGTCAGTCAATGGATCACCAATGCAGTGGGGGTGCACATTGGCAGTACACCCCATGAATGTCTGATGGCTGGCAGCTGAGGGGGTGAGAGGAGGGTAAGCTGCTGGCACTTCTGCATTGAGGCACTGGAGCGGTGTACTGGGATTGTGGGGCACTGTACCCCTCCATATGCTCTGAGGGGGCAGGTGTCGGGGTGGGATGGCAGTGTAGTTGTGGGGGGGGTGATGCCTCGGTGTTGGTGCATAGTGCCTGTTAGGAGCCTGGCACCACTGTGTGCTGGGACAGATGGTGCCAGGCGGCCATGGGGGGCAAGGCCACAGTGATCCCGGTTGGTGGGTGGGCTATCCACCCTGTATGGAAGGGAGTTCCACTGTGTGCATGGGGCACATAGCAGGGTTCTCCCTGGCATAGCGTGAGCCCCCTTCTGCACCCTCAAGGTCAATACTACACATGGTTGTGCATGCCGTGTAGTGCTGGCATGCCCCCAGCTGGCCCCCTGCATGGAGTGGTCCGCAAACTAGGGGGAGCAGGTGCATAGGTCCTGCGTGCACCCCATTAGTGCATCCCATGCAAGGTGTGCTTATGGTGTGGTTTGGCTACCCGCTTCAGTCCAGACACACATGCATAGCCACTCCGCTCGACTCGTACATAGGGCCCGTTGTGATTAAATATTAGTTCTTAGTTACACAGTGGCTAACAATGTGGGCTTGTGTACCAGAACACACTGGTTCTCATTCCCTTTGGGGTCAAGTAATTATTAAACAAACCAAAAGAAAAAAACATGAAGAACAACAACAACAAAAAATAACTTTTGGCTAAGTCTTAAGTCTGCATTTGTGGTCAGTACATCTGCAGTGTTTCTATAAATGTGCATGGTGTGACAGAAGACATACCTGATCATTTTTATTTTCTGTCTCTCTGATGCCACACTTCGAGTCCCAAACAGGCTTTGGGGTCCTGGTGCACGGAGTAACAAAATCCATACGCGTGTGCTGTGAATGTGGCTGCTATAAATTCATCACAAATGCACAATCTCAGATGAACAGGACAGTAATAGATGCAGGTATGCGTACAAGTGTTCCTATGTTATGCACCCCACATTCCAGGAAGGAGTATGACCACTGTAGTTTATGGTTTGACATGTCCTTGTGATTTACTATATGTGAAGAGAACCACATGGTTTCTTAAAAAAAGAGTGCATGAACATAACAGGAATATTGTGAACAGTAGCATCAGAGGTGGGTGCAGTAGGAGCACCTTTTTTAGGACATAATGAAATGCCCCTTTAAGCTGCTGAATGATGGCATTTGATCATTACAGCACCAGTTACACAAAGAACAAAGGCTCTTTTAAAGTTGCAGTCAGTCAGGCAGCTCTCCCTCCTCCACCCCACTTCAGACTGCTGCTGCTAAGTCCTGAATAAAGTTTCCTTTCCTTTTTCTTGTAAGCAGTTCACACCTTTTTCCTGAGTGGTAGTATCATGCTAAGTTTGCTCAGCTGATGTTCTGACAAGAGTCAACAGACCAGAGAGACTCCTTGTCAAGGCCCTCTGGGGGACACAAAGTGAAGAGATTAGGATGGATTTAGAAACATGGCTACACTCAGTAAACAAACATTCACTTGCCATTTCTTTACTCCTAACAGCCTATATGCTGGCTGTATTAATGTTGTCCCAGAGCAGTGCCAGCTTTGTTAGTGCTGCATTTCAAAGGAGTCCGGGGAATATAAGTAAAGATTAACCTAGGACACAGTGTAAGCCTATTGATAATTAATCCATGGCTGGAGTGGGGGTGGAGGTTCCAACCAGCCAACCATGGATTAATTCCCAAGTAGACCCACACTCTGGAGTTGATAAATTCACTTATAACATAGGGAACAGATAGGGTTTGGCTCTTTTTAGATTTCTCTTCACCATGTTACATTTGCATAAAAGTAAATAAAAAGTGGAACATTACAAAGGGTCTGGGAGGATATTAAGATTCCTACCATGAGGAAGAGAAAAGGGGTTGCACCTGACTGGAAAAACTATATGATGAACATGCTGATTTTTATGTTGGTGCGCTTGCACAGCCAACATCTTGCGGCAGTGCAGATTTGGAGGCGCGGTCGCTGTTGGGCGAATGCAGGGCATGCATCAGTAGGTGTGTCCCTTATTCCCCAATCAGCCTGCATGCCAGCGCCACACCACCTGGGCGAGCACATCTAAGGAAAGGTCTGCTGCAATGTGAGCAAAGCTCATCACATGCAGCGGACCTCCCGACGTGCTTACCTGACAGAAACATGGCAGCACACTACCTGCAAAACTGCTGACTTCGGGGGTGCCCAATCCCCCTGTCGGCTTACCCTGCCCCCCAATATATGTGCCGATGGGGGAGCCTACTCCCCATTGGCATAAAGAACCCCCCCATTTGTTATATGCCAAGGGGTGCCCAATCCCCTTTGCTCTTGCCGCCTCCCCGGTTTCCTTGTGTGCGGCGGGGTGCCCAATCCCCATCGGCATAAACCTAACCCCCCCTTTGTTGTGTGCCGACAGGAGTGCTCAATCCTCATCGACTACAGTTTTCCCCAAAAACATCAAGGCTCTGTTGGCATGCTGGGAGCCCACCCAGTGTGCCACATGCCCTGTAAACATAAAACGGTCCCTGCGATGTCATTTTATTTTTTACCTGTAAAGAAGAGGAAACGTTGCTCAAGCGTCTCCCCAGCCCTCCCCACAACCCACACCCACCCACTGTGCACCCTGCCTCCCACACCCTCACCCCATACTTACCTCCGGAGTCCGGCGCGACGATCTTCGGTGGACCGGGAACACGTCTGCACTCTTCAAAGCTGACTGCAAACTGAGGAAATGCCGGTAAGCTGTATAATAGAATAAATAGGGTTTTTGCAACTTTGATGCATATCTCAGGCAGGCATTTTTTGGAATTTTTACACCAAATTTTCCACATGGGGTTTTTGGACCCCTCCTCATGAATTCTTGCACGGTCATGGCGTTATTCAGTCCCGAAAGGTGATTTTGCAGTCACTGCACAGAATCGCCTTTTGGGACCGAGTAACAAAATGACAGTGCCACTGTTCATGAGGGGAGCTCTCAAAAAGCCTATGTTGCAAATTTGGTGACAAAATTCCAAAAAATGGCTGTTTTACGAGCGTGCTTTGCGCTGTTTCTACGCACGCTCATAACGTCATGAATTTGTAATATTTTCACTCCAGATTTACAAACTTGCCATTTTTCCACACCTCCTGATGATCAGTACAGCTGTCATTTTACATATCCTGCCCAAAATGTGTTTTCGCACGTCCGGCGCAGAATAGCGGTCGCTGTGTGAAATCACTTTTAAATGACGGTGACACTGTTCATGAGCAGAAGTCCTAAAATGCCTAAGTTGAAAATTTGGTGCCAAAAGTCCATAAATGACTGTGTTGCAGAGCGTCATGCACAGTTTCCACGCACCTTGTAACCGCGAAATTTGCAATATTTCCATGCCAGATTTTCAGCACTGCCATTTTTCACATCACCTTATGAACAGTACAGCTGTCATTTTCACATCCTGCCCAAAATGTGTTTCCGCACCTGTGGCACACAATGGTGTGGTCGTCAGGAAAATAAACTTTGGGACAGATTAACAAAATCACAGTGCCACTGTTCATAAAGGAGGTCCCAAATGCCTATGTTACAAATGTGGCTACCAAACTCCAAAAATAATTGGGTTACAGCGTGTTGTTGCGCAGTTTGTATGCATGCTCATTGCTTCACCAATATTTCATATTGTCACTCCAGATTTTCAACGTGCCATTTTTTTACACTTCCTCATGAACAATACAGTTGTCATTCTCCACATCCTGCCCAAAATGTGTTTTCATCCTCTTTCGCCAAATGGCACAGCAGCTGTGCAAAACCACCTTTCAGCTAACAAAGTGATTGTGCCGCTTTTCATGAGGTGGCCTGACAAGCAGCCCATGTTGAAAATGTGGAGTAAAACTACCAACACACGCCTACGGTGTTAGTGTTTCCAACTGTAGCACCCCACCCGGTACAGACTGATAGGCATTCGGGGTGTGACTTGGGATCATCGAATGTAATGGCCCGTGTACTATAGCAGATTAAAACAGTTGCTATTAAAACATCACTGAGGGTATGCTCTGTGTCATTTGTCTGTCCCCATTTTCCCTTGCATTTAATTTGTGAAATACAGAGCCAATGTTTTTTCATAAAATGAAAATGTATGTTTTGTATATGAACACACAAAATTAACTGATGCCTTTTTATTTATTTATTTTTGTTGAAATGTTTTACTAGGAAAGGCACACAGAAGAACAAGCTGCTCATTTCACAGTGCATCCTGGGGGAGAGGGAAGAGGGATAGAGTACATACAGGCAAACAACATGATACATTGAATCATAGCAGCAATCATACAATGAAAACATACCGTAGTACTCATTCCTTAGGTTACAGACATTGGACCAGATATTCAAACTGCACCAGGCTGTGGCGCAAGCCTGTGCGCTGCTCAAATTTGTTATGCAGGGGTGTGGTCAGGGCGATGTTCAACAGAGTTGCGCTATGGCGGAACTGCTTTGAATATCACCCTGGCCACCCCCACTGTGCATGGCGCAGTGGAACTGCGCCAGCGCAAGTGGTCAGAGTGGAGCATTGAGATGCGGTGGCACAAGTGCCATTGCGCCATGCACAGCACCTGCGATATTCAAAGGGTGACATGCAAATGGGGCCATAATTTATGCAAGGCACACGGGGGGCCATTTGCATCTGATTATGGCCCCATTTGCATGCCATTAGCATGCAGGTGCGCTGATCCCCGACGACTTGCACCTGGCGCCCTGCCAGGCAGCAGCCATCAGGGACCGATGCCACCTGCAGCCTGATCGCGGGACATCCTGTAAGGGACAAAGAAGGTCTCCTATCCCTAGTGGTCCAGTGGACTGTGATTAGCCCGATCACGGGCATCAGTATCCCCCCCGAAGTCCAATATCCCTGGTGGTCCAGTGGACCATGAGTAGCCCGATCGCGGACATCAGTATCCCCAAAGTCCAATATCTCTGGTGGTCCAGTGTGCTGCATGGAGCCCAATGGTGGTGACATTCCTCCCCCCAAGTCAAAATCCCTGGTGATCTAGTGGAACCCCACCCCACCAGCCCACTGAGCCCTACCACCTGCTCCCCGGTCAGCCAGCGGGTGGCAGTACTCCCTGCCGCCCCGCCGCCTGCGGACTGACAGCTCAGTATGGCTGCCGCCCATTGGTTCAGAGCATGAGCCAATGGGCACGCAACCATACCCTGCTAGTCGGTCAGATGTGTGTATGAATTCATTCCTTATCTGGATACAGCTAATATCGTATAGCTCTATACCGCGTGGCTCATGCTCTGGACAGTGGGCTGCAGTCTGTCACCAAGCTGTCAGTCGGTGAGGCGGAGAAGCGGCAGGTGGGAGGTGCTGCTGCCCATCAGCTGACGGGGGCGGTGGTGGGGCCCAGTCAGCGCAGGTGGGGGGGAATCCACAGATCACTAAGGATTCGGACTTGGGGTAGAATGCCACCGCGGCAGGCTCCATGCAGTCACTGAACCACCAGAAATGGACTGAAAGTACAGTTATGCCCGTGATGGGCTACTCGCGATCCACTGGACCACCAGGGATATTGGACTTGGGGATACTGATGTCCGTAATCGGGGCATCGGAGCGCCAGTCTTATGGCGAGGGAACCGATGCCACCCACAGGTGGCAGCTGCTGTGCTGCGCCTGCAATGTAACAGCTCACCTGTGGTGGCCCTTGACGTGTTACTGTTTTTTTCAGGCGTAACTTTGTGCAGGCGCAGGTAGGGGTTGCACCTGCATAACTCTGCATGCCCGGGCTGAATATCGGGCTGTGCAGTTTATGCATGGGCACGCCCCCCCTCCTGTGCCTGCATATATTACTGATGCGTCCCAGCGCATCAGGATTTGTGCAGCGCACTTTTCCCTTTTAAATATCGCACCGGGGCTCATCAGTGGGTTGTGCATGGTGCAACACCGTTGTGCCATGCTCAACCCTTTTGAATATCTGGGCCACTGTATACAATAATAAGTGCATAAACCTCTATGAAATACCAAGAATATATGTAACAATGAGCAAAAGCGCAATTATGCAGTGAACTCATAATTAACAGATAAGGGCTGAAAATGCTAGATATACTCGATTAACCAGGGGATTATAGAGAGAGAGGGGGGAGCAGACAAGGGAGTAGAATGAGAAGGTGAGGTGTAGGCATGGGAGTTAGGAGAGGAGGGATACCGTGGGGAAGGGGGGGAACAGATAAGGATAGCAAATGTATTGCAATGGAAGAAGAGGGGAATAAAAGGGAGAAAAAGGAGTTAGCCACAAGTACAATTGACTGAGAGGAAGTTGTATAGTGCAGAGGAGGTGGAATGTAGGGAGAATGAGTGGCAAACTGAGGAAAGAAGTGCATTTCATAGTTTAAGGAGTCGGTGTAAGAAGGCCAACTGGTCAACCATGGACAACTGACGAGGGACTACCATTATGCGGGATTCTAAAGATCTGAGAGCGTAGGCGGGGGGGGTGGATTTTGAGGACATGAGATGGGGGAGCATACTAAACCAAAATTTAGACACAAATGTAGCACAGTGGAGGTGGCGTCAGTTTTCTAAGGAGGAGAAAGCCAGAGAGTGGTAAAGATTACAGTGATGGTTGGGGGGGTCCATAGCGAACCAAAAGAAGAAGTTGAAAAGGGTGTCCAATCTGGTTAGAGAAGACTTGGGAGTAGCACTGTAGACTACATCACAGTAGCCAAAGATAGGCAGCATCATCTTCTGGACAAGTTCACGCCAAGCCTGTAGCGGGAGGCAGCTACGGTTCCTTTATAATGCACCGAGCTTGGGGCACAGTTTCTCAGGATGGTGTCCACATGACCAGAGAAGTTGAGGTGTTGGGCAAGCCACACCGCAAGGTACCTAAAGGATGAAGTGTCCTCAAGGACAGTACCATTGACGGTATGGAAGGATGGCAGGGAAGGGAGCCTAGAGAGTCTCTGCCTAGTGCCAAAGGTCATTGAAACTGTCTTCTTGGCATTAAGGATGAGTTGATGGGAGCAAAACCAGTGTTGAACTTGATCAAAGTCATGTTAGAGACTGGTTGCTACATCATTGCGGAACTGGTCAGAGGTGAAGAGGACCATGTCATTAGCATACGTGTGGATGAACAGACTGAGGGAAGGTCATTAAGCAATGTATATTATACATAATGTGTATGTTAAAGAGCTGCTGACACCTCAAAAAAACCTTTGAAAAACATTAATTAGGTACAGTTCAGCTTCCATTCCATATATTGTAAAGATGCCTCTTCCTCCAGTGCTTATTACTAAGGATATTTGCATGAATGCATGATCTTAGTCTCTCAGGGTTCATCAGCCTCTACAGCTGACTCCCTGCTTCAAGTCATAATCCCCTGTTGTGACATCACAGTTTGTTGCCATGGAAGTAACTGTGATATCACAAGCAGTGCATTATGACCCCATATAGGGAGACAGCAACAGGAATAGATGAACTGTTCAGGAGCAAAGGTCACTTTTCATGCAGATGGCTTCAGTAATAAATAATAGGGAGCAGGAATACCGAACTAACGTAAAATACAAACTGGACTGCATCCAAATATTATGTTTTGGTAAAGTTCTCCTGAAGGCGTCAGCTGCTCTTTAATTAAGCGACTGCTTGTCTTTGCTCTAGTCAATGGGAATTGCAATTTTTCTGTTAACCTAGTCAGATTAAAAATACAGTTAGCACTGTAACAAACTCCCTTTCACAATGGCTACTGAGAAGGGGTAGGCATACTCCGGAGGGATTCAAACCTGAGACCTCCTGGTCCCTTACTGTATTCTCACACCAATGAACAACTCCCTCTGTATTTGTATTCTCTGTCTAGCATGCAGTATGTTCCAAATAAAGCAGGGGCCATATGTTTCAGATGGTTGCCAATTATACATCAGAGACGCACAATAAGCTGGCAGCTCCTGTTCATTTACTGGTATTCAGTGTAGTTGTTGTTCGAACCGAACAGTGAATGTGGTTTTGTCTTTTCTTATATATATACTGCATTGCAGCATCAGAGCAGTTCAGAGGCACCTCTATGATGCAGCTGAACACCTCTCATCTGACTGCTAGCAATGCTCTCAGGCAGTAATGTATAATAAAACAAGCATTGCTCAATGCCAAATGTTTGATGCTTCTTAAACAATTATTTTGGCTGCTGTGCATCTGTTCACAGACTGATCATCTCTAGTTACCTCCAGTGGGACTGGTCAATTTTGATGTGACATCTTGTCTTTATTTGGCTGTCTCTCTTCTACCTAATTTCACAGTGGTGTGGGATTGGCCAATTGAGATGTGACATCTCGTTTTCATTGGGGTCTTTCTTCTACCTAATTTTACAGTGGTGTGGGAGGGGTATAGAAGCAATTATGTTGTTCATGTTCACATAGGGAGCCAGCGGCTGTGGTGCAATTGGGACTTGGTATACAGTGCTCTGTTCTTAGCATAGGACTACACTGCCTTCCTAAGGTAACAGTTACCAAGTCAACATTTGGTATTGGTTCATTCTCTGTTCTTCTGTCATATATGAAGAGGGCTGTACCATCTTCTGCCATCAAAATAGCTATTCCAGCTGTTCCCAAGGAAGCATTGTTAAAGTGTGGTCGAAGGTGGATTGCCCCCAAGAAGCAGTTGAACTGACTCTACTGATAGTCTTTATGAGAACATTTGATGGAAAATCCCCTTACATCACATGTTTGTACAAACATACACTAGAATCTGCCTAGAAATGGTGGAAACGTGATGCCTAATAGCTATCATTTTAAGTAAATGTACATCTTGCTTTGTGTGTTTAAGACACGTGCTACTAGCTTACTTCTAGTTTGCTACAATATGTTGTACACAAAAATTTCACACCTGAATTCTGAAATATTTCTTTAAATACTACATACCACTGCCCATAGAGGAACCTGGTATTCCTGTGATTCAGTGCTGTAGCTACAAGTAAGTAGGGAGCATGTGCTAGGACATCCAGTTGTTTAGGAGAGCTCTTTTTACAGTGCAATTTCAGTTTTAATAACTTCCAGGAATATTCTTACATTTTCCTAAAAACTGAGAACAATGTATAATCTAAATTGTTAAAGATAGGCTTTGGTGCAGACTGCGGACACTTCAACAAGGGACTGTAATAAAACTAAAACCACCCAGCCCTGTTCAGAAAGCAGGAACTTGCTGCTAACTGGCTCAGACTGTACCTCTGTGGTTTAGGGGCAGGCAGGGGTGCAGACATGGAGGAGATGGGGAGAAAGAAGTGGTAGCAGGACTGGGCACCCTGCTCCCCCTACATTAACTAACTATGTGTATACACACACACACATATATATATACATATATATATATATATATATACACATATACACACACACTGTATATGCAAAACGTATTTTGGTGTGCTTTAAGTGAGGCTGTAATTTTTAACAAAAACATGGTGCTGCGTCAGCATGTGGTCTGAAAACAAAACAAAATGTTTATATTAAATGCACACTGAAAATAGAAAATACAGTTAAAAACGTACGTGTCGACCACAAAATGAGTGTGTTGACACTAATTTTGCTTTTTCTCTTTTAGATATTTCTTGAAGAAGATCTATGGTCAAAACATTGATTTTTAACTCTATTTTCTATTTTCAGCGTGTATTTAATATATGCATTTGTTCTGTAAATTCTTGTTGATTTCACTTGGTAGCAGGTTGTGTACTACTTATGAGGGGTTAGCAGGGAACTGTTTTGGGGCTGTTGAAACTTTGAACTCTGTTTTGGTGTGCTTTTTTTCTTTGATTCAAAATGTTTGTTGCAAATGTATATTTTCTGTTAAATTTTGTCTTGCTGAAAGGAAGGAAACAATCTTGCGGTGGGTCAAAGCTGTAACTGATAGTTTCTGGAGAGCACGGGCAAACACCAAGGTAGAGAAGACAATAAGGAGCAGGGCAGGGGTAAATGGAGAAAAAGGCAGTCAGAACAGGGATGGAGCTAAAAAGGGTAAGCCAATCAACAAATGGAGGACAATGAGTACCAGTGCCCATAGTCTAGGTAATAAGCTCCCTGAAAAAGTGGCCTTGATGGAAGAGGGATGCCTGGATATTGTGGCAGTCACTGGAACATGGTACACAGAGAACCATGACTGGAATGTCAACATACCAGGGTACTCAATCTACAGGAGGGACAGGGAGGGTAAAAGAGGGGGAGAAGTAGCTCTCCATGTAAGGGAAGGGATCAAAGCAGTGAAACAAAAGGGTAAACAAGGAGGAGAGGAGGAACTGTGGGTCAGCCTAGAGATAGGAAATGGCACTGCAGTCCGCATAGGGGTTATATACAGACCCCCATCTCAGGTGGAGCAAATGGACAATGAAATGATAGAAGGCATTCTTAGAATAGCAGAAAAAGGGGAGATATTGTTGATGGGGGACCTGACTATGCCAGATGTTAACTGAAGCACAACTGCTGCAGCCACGTCCAAGAGAAGGGTCATTCTCGATGCCCTACAGGGAACATGACTTGGACAGCTAGTGTTGGAATCCACTTGGGAGGGAGCAGTCTTAGACCTGGTATACTCAAACAGGGATGGAGACAGGATCTCAGATTTAGAAGTGGGTAGCCATCTGGGAACTAGCAACCACCAAACAGTATATTTCACGATAAACACAGGCATAGAGTCAAGCCATACAAAAGTGAGGGTACTGGACTTTAGGAGGGCTGACTTTGACAAGATGGAAGAGTGCCTCCAAAAAGCACTAGTAAATGGGCATGAAAGAAGGGTGGAGGAACAATGGGGGAAAATCAGAACTGCCATCACAGGGGCAACAAGCCTTCGTGTGAAGCAAATAAATCAAAACAAAGAAAAAAAAACACTCTGGTTCTCAAAAGAGGTGCAGGGGAAGGTTAGGGAGAAAAAGATAGCATTCAGGAAGTATAAGGAAACACACAAGGAGCAGAACAGAGAACCATACCAGTTAAAGCAGAAGAAAGTGGGGAAGGAAGTCAAAATAGCAAAGGCCCAAACTGAGGAAAAGATAGCTAACTCAATTAAGAATGGGGATAAAACTTTTATAGGTACATTAGAGAGCAAAGAAAGACCAAGGAAGGGAATAGTGAGGCTTCATAAAGGGCATGGGGTGGGCAGAGGGTGACAGTGAAAAAGCAGGGATATTGAATGAATACTTCTGTTCAGTATTCACAAAAGAAGATGAGTGGGAGGTACCTAAATCAATCAATAGACACACTCTGGATGGGGGGGGGGGTCGATACCAGTCCATTCACAGAAGTAAGGGTCCTGAAAGAACTCTTAAAACTGAAGGTGGACAAGGCAATGGGGCCTGATGGGATTCACCCCGGAATTCTAAAAGAACTAAGGGATGAACTAGTGACTCCACTGATTATTCTTCTTAACAAATCATGGGAGGTTGGTGAGGTACTGTTGGACTGGAGGAGTGCAGATATGAGTCCCCCTTTACAAAAGTGTGAGCACGGCAGAGGCAGGAAACTAAAGACCTGTTAGTTTGACCTCAATAGTAGGGAAAATGATGGAACCACTTCTGAAGGAAAGAATTGTTGAGTACCTAGAGGCCAGCGGTGCACAGTACCCAAGGGAGCATGGATTTACAGTGGGAAGGTCATGTCAGATGAATCTTATAGATTTCGTTGACTGGGTGACCAAAGTAGTAGACCAGGGAGGGGCTGTGGACATGGCCTACCTAGACTCTAGCAAGGCATCTGACACAGTCCCATGCAAAAGACTAATAAATAAGTTAGCCAGTCTGGGAGTGGGTGCCAGGTTGGTAGCCTGGGTAAAACATTGGCTGGGCAACAGGACACAGAATGGATGGCAATAGTAAACAGAGCCCACTCTGAAGAATGGGTGGTTACTAGTGGGGTGCCACAGGTTCAGTACTGGGACCGGTCCTCTTTAATGTCTTTATAAGTGACATTGCAGAGGGACTGGAAGGAAAAGTATGCATCTTTGCAGATGACACAAAGATCTGCAATAGGGTTGATACACAACGTTATGTGGAAAGGATGAGAAGGGACTTGGCAAGGTTGGAGGAATTGTCAAATGTATGGCAGATTAGATTCAATGCAAAGAAATGCAGAGTAATGCACCTTAGAAACAAAAACCTGAGGGAAGAGTACACAATGGGGTGGGAAGATACCAACAACAACAAAAATGAAAAGGGACCTAAGGGTAGTCATATCAAATGATCTAAAGGTAGGCAAGCAATGTGAGAAGGAAGTAAGGAGAGCTGGGGGGATACTGGGGTGCATAAGGAGAGGCATCACCAGTAGAAAACAGGAGGTTGTTATCCCTCTGTACAGACAGTTGGTGAGACCCCATCTGGAGTACTGCATGCAGTTCTGGAGACCCTAGCTCTGCAAAGACATAGACAGGATTGAGGCAGTCCAGAGGAGGGCAACTAAAATGGTGCAGGGTCTGCACCGGAAGACATATGAAGAGAGACTAAAGGAGCTTAATATGTATAGCCTCGAGGAAAGGGGGGCATGATAGAGACTTTCAAGTGCCTCAAGGGAATCAACAAAGTCCAGGAATGTAACATATTTCAGAAAAAGAGATGTGCAAGAACAAGTAGGCACAATTTGAAGGTAATGGAGGGACAGCTCAGGGGCAATGTGAGGAAGTATTTTTTCACAGAGAGGGGGTGAACACATGGAACAGCCTTCCTGAGGAGGTCATGGGGTCAAAAACAGTGGGGGAATTCAAGAATGCATGGGACAGACATAAGGCATTTCAGGTGGTGGGTAGGAGGAAGTAAGCTGTTGGTTAACTAGGATCTGCAGCTTATCCAATAGGTAGGGAAATGGGCAGACTGGGTGGGCCAAGCGGTCCTTATCTGTCATCAAAGTCTATGTTTCTATGTTTCTAAGTGTGTGTGTGTGGGAGGACTTCCCATCTCGTACAGGACAGCATCCTCCCAGTTTCCATACGTATAGTTCCAGGGCAGAGAAAATACATTTGATTTTGTTTCATTCTTTGGGTAGAAAGGAGGCAGTATAGTGCAGTGGTTTAAGGTTCTGTGCTGCAAATCTGGAGACATGGGTTTGAATCCCACAGCCCCTACTTGCATACTGTGTGACCCTAAGCAAGTCACAACTTCCTTGTGCTCCCAGATCACACTTGTAAAAAAGCTTTCAGCTTAGTGTGTCTCTCTCGGTTAAAAAAAAAAAAAAAAGGGTTTGGACTGCATAGTGTGGCATATGGTTATTTTGTTAGCTTAACTGGAACTATAACATTCATTGCACAACAAACTTCACCTAGCCCCGCATCTGACCGGAAATTCCAATCATTCAGGGAAAATGAAACCCCTAAATTACAGTTGTATCATAGTAAATAAGTCTACTGCAAAACAAGTCCCTCACATGGGTGGATATTGAAGATAAAAGACCAGCTGCGAGTGGAATTATTTGAACTACGTGGGTAAAACTCATGATTACCCTTGCTTAGAAGCTAAGAAGGTGCAACATGTTTTTGGTGCTTCAGATTCAGCATGTTGGTGTAAGGTGGTGGGATTTATCATGTCCTACTAGTCTATAGACAGGGACCTAAAGAGTAACATCTTCAAAACATTCATTTGGACACCAAAGAGGTACGAATTCTGAAGATGAATTCCATTAGGGGTGTTTACAGGTGTACTCACCTTACACGTTTGTGTGCATTTTTCAAAGCACCTTTTCAGACCACATGCTTTTTCCTAACCATTATCATTGTAATGGAACATGGCACAAGAATACCACAACACAACAGAGCAGACTAAGTGAACTCGATTGGAGCAACAGGAGCATGTGACTGCATAGCAACCATGGATTAATTCCCCTTATTCATCCATGGTTGCCATCAGGTGCACGCTGTAGAAATATTTAACCACAGTTGCTATCATGACTGACTTGGGAGCAAGCTGAACAATCCCTATGCTCATTGTTGTCTATGTTTTCCAACTCTGACTTCCATTCCCAATCCTGCAGGCCCTGCACCAGCTGTAATTGCCACAGACATTCACAGGGACTCTAGAACCCGCAATCTGTACACTGACTCCAGTTTAGTACACATAGCTGAGTAGCTCAGCTGTCAAACCTCTGCTCCAGTCTTCGATCTTGTCCCTTTACACACACTCGCACATGGGCCTCTGAAGACCAGGCGTACAGTGTCCCCCACAGCAATTAATCCCTGCTTGATCATGCCCCGTGCAGGTAAGGATCTGTTGGGAAGGGGGGACTGGAGCACTAGGGCATTGGGAGCATGGAAGTGCAATGGGGGAAGTGCGTATAATGTGTACAGCACAGAGGCTGCACCTTTCATATTATAGGAAGCACGTTTTGGAAATTAGTTTTACATACTTAAGTATGCAAATGTTGTACATTCCCCCACAATACAGTACTCTGATACAGGAATCGAAGGTAGGAACAGAGGATAACATGTTAGAACTGTTGATTAGAAGTAGCAATTGTTGACATTTATCTTTATTTTTGTACTTCACCTACTTCATGTAAAGTTGGTATGTTTTCTAAATTTTCAGGCACTACATTAATACATGTGCCATGTCTAACATTCACGCGCACGTTTGCAGATTTATGCAGCCTTTCAAACAGGCAGAGCTAAACCATGAAAATGTTTCCCCAACTAAAATATAGTGTTTCTGGTAATTTTTCTTTAATTTGTTAGTCCTACCAGTGCTCGCCATGTGACATGCGAATTAAACCACTTCAGAGCACGGTTCTACTTGTGGCATTAATCCATGGTTTGCAGGCTGGACACACTCAGCCTTCGGCCTTATGCACCAACCAGCCCAACCATGCCACAGTAGACTCATACTCTGTCATGGTTTAATGCTTACATATGGCATATTTAATTTTTTTAAGGAATTGTTTATTACGTTTTCAGTAAGGTACAATCAACATCCTGTATCATCTTGTGACAAGGATATCTCAAAATCTTAAATATAACAGGAGCAAGTTGTTGGCTGCAGTTTAACTGGATGGGGACACATGGTTCAACGAGTAACTTCAGACAGTACTAATACACATTAAGAACAGTAGTGCTGATCCCAGCTTAAACTTCTATTATTTAGTCTCTCTCTCTCTCTCTCTCTCTCGGTTACTTGGGATTAACAAATTCACTAAGTTGCAGAGGAGCAAAAAAAGACATATGCCCACGAATTAGCTTCTGTTAGGACAAGATGTAGTAGTCCAGATGTTCTTCTGTGGCAATACAGTCAGCAAGATTTTTTTTTTTTAATTTTCCTTACTTGGACTGGTTATTACATCCAATGGTAATCTATTCCAAACATTGGCCACTCTTACAGTATAAAAATATTTTCATTTATTAGTGTGAAATCTAGCAACCTTTGTAATGGATGACCTCTGACATTAAAACTGTAATTTTTATATTCCGTATTTAATGCTATCATCAGGGAAGGGTCATCTAGGTTGTCATGGTATAGTAATAAACCACCCCTACACCATCTTAGTTCCAGTAATAAACCACCCCTACACCATCTTAGTTCCAGTAATAAACCACCCCTACACCATCTTAGTTCCAGTAATAAACCACCCCTACACCATCTTAGTTCCAGTAATAAACCACCCCTACACCATCTTAGTTCCAGGAATAAACCACCCCTACACCATCTTAGTTTCAGGAATAAACCACCCCTACACCATCTTAGTTCCAGTAATAAACCACCCCTACACCATCTTAGTTCCAGGCTATGTAAGCCTAAGTTGGTTAGTCTATCATTGTAACTTTGATTCTTTAAAGTAGTTATGGATTTAATATAGCGTCTGTGTACTCTCTGCAGTTTGTCTATTTCAACTGCTTTTGTACAAGGGTTCCATAGCTGACTGCCATAATCCATCATGGGCCTAACATATGATAAGTACAGATGCATGATAACTTCTGCATTTCTACTCTTAATGTTTCTTTTTATTACCATTATTGTTTTATTTGCTTTTGCAATAGCTGAACTACATTGTTTATTAAAGTTAAGGTTATTATCAATAATTACGCCATGATCTTTTTCTAAATTATTTTTCAGTATGGCAACATTGTTTATTGTATAAGTATGTAAAGAATTTTGTCTCCCATATGTATTACGCAACACTTATTGGAGTTAAATCACATGCCCCACGTTGAAGTCCAAGATCAGATTAAGTTTATATATATTGTATTAGTTTGATTTGCTCCATGCTACCACATGGGCCACAAAGTTTTGTGTCAGCTGTGTATTTAACAAGTGAATTTCCAATATTTTCATTTAAGTGACACTTGATGCAGAGAAGGCATGGTGGTAAGGGGCTGCACAGTCCCTCCCACTGTATCAGTATGGACAGAGTGAAACTTGATGCAGATAAAGTGTGGGTGTAAGGAAATGCATAGTCCCTCTGACTGTTCCATTTCCCCTCCCCCGGTCAAATATTGTAACATAAGCCCTGTTTACACCACCTACTTTGAAAGATCAACCTACGCGCACTGGTTGATGCGACTGCAACCAGGCGTATGGACACACTCTGGAGTGCCACAAGTACAGCTGTAATTAATTTTCTACACCAACTCAATAGTCGGTGCCCCTATTGGAGCAAGTGCAGCAACTGGCAGTGTAAACACTATGCTGCGCTTACTCCGCATCTTTCCCCATGTCTCCATGCATCCCCCATAGCATTCGCAGTCCCTCCTTGGTGAGACCTGCAGCACTGTGAGAGCGGGCTGTGTAAATGGGGAATGGCATTTGGAGCAGCCACCACAGCAGGAAGGGAGCAGTGCAAATGCCAGAGCACTGCCGCCATGTAAACAAGGCTATAAAATAATATTAGTTTTTTGTTTTGTTTATTGAACAGGCACCTGAACAGACACAAAACATATGTTCACATAACATATTGTTAGATCTCTAAAATGGAATTATTTAAGCAATAAGACATGACAGGGTGTGTTATTGTTTAGTAACGTCACTCCTGAGGTGGGTTGATGCACGAGGAACAGCTGAGTGCTTCCACCACCCCAGGAGTGATGTTTTTACACAATAACACACATCCCTGGAGTGCCTTATTGCTATTATACAATGGCTTATTTTGCTTTTAGAAGAATAAAATGGTAAAATGTGTTTACTTATTTTATTCTTTTCTTGTTATGGTAGGTATACTGTTTAAAAAAGAAAAGACCATGGATTATGTGTTGCTTCATATGTTGCCAGCAGATGGAGCCACCCTTATGTGGCTGTACTGTATTAATTTGTAGACCTTGCTTTGAGGCTCTGTTTCTGTGCAGTGGAATCAAGTTTCAGGTTTATTGCAGGAAAGACTCCGTTGAGCAAGCTCATTCACAAGCAGGTCCTGAGGCACATACACATACAGTTCGCAATTACATAGACAGGAGATATAAAATGTAGAACAACAAAGAAAAAAAATATATGTAATACAAGAGGTATACACAATAGAAGTCCTTATGCTATATATGCAGTACATTCCAGCTTTAACCTTGCCCTAAATTATGCAACACATTTCAGGTTAATAAGTAGAGGGCTAGTTGGTACCTAGGAAGTTGACTTGGCGTTGGGGGCCTAGTAGCACCTACATATGTCTTTTAATTTAGAGATAGCTAGTGTTTTGTCGGAGTTAATTGATACGATGCTGGTTAGTTTCAGCATGGCTTGTAGTTGGTTCCAAATGTTTGGGAGGGCATGTGAGACAGCTGTTTGGCCAGCTGTGGTACGTGTCCTGGGAACATCTAGTAGGATAAGGTCAGATTTCATTACAGAGCAGGCGCTATGTGAGATGTGTATGAGAGACGTTAAACAGACAGGCAGTTTGTGGAGTAGTAATTTGAGGGTCCAAATGCCAGCATGCAGAAGGTGTCTGGTGGCAAGAGAGGTACACCTAACTGCTGCATAAAGATCACAGTGGTGGTCCCTGTACGCAGAGTTAGTAATGAAGCGAAGAGCACGGTGATAGAGTACATCCACTTTAGATAGGCTCAAGGTTGGGGCAGTCGGGATCTATGACTGACAGAGGGAAAGAGAGGGGGTATCTGTGTCCATTTGTCTTTGAATATTGACTGAACTGACTGCACAAAAAGATGAGGGTCCTGAGAAGAATCGGGCCGGGAGACTGGTGGTGAGCAACTGTGCAGCGTAGCACTGTATCGTGCATGCACAGTCACAGTTGCAATGTCCAGCAAATGGAAAAGCTGTTTAAAGCATTTCTTTTTCTTTTTTTGGGAAATTGTCTAGAACAAAATAGTTTTTGATGTGGCGAATATAGTTTTCATGCCAGCTTTTTCCTCCAAATGGAGTGGTGCCTCTGAAGCACTTGAATGGCAGTTATGTTCAGTAGTGTCACTCACTTCGTAGAAAAAAAATAGGCATGAAAACTACATTAAATTTGTATTTTTCACTGCTGTATTTTATTGTCCTTGCATTTTCCATGAAATTCCTGTTTGGCTGGTGGTGATATCATGAGGGGGGAGGGGTGTTGAGAACAGTGATGAAGTCCGCTACTGTGCGGACTGGATTGGCAGTAACTTGGGGAGGGGAGGCAGGATTTTGGACTCCGTTATGTGGACATCTGGGTGTCTTGACTTCTTACAATGATGTTATCATGAAATAACATGACTGTTCCAGGCACCTGCTGACCAATCAGATGTCAGAAAATTCTCTTGCCATTGTATAACATTTTTTAAGAGATCTTAAAATACTTTATCAAATGGCTTCAATCATTCTAGTAGTACTGTTGTCATTCCCTTAACAGGTCATACCTCTGGAAAGGCCATGCTGAAGCAGTAATAAGTTAAAGTTGAGTTTTTTTTTTTTTAATAAAGGCTGTTTTCCCTGGGAGTTCTGCTAAGCATTTTCTCCATTCCTCTACTAAGCCATTTCCATCACAACCCTGTCCAGATGTTTTCAATGGAAATTCTCATTAGTGTTTGCCAGGGGCACACTGTAGAACTCTGAGCTGTAGCACAGGCAAGCCTCAATGTCCCCCAGAGAAGTTCATTCAGTCAAAAAAGTATT
Organism: Neoceratodus forsteri; assembly: GCA_016271365.2. NCBI lineage: Eukaryota > Metazoa > Chordata > Ceratodontiformes > Ceratodontidae > Neoceratodus > Neoceratodus forsteri. The sequence continues at coordinate 359,323,971 of CM057457.1, read as the reverse complement.
TGCTTACAAGTCTGCTAGACAGTATGGATCAAAAGCTAGTGACATTCCAACATACAGTGCTGACTGCCAGGATTAGACAGTGACTCACAGTTTTCTGAATTTCAACTGTATTGAACTACAGTATTTCCTGCAGCATTCTATTTTGTAAAAAGAAATTCTAGCTGTATTGGTGCTTGGAAAACAGGAAATGATGGAAGGTTTGATACATTTTATTGGACCAACAAGTGTCTTGTAGAAAGATGGAATTATGCACAAGTTTTCAGGGCCTTACAGGTCCCTTCTGTTTATTTATTTATTGAACAGTATCGGAAGTACCATCCTTTGCATCAGAGACTCGTTTACAAAGGCTACAAGTCAGGATAATACAATACTATACAAACAAATAGTTAGAGAACATACATAACATAAGGTGGCAAATTCTGTAGTAGACACAGCATGATCAAACGTTGACATTGGTTTTATGTAGAAGTGGAACCACTCGAAAACAGAGGTGATCCAATCCAAACAAGTATTTAGGCCAGACAGATAGATATCCATTGTCAGGGAGCAAGGAAAGGGGCGGGGGGAGAGGAAGGGCTAGCCAGATTAATGGCAGTTGCAGGTGCGGGAGGCAAGTAGATAGTCAAGGAGGAGTGATTTGAAGTGTGTGAGCTTGGGTTCAAGGGTGATAGAGCTGGGAAGGGAGTTCAACAAGGAGGGGGCTCTATACGAGAAGGAACGCAGACCTAAAGCAGTCCTAAGACGTGGAACTATCAGATTAGATTTGGAAAAGCTGTGGGTGGCTACAGCTCTGGGTGCAGGTTGGATGAAGGGGGTTAGCCCAGATGGGGCAAGACCACTGGCTATCTTCCTGGCAACTAGACAGGTCTGGTATGTTAGCTGATCAACAAAGTTAAGCCAGTTGGCCAGGTTGTAAAGTGTGCAGGTGTGGGTGAGTCTAGGATTACCTGTGGCTACCCAGCATGCCTTATTTAAGGAGACTTTGATTCTGTGGAGGGCAGTGCTTTCAGCTGCCCAGTAGACCAGTATTCCATAGTCTATGAGGGACAGGACAGAGGATGAGATGGCAAGGCAGAGGGCTTCGGGGGGGGGGCAGCTCCTGTGGCAATAAAGGAGGCCAATTCTCAAGCTGACTGCAATGCTGAGGGGATCAATACAGTCACGGAAGGTAAGAGTGGAGTTAAGGGTTATTCTGAGGCATCTGAAGGAATTCATCTGCTCAAGGAGGTGGAGAACGTTGGTGTGGATTCAGAGTGTGATTCCTTTGTGTTTGCTTTGGTGATGGGTAAACAGTATGACCTTGATCTTTTTGTGGTTTAGAACGAGCCTGTGGTTGATGAGCCAGGATTCAGCCTCACTAAAGGAGTTCTGGAGTGATAGTTGAAGGGAAGTGGGATCAGAATATGAGGTGTAGAGTACCGTATCATCGGCATATAAGAGGATTTTCTGAGAGCAGGCCTTAGGAAGGGTATTGAGGAATAGACTAAACAGAATGGGCCCCAAGATGGAACCCTGGGGAACGTCAGAGAGGACCGGGAGGGGTTTGAGCGAGTACCACTTATTTTGACGGATTGGGAGCAATCAGATAGGTAGTCCAAGAACCAGGCCGTGACTTCCTGAGAGAGGCCAAGGTGGGAGAGGACAGTTAGGAGGAGGGTGTGATTGACACTGTCAAAAGCTTTTGAGTATTCAAGGAAGACTGAGCTAACCAGTCACTCGCTATCTAGTGTGTTATGGATAAAACTAGAGAATTCCAAGAGGGCAATGGAGGTACTATGCCCCTGCTGGAATCTGTGTTGCTCTTTAATGAGGCAGACATATTTGGAAAGGTAATCAGTAAGCTGGTCTGAGATGATTCTTTCAAGGGCCTTCAAGAGGGGTGGGAGGATAGATATTGAGTGATAGTTACCAGGGAGAAATGGTCACCACTCTTGTGGATGGGTGCAATGATAGAGCGGTTTTCCAGATGGAGGGGAATTTCCCAAGGCAGAGAGAGTCGTTGAGTAGGCAGGTGAGGGAGGGAGAGGATTACATCCAGTACCAGGTGTAGACGCTTGAGGTCAAGGGTGCCATTACTGTGACAGGAGCCACTTAGAGCTTTGAGGAGATAAGGCCAGGCTTCCAAAGGAGTAAAAGCTCTGAAATGGAAAGGAGGGTGGGTGTGCGAGGGGGGCTGGGGTGAGGCAATGGGATCAAAGAAGCCAGGTGGGAGCACAGAGCTAAGGTCTGAAAAGGAGGAATTGAGTGAGTCAGCAACGAGTCTTGGGTCGGTAGATATGGTACTATTGATATTGAGTTGGGTTGGGGGGTAGTGGAATTACCGATGATTGCCTTCATGTTGTCCCAGAATTTTCGACCAGAGTCCCAGGTAGTGGTAAGGGAGGTTTTGAAGTATTCGCCTTTTGCTTTTCATATCACCCACGTGCATTTGTTATGTGCTGCTCAGTAGCATTGCCCATCAGTAGGCTTGCTGGAATCAAGAGCTTTTTTCCAGAGTTGGTTTCTGAGGTGCATCTGGTTAAGTAAAGCCTGTGAAATCCAGGGTGTGTCAGAGCCTTTGATAGTATGTTTAGTGAGGGGGGCAAAAATATCACAGGCATCGTTAAAGAAGCAGATGAAATAATTGAGGGTAGTGTCAATATCTCGAGCAAGGTTTATTGGGGACCAGTCCCAGTGGACAAGGAGATCTTTTAGTGGGCCTAGCTTGCCAGGTTTGAGCTGCCACCGGTTGACAGTCTTCAGGGCTGGTTTCATGAACTTGCATGACCAAGTGCATAGGACTGAGGCGTGGTCTCTGAGGGCATTAGAGAGCACAGTGGTGTCAGAGAATTTGCGAGGGCAGTTGGACAGAACCAGGTCCAGCAGGGTGGAGGTGCCCATGGTGGGATTAACATGGGTGGGGTGGGTAACAAGTTGGGAGCGGCCGAGAGTGGCTATGGCATCCTTGTAGGGGGAGGCTGAGTGGAAGAGCCAGTTTATGTTGAAGTCTCTGAGGATTAATTGCTCAGACTTGGGGGGAGGGAGGAGAGGTAGTCCATCAAAGATTGGAAAGTGGGTTTCTGGCCTTGAGGGACAATGTGGACAGAGGTGATAACCAGGGGGGTCCTGGAGGTGCCAGGTGTGACGTTGAGCAAAAGGCCTGGCACTAGCCTCCAGCTGGGGGGAAAGGGTATGCACTTGGAGGGATTCCCAGAGGTAAATCGCATATCTACACCCCCCCCCCCATTTCCTGACTCTATCTGCCCAGAACTGGGTGTAACCAGGGCTAGAGGTAGCAGAGTTGGGGGTGGATTTTGAGAGCCAAGTCTCTGCAATGGATAGGATGTCAGGCTGGTGTTGAACCATCCATACCTGGAGGTCATCAAATTTTTTTAGAAGGCTGCATATGTTTATAGAAGCAATACGAAGGCCAGGAGAGAGGAGCAGGGCTGGGGGGGAGGGAGGATCCTGGTTTGGGTGAATATACCAGACATCAGGAGGAGGAGGAGGGAGAGCGTTCTGAGGAGTAGGTGTCTCAGTAGCTTATAATGGCTAGGAACAGTAAGATGGGAGGGGTTGGCTGTGGGAAACTGGCTGGGATGGATAGGGCAAAAGGTGGGGTATACATAGGAAAAGGAGGGGCCAGGAGAGTCAGTGCGGCATTGAAAGAGGGTGATGTGCAATGAGGGGTGGGTGGGAGGGTGACAGGCAAGGGTGGTGGTTGGAGTCATGTACTGGCGAGGGAGCTGGCTGGGGGGAGCCAGGAGGGAAGCTGGGGGGAGTACAGCAAGGAAGAGGAGAGCTAGATGAAGCAGAATGGAGGCATGGGGCCATGCTCTGGCAGTGTAGAAAACAATGGGAGCACTAAAGGGCACCTATGTGTATCCACTAGTGGGTCAGCCTGGATAGCGCAGCGGTAGAGTGACAGATTTTAGTGCAGCAGGTACCAGGTTCGAGACTGGGGGGGCTGATAGGGGCAGCTGATAAAGGAGGATGAATAGTGGAGGAGACAGAGGAAGGGGGGGGAGTATAGAGGTGCTGAGGTGTAAAAAGTTGGGAAAGGTAGTGTGGAGGAAGTGGCAACACTGCCTCCTGGTGGTCAAAGATAGTAAGACAAGTGGTATAGGGGAGGAGGGAAAAGTAAGTCTGTTGCTTCATCTAGTGAGGGATAGTGATAACCTGTTAAGGAAAGTACAGACACTTAGAAAATTGATCATGTTACAGGAAGGCATCGTGCCCCTGGGTGGAAGGGTGACTGGGGCAGCGAGGCAGTTGACATGAAGCATTGACGGGCTAACACCCCTAAAAGTAGTGGCTGCTCTGGGGAGGCAGAGCAGCTTATCTTTAAGGGCTCTGCGGTCCTCACTGTCCCACTTGGAGGTGGGGATGGGGTCCCGCAGCCTGAAATAAGGAGGCAGACAAAAGAATTGTTAGTATGCAGCAAGAAGAGGAGAGATGGGGAGAGGCCTAGCACTGTACTCCAGTGTGCATGTGCGGGCTGGGAGACAGCCGAAACTACCCAAGGAGGTCTGAGGGAACAAAGGGAGTACAAGAGAGCAAGCAGAACACCACAACCATGCAGTGGGTCCTGGGCTATCCCACAGCAGGCAGATAATAAGCAGTACTTGACTCCTGGTACAAAGAACAGAACTATAAGCTGTAAAAACTGGCAGAAACTGGTAGAAAAGGCAGTCGCTAAGCTGAGGTAGCATACACTTGCAGTACATTAATCACAGCAAGGCAGAGACTATCTAGAATATCAGTCACTAACTCTGAGCAAACATACACTGGGTGCAACAAGCTGCAGTTACTGGAGGCTGCTAGAAGTCCAGAAAACAGTAGAGACACTGTGCAGAAACCAGGCAGTACCTGGAGGGAGTTCAGCAGGGTTCCAGAATCATGGTTCAATGATCACGACTCAGGAGGCACCAACAACTCACAGAATAGTCTTAAAGCTCCACCAGGGAGCTGTGTAAAGCCCCAATGTCAGGAGGGGAAACAGTAGCAGCAAAAACAATCAGTTTGTCTCGGAGAGCAGAAAATAGGCAACTAACACCCCTAACAGTAGTGAGTGCTCAGGGGAGGCAGAGCAGCTTACCTTTAAGGGCTCTGCGGTCCTCACTGACCCACTTGGAGGTGTCCTGAAGTGTGTGAGGTGGTGAAGGGGTTCCACAGCCTTTAAGGGCTCTGTGGCCCTCACTGTCCCACTTGGAGGTGTCCTGAAGTGTGTGAAGTGGGGATGGGGTCCCATGGCCTTCAAGGGCTCCTCAGTCCTTGCTGTCCAACTTGAAGGTGTCCTGAAGTGTGTGAGGTGGGGATGGGGTCCCATGGCCTTTAAGGGCTCTGCAGTCCTCGCTGTCCCACTTGAAGGTGTCCTGAAGTTTGTGTGAGTCTGCTCTGTGAGCATTCTTCAGGTGAATAACAAAACTGAGCAACAAAAACAGTATTTTTATCTACTATGGAGCAATTTATAAAAACAATAGCAGGAAGTGAAGTAAGAAAGTGATAAAAGGGGACTAGACCTAAAAGTCTATATAAGTAGTAAAGTAAAACAGGCATTTGTCAATGCCAAATGTTTGCTTGCTGATATTAGCATTGGACGTGCAGGAGTTAGACAGATGCAGGATGGGAATGGCAATGCAGTACTGAACTCACACGAACCCCACCTCCACCCTGCAGAGATGGACAGGCATTGGGGTGTGCCTGTGGGTCGTTGCCCATAATGCACATGGCATTTCACCTCACCCTATCCTGCAGACACGGACAAGTGTTGAGGTGTGCCTTGGGGTGTTCGGCTTTACAGTCACCCCATTTCATGAGGACATGCACTGAAATGGTGCAGTATAGGAGAATGGGGTGAACTCTGGGGCCAAAGAGTCCAAAACACACCTTGATGCCTGTCACTGGCTTCAGGGTGGGGGTGGGGGTGGAATGGCATGAGCATTACAGCTGGCAATCCAAAGGCACACCTCTGACACCTGTCAGTCTGTACAGGGTGGGACTCTATGGTTAGAACACCCTGGGTGTTTGTTGGTATTTGCACTATACATTTTCAACATGGCCTTTTTGTGACCCCCCCACCTCATGAGAGCATTTGGGACCTCTGCTCATGAACAGTGGCACTGTGATATTATTAATCTGTCCCAGACATTGATTTCCCACAGTGACTGCGCCATTCTGCACCAGATGTGTGAAAACACAGTTCGGGCAGGATGTAAAAAATGACAGCTGTACCATTCATAGGGAGGTGTGAAGTGATGGCAATGGTTGAAAATCTGGAGTGAAAATATTAAAAATGCTCGAACTTATGAGCGTACATGGAAACTGCACAACGCACGCTCATAACACAGTCATTTAGTGAAATTATTTCACCAAATTTTCAACATAGGCATTCTGTGGCCTCTGCTCATGAACAGTCTCACTATGATTTTCTTAATCTGTCCTGAACAGTGATTTCCCACAGAAACCACACCATTGTGTGCCAAATGTGCGAAAACACATTTCGGGCAGGATGTGAAAAATTACAGCTGTATTGTTCATAAGGAGGTACGCAGAATTGATAATTCTGAAAATCTTGAGTGAAAATATTGCAAATTCTCGAAGTTACGAGTGTGCATGGAAACTGCACAATGCATGCTCGTAACATAGTCATTTTATGGACTCTTGTCACCAAATTTTCAACATAGGCATTTTGGGACCTCTGCTCATGAACAGTGTCACTGTGATTTTCTTAATCTGTCCCAAACACTGATTTCCCACAGCGACCACAGTATTGTGCACCAGAAGTGCAAAAACACATTTTGGCCAGAATGTAAAAAATGACAGCTGTACTGTTCATAAGGAGGTGTGAAAAAATGACAATGTTGAAAATCTGGAGTGAAAATATTACAAATTTGTGAAGTTCCGAGTGTGTGTGGAAACTGCGCAACACACACTCGTAACAGTTATTTCTTGGATTTGTTTTGCCAAATTTGCAATATAGGCTTTTTGGGAGCCCACCTCGTGAACAGTGACACTGTTGTTTTGTTAATCAGTCCCAAAAGGTGATTCAGTGACTGCAAAATCAGATTTCAGGACAGAATAACCAGATGACAGTCACTGAATTCATGAGATGGGGTCCCAAGAGCCCCATGTTGAAAACTTTGTTTCAAAGTTCACACAAATGGCCGAGATATCCACCTAAGTTGACCCCCCATTTATGCCATTATGCAGCTTACTTGCATTTTTTCAGTTCGTGGTCAGCTTTGAAGAGTGCAGACGTGTTCCCACTCCACCAAAGATCATTGCGCCAGGCTCCGGAGGTATGGGGTGAGGGGTGGGGGAGGTCAGTACACAGTGGGTGGGTGTGGGTTGGGGAGGGGCACCAGAGACAATGAGGAATGGTTTTCTGTTTTTACAGGGTTTAAAAAAAACAAACCTCACGGGACTATTACAGGGACAATGGGCATGCTGGGGTGGGCTCTCAGTGTGCCACCTGGGTATTTGTTGGGGGGGGCTGCAGCCAACAGGGATTGGGCACCCTGTCGGCACATACAGAGTGTTTGGGGGGACGCATGAGTCGAGGGGGATTGGGCACCCCCCTCGGCACACAACAAATGGGGGAGGAGACATTATGCCGATGGGGACTGAACTCCCCCATTGGCAAATGAACTTGGTTGGGGGCATGCCGACAGGGGGACTGAGCACCCCCATTGACTTTTATGGGGTCTGTGAGAGGTGGTCAGTGACAGCCATCATGTTTATTTAAAACAAATAAGGGGGACATTATGCCGACGGGTATTGGGCTACCTCATCGGCAAATGAACTGTGGAGGTGGCATGCCAACAGGGGGATTGGGCACCCCCATCAGCTTTCATAGGGACTGTGAGAGGTGGCCGGCGACAGCTGCTACCATGTTTATTGAAATGGTACACCAGACAAGGCAAGATGTAGTTCGCCACTGGAATCAGGGACCGCCCCAGTTGCAAAAACAGCTGATTGTTAAATGACGGGGCACTCCCTGATTGTAGCGCTGAGTTTTTCAAGTTGGTGGCACGGTACAATACTGCTGTCATTGACAGCATACTCCTCTATTGGTGCCACAGAGACCAACCCCAAAATGAACTGCTGGCATTGGCCACAACACTGCCGCACCTCCACAACTCACTACTACAGCAAGCTGCCGCAGTATGGTTCTTGTGCATGCACACAAGCAAACATAAAAATGTGTGAGAAGAAATGGGGGGAGTGCTAAAGGACCAGGTCAGTAGAAGATAAAAGGAAGCTAGAAAGTGTAATAAAAAAGACCAGACAGCACCACAGATAAGAAAGATCTGAGATTAAAGGAATAGAAGGTAGGCTGAAAAGGTAGAATAGATAGGATATGCCTAAGAAATGCATGGAAGCTAAGAACTTAGAAGAAACAAAACAGCAAAGGCCCAGATAAACAGAGTAAGGTAGTATTTTTTTTCCAGTTGTTTAACCAGGTGAGACACACTAAGTTGAAAGCTTTTTTACAGGTGCAACCTGGGAGCACAGGGAAGTTAAGTGACTTGCTCAGGGTCACACAGTATATGCAAGTGGGGGCTGTGGGATTCAAACCTAGGTCTCCAGATTTGCAGCTCAGAGCCTTAAACCACTGTGCTATGCTGCCTCCAAAGAGGTGTGAAAACAACCAGGGAGTGGGCAAGACTGAGCTGAAGAGTTTGTAGGAGAGGCAGGAAGTAAGGAACAGGTAATAAAACCAGAGCACGCAAGAACTCAGAAAAAAACAATAACAAGAGAATTACAGTTTACCATAGTGTGTAATAAATCCAATGCCCCAATTCAGTCCACAGTAACAAGAGAATTATAGTTTAGTATAGTGTGTCACAAATCTAGTGTCCCTATTCATAGAAATATAGAATTTGACGGCAGATAAGGACTGCTTGGTCCACCTAGTCTGCCCATTTCCATACCTAATGGATAAGCTGCAGATCCTAGTTAACCAACAGCCTACTTCCTTCTACCCCCCACTATAATTGCCTTATGTCTGTCCCATGCATTTTTTAATACCCCCACTGTTTTTGACTCCACGACCTCCTCAGGAAGGCTGTTCCATGCATCCACAACCCTCTCCGTGAAAAAATACTTCCTCACATTACCTCTGAGTCATCCCCCCTCTATTTTCAAATTGTGCCCCCTTGTTCTTGCACACCTCTTTTTCTGAAAGATGCTACCCTCTTGGTCTTTGTTGATATTCAATCCACAAATGTTAGATTTAAATTGTTTTATATATTTCAATTCCCATGTCCTTCTGTTCTGTGTGTTTTTGAAGTTGCCTCTTAGTATCAAGACAGATAAATCCAAGAGGGAGTGATCTGTTTGTGAAATATGGTGCCCTACTGGTGTGCTGCTAACCTGGTTTACTATTGTGTCAGTGGTGATTCATCCTGGTTTTCAGTGGTTTCCTAGTTTCCCCAATGTAGCATCAGAATTCTACAAAATTCTGCTGAATCAGGTTTCTGATTCAGGCAAGCACCACTGTGTACAGTATGTTGCAAGGTTACAGTACCCTTGATGGTGATTTTCATTTCTTCTACTTCTCTCCGAGTACCTTGTCAGGATGGGCCTGAACTGCCACCTTCCCACACGAGCAAACGTGGCACAATACACACACGCTGTTCTCTTCCTGTGCTGCTACCATGAGCTTTCACTCATCTCCTCTGTTCCTGACTGCCTTCCCTGACATGATGGCTTCCACTTATAGGCACCGGCTCAAGACAACAGCAAGCACAGAGCCCCAGCAAGGCAATAGTGCAGCCCAGCCCACAATTCAGAGCCGACTCTCATTTGCATTGTATAGTACTTGCTGTGTCTGCAAGGATGGTCTATTGCCAGTGCCCTTTTATGTCAAGTGACAAGCAGATCAAACAGTAGCATATTAAAGAGGACAGGAAATGACTGTAGTATGTATGGCATAGTGTGCTGACTGAGCATTTATTTATTTAGTTTTTGTTGACCAGGTAAGTGCACTAGACAAATCCTGCCTATTTTCAGGCATGACCCAGGGAAGGGGGATACAGATGAATGCCAACCGACCTTGAACCAGATTAAGCTGTTGGTAGTATTTTTAGTGAATGAGGGAAATTTGGCCAGGACACCGGGAAATTCCCCTACTCTTTTCGATAAGTGCTATGGGATCTTTAACATCCACCTGAACTACCATCAATCCAGGCAGATGGGACCTCGGTTACGCTCCATCCGAAAGACGGCACCTCAGAAATGCAGCACCCCTCTCATGCTGCACTACAGTGTCAGTACTGGGATATTAACCCAAGTGCCAGATATGGGAACTGAACCCACAGCCCTCTGATCTCCTGGCCTCAGAGGTGAGTGTGCTGCCTACTGAGCCACTGACACTGCTAAGTGACTGTTAGGCATACTGTACTATAGATAGTTTGCAGTGCTTCTCTTCACCCCTTCCCCACACTTACACAACAAATCATTTCAGAAGTCATTAATAAGATTGTCATGCTACAAACATTACAATGATCATATCAATTGTGTCATTGTGCCCTAAATAAGATTAGAAGCTTGCATTTAATATGGCTTTATCCATTTAACCTGTTGATCATGTGATTTTTCCAAATTCAGCTAAAATGACCACAGGCTTTGGCTTCAGTTGCCAGCACCAGCTCACTGATGCGGCCTGCTTCAGTAAAGCAATGTTGTAATAAATAAAATGTATTTCTTTCTGAAGCAGGGACATGACAGGACTAAACAAAAAATGTATTCATGAAGAATTTTTTTGCATGCTGTCTGGCAGTAGAGGGACTCAGACATTGTACTTGGTTAGCATAACTATAAAGTACGAGTTGTACACTTGTTTACATTTATGCAACTGATTCATGCACTCAGATTTCCTTATTGCTCTTGATCTGCCAAATGATTGAGGCTTATTTTAGTTTCTCTGTAATAACGTATGTGGCACCTGCTTGGAATCCCATTTGATTACATAATGAAACTTGCTGCAGGCAAGCCAGCAGGCTCTTCATTTCAGCCCTATTTTTCAACAGCGTATTCATATGATGCACCTAATAGTGAGAATATAAGCTAACAATATAGGTACTGCAATTAAGTAGCATGACAGACTGCCCACTAACACAATTTCGCAGGTGGTGCACCAATGAATCAACTGACAAGAGAGAAAATAGCAAAGGGTGCACTCACCTCTCCAAAGCTTAGAATGCATTCTCTGCAGTATCTACTGGCCAAAACATATCGCACACTTAGCTACGGAAATGATCTATTCACAAAAGTAATTGTGCTAATCCAGAGATTCTGAGAAGATGAAGGCCCTGATATTCAGAATTGTACCCGGCAATGGCGTATGTGGTAGCGCAGCGCAACTGAGTTGTGCTGGTGCTACTAAGGGATATATTCAAAGGAGATGAGCCATGGCGCATCTCAGCTGAGTATCTCAGGTAATGCACACTGCCCAAATACGATGTGCTGGTGCACCTCCGCCACCCTAGACAGGGCTGAATACCAGGAATGGGAACTGCACAAGTGCAACAGAGTTACACTGTGCACAAATTCCTGCTATTAAGCCAGCAGTATGCAAATGGGCCATATTACAATCATGGTGCAAATGGGGCCTTTTGCATGTCATTATGGGCCCATTTGCGTGTGTTGTGCAGGGCAAGCCAGCGTAATGCACATAGTGCCCTACACAGCATGAGGTGCTGCCAGAGGGGGTCTTGTGGCACCCCCCACCCTCCCTATAGCCCCAATCCCTGAAACAGAACAGTTTCATAATTCCCTGGTAGTCTAGTGGCCCCCACCCCTCCTGTAGTTCTGATCCCATAACATGACAGTTGAATAATACCTGGTAGTCTAGTGGTCCCCCCACTCCTCCTGTGGCTCTGGTCCCCATAAAATAACACTGTAATAAGTCCTTGGTAGTCTAGTGGTACCCCCGCCCTCCTAGCTCCGATCAACCCAAATATATTAAAATAAATGCCCTTAGTAGTCTAGTGGTTCCCTTGCCCTTCGGTAGCTCCTTTCGAATGAAATAAATTATAATACATGCCCTGGTGGTCCAGTGGTTCCCCTGCCCCATCCCAGAACACTGATTGTCCCGTAGAGTGCAGATAATAAGTCCCTGGTAGTCTGGTGGTAACCCCACCCTTCCCATATCCCCGATTGCCATTAAAATTGATGTAAATAATTCCCTGGTTGTCCAGTGGCACCCCCCCTACACACACACACACACACACACACACCACTGCGACACCCTACCCACTCAGCTCCCCCCCATCATTGGCGGGCAGCACCAAACCAACCCACATACCTCTGCAGCTGTCCACCGAATGACAGCTTACAGTATCAGCTGTCAGCCCATTGGTCCACATTGTGAACCAGTGGGCTTGCAGTGGATACTGTAATAGTCATACACAAATATGTGAATGAATGACTTCATTCACATATTTGTGAATGACTATGACAGTATGCACTGCAAGCCCATTGGCCCACATTGTGGACCAATGGGAGGACAGCTGATACTGTAAGCTGTCATTTAGTGGGCAGCCATGGAGGTATGTGGGTGGTTTGCTGCTGCCTGTCGATGATGGTTCGGGGAGCTGGGTGGGCAGGGTGTCCTGTGTGTGTGGGTGAGTGGGGGGTGCCACAGGACCACCAGGAATGTATTGCCATTGGTTGCATGGGTGATCGAACTTCCGGGAGGGGTGGGGAGTTCCACTAGACTATCAGAGCATTATTAAACATTTATTTTTCAGTGATCGGGGGCTTTGGGGAGGGAGGGTCCACTAGACTACCAGGGAATTGTTCAACATTTATTTCTCAGTGATCGGGCTACAGGGAGGGAGGGGTGGGGGTTCCACTAGACTACCAGGGAATTGTTCTACTTTTATTTCTTGGTGATCGGGGCTACGGCTGGGGAGAGAGGTACCATTGCCTGCCAAGGCACATTTTGTGGGTTGTAATGGGCGATCGGTGTTATAGGCAGGGTGAGGGGGCTCCACTGGACCACCAGGGATGGGATTAACACAGATTTATGGTGATTGGTGTTACAAGAGTGAAGGGGGTACCACTAGACTACCAGGGATGTATTCTATCACTTACTACCAGCGATCGGGGCTACGGGTTGGGAGGGGGGTACCACTAGACTGCCAGGGACCTTTTAGGGTGCTTGTGCACAGTGTACTGGGGGAGGGGCAACCACAACCGGTGGTTGCTGTGATGCGCCTTGTATTACGGCAACTCATCTGGGGGTGGCTACCATTTGAGCCTTCTATTTCAGGCTCAACTTTGTGCATCGGTATGCAGTGCATCTCAGGATTGTGCAGGCATATGCGCCACACATTCCAGGCTGAAAATCAGGATGTGCCACATATGCATGGGCATGCCCCCAGAGATGTGCCACATACATTATCATTGCGCCCCGGCGCATCTGGATTTGCACTATGCAAGTCCCTCTTTTGAATATTGCCCTGAGGTGCATTTCTGGGGTTGCACTGGTGCACCTCAGTTGTGCCAGGTGCAACCCGTTTGAATATCTAGCCCTATGTGTATACATAATGAAGCTTTATAAGGGCGGGGATGTATCCTTACCTGCTGCTAGTGTGGCTGCTTATTTTTGGTTTGTATGCCAGGATGAGCAAGATTAAACTCATAGGTAGCCCATTTATGTAGCTTAAGTGTGCTGGTGTTTTGGGGAGCAGTAGATATTGCTCAGTGTGCATACAGAGCTTTTTATGGTTTGGTGCATGATTTACTCTGTTTTCTTTATCCAAACAAAGTCTGACAAAAAAACATACTAATAAATGTAATCTTAATAGCAAAGAGTTCAGTTCTCGATATGTCTATGGTGTATTTCTGTTTTTCATAAACATGATTGTTGCTGCTCTTTAATGAACATTTTATTTTCATTTTTTTAAGACAGCATAATATAATTTAATACCGTAACATTTACTTTCTATTTAAAAGTTGAAGAAGACAATGAAATGTAATCTTCTTACACCTTACATGGTATGCTGTCATCAGTTTCATTTTGTTGAATTACATGAGAATTTCTCATGTTGATCAGAATTAGCTCCGTGAGATGCACAGTTCTGATATTGTTCAGTGGACCTTTTCCTGGTGAAACTTTTCAATACGTAAATAAATACATAAAATTATTATTGCTTACATTTAATTAGACCTGATCCATAACATTGCTGGAACCAATGCAAATAAAATAAGCATTTGTCAATTCCAAATGTTTACTTGCTGGCATTGGCATTGGTAGTGTAGGAGTTAGAGAGCTGCATAATAGGAATGGCAGTGAAGTATTGAACTGAAGCCAACCTCACCACCACCCTGCAGAGACTGATAGGCATTGGGGTGTGCCTTTGGGGCATCAGGCATAACAGCCACGCCATTTCACCACACCCTACCCTGCAGATACCGACAAGTGTCATGGTGTGCCTTGGGGTCTTTGGGCCTTATGCTTACCCCATTCCATAAGGAAATATGGTGAGATGGGTGCAGTGTAGGAGAACGAGGTGAACTTTGGGAACAAAGAATCCAAGGCACACCTCGATGCCTGTCACTGGCTGCAGGGTGTGGGTGGGGGTGGAATGGTATGAGCATTACAGGCAACAATCCCAAGTCACACCCCTGATGCCTGTCAGTCTCTACAGGGTGGGGCGTTGTGGTCAGAAACCCTAATGCCCCAGACGTTCATTGGTATTTTCACTCCAATTTTTCAACATGTTTTTTTTGTGACCCCCCACCTCATGAACAGTGACAATATTGGTTTGTTAGCTGAAAACTGATTTTGCACAGCGACCACGCCATTTGGCACCACAGGTGCGAAAACACATTTTGAAAAGGATGTGAAAAATTACAGCTGTACTGTTCATGAGGAGGTGTAAAATTGGCAATGTTGAAAATCTGGAGTGAAAATATAAAAAAACTGGTGAAATCACGAGCATGTGTGGAAACTGTAATTAGTTTGGGGACTATTTACAGCAGATTGTCAACACAGGCATTTTGGGACCTCCGCTCATGAACAGTGTCACTGTGATTTTCATAATCTGTCCCAAACACTGATTTCCCACAGCGACCATGTATTTCTGCTCCGGAAGTGCGAAAACACATTTTGACCAGGGTGCGAAAAATGACAGCTGTACTGTTCATAAGGAGGTGTGGAAAAATGCCACTGTAGAAAATCTGGACTGAAAATATTACAAATTCGTGAACTTACAAGGGTGCATTGAAACTGCGCAATGGACGCTCATAACACAGTCATTTTCTGGACGTTTGTCACCAAATGTTCAACATAGCCATTTTAAGACCTCTGCTCATGAACAGTGTCACTGTGATTTTCTTAATCTGTCCCGAACATTGATTTTGCACACCGACTGCGCCATTGTGCGCTAAATGTGTGAAAACACATTTTGGGCAAGATGTGAAAAATAACAGCTGTACTTGCTCATAAGGAGGTGTGGTAAAATGGCAATGCTGAAAATCTGGAGCGAAAATATAAAAAATTTGCAAAGTTACGAGTGTGCGTAGGAACTGCACAACACGCGCTCGTAAGACAGACATTTTTGGGAATTTCTTCACCAAATTTTCAACATAGGGTTTTGTGGGGGCCTACCTCATGAACTGTGACACTGTCATTTCGTTACTCAGTCCTGAAAGGTGGTTCCACGCAGTGACCACGAAATCAGCCTTCAGGACCGAATAACAGAATGACAGTGACTGAGTTCATGAGGTGGGGTCCCAATAACCCCATGTTGAAAATGTGCTAAAAAAAAATTCCCAAAAATGGCTGAGATAGGAACCAAAGTTGAAAACCCCCTATTTATGACATTATACAACTTACCAGCATTTCTTCAGTTTGCGGTCGGTTTTGAAGTGTGCAGACGTGTTCCCAGTCCACCAAAGATCATCGCGTCGGGCTCCAGAGGTAAGTATGGGGTGAGAGGGGTATAGGGAGGTGGGTACGCAGAGGGTGGGTGCGGATTGGGGTGAGACAGTCAACGAGGGATCGTTTTTTCTTACAGGTGTCTTTTTTTTTTTTTTTGTAATTTTTCAGGAATATGACGCGGGACTTTTGCCACTCTGGGGTGGGCTCCCAGCATGGCATCCGGAAGGTTGTTTGGTGGGGCAGTGGAGCTGAGAGAGGATTGGGCACCCCATTTGACCATAGGGATGTCAGACTGTTGCCATGCCAGGGTGGGCTCCCAGTGTGGCAGTTGGAAGGTTGTTTGAGGGGGGGCCAGTGGAGCCGACGGGAGATTGGGCACCCCAGTTGGCCATACGGATGACGGGCTGTTGCCACGCTGGGGTGGGCTCCCAGTGTGGTACCTGGAAGTCTGTTTTAGGGGGGCAGTGGAGCCGATGGGGGATTGAGCACCCCCGTTGGCCATATAGTGTGTGAGTGGGCGAAGTGCATGAGCACAGTGGGGTGGGCTCCCAGCGTGCTAGTAGGTGTTCGGGTCTGGGGGGGAGGAAGAACTGTCTTGCAGTGTGACATGCAGACAATTTGCATACTGCCAACGATAGCAGTATGCAAATTGCCTACATGTTACCACTGCTGATTACAGCGGTTTTTCACTTTCAGCTGTATGCCAATGCATCTGAACTGCTGTCATAGACAACTCAGACACGGCGCAAAACAGTGCCTGCAAAAGGAGCAGGCATTGAAGCTGATGGTACACCTACAAAAAGTCGTATGGTGGCACTATGTTTCTTGCACATGCGTGCAAGCAAACATAAAAAGGTGTGGGTAGAAGGATCTTACTGCAACAAAATGTTCCTCTTCTACACTCTGCAACAGGTTTGTTTTTGTCAGATAGTTCCACTCTAATTAACGTTATACTGTTTCTGAAAGAGTCTGTTTCTATTCATTCCAAATTACAACAGATAGCGTATAACATCAGATGCTACAGGAAATACCATAACACATAAATCAAACCATCCAAGAAGGAAGGGGGAACAGAGAGAGAGAGAAAGAAAGAAAAAGAAAGAAAAAACTAGCATTCTTACAGATTTATTATAAAATATTGATAGGTCTCTAAAATTGAATTACTACTTTTTGAGATCTTAATATACTTTATAAAATAGCTTTGATCATTCTAGTCATACTGTTGTTACTGCCTGTGTCACCTCATAACTCTGGAAAGGCTGTGCTGAAGCACTGATAGGTTAACACTGAATTATTTTTCTAAATAAATGCTCTTTTCCCTGGGAAAGTTCCCTTAATGCACACTCTGGGTCCAGTATTCAGTACTACGCCTGGCAATGGCGCAAGTGGTTGCACTGCGCAACTGAGTTGCGCTGGAGCAACTAAGGAATATGTTTAAAAGAGATGCACCATGGCCCATCTCTTCTGAATATATCAAATAATGTGTGCTGCGCAAATGCAATGTGCCGGGGCATCCTCCCAGACAGGTCTGAATACCAGGAATGAGAAATGTGCCAGTACATCAGAAATACACCATGTGTAAATTCCTGATATTCGGACACCAATATGCAAATGGCGCCATAATACATGCAAGATGCAAATGGTTCTATTTGCATGTCATTATGGCCTCATTTGCACATGTTGTACAGGGCTGGCCAGCGAAATGCACCTTGCGCCCTGCACAGCATGTGGTCCATGCGGTCCATGTACCAGGGACCGTAGTAGTTCTCCTTCCACATCCTGTATCACCTATCAGCTGTTTTGACATTTACTTACTGCCCTGGTGGTCCAGTGGTACCCCCACTCCCTGCCCGTACCTCCAATCACCATATAGTATTATATCCAATAGCTCTGGTGGTCCAGTGGTTCCCCCTCCCTGCCTGTACCTCAGATCACTGTTTATTATTAATTTCAGTAGCCCTGGTGGTCCGGTGGTTCCCCCTTCCCTTCCCATACCTTCAATTGCCGTATATTATTAATTCTAATAGCCATGGTGGTCATATGGTTCCCCACTCCCTGCCTGTACCTTTGATCACTTGTACATCTGAAAAGGAGATCCCTGGTAGTCTAGTGGCACCCCCCACCCCACCGGTAACCCCGATCACCTGTAGGATTGACAACAACAATACCCTGGTGGCCAGGTGGCACCTCCCACCCACAGAGGACCCTCCGCCCACCCAGATCTCCCCATCATTGGCGGGCAGCAAATCTACCCAAATAACTCCACGGCTGCCCGCCGAATGACAGCTTACAGTAGCAGCTGCAAGCCCATTGGTTCACACTGTGGACCAATGGGCATGCAGCTGCTACTGTAAGCTGTCATTTAGTGGGCAGCCGCAGAGGTATGCAGGTGGGTTTGCTGCCCGCTGATGATGGGGGGAGCTGGGTGGGCTGGGGGTCCTGTGTGTGGGGGTGTCTCTGGACCACCAGGGTATTTTTGTAGTTAAGTCCTTCTGGATGCTCTCAGCGACCACAACTTGGTTTTCCTGGTCAGAAATGTTCATAGCCCTAAATCCCCACATAAAGCCCCTACAAATACAGACCTATAAATCCTCAGAATTGGAACCTCTCCTGCATAGCCGTGCCGTCTCAGACTGATCCCCCCTAGCAAGCACCTCCTCAGTTGATAAAACCCTAATCTATTTAAAGATATCTTCCTAGCAAATTGGAATACCTTTCCACCCCCTAAAACAAACAAGGGTTAGAGGTCATCACCTTCCCTCGATTACTCCTGAATTACTAGCTTGCTACAGAGTCAAAGATCAGGCCTGGAAATGGCACAAAGTCTCCTAGCTTCCAAATGACCTTATTTACTGAAAACTTCATAATGCCCACACACAGGCTGCCAGGCTATCCAAAACAGAATACTTCAAATCTACCTTGCGACAAACATCATCTCCTCCTCCAAGTTCTGGAGAGTGGTTCATGCTCTCTTTATCCCACCATCCTGTCCACCCACCCCTATATTTAAAATAAACACCACCCTAGTTGCCGATCCAGTTGCATTAGCTACTGAATTCAACTACTATTACACCACTTATGCTGATGAGCTACTCCAATCCCTCCCAAACTATTCCCCTCACTGTCCCCTTCCTATTGCCTACGAATGACCCCCTCCAATTCCCCTTTCTCCTTCACTACTATCTTCCAAATGACACCCTAAATACCCTGGTAGCAATCGATCTTTCAAAAGGCTCCTCCCTGGATGGCCTTGATCCTAAACTACTATCCCTCTCAGTCCTAGCCATCGCCTACCCACTCTCTATTTTCCTATACCTCTCTTTCTCAACTGCCTCAGTACCTTCCCCATGGAAACACTCAGTGGTCCTTCCCCTCCCCAAAGGTGGAGACCCCACCTCCCCTGGTAACTACCACCCCATATCTCTTCTCCCTACCCTTGCCAAACTTCAGGAAAACCTTGCCCTCTCCTAGCTCACAGCTTACCTCAGTGACTCTTCCTTCTTCACCCCTTATCAATCTGGCTTTAGGAAAAATCACTCCACCACCACCTCCCTTCTTCATCTTACCGATTCTATCCTCACGGGAATGAACAATGGCCAAATCACCTCAGCCATTTTTGTCGATCTGGCCAAAGCCTTCGACACAGTCTCAGACTCCCTTCTCCTTGATACCCTATAATAAGCTGGGCTATCCCCTTAGCCACAGACTGGTTCAAGGCATACCTCACTGGCAGAACCCAATCAGCCAAGATCTTTGACGCAGTTTCCCCACCCTTCCCGATAAGAACTGGCATCCTCCTGGGATCAGTGTTAGGCCCCATGCTGTTCTCTATTTTTCTATACAATCTCCCCTCCACCTGCTCTCCATTTTCCTCCACTCACGTGTATGCTGATGATACAGTCTTGTATGCATCTGGCTTCTGCCACACCGAGGTTGCATCCAACTTGCAGTACGACTTCGACAAAGTTCAGCGTTGGCTTGCAAACCACCAATTGTCTCTCAACACCAAAAAAAACAGTCTTCATGACCTTCGGCACCAAGCAGAGACTTACCAGGTTTCCCTCTCTACCCTCCTTCCACACCCTTGATGGGACTTTAATGAGGACACATCCTCCTTCAGGTATTTAGGTGTCTGGCTGGACCAACACGTGAACTTCTCTGGTAATATTGATGCCATTCAGAAAAAATTGCACCCCAAGCTCGGTGCCTTATTCAGGAACCCTGCCTGCATCCCTCCCATGTCTAGGCGTGAGAGTGTCCAGAAGATGATCCTACTTATCTTCGACTACTGTGACATAATCTATGGTGCTGCCTTAAGTCCTCCCTGGCCAGACTAGATACCCTCTTCAACTCCTTTTGCCATTTTGCCCTTGACGCCCCCCTCCACACTCAATGTGAGCTCTACTATGCCCTATCCTTCCCTTCCCTTCCCTGACAAACTGACATCTCTCCGACTGCTCAAAATTCACCTCCAATCACTGGCTGGGTGAACTTCCCTCCAATCTCACCCCTACCTTTACAACTGGTCCCCCCCCTCCTTCCTACTCTCTAAGATCTACCTACTTATGAACCTTGGTGGTCCCATGCCGTTCCATCCTTACTGGCTAATTGGGTTATTCTTATCGCCTCCCAAAAATCTGGAATTCACTTCCTCCTCATGATTTGCCACTCATCCTCTTGCTACTCCATTAACTCTGCCCTCAAGGACTTCCTTGCCCCTTCCTATGCCTGCCATGACCCTCCCTAATCCCCCTGCCATCTCCCCTAAGTCCATATTGCCATATGCCTACTCCCCACCACTCCCATTTCCCTCTGATCGTGCTTCTCCTTGTTCCCTACTCTCCCTCCTCCTAAAGTGTTCCTCCCCTTCTTTCTCTATCCTTAATCTATCTCCCTCCTGTGAGCTCAATCACTGCCTTGTGCAGGCAGGATCCATAGTGCATGGTGGGCAACAGCTTAACCCCCTTTCCCCTATTTCTCCTTTTACTGCACCCCCTCAGTCACTGCTAGATCACTGCCTTATGCAGGCAGGGTCACTTAGCACACTGGTGGGGTACTCCCACCTATTATAGTTGACCTCTGCTACCCTCTCCCACAACATCCCTCCCCAACACCCCCATCACTACATATAAATAACTGTCATTGCCTATAACCATTGTCCTACCAGTAGAGCTGTCCACCGCCCTGCCCAGATAGGGATAACAGGACACTGTAAATTCAACTCCCCCTTCCCCGGTATACCTTCACCTACAATACCTCTCTTTCATCACCCTGCCACACTCTACCTCTCCTCTCCTCCTACCCCCCTTCTGGTTATCATAGCCTAACACTGGCCTACCGCTACACTCAATTAAGCACTTATAATCTACCCCATACCCCTCTTATATGCACTTTAGTCCACCCTGTCATCTTTGTTTGCCTCAAAAATCATGTTCTGTCTGCATCTCTCCATAAATTTCCTTTCCCTTCTTCCATTCTACCCTCTGCAATTTTTGTTCCCTCCTTCCTGTCTTCACTCTAAGCACTATAAATCTTGAATATCTATGTTACACTAATGGCTACCAATTACTATTGAGTCACCTTACCATCTAGTGCTACATACTGTTGCCAAGTTATTATATCTGTTCCAGTGTTACCAACTGTCACCAACTGTTGCCAATTTGCTATATGTGTCTTCATATCTACTATACTTAACTGTTGTATTGTTGTCCAATGTTATCCACTTGTAATCCCTCCTTCTCTCATTGTATGCAAATAAGCAAATTGTATTCCAACATTGTAACATTTCTCTGTATTCTATCCCATTGTTCCCTACCCCCTAGGTTGCACTGGGAGACGAGCAACTTGATGCCCAGTGTGCCTTCCTGGTGAAACATTTCAATAGATAGATAGATAGATAGATAATTCTATGGGTGATTGGGGGGACCGGTGGGGTGGGGGTGAGGGTACCACTAGACTACCAGGGATCTCTGTTTCAGAAGTATGAGTGATCAGAAGTATGGGCAGGAAGGTGGGGAACCACACAACCACCAGAGCAATTGGAATTAATAATATACAGCAATCAGAAGTATGGGTGGGGGGGACGCACTGGACCACCAGGGACTATAGTGTGTGCTTGTGCACGGTGTTGGGGGGGGTTGCCACCAACAGCTGGTGGCTGCTGTGTTGCACACTGCAATACAGTAGCCCACCAGTGGGTGGATAGCACTTGAGACAGTTTTTTATGGGCCCAACTATGAGCACAGGTATGCAGCATATCTCTGGGTTGTACCAGCAGATGTGCTGCACATCCTAGGTTGAATATCGGGATGTGCCACATATGCATGGGCACACCCCCTGGAGGTGTGCCACATACATTATATTTGTGCCCCGGCACATAAGAAATTGCACTGCTCAATTCCCACTTTTGATATTGCCCCAGGGCACAGTTCTGGGTTTGTGCTGGTGCAACTCAGTTGTTCCAGGGGCAACCCCTTTGAATATCTCGGTCTCTGTGTTCTAACTGTGCAGAAGATGTTAAGTGTTGTGAATCTGTGGCAGTACTGGAGAATTGCTTTACAGTGTCAGCTCTGCATCACTGGATTGTGAGATCTTCTTTGAGGTAAGCTCTTGCAGCAGGTAATACACTTGGGTCCTCACCAGAAGTTGCTCTTCTGCATGATAGATTCTTCTAGCAGTCTTTGCCTAAGGACCACTCACACTGTGACCTCATCTTTGTGTGACTATATAAATGTGGGCAGTCCCAGGCATCCTCAGTTCTTTTTCCTGCCACCTTCAGCTTGCACACAGCAGCAGTACTTTGTGTCAGCAGCTCATTAACGAGGCATTGAACAGGGAATGTCTTTTTCCTCTGTTTCCACCATCTTCAACGATGGATGTTAAAGATTTCTTTATCATCTCAGCTTTTTTGTAGTTGTTGTTGCAGGAGGAAAATGTACTGCTTCGACCAACATAGTGTTTGTGTCCATTGCCTAGGGCCTAACCACATCTTAACTTGCCCTCTCTGCCATGAATTTAACCAGGCTACCAAATGTTGACTGCTCCAAGAACGAGAGTTACCTAATGGAAAAGAAAATTGCTCTCCTAGAGAAAAATCCTAAATCTAAGAGGTCCCCATCGTCAATGGGACACAGGCACTCCTCTAAACATAAACATGACAAGGAGAGATCCTCCTCATCCTCTTCCTCCATGCAAGCGTCGACAGCCACCACTGCAGGTGCTCCAGTGTTGATGGTGCCTTTTGAGCCATTTTCTTCGTCAATGGCAATTTTGTCATCGATGATGCTTTCCACAGCTCTGACAGCTGTTTCTACTGCTGTTGATGAGGATCCTTTAAACTCTTCGATGATTTCTAGGCCACTTGTGCCCTCTTCGACGAAGTCTCATGTGAGACATTCACATTCTATTTTTTCACTGTGTCATTATCTACAGTTCTTGGCTATGTTGAAAAGGACAAGGGTTTTTCTCTTACGGTCATCTCACCCCTCTCCAACTCATATTTCCTCCCCTAGGGGCCCAGCTGTCTACACCAGAGACCCTGGTCTGTATTCTGCTGGTTCCAGGCCACTCACTAGGTCCAGACCTACTTCTTCTTTGATTCCATTGGTCTCTCAAAAGCAGGCTTCCACTGCCTCCACACCCCCCATTATGGATGTGGCAGCTGTGGTCCAGCAAGTCAGGAGGCATTATAGCACAGTGGTTTAAGGCTCTGCGCTACAAACCTGGAGACCTGGGTTTGAATCCTACAGCCCCCACTTGCATACTGTGTGACCCTGAGCAAGTCACCTAACTTCCTCATGCTCCCAGGTCGCACCTGTAAACAAGCTTTCAACTTTATGTGTCTCTCCTGGTAAAATAACAAAAAAAAAAGTCCTTCAAGTCATGTCTGATACCAAGGCTTTTCTGCCTCGGGAATCAGTTTCTCATTCTCCTTCTTCCCCTTTGAAGTGCTTTCGTCTGGACCAGGACTTTTATGAAGAACTTTCAACACACCCCTCTTTTTTAAGAGGAGTATGACCCAGAAGGAGATTATGAAGGGGACTTTGGGGACTATTACCCTGATGAGGATAGTCCTATCCCCTCTTTGGGGCTTCTTCCATTGCCTCTCTTCTAGAAGACACTGCCCATAAATTGGCTACTTCTCTGCCCAATGATCCATCCTTTCATGAACTCCTGGCTCAGGTTCAAAAGGTTATGGGCTTCTCTACAACCAAACAGGACAAGAAACATGGAGATATGGCTGATTATCTTGAACTCCCAAAGCAACCCTTAATTGTGGTTCCCCTGCTCATTCAGGCATTTCTGAACACAGTTCTGGAAGCTTGGTCCCAGCCTTCCAATGTACCTGCTGTTCCGAGGAAGGCTGATGGTCTTTACCAAGCCCCATTGGACCACACTTATCTGGTTAGTACACCGGATGCAGATTCAGTTGTCATTAATGCTGCTTATGATCACGCTAAGAAACCTAAGCATGTGAGCGCTTTGTCTCCTGATAAAGACTCTTGCTGAGTAAATTATCTCAGTAAAAGGTTTTATAGGGTAGGCACCATGAATCTACGGGATCAGAACTGTATGGGCCATATCCTAAAGTATCAAATGACTTTATGGTCCTCTGCCTCCTCTGTCATGGAAAAATCATCTCCCTCACCAGAGAAAGACCAGGATTTGTCGATCCTGACTACTGGTAATTCTACTTCCCGACATCTCCTTAGATCAGCATATGATGCCAAGGGTACTTCAGCCCGTACCTCTGCAGTTGGCTTCTTGATTCGGAGGCATGCCTGGCTTCATCTCTCTGGTGTTCCTCCGTATGTACAATGTTGAATGCACCATTCAGTGGTTCCAAGCTTTTTGGGCCAGGAGTCCAGACTGTTATGGATATAACATCCGTCCTCAGGTCATCAACTGAAAATGATACAGGGCCTGTACCACTCAACCCTTTCTTTGTTTCAGTACCGCTATTCTTCTTTTTGGGATAGGTGGCACGGCAGGCAATGTGGCAACTAGAGATCTGCTGGTAGGGGCCTTGACCAATCCCATCCCACCTTTTGGGCCACCACACCATCCTCTAGAGGTTCCTGGTCCCACTCTGCTGGTGGTTTCACCCAACCAACCTTTATGTGACTTCCTACGGCTTTGCCCCAGCCTCCTTTTACCAGCCTTGAAGGCTGTGGGAGGTCAGTTTGCAAACCATCTAGAGGCCTGGCAATCAATCACAAATGACAAATGGGTCTTACAACTATTTGAACAAGGTCACACATTGGAGCTTACCTCCATACCACCCCTTGTCCTCCCCATCAGGCATCTTATCCAGAGGACCATGTCTCCATACCGACAGAGGAACTCCAAGCACTCATCACCAAGGAGGTTATCGCGGCCGTTTCTCTAGCTGAACAAAATACTGGCTTCTATTCACATATCTTCCTTATCCCCCCAAAAGGGGTGGACCTTAGGCTGATACTCAGCCTATGGAACCTGAATCTCTATATTCAATACAAATGTTTCTACATGGTCACCCTAGCCTCAGTCATGCCTGTGCTCAGCAGGGAGACGGGCTATGCACTCTGGATATGAAAGATGCATGCCTGCATATATCAGTCCACCCTGCCCATCACCAATTTCTATGATTTCAACTGCTGGACCACCACTATCAGTTCAGGACTTAACCCTTCAGCCTCTCATCTGGCCCGAGGGTGTTCACCAAATGCCTAGCAGTGGTGGTGGTGGCTCTCTGGAGGCAAGGCCATTACATCTTTCCATACCTGGATGATTGGCTTTACAAGGCAGTCTCAAGAGATTATCTTCTGTCCTCTCTTTGAGCCACCCTCACCATGTTTTAAGATCTGGGAATCACAATGAATTGCCCCAAGTTCCACCCGATCCCTTCCCAATGCCTTCAATACATTGGGGCTGTCCTGGACACTGCTGCAGGCAGAGCCTACTTACCACAGGAGAGACTAACTCCACTTATTTGTCTGGCCTTTCAGATCAAAGAGGCTCACACTGTGTGAGCCAGACAACTGCTGTGTCTATTGGGACATATGGCAGCAGCCATCTCAACCACCGCTCAAGCCCAGCTCCACATGAGACCCATTCAATGGGCACTACAAAAACAATGGCATCAGAGGTCACATTCCTTCGAGGGCCACATTCAAGTCATGCCTGAACTCAGGGCTTCACCCCATTGGTGAACTTGCCGAACCCACATTTCCCAGGGTATCCCTTTTCAGTCCCCTCCTCCATCTCAAATGCTCACAACAGACACATCCCCAGATGGTTGGCATGCTCATCTTGGTCCTTAAAAGACCCAGGGACAATGGGCTCTGGGCCCTGCTTCTGTCCATATAAACTTGCTGGAAATGAAAGCTATGCACCTTGCCCTTCAGGCATTCCATCCCTGTTTGCACCCCGGCTCACTCCTGATCCAATCAGACAGCACTACAGTAGTGTATTACGTCAACAGGGAAGTACCAAGTCCCTCAGGCTATGCAGGGGAACCTTGAAGGTGTGGTACACTGTTCTACATTACAATCTCACCCTGACAGCAGGCTGTTCACCAGGATGCAGCAATACCTTGGCAAACTTTCTCAGTCACCATTTCTCTCACCACAAATGGACGCTGAACCTCAAGGTTCTCTGACACATTTTTCGGTCCTGGGGAACTCCTCAGATAGACCTCTTCACTTCCACAGACAATCACTGATTTCCCAACTTTTATTCCATTATCCCAACCATGAGGGGAAGGTCTATAGATGCCCTGTCTCAAATGTGGACCAGACAATTCTTACATGCCTCCCCTCATCCCTCTAGTACAGAAGAGACTACTAAAGTTACAAATGGAACCCGCCACAATGATCCTAATAGCTCCTCTGCGGCCTCGCCAGATCTGGTATCCACTATTACAACAGTTGTTGATAGCGGGTCCCCTACCTTTGCCATTTGTCCTGATCTGTTGAAACAGGATCATGGCATGTTATACCACTCCAACCTAAAAGTCCTTCACCTTCATGTGTCTCCTGAAGATGCCTTCATAGCCCATGTACAGGTCTCCTGTCTCAGGGCGAACAGTTTACTGGCTTCCAGAAAAACATATAATCAGAAATGGAAACGATTCTCTATATGGGCTTCCACTAGGTCCTTGAACCCCTTTACATGTCCATTAACCCAGGCGTTGGATCACTTATCCTCACTCGCTGATTCTGGACTAAGCTACTCATCCATTGAGGTCCATATGGCTGCTATATCAGCCTTCCATGAACCATTGGACGGAAAAATGTTATACCAACACTGTTTGGCAAAAATGATTCTGAGAGGTATCCTAAACATTAAACCTCCAATAAGGAGACCCTCACCACCGTGGGACCTTAACTTGTTATTTGAAAAATTGACAGTGGCCTCCTTTGAACTGGTGGCCTCTTGTGAATTACATTATCTCTCTTGGAAAACTTTATTTTTTAGTAGTGGTCACATCTGCCAGATAGATCTGGAAACTTCAAGCACTAATGTGCGAAGAAACTTACATGATTTTTCGTAAGGATCGGGTTGCCTTACATACCAACCCCTCCTTTTTACCCAAAGTGATTTCTGAACAAACATTGAATTAGTCCATATAACTACCAGTCTATTACCCTGAACATTCCAGCCTTAGAGAAACCCTATTCCACTCTCTAGATGTGCACAGAATACTCAGATATTACACATCCAGAACTCGACCACAACAAAAGACAACACAGCTTTTTCTCTTTCGCAGAATCCAGAGAAGGCCTATCAGTTACCAAGCAAATCCTTTCCTCATGGTTGTCTAAATACATCATGTTTTGTTATACCAAATATAACAAACCATTACCAGGTCCTGTCCATGTGCATTCCACAAGGGCCTTGGTCACTATGATTGTCTGTTTAAAGGGAACATGCAGAGACCACAGTTTGGAAAGACATATGAGTTTACCCCCCCCCCCATAGAAGTGACAAAGGGCAAGTACTTTTGGTGATGCTAGTAAAGGATGGCAGGATGGGAGGGGGGAATAGGTGGAAGGAGGTCACCCTTATTGCTAGGAGCCTTGGAAAGAAAACTACAGAGCTACAGATGCTCATGGCAGAGGGAGAGGTGAACATTTCAGCCATCACAGAAACATGGGCCAGCCCACCCAATACAATGACTGGGATCTGCCTGTACCAGGGTACAGGTTATTTCATAGGGATAAAGTGATTGGGAAAGGAGGGGGTAGGAGGGGGTAGCACTATATGTGAGGGAAGGACTGAAGTATGTAAGGGAGGAAGGGGAGGAGAGTAGTATGGAGTCACTATGGATGTAAATCCAGGATTCCAAGAATAGGACTCTCAGAATGGGAGTGGTATACAGGCCACTCTCTCTCAGATGGAGGAGTTAGACAGAGAACAAGTGGAACAGATCAGGAGGACCTGTGAGAAGGGTAGTGTGGTGATTGTGGGGGACGTCAACATGCCAGGAGTGGACTGGAGTACCCCAACAACCAGGAATAGAAGGGAGCAGGTACTGCTGGATGCCTTCCAGGACAGCTTCCTGACACAAATGGTCAGCGAACCAACCAGGTTAGGGAATACCCTTGACCTTGTGTTGGCAAATGGGAGTTTGTGAGGGAACTTAGGGTAGAAGAACCGCTCGCAGGGAGTGACCACCACTCAGTATGGCTCACATTGGATATGGGTAAGGAAGGAGTGGAATCTGGCACAAGGGTGCTGAACTTTAGGAGGGCCAAGTTTGGGAGGATGGGGGAAGTGGTAAAAGGGTACCTGGCCAGAATTCAACCTAGTATGGGCACTAACCAGAGATGGGAGCTCATAAAGCTGGGGATAGTGGAGGCAACCAGAATTTGCAGCAAGACCCAGAGCAAGAAGGCTAGGGCAAAGAAACCTAGCTGGGTGAGCAAGGAGGTCATGGAAAAGGTAAGGAGGAAAAGAGCTGCCTTTAGGAGGTACAAGAAAACAGGGAGGGAGGAGGACAGGGAGGAGTACTTGAAGGAATGAAGGAGGTGACACGGGCAGTGAGGGGAGCCAAGGCATCTATGGAGCTCAGGGTGGCGCAAAACGGTAAGAAGGGGTGAAGGACTTCTTCAGGTGCATAAGGGAGAAAAAGAACTGCAAGGACCACATAGTAAGGATTAGGAAGGAGAGGGGTTGGGTGGAAGCATGGGGTGATAAGGCAGAAGTCCTAAATGATTACTTCTGCTCGGTATTTACTTAGGAGGAGTGGGGGATGATACCCAAGGGGGGGAGAAATGGCAGAAACAGGGAAGGGAGGGGGTGACAGATGGTGAAATCATAGAGGGAAGAGTTCTGGAGGGTTTCAGGGCACTGAGGGTGGACAAGGCACCAGGCCCAGATGGCATCCACCTCAGGGTACTGAAGGAGCTGGCAGAGGTCCTTGCGGGACCTTTGGCAGACCTTTATAATGTCTCACTACACTCAGGGTGTGTATCTCAGGATTGGAGGATAGCTCATGTGGTGCCCATCCACAAGAGTGGACCCAAGGATGAACTGGGGAACTACAGACTGGCGAGCCTCACATCCATCGTGGGTAAGCTGATAGAGACTACCCTGAAGGAGAGGCTGGTGGCCCTCCTGGAGGACAAAGGACTACAGGACAGCAGACAGCATGGCTTCATATGTGGCAGATCCTGTCAAACCTGGTGGAGTTCTATAACCAAGTAACTAGGCAAATGGAGGGGGGCCATGCAGTGGATGTCCTGTATCTGGACTTCAGAAAGGCATTCGACTCAGTGCCACATGGGAGGCTGGGAGGTAAGTTAGAAGGCATGGCGTGGGTGCAAAGCTAGTGAGATGGGTAAGGAACTGGCTTCAGGGAAGGCAACAGAGGGTGGTGGTGGTTGGGGAGCTCTCATCCCCAAAGGTAGTGATGAGCGGTATTCCACAGGGCTTGGTGTTGGGACCAGTGTTGTTTGGGATATTCATTGCAGATATATCATTGGGCATCAAGTGCAAGATCAGTCTGTTTGCTGACGACACCAAGATGGGAGCAGTGGTGGATGACGTAGTGGGATGGCAGGGATTGCAGGATGATTTGGCAAAGCTGAAAACCTGGTCAGACACCTGCAACTGGGATTAATGCCATGAAGTGCAAGGTGCTGCATTTTTGGTTGAAGAACCCAATGAAGAACTACCAGCCTGGGGGAGCACAGGGGACAGGGGAAGAGAAGGATCTGGGGGTGCTCATTACCAGGGTCAATGAACAACTCGGCACAATGTAGGAAGGCAGCTGCAAAGACCAACAAAATAATGGGTTGCATTGCAAGGGGTATATCCTCGAGGAGGGGAAGGTGATTCTGACACTGTCTGGATCATTAGTTAGACTGCATCTGGAGTACTGCGTGCAGTACTGACACCTGTATCTAAAGAGGGATATTGACTTCCTGGAGTGGGTGCAGTGCTGGCCAACACAGATGATCAAGGGGCTGGGGGATTTACCATATGAGAGGAAGCTGAGGGAGTTGAACATGTACTCATTGGAGGAGAGGAGGGACGGGGGGACATGATTGAAACCTTTAAGTACATGAAAGGAATAAACAAGACAGGTAAGGAGGGGTTGTTCAAAGTAAGGGGGGGAGACATCTGGGGCCATGATATGAGACTGGAGGGAGGAAGATTCAGGAGGGAGATGAGGAGACACTTTTTTACAGAGAGGGTGGTAGCTGGGTGGAATGCGTTACCTGCAGAAGTGGTATCCAGTAGAACAGTGAACTGCTTCAAAAGGAGCTGGGACAGGGCAAGGGGGAAGGTCAATGGAGGGGATTGGTGGGGAAGGGGCAGCTGCAGAATAAGGGGTGCTAGCTGCACATTCGAGCAGACTTGATAGACCTTTAGGCCTTTATCTGCTGGTAAATTTCATATGTTCGTATGTTTGTAAGGGGGAGGGGGTCCATCACTGACATTTATTAAATGGCAGGGTAAAATCGTGTAATCTGATTGGCTCTTATTTATGACAAAAATGTAGAAACATAGAAACATAGAATTTGACGGCAGATAAGGACCACTTGGCCCACCCAGTCTTCCCATTTCCCTACCTAATGGATAAGCTGCAGATCCTAGTTAACTAACAGCCTACTTCTTCTGACCCCCACCCCCTAGAATTGCCTTATGACTGTCCCATGCATTCTTGAATTCCACCATTGTTTTTGACTCCACAACCTCCTCCGGAAAGCCGTTCCATGCATCCACAACCCTCTCCGTGAAAAAATACTTCCTCACATTACCTCTGAGCAGCCTCCCCCATCTTCAAATTGTGCTTCCTTGTTCTTGCACACCTTTTTTTCTGAAAGATGCTACCCTCTTGGACTTTGTTGATTCCCTTGAGGAACTTGAAAGTTTCTATCATGTCCCCCTCTCTCTCCTTTCCTCGAGGCAATACATATTAAGCTCCTTAAGTCGCTCTTCATACGTCTTCTGGTGCAGACCCTGAACCATTTTAGTTGCCCTCCTCTGGACTGCCTCCATCCTGTCTATGTCTTTGCGGAGATTGGGTCTCCAGAACTGCATGCAGTACTCCAGATGGTGTCTCACCAGCTGTCTGTACAGAGGGATAGCAACTTCTTGTTTTCTACTGGTGATGCCTCTCCCTGTGCATCCCAGTATCCCCCAGCCCTTCTTACTGCCCTCTTAGTTTGCTTGCCCACCTTTAGGTCATCTGATATGACTACTCCCAGGTCCCTTTCCATTTTTGTTGTTGTTAGTATCCCACCCCCCATTGTGTACTCTTCCCTAGGTTTTTGTTTCCCAGGTGCATTACCTTGCACTTCTTAGCATTGAATCTAAGCTGCCATACATTTGACCATTCCTCCAACCTTGCCAAGTCCCATCTCATCCTTTCTATCCCACCTTGTGTATCAACACTGTTGCAGATCTTTGCGTCATCTACAAAGAGACATACTTTTCCTTCCAGTCCTTCTGCAGTGTCACAGTGTCACTTATAAAGACATTGAAGAGGACCATTCCTAGTACTGAACCCTGCGGTACTCCACTAGTAACCTCCCTTTCTTCAGAGTGGACTTTGTTTACTATTACCCTCTGTGTCCTGTTCTCCAGCCAATTTTTTTACCAGGCTACCATCTTGGGACCCACTCCCAGGCTAGCTAACTTGTATATTAATTTTTTTGTGTGGGACTGTGTCAAATGCCTTGCTAAAGTCTAGGTAGGCCATGTCCACAGCTCCTCCCTGATCTACTACTTTGGTCACCCAGTCAAAGAAATCCAATAGATTCGTCTGACATGACCTTTCTGATGTGAATCCATGCTGCCTTGGGTCCTGTGCCCCTCTGGCCTCTAGGTACTCAACAATTCTTTCCTTCAGAAGTGATTCCATCATTTTCCCAATCACTGAGGTTAAACTAACAGGTCTGTAGTTTCCTGCTTCTGTCCTGCTCCCACTTTTGTGAAGTGGAATAACATCTGTCCTCCTCCTCCAGTCCTCAGGTACCACCCCATCCTCCATGATTTATGGTTTACACATGGTTAAAAAAAGGACTGCTCAGCCGTGAAGAGTCAGCAACACAGATCAATGGGCATTTGGAAGCGATCTTCTGCCACAAACATTGCTTCTACCTTTACACTGTAAAAAAAAAAAACTTCAGCTGGGCCTTAAAAAATAAAACTACCTTAAGTAAAAAATAAAATAAGTGAATTGAATGTTGTTTCCCTGATTATCACATTCTCCTTACATACATAAACAGATTAGAAACAAGTATTGTTTATTTTTTTCACTACAACTGTTTCTTTGCTGACAGTGAAAAATCCCCCTTCTGTCTTTATCTGCTTATCAGGGAACTCTCTCCTTCGTGCCCTGACAGTGAGATAATGAGTCTCTGGCTGTAACAAAGGCCTTTATAGTGTATGGTGGAACATTGTTATCAATGAAATTCCCTAGAAACACAGTCTTGTTATGGTATCGTTCTGACATTCTCTTGCTGTTAACGATACCATAACAAGAAGGAATGCTGCTGAGATTCAACATTCCACCACACCAGTGCTTAGCACTCGGCAGCATTCAACAAACGGCGGTTCCTCAGTCGCGGTGATTTAAAAAATAAATCCCCAGCCCAATGCCTGGCAAAATAAATGTGTACATTTATGTATTTATTTATTTTTTTTGTTTCTGTCACAAGGTACCTGTAGTTCAAGAAGCATGTTCCCGAAGCATCTCTTCCTCAAATGAACTTTCCCTGCGGCACTTCCGGAACACGCGCTGTTCACGTAGACTGATTCTTGACCTCTGCATTCAGTTTTACTTCCGAAACAGTTGGGATTGTTTTTTCTGGATAAATGCACATACTGTTTCCCATACACTATATAAGACAATGTATGGGAAGCAGTTAACAACCAAGGTGAATTTGCATCTCGAGGTTACCATGGTAACTGTAAACCTCTCGAGGTTTACAAACCATGGTAACCTCTAGATGCAAATACACCTTGGTTGTTAACTGCTCCCCATACATTATCCTCTATGTTGTCTGTGTATACAGTGTGTTGGGAGAGAAACATTCTGCCAGTGGAACTGAGCAGAATTTTGAATCCATGTGTTCCACGGTAAACATTCCATGATAAACATTCCATATCTTGAATGTGGAGAACAACACAGAAAAAAAAAAAACAGGAAGAAGAAAGTAGGCAATAATACAATGGCATCATCAATGACATCACTTGCAGTGGGCAGAAGGACTATTTTATCACAACTTCACACAAGTAAATTAATTTTTTCTACATATAAACATGCTTTTTCCCAATAGTCAAAAGTAAAAAAAAAAGGAGCCAATTTTATAAGCACAATAATGTCCTCAGGGCTGTGTGTAAAGCACATTTTACATCACGGTCAGCAGCTGAAGTCACTTGGTCTTTGGCCTCTTGCCTTACTGTGTCCCTGGCCATGCTGTAAAACATGGTTTACACACAGCCATTCGTGCCTTATTGCTTACTTGTAATGCAGCCACATGGTCCATAATCCATACCTTTACAAGACATTATAAATTAGACATTGCCTCAAGACATAGGATGGCTTTTGACCACATGGTCCTGCAAGGCCTTCTATCATAATGTCTGATCACCCTTCTTGTATCACTGCTTGGGAGTCATCCAAAGTATATTACCTCCTGCAAGAGCTTACCTCAAAGAAGATAGTAGAGTTCCATAACTACTGTAATGGTAGATCTTCGAGAGTAGCTCTTGCAGCTGGTGTGTTCCCTCCCTCCTTTCCCCTTCCTTCTCTAAGAGAGTAAACATTCTTTCCATCTAACATATGTGAGGGAGGATTCCAAGGCACCTCGATTTCCCTCGGTTTGTATATCAGTGAGCTGAAGCTGGCGGGGAACTGAGGATGCCTGGGATCACCTACACAAAGATGAGGTCACAATGTGGGCAATCCCTAAGCAAAGACTGCTAGAAGGTGGTGCCATGCAGAAGAATGCCCTCTGGTGAGGACCCAAATGTATTACCTGCTGTAAGAGCTACTCTTGAAGATCTACCATCATGGTGCATACGCAACTGTGCTTTTCTTTTGTTGATAGCAGTCCCCTCCCACTGTATCTGCTCCCCATAGCTGCATGGACAGAGTAAAACTTGATACAGAGACAGCATGGGTGTAGGGGAATGTCTAGTCACTCTCACTGTATCAGTTTCCCTTCCTGGTCAAAAACTGTAAAATTAAATTAAAGTAGCAGTGCTTAATGTGGGGCAGTCAAGCACACTATTTAACAAAGCCCATTCCCTCCCTCTCTGTCTCCCACTCTCTTTCTGTCTCTCTTTTCTCTTTCTCCCTTACAGTGGATTTAGTGTGGGTTAACTCAGAAGTCCCACTTACTTTCTCCCGATGAGCCAAGATCCAAGAATTTTGTTTAATCAATGCTAGTGGTAACAGAGTTGTAAAGACACACACATATGCACACACTCACTCACGCGCGCGCACACACACACACACACAAAATACAACCCATCTGCACCCCTAATACACCTGCCTGCCCACACCTCCTGTCTAACATATGTATCACTGTGTCACTGATTTTCTGCTCTGCTGTTGTACTGAACATCATAATCAGGATATTGAAACTGCCTGTTGTCGTTGACCCAGTGAAATGTACTACCAAGCCAGTCTGGACAAACTAGAAAGATGTAGATTTAATACCATTAATGCAGCTGTGTGTGGAAAATGAAATGGACATCTGCTCAGCTGTTTGAATTTTGCCATTTAGTGAATGTAGTGAGAGGCTGGAGAGCTGTTTCTAATATCTGGCATTGTAATTTTAGGTTATTCAAGACAGGAAAAGTATATCAGGGGCACACGCAAACATTGGCATGAATCAGGAAATTAAAAAAACAGAACCAGCTCAAGCTGCATGAGAGATTTCCCTCTCGAGGGCAACACAAGCAGTTCTAAAATAGATCATTCCTTATATGACATTAGTAGCCGAGTCAAACTGAACTGATGCACTAAAAAAACAAGCATTTGTCAATGCCGAACGTTCGCTTGCAGGTATTTGCAGTGGTATTTGGCACTTGGACGTGGCTTAAAAAAATCAGTGACAAAGAAGTACAAGCATTTGTCAATGCCAAATGTTGCTTGCTTCTATGTGCTGTTTAGGTATTTGGAAGTCATTGGAGGGCAAATATTGAAAAATCGCGAACTTACGAGCGTGCATAGGAACTGCGCAACACACGCTTGTAAAACAGTCATTTTTAGGAATTTTTTCACCAAGTTTTCAATACAGCCATTTTAAGAGCTATGCTCATGAACAGTGTCACTGTGATTTTCTTAATGTATCCCATACATTGATTTTGCACACCGACTGCGCCATTGTGCGCTACATGGGTGGAAACACGTTTTGGGCAGGATGTGAAAAATGACAGCTGTACTGCTCATAAGGATACAGGGACAGTCATAAGGCAATTCTAGGGGTTGGGGGTAGGAAGAAGTAGGCTGCTGGTTAACTAGGACCTGCAGCTTATCCATCAGGTAGGGAAATGGGCAGACTGGGTGGGCCAAGCGGTCCTTATCTGCCGTCAAATTCTATGTTTCTAAGGAGGTGTGGTAAAATGGCAATGTTGAAAATTTTCACTCCAGATTTTCAACATTGCCATTTTACCATACCTCCTTATGAGCAGTACAGCTGTCATTTTTCACATCTCACCTCTGTTGAGAACCATAGTGTTTTTTTTTTTCTTTCTCTATGTTCTGCTTACTTGCCCAATGCAATGGCTTGTTTGCTCTGACAGCCTCTTAACTTTGGTCATTTTCGATATTTTTACCCCCAAATTCCTACCACGCAGCCCTATCAGCTCTGGCCAGAATTTATTGAATTTGGTTATGGTTACTATAACTTTTTGAATAGGATGTGTTATTGTGTAGCAACATGCTTTAATATTCATTTTAAAGTTTTTTGTATTTTAGTACACACAATTATAGTAGCACCATTTGTTTTTCGCTCTATTCTGACAAAGTTGGTTTGTTTCTTATACTAGCACTTTTTTCATAGCACTTGGATGTAATGAATTTCACCTGATGGTTAGAAACACTTTGGGGTATTTAAACACTTGTTTTGTGAAGCAGCCACACCCCCATGAGGAAGCTACTTTGGGTGGCAATACATAGGGGCTGCTTTCCCTGCATCTCTTCTGGCACCTATAATGATTAAGTAATTTATCTCAGAGTCATGTTGGGTGTGCTGTTTCTTTCAGCCTCTTCAGTATCATAGTGGGAAACCCTGAGTCCATTCTCATCCTCTGATCTCCTCAGCTGCACTGCAGGGGGTTATGTCTGTATCACTGATATAATACCAGGGTGGGGAACATGTGTCTTTTCTCAAACCTGGGATTCCCAGGTGTCTGTGCAGAGAGTTACATGTGTACCACTGGTATAATATCAGGATGGGCAACCCGAGTCGATTCTCATACTGTGTTACGTGTGTTCCACTGGTACAATATCAGGTTGGGTAGCCTGAGTCCATTCTCAAACTACATTATATGTACATCACTGGTCTAATAACCGGGTGGGGAAATTTGAGTCCATTCTCAAACTATGTTACGTGAGTGTCACTGGTATAATATCAGGTTGGGTAGCCTGAGTTCATCCTCAAACCTGGGACTCCCAGGTGGCAGTTCCATGGGTTATGTTTGTTTGTGTCACTGGTATCACTGTAGGAAACCAGAGTATATTCTCTAACTCAGATCTCCCCAGTTGCAGTACAAGGGGTTATGTTTGTATCATAGGGCTACTGCCAGTGGTTGTGCCTTTTTTCTCTGATTTGCCTTATTTCTTTTAACAGAAGCAGAATTTCCAGTCCCAGAAAACTGCATGACATTGATTGTGAAAAATGAAGAACCCTCAGTTTTGGAGTCAGGCAACAGGAATGAGACAGTATGCCAGCAGTCTCCTGAAGAAAGCACTATCAACAGTAAGTAGGTGGCCCAGTAAATGTTACACATAGTATAGATGCTGAGAAGCTCTGATAATCTCAGAGTGGGAAACCTGAGCCTGTTCTCAGACTCTCATCTCCCAGGTGGCAGTGCAGGGGGTTACGTCTAGGGCTTTGCAACCCCCCTGAAGTTTGACTTCATAATCTTTGGCAGTGAACCACATAAAGTTCATCAAATGGTGGACTACTTTGCCTTGGTTTATCAAACACTGTTATTTGTCATTTGTACAGAGGGGAAACCAAGGTTAATTGAAAAAGGGCAGTAGTTGCTACAGAAACACTGACTAGGGCTTTTTGGTAGTAAAGTAATTTTTTTCAGTAGAAGTACCCATTTCTCTTTTGCTATCTTCAGAAGTTATCTTTCTTGATCTGTGCACCATAAGTCAGTTAGATCACTGGACGTCTGCAGATAAATCAGTGATCAATACATGACTGTATTCAATCTGTGAGACTTCAACAAATCCAGTGACAGAGCACTCAGGTTGTGGTGCCAAACCAGTTGTTTACCATCAAGTGGGCATATCCCTCCCCACAGGCTCCTCAGGCTAAGGCATTGTGGTATCACAGGGCTGATTCCAGTGGTTGTGCTCTTACCTCTGATTTCCTTTGTTTCTCTTAACAAAAGCAGGATTTCCAATCTCAGAAAACTATGTGACAATGATTGTGAAAGATGAAGAGCCCTCAGTACTGGAGTCTGTGAACAGGAATGAGACCATTCACCAGCAGCCTCCTAAAGAAAGCACCATCAACTGTAAGTAGTTGACCTGGTAAATGTTGTGTGTAGGATAGATGCTAAGAAGCCCTTATGAGCCTAATGGGATAAATCCATGTCAAATCTCAAACCTGAGTTTCTCAGGTGGCAGTGCAGGTGGTTATGTGTGTATCACTGGTATAATACCATGGTGGGAAACCTGAGTCCATTCTCAGTCCCAGGACTCCCATGTGGCAGTGCAGGGGGTTATATAATTTAGAACTGGTATAATACCAGGGTAGGAAATCTGAGCCCATTCTCAAGACCAGGATTCCAAGGTGGCAGTGCAGAGTGTTATGGGAGTATCATTGATATAATACCAGGGTGGAAAACCTGAGTCCATTCTCAAACCCAGGATTCCCAGGTGGCAGTGCAAGGCATTATGTGTGTATCATTGGTGTAATACCAGGGTGGGGAACCTGAGTCCATTCTCAAACATGAGACACTGAGATGGCTAGCACAGGGTTGTGTCTTTATCATTGTTTAATTACTGGTCCTCATTTTTTTTTGTCTGGATAACCAGACTTTTAAATCATGTTACAACTACCAGGTTGATATTTTCAGTTGCAACTGGGTGGTTGTAATCAGCGCCTGTCAATCAAGTTTCCACTTTAGAAAGCTCATTCATTATTACTCTTTGTGTGGGTGGGCTCAGCATCTCACCCAACATGGTTGCTCCATTGCTTCATTACGGATTACCCACAATCATCCTTTCCTCATGCTGTAATGACCATGACAGGTAACATTTGAAATATTTTTTAATATCGATTGGGTTGACCCTGCCTTTACCAGCTTAAAAATCTATCTGGTTGATCCTATCATTCTTGCATTCATTTGCATTCTTGCATTCATTTGCAGTGTCAGTGGCTCAGTAGGTAGCACACTCGCCTCTGAGGCTGGGAGATCAGAAGGCTGTGGGTTCAGTTCCCACATCTGGCACTTGGGGTAATATCCCAATACTGACACTGTAATGCAGCATGAGAGGGGTGCTGCATTTCTGAGGTGCCGTCTTTCGGATGAGACGTTAAACCGAGGTCCCATTTGCCTGGACTGGTGGTAGTTCAGGCGGATGTTAAAGATCCCATGGCACTTATCGAAAAGAGTAGGGGAATTTCCCTGGTGTCCTGGCCAAATTTCCCTCATTCACTAAAAATACCACTTCATTTTTGGTGACTCACTCTTCTATGGAACCTATGCGTGTTTCAAGGGTAGTTAGTTCTTTTCTGACAGCTTTGAATTCCTGCTTATTTTCCGATCTGGATTCATGAATCTCGTTCAGAAGGGTTTTGAATCTAGCACGGGATAATTGTTCCGATTCTCCGTCTGTATCGTATCCAGCCACATGAGAGCTTGCCGGGGAGAGAGAGATCTACTGGGGGGGATCCTTCAGCAATCGAGTGCTATCCATGCTTTTTTCTTTCCCTCTGGTTTGATTTCTGCCTCTGTAGCCTTCTAGTTGCTTCCCTCCTGAGTTTCTTGACATTTTTTGTTGCATTATTTAGGTTTTAGGAGGTTAGATCAGTAGACTGAACAGGGAACTCTAAACGCTAAGCTCCTTATAGTTCCATGATGTCACCAGAAGTCCGAAGACGGGTCTAGTGGCACAGCACCACATCCACTTCCAGGCCCAGAGCACCACGTCCACTTCCAGGCACAAGGTATCCTCTGGGTTCTCCTATTGCCCTCTCACACCAGACACTATAGATAGAATGACGGTTAGGAGATGGCGGTCCTTGCTCCCAAGGGGCTTAGATCTGGGGGGAGGTTGGGTGATGTGGTGAGAGAGGGGTGCTGCCAGGAGAGGTGTCTGGACTTCAAGAGGACAGGATAAGCCAACAAGTCACATGACTCTCCTGGAGAGAGTCCAGTGAGGCAGAGTAAAAAAATAGAATGGGAAAAGACAAACAAAAATAAAACATAGGACTACCAGATTACAATAAAGAAGTTATGTGTGTATGATTGGTATAATATCCGGGTGGATAACCGGAGTCCATTCTAAAACCTGAGACTGTCAGATGGCTGTGCACGGGGTTATGTGTATATCATTGCTATAAGGGCAGGGTGGGAAACTTGAGTCAATTATTAAACCTAGGACTCCCTGTTGGGGGTGTAGGGTTTATGTCTGTATAACTGATATAAAACCAGGTAGGAAAGAATCTATTTTCAAACCCAGGGCTCCCAGAAACATATAATCTGATGTTAGATAAGAACCGCTTGTTCCACCTGGTCTGCCCAGTTTCCCTACCACCATTATTATCACAGACTGTACTTGATCTACCCCTCTTTCTCCCTCCATTCTTTCCTTTCCACTATGATGCCCTTGTGCCTATCCCATGCATTCTTGAGTCCCACCACTGTTTTTACTCCCCACCTTTGCTGGAAAGCTGTTTCATGAATCCACTAGTCTTTCTGTGAATTAGTACTTCCTCGTATCGCTCACGAATCTACGCCTCCAAAGATACTTCCCTCCTCTACCTTATTTACCCCAGTGAGGTAAAGGTCTCTATCATATCTGTCCCTCTACCATCTCAATTGCCAGGCGTACATATTAAGGTATTTTATTCTCTCATCATAGGGCTTTTAATGCAGATCCTGAACCTTTTTAGTTGCCCTCCTCTGGACTGTCTCTACTCTGTCTATGTCCTATTGACAAATAAGGCATTCACCTAGCTTCCACTGAGTGCTCATGTATACTGCAGCTCCGCAACTATTACAACCTACTATATTCCCTCCCCCTGGTCCCTTGCTGCCCTTAATTTTCTGGTAATGTCCCCCCTCCCACCAATGAGACTGTATCTGCTACCCTCTGTTCCCCTGCCAGCCCCATCTGCTATGGTCCCGCCCCCGGGCCTAGCTGGTTCCTTCTTAGCTCTCCACATTTTTGCCTCCTGTCTTCCCACTAGTAATCAATTTGCCTCCTGTCCTCTGACCAGTGTCAAATTAACAAAGGTAAAAATTCAGCTGGCGAATAAGTTTGTGCATGTCTTATCACTCTTTTTAACTAATTAAGCCCCTTTATCAGCAGCAGCCCTTGTCTAAAATGAAAGGAATAGAAATAGAAACAGATCGGCATTAACAAAAGGCTATACAGTATTCCTAACTGGTAGTCCCCCCCCCAAATACACATTCAACATAGAGCAACTTTATATCCAACACCTCCCACACCAGATTGCTACAACTCCATGCAAATAATAGTACTCTGTATATTCCCTTGTATCCTCACCTTATGACCCAAGCATGCCTCAGCACCTCTGCCATTAATGCAATGTCCATAATGTCTCAGTATCTTGGTTGGAGGGTTTAAGAGTCACAGCTCTTGGCTCACAGGGTCCACAGTGGTATCCCCTTGTATTCCAACCATGCAACCCAAAACATGCCACAGCTCCCTTGTCTATAATGCAATGTCCATAGTGTTACAGTGCCTTAGCTGAAGGATTTGAGTGATACAGGTTCTTTGGTGGCAATGTCTGGCCATGACTCCCAGCCATGGATGACCATCTGAATACTACTCCTGTCCCTCGGTGTGTCACATACCCTCCTCCCAGCATTTCTTCTTCTCCTCCTGCCTTCTCCTAGTTGGTCAACCACTCCTGGGAGTGGTTTAGCTGGTGGATTTAATATGGAGGTGATGTGAGATGGGTGGGTGGGAGAAAAAAGTGCTTAGACTGCTGTCCTTCCCTTTCTCCTGCCACCACTGATGTGACTGACTCTCATGTTAGAATGGAGCTGCAGATGCGACTGCCTTTCTGTGGTTCCTCTTACTGTGCTCTTTTGTTGCTGTGGCTGGGCCCGTGGCTTTAAATAGCCCAACCACTTTCCAAAAGTGCATGTCTCTTCTCCTGATTGCCTCCTTTGAGAGCCCATGGCAAGACTCCCCACTCTGTCCTTCTCCTTTGCTGCTGATGTGACTGAAACTCCTTGCCACTGATGTCGAGACTGCTGTCTTTCCACCTCTCCTGCCACTGCCTATGTGGCCACCTGTCACATTAGACTGGAGCTGCCGATGTGGTCATCTTTCTTCAGTTCCTCTTGGTGCACTCTTTTGCAGCTACTGCCGGGTCTGTGGCTTTAAATAGCCCAGCTTCTTTTCAAAAGTGCACGCCTCTTCTGATTGACTCCTTTGGGAGCCCACAGCAAAACTCTTCCCCCTGTCCTTCTCCCTTGCTGTGAATGTGGCCAAAACTCCTTGCTGCCAATGTGGCTGAGACCACTTTCCTCCCTCCTGTCCTGCCACCGCAAATCTGTCTACTTCTAATGTTAGACTAGAGTGGGTTGTATATGCCAGCACGACAAAAAAGATTGCAACTGGCATTACAGTGACGGGCTCCATGTCGGCCGCAAGTTGCAGTCGGCATGAAGCCACACTGTTCGGGACTATTTTTTACATCGGGGGCTTTGCACCCCGAACCTCCCACATGGGGGGGTCACCCTGCACCCCATGAACTAATGGATTCTAAATCCAGATTGGAGTTAGTTCAGTGAAGGGGTGCAAGTTGGGGGAAGTGGTTGCCCTCTTCCAGCGGCACTTCTACGGTGGTATGGCGCTGTAGTCTATATCGACGCATGTAGAAATGTCACCGTTAGGGTGACATACCAACTGGTGACACTGATGCAGCCACCTTTATCTGGTTCCTCTTGCTGTGCTTTTTGCTGATGTAGCTGGGCCTGTGGCTTTAATTTCTGTCTTTTGGATGAGACATTAAACCGAGGTCCCATCTGCCTGGATTGGTGGTAGTTCAGGTGGATGTGAAAGATCCCATGGCACTTATCGAAAAAGAGTAGGGGAATTTTCCCAGTGTCCTGGCCAAATTTCCCTCATTCACTAGAACTACCACCAACAGCTTAATCTGGTTCAAGGTCAGTTGGCATTCATCTATATCCCCAACCCCCGGGTCATGCCTGAAAATAGGCAGGATTTGTCTAGTGCACTTACCCGGTCAACAAAAACTAAATAAAAATATTCCAGCCACTTTTCAAAAGTGCATGACTCTTCTCCTGATTGGCTCTTTTGGAAACCCATGGCAAGACTCTGTCCCCTCTCCTTCTCTCTTTCCACCAATATGGTCAAGACTACCCTCCTTACCCCTTTCCTGTCACCGCTGATGCAGCTGTCTCTCACGTTAGACTGGAGCTGCCATTGCAGCTGCCTTTCTCCAGTTCCTCTTACTGTATTGTAGCCAAGTCTTATGCTATACTTAGTGCCCTCTACAGAGTTAATAACTTTTTCCAACTAAAGATAAGGAAACAAGTTGTGGAACAATCTGTCCTCCTTCTGGATTATGGAGAGATAGTCAACTTGGGGAAACATTCCACCTCACTTGACAAAGTAACCACTCAGTTCTATGCATTGTGCAGATTCTGTCTGGATTGCTCCATGTACATATCACTCTACTATGTACAGTGAGATGTACTGGAATTCCCCCCCACACACACACACACAAGACAGATGATGTACACTGCTCCCATGGGTGCAAATTATTGATCTGACAAACCACCTAAATACAGTATCTAGTGTACTGTACCTTTTTTGTCCCACAGCAAACTCTGCCTACTTGGTCATATCTGAGGCAGATTGCTGTCTCCATATCCCTCTATATAAAAGTAACTTAGGCCAAGCTTCCATTAACTACAGGCTCTCCAATATCTGGAACAGCCTGTCCTCCTAAGTTACTGCCCCTTCATCAAACCAAGTAAGCCCTGATTAAGACTTAGATCAAATCCC
Organism: Neoceratodus forsteri; assembly: GCA_016271365.2. NCBI lineage: Eukaryota > Metazoa > Chordata > Ceratodontiformes > Ceratodontidae > Neoceratodus > Neoceratodus forsteri. The sequence continues at coordinate 359,280,172 of CM057457.1, read as the reverse complement.
CATCATCCTACAACAACATCCGGCTCCCTACTTTCCATACCTAGAGCCTCCCCTCTCTGATGCTCCTGTAGGGTCAAGTCAAGTCAAGTCAAACTTTATTTTTATAGTGCCTTTCCAAACCAAGGGTCACTCCAGGTGAGGGCCAGGATGCATATTCATGCTTGCCATGACATTGTTCAAGCTTGAAACCAGGTGCATGCCATCTCACACATTTTGCTGCTTTTGGTGATCCATACTTAAAATTGTGTGATTTGCTTTTTAAGGGGGAATTTGAAGGTCTTGTATTGCCTGTATTACTGTTATGTATGTTTTTACTGTGCAATGGTTTCCTCTTATTCCTACCTTCCCCGACTGAACCTTTCCCAGTAATGGTACTCTGTGCCCTGTACTTCTATCATTGACACCAAATCCATCTGTGATATTTAATTGGGGGGATGACAGGGTAGTGGGAGGTATCTGCTATTATAGGTTAGTACTGACACAGTGCAGAGTCATGCTCACAATATCACAGATGTTCTCTCTAATACTTGAAGGTATGAACCAACAAAATTGTAGAGGAACGACACTCACAGAGTAAGAAAGAGGAAATATCAACTGCAAATGTGGCAAAAACACTATTTCTTTAAACAAAAGTAGCAAGAGCAAGTGCAAACTGGAGGTGTTTCCCAGACCTCGAGGCTTTACATGATTTAGAGACATTGTTTAGGGGCTTTTATTTTACTCTAAGTCTAACCACTTCCTGAATTAAAAAAGTGTAAACTTACTTTTTACTCAGCGGTTAACCAGAGTTGTATTTTATGCTGGCAAGATACTGTCTGCTTTTTAAAAAGGTGAACACTGGGGGAACTGGTGCAGTTGTATTTTACTCCTTGTCTGCCTACTGTCTGAATTTTGAGTGTAAACTTGTTTTTTTATTGTTTTTCACTTGGGGAAGGGGAAACACAGCATTTACTGTATATAAAATGCTGTCAGGCTGCAGTCAGCATTTTAAAATGCTACGGTATGGTTTTTACTCAGGAAGTAACTGCATTTATATTTGACTCTGTCAGACTCCGACTGCTGCCTCTATTTTGAAAATGGGACTTTGCATTTTTTTTCACATGGGGAGGACTTCTCATGTGGTTCTGTTTAATTTTCATAATACTCTTCTACCTTTGGTTACTGCTTTTAAAACCATAACCCTCCTCTCATGTTTTTGTACCTCCTGTGACTAGGTTCTGACAAATGAGGAGCCAGATTTAGTCAGACATAGTATATAACTATAATCAATAAAAAAGAAATTGAAATGTTACTGAAACAATCAGTAATCCAAAGTAGTTTAAAATGGGACTGTTTTACACACCACATTCCTGTGTTTAAATCTTAAGATAGTTGTTGTTGCTCAAAGAAAGGCTAAGGAAACATATATGAAATATTTGTTTCCTTGGTGTTAGAAAATACTAATAAAATATCTATTTTTAGTCAGCAGGATCACTGGGTGCAATGAAAGTTGGAGCCAGCAGTCATCACTTGGGAAATACCAGCTGTGTAACACAACAGAGAAACCACGTCAGTATCCACATTATGAGGAGAGTTTCCATGACCTTCATCTTATTTCTGTGCATCAGATTCATGAAGAACAAAGGAAATATAAATATGCTGAATGTAACAAGAGTTTTACAGCACAGATAAACCTCACAAAACATCATCAAATTCACATGGAGGAGAAAACACTTGCTGAATATAACAACAGCTTTGCTAAGAAGAGTAACCTGATACACCAGCAGGTTCACAAGGGGGAGAAATCGTATAAATGTGCTGAATGTAACAAGGGTTTTACAAAACAGAGTCATCTCGTAAGACATCAGTGGATTCACACTGGGGAGAGACCATATACATGTGCAGAATGTCACAAGAGTTTTACACGAAAGAGTAGCCTTATGCAACATCAGCTAGTTCACACAGGGGAGCAACCCTATAAATGTGCTAAATGTCACAAGAGTTATACACTAAAGAATAGTCTCATGAAACATCAGCAGGTTCACATGGGGGATAAACCGTATAAATGTGCTGAATGTCACAAGAGTTTTACACAAAAGACTAATCTTATGCAACATCAGCTAGTTCATATGAGAGAGAAATCATATAAATGTGCTGAATCTAAAAAGGATTTTATAAAACAGAATAATCTCATAACACATCAGCGGGTTAGCACATGGGAGAGACCATATAAATGTGCTGAATGTCACAAGAGTTTTACACAAAAAACTTACCTTATGCAACATCAGCTAGTTCACACGGGGGAGAAACCCTATAAATGTGCTGAATGTAACAAGGGTTTTACACTACAGAGTAGCCTCAGTCGACATCAGCTGGTTCACACAGGGGAGAGACTGTATAAATGTGCAGAATGTCACAAGAGTTTTACACGAAAAAGTAGCCTTATGCAACACCAGCAGGTTCACACGGGGGAGAAACCCTATAAATGTGTTAAATGTCACAAGAGTTACACACTAAAGAACAGCCTCATGAAACATCAGTGGGTTCACATGGGAGAGAAACCGTATACATGTGCTGAATGTCACAAGGGTTTTACACAAAAGACTAACCTTATGCAACATCAGCTAGTTCACACGGGGGAGAAACCCTATAAATGTGCTGAATGTAACAAGGGTTTTACAAGCCACAGTCATCTCAGAAAACACCAGCGAGTTCACACAGGGGAGAGACCATATAAATGTGCTGAATGTCACAAGGGTTTTACACAAAAGAGTAACCTCATGAAACATCAGCAGGTTCACACAGGGGACTTTGCATTTGATGAGAAGACTGCTGTCAGCAAACATCAAACACTAGTACAGTACTGATTTCCTGATTTTGGAATATGCCCTGGCGTATGAATGGGGTCCATTCTTGTCACAGTACCAGAAATCCCTGAACAGCTGGAGACACTAACCCCGAGGGAGACATGTGAATGACATTTGGCCTAGATAAATGTACCAAAGCAGCGTTTATAGCAAAAATGATAACTTGTAAACAAAACATCAACCAGACAGAGAACTGTGACATAAAAGAACTCGATCAAGAAGGAGAGTACAAATATCTGGGACTAGAAGAAGAAGCAACAAGTCAACACAAACAAATGAGAGCAAAAGTCAGCAAGGAGTATTTCAGAAGATTAAAGCTTATATTGAAAACTTCTTTGACATAGCAAAACAAAGTGCAAGCAATAAATCAACTTGCCCTTCCTGTGATATAGTACAACTTTGGTGTGATAGACTGGCCACAGAAAGTGTTGAACGAGCTAGATATAAAAACAAGTAAACTACTCCATGCTTACCAATTAATATACAAAAATGAGTGTAAGCCAAGATTATGCATTCCAAGGTCTGATGGCCTCCTTGAGATTGATTGCACTTATAGGCCCACAGTAGTGGGGCTGCATACAGTACATACATACAGATATCCTTTGACCCAAACATAGTCAAGGGCCTGCAGCTTAAAGAAAACAAGTCTAAGATGACTTCACTCATCAAATTAGAAGCCTTCAGGAGGGTAGCAGAGATGGGTGTAAATCCACTAGTAGATAAGGAACAGCCAGCAACAGAAAATGCAAAGAAGCAGAAAAAGGACAAAGACCAACAAAGATGAAAGAACAACTGGAAAGCCCATATTTGCAGTGGAAAATACAGGGAGCTGCTGAAACAACCGCAGGTTGATCAAGACCTGACCCATGAGTGGTTAAAAAGAGAATTTAAGTCAATAGATGAGAAACTGATAATGATAACCCAAGATAGTGGACTACACACAAGATGGTTCACAAAATCCATCAAAAAAATGGGAAAAACAGACAAGTGCAGGTTCTACAGTACAGAACTAGAAACAGCTGCACATCTTGTCACTGAGTATGAAGAACTCATGGCAGAAGGCCTGTATACTGAAAGACACAACAATGTAGCAAGAGCAAGACTGATCCACTGGAAACTATGTAAACATTATAACATACAGGTAGCAGAGAAGCACTGGAAACAAGAATCACAAAAAAATCACAGAGAATGAAGAAGTGATCACATGGGATTACCCAATGAAAACTGCCAAGAAAGTGGAAGCAAGAAAACCAGATATTGTAATATGAGAAAAAAGAACAAAAGTAGCATTGCTGATTGAAATAGCCACCTGTACTGATTATAGTGTCCTGTGTACAGAAAGACACAAAACCATGAAATACCAAGATATGCAGTCAGAAACCAAACTGATTTGGAATAAGGACACACAAATTGTTCCAATAGTGTTTGGAGCAACTGGACTAATCAAGAAGAACTTTCAGGCACACTTAAATATGCTACCAATACTTGTGACACCTTATGAACTTCAAAACGAAGCCATTTTGGGGACGTTGCGTGTGCTGAGAAGAGCGCTCTCAGCAAACATCAAAGATTAATACAGTACTAATTTCTTGAGTTTTGAATATGCCCTGGCTAAAGAATGGGGTCCATTCTTGCCACGGCATTAGAAATCCCTAAACATTTGGAGACACTAACCCTGAGAGAAACCAAACTGATGTGGAATAAGGACACACAGATTGTTCCAGTAGTGCTTGGAGCAATGGGACTAATCAAAAAGAACTTTCAGGCACATTTAAATATGCTTCCAATACTTGTGACACCTTATGAACTTCAAAAGGAAGCTATTTTGGGGACGTTGCGTGTGCTGAGAAGAGCGCTCTCAGCAAACATCAAAGATTAATACAGTACTAATTTCTTGAGTTTTGAATATGCCTTGGCTAAAGAATGGGGTCCATTCTTGCCACGGTATTAAAAATCCCTAAACATTTGGAGACACTAACCCCTGGAGAAACCATATACATCTGTGGAATGTAACAGGAGTTTTGCAAAGAAGAGTAATCTAACAGTAGATCAACAGTACACATGGGACAGAAACCATACAAAATGTGCTGAAAGTAACAATAACTTTGCCCAGAATATTAGCCTGATAAAACATTAACAGGTTCACATGGGGAAGTAACCATATAATTGGGTGGAATATAACAAGAGATTTAAACAAAATAAAACCGTAATATGACATCAGCTAGTTCACACAGTGGAGAAACCATATTAATGTGCTGAATGTGACAAGAGGTTTGCAAAGAAAGGTAGCCTAATAGTACATCAGCTGGCTCACATGAGGCAGAAACCATACAAGATGTGTTCAGTGTAACAATAGCTTTTCCCAGAAGACTAACCTAATAAAACATCAGTGGGTTCACATGGGGAGAAACATCTGACTAATACAGTATTGATTTCCTTATTTTTTTAAATATGTCCTGATGTAGGAATGGGGTCCATTGTCATCATGACACTATAAATCCCTGAACGTGTGGAGACACTACCCCTGGGAGAAATCATATAAATGTGCTCAACGTAGCAAGAGTTTTACATAACACTAGAGCTGTGCAGAATGAGAAAATTCAAAATTTGTAGAATGTTGATGAAATTCCATGAAATTCTCTGAAATTTTGTGGAATTTCATGAGGATGCCATAGAACTTTAATTTGCAATTTAGTGATAACTTTGTTATCAGTTGTGCTAGAGCTCTGCAATTTGGCATGCTTACTTTCCAGGATGACTTTTACTGACATTACAGAGTAATTGCAGCAGTGTGAACCTGCTATCCACTGCACCTGCATGAATTTTTTGTACTGCTTGTGGTATCTTTACTGGTAGTAGTGGACGATTACTGCCGTGCACTACCCCCCAATGGCAAAGGGTATTCTTTTCCAAATTTGGATTTCTGATGGTGAGCACTGGTTAGGTGTTGTTGTTGTGCCTTTGTGTCTGCATCTCTTTAGTGCACAGTGCAATGTTAATCTGTCTGTGCATTTGCATCTCATTAGGGCCCAATTTCCATCTGTTACTTAAGTCACAGTTGTTTCTTTGGCTTCCCTTCAGAATACTGGTGTGGTGCACACAATTCACGATCACGTCACAAATCACAAAATTAATGTTTTGTAGTATCTCTCCAGGCTTCACCACTGTACCCATTGATATGAGTTTTCAAGCAGGTGAGTTTTGTGAACAGCCAGGTCATCAGGGAAGTACAGCCGTAGGTATTCACGTTCCCAATACGCTGTCAGCTCCAAGTCTGAGAAAAATAAATTCATATTTCACGGTCACGAATGCAGTCACGATTCCCGATCACATCACGAATCACAAAATAAATTTTTTTACTAGTTACTTGCATCATGTAAGCCTGTTTTGTAGTATCTCTCCAGACTTTACCACTGTACTCATTGATATGAGTTTTCAAATTGGGGAGTTTTGTGATACAGGTCATTGTCATCGGGGAACTACAGCTGTAGGCATTCGCGTTCCTGTACAGCATGTGAGTTACAGTACTGTAAACCATGTGATGTGTGGAGGCCCGGGGGCTGCCAATATTGTTGTCACTCCTCCTTACTTCAGGTTAAGGTGCAATGACAATGAGAAGTCACAATCACAATAACAAGGCGAAGTGGGCATTTCATGCTGGCCACTCTGCGTAGTGGAGTGACAACAGAAAGTGCCCACTTCACGGGCACTTCACTGGTGGAATTTTAATTCACTGCATCTCTAACATGGGCAGGGACAATGGTTTTCCGTTTTTACTGGTAACACCGGTAAAAATCATGGAATCCTGCTTGGTTTGCGGATTTTGAATTCTTGTACCGGTGCCTCACGGAAATTGCATTTCTCTGCACAGAATCCCTAAGATTTCAGCATATTTTTAAATGTTTTTATTTTCTCTTTCTATGCCCCCCTTCTCACAGCATCAGTCTCCACTTTTCAGAGATCTCTAGGCTGGGTATCCCATAACTTCACCCCAGGTAATGCTCAGGAGCTCCTGTGAGCCTGCCCCCATCCTGCCTAGGTTGTACCCCCCAGGTGGGAAGGGAGAGGGCCCCAGGACACCCCTCCACAGTCCTTTAATGTGTGTCAGGCAGCCCAGTGGGTCCCTCATGGAAACTGGTTATGAAGTCTGGGGCAGCTGGGTCCCTTCTACCAGCAGCCGATGTGGGGTGATTGTTACTGGTTTTCTGGTCTCTGTTCCTGAGGGCACCAAAACTCAAGGGGATCCAAGGAAGTAGGGCAAATAGAGACATGTCGCTACTCCAGATCCTGGCTAGCTTCTTCTCTTCGCGATTGCTCTGCAGTCTCATTGCACCACCACCTGTGGTCACCCAGGTGGCAGTAAAGCAGCAGAACCTGCAGGCCACCGTTCCTAGAGGAGGAGAGCAGCCCCCCAGGTGCTCGATCCTACTCCCCTGGCCAGACCTCTAGCAACAGGAATTGACTTCTGATCCTGAGTCCCTGACATTGCAAGCAGTAGTGCAACCTCAGGCTATTTACAGTGCTGTGTCAACTATACACCCACTTTGGTGTAAGAAAACATAAGCAGATGGAGAGGGGAAATAATTCAGTTTTAGAAAAATGTTGCAGAGTTCAATGTTCATAATTTGCACTGTAGGTACTGTGCACTATTATTAAAACCATATATTAAAACATTATATATGGGTGTTATTGCTGGCAGTATAGCCTAGTGGTTAGAGTAACAAACAGTGATCAAACTGAGTACATTTAGAAGACTTGGGTTTGATTCCCACAACCTCCACTTGCATACTGTGTGACTCTGAGCAAAAGGCACTTAACCTCCACAGTGCTCCTGGGTCGCCTCTGAAAACAGGCAGTTTTGCCTAGTGGGTTTACCTAGTTTACGAAAAAATATAAAAAAAAATACCAATATATGTTTACTACATCATACAGTAATCAGGGCACCATGTAATTTATCCGAGTTATACTCGGGCTGCAATGATGTTGTATAGGTAAATATAAATGTTCAGATACATTGTGTGTTTTATAAGCTTGTTTTTAGACTTTAGCTAGGTTTTTTTGTATTTTTTGCATATGAACATCTAGGATATAGATTGCTAAGCACAGGATCACTGTTACCAACTAGTTTATTCAAGTTTATAATCAGCAGTGCCATCCAAAATCCTCAGTTGTTTGATTGAAAATTAGTCTGAATGAAAGTATGTTCACAAGGCACAAGCTGCCTTACTATTTATTTAGGTGAATAGGATAGAAACATAGACTTTGACGGCCCACCTAGTCTGCCCATTTCATCATTTGCACCTTCTCTCCCACCTGTTGTGTCAGTCTCTGTGACAACAAAAAGTTTTCTGACAGACTGCTTTAATAAAAAGCAAATGTTACGTGTTTAAGTGTACTTGTGCTTGGCCAGTGGATTTGAAAGCACATTCAGTGACACATGGAAGGTAAGACCCCAGGGGCTATATGATGCTGGTGGGCAGAGTGGTGCTCAATTCACATCTGAGCTCAGACATGAAAACTGAGAGACACCCTTTTCATGGAGACCAAGGGAAAAAAAGGAATCCACATGTTTGTGAGATGCATTAGAAGGTCCTCCACTAATCACTTGTGAATGTTTTTTAGGTGAAGACATTATTTCAAAGCTAATTCAGGCAGTTTTTTTGTTCCTCCTATCCCTGGCCATCCACTCCTTCAGGCCTGCCACGTCCCCTACTGCTGCTGAGTCCCCACCACCATCATCCACTGCCCTTATGGCCATGCTACCAGGTAACCTGAAGTAACCCTTCATTGGTGTGCCCTACCCTTGTGGGAGGCTAACAGGGAAGACAATCACCCTAAAGAGCTTCCTGAATATCCCAGGCATGGTAGGGTCAGAACAGATACATGCGTCTGGGGCTTCATGCTTATGGGGGACCAGAAACCATCCTCTGGGTGGCCAACAGGTGTTTTTCCATTTTCGTGAGAGCGTGACAGGCCACATGATGTCAAGGCACAAGCTGACGTCCATCACGCTCTCTTCTGCAATGAGGGCCAATGTGTTGCCATGCCTCCAGCCTCCACCTTGGGCCAGCAAATGCTGAGCTGTGAATATACCCTCCCTCCCAGGAGAAGGCGAGTGGTCATTGGACACTCAAACCTTCACCCCGGCTGGTCCTCCAACACCCAAACCTGTTCCCAAACCCTGGTAGGTGGTGTCACAGGCAGAAATCCAATTCAAGCAGTTAAATGATAGGAAAAAACAAATGTGGTCCACCTTAGTAGTGGTGGTGGTTCAGATTAATTCACATCTGAGTTCTAACAAGCAAAGAGACCAAGTCATTTGTAACTTGTGAATGTGGGGTGTGAGTGTTAAAGAAAAGGAATCATAGTGCTGTCACCACTGCCATCACCCCTGAGGGATGTGGTCTGCATTGTTGCTATTGCCATCACACCTGAGAGGCGGGGGGCCGTAGTGCTTCTGCCATAACCACTAGTGGATGGGAAATGTTGTACTGCTGCTGTCCACCAGAGGGATGGGGGCCATAGTGCTGATACTGCCATCACACCCGAGAGGCGGGGGCCATAGTGCTTCTGCCTTAACCACTGGTGGATGGGGAATGTTGTACTGCTGCTATCCCACCTGAGGGATAGGAGCCATAGTGCTGATACTGCCATCACACCTGAGGAATGCGGAACGTAGTACTGCTGCCGTCACACCTAATGGATAGGGACTGCAGTGCTGCTGCTGCCATCACACCAGAGGGATGGGTCTGTAGTGTTGCTGGTGCTGCCATCGCACCAGAGGGATGGGGGCCTTGCTGCTGTTTCCATCATACCTCAGGGATGGGGGCTGTAGTGCTGTTGCTGCCATCATATTTTGTACCTAAAATAACTTTAAATTGGTACAAGGATGGAAGGGTGTGCAATAGTGGAGGTCAAAGCAGCTAAAATGCATGTTAGCAGAGTTAAAAATTGTTAACTAAAGTACACAGAACCAAACACCGGTAAAACCGGATTTTGGCTTAGCAGACATCGTTGACAGTACCGTTTTTCACAATGTGCAAAATGGAATTTGCCCTTTCTCAATCCCGGTAAACCAGTGTCCCTGAACATGGGAGACTTTGCATGTCTTGTTACACTCTCATTTCACTTCATCAGCAGTGAGGAATATTCTGGACACAAGATAGTAGCATTTTGGGGATGAACATTAATTCTGGTGACTTTGTCTGACAACTGCCCTGATGACTGAGTGTGCCATTAATTCTGAGAGACTTTGCATTTCTTGTTACTCTCTAATTTCACTTCGTCAGCACTGGGGAATTTTCTGGAGACAAGACAACAGTAGCATTTTGGGGATGCACATTAATTCTAGTGACTGTGTGTGTGGCGGGCTGCCAATATTGTTGTCACTCTGCCTTACTTCGTCTTAAGGCAGAATAACAACGTGAAATAATAATAAAAAGGCAAAGTGGGCATGTCATGCTGGCCACTCCGCAAAGCGGAGTGACAACATGAAGTGCCCACCTCGCGTTCACTTTGCCGGCGAAATTTAAATTCGCTGCATCTCTATTCCCAATCCTGCACCCATCACTATAACATTAATTACTGATAGTACAGTAGTGCACTACCCCAAATCCCCCATCCATCGGTATAACACTAATACCTGATAGTGTAGTGGTTCACCCACCCCAGTCCCCTATCCATCAGTATAACATTAATTTCTGGTGATATAATGGTCCCCCACACCCATTTCTGCATCCATCAGTATAACATTAATCCCTGGTGGTACAGTGTGCCCCCTCAATTCCCCATCCATCAGCATAACATTAATCACTGATGGTATAGTAGTTCCCCAACCCAGCCCCCATCCATCAGTATACCATTAATTGCTTGTGGTATAGAGGTCCCTCCATCAACAATTCCCCATCCATCAGTATAAAATTAATCCCTGGTAGTACAGTGGCTCCCACCTGCCAATCCACCATCCATCAGTATACCATTACTTCCTGGTGGTATAGAGGTCCCCCAACCACAATTCCCCATCCATCAGTATAGATACAGTGGTCCACCCACCCCCAATTCCCCATCCATCAGTATAACAGTAATCCCTGATAATACAGTGGCCCCTCACCCCAATTCCCCATCAATCGCTATAACATTAGTCCCTGTTGGTATAGTGCCCCCCACCACATATCCCCATCCATCAATATAACATTAATCCCTGGTAGTACAGTAGTCTCCCCAATCCAATCCCCTCATCCATCAGTATAACATTAATTCCTTGGTATAGGGTCCCCTATCCCCATTTCCTCATCCATCAATATAACCTTAATCCCTGGTGGCACAGAGGCCCCCCACCAAATATTCCCCATCCATCAATCCATCAGTATAACATTAATCCCTGGTGGTACAGTGGTCCAACACCCCCAGTCTGCATCCATCAATCTAACATTAATCCCTGGTGGTGCAGTGGTCCACCCACCCCAAATCCCCATCCATCAGTATAACATTAATTCCTGGTATTAAAGTGGTCCCCCACCCCCAATTACCCTTCCATCAGTATAACATTAATCCCTGGTGATATAGTGGTCCCCCCACCCACCAGTCCCTCATCCATCAGCATAACATTACTTCCTGGTGGTATAGTGGTCCCCCCACCCCCAATATCTCATACATCAGTATAACATTAATCCCTGATGGTATAGAGCTCCTCTTATCTACCCACCCACCACAGACCCCCACACCCCAAGATCACCACAGTCTGTTATAGTCACTAATAAAAATCCTACATGGTCTACTAATCAAACTACCCAAATTAAAATCCATATTGTGATACAGTTCAGTCTCAGTTAAAAACACTGTAGCCCCTCTATTAATTGAACGGTGCCCCATTTATCTCTCCTCAACAAATGTACTATTGCTTCCATTCATTCATAGACTGGCTGCTATAGAATTAAATGACATTAGTAATAGCATTGTAACTCTGATATGTAAACAAATAATAATAAAATCCAATTACAAAATTGTCCTAGGCCTAAATAAAGGTAACTGGTACTGTTCCTTGCTTATTACCTTCACCGATGGCTTCACAACAATAAAAACAACTATTAAAATAATGAGGAATATTTAAAGCAGTCTCCCTGCAGCCTTCTACTGTAGACTCCCTTCTCCCATGGGATCCACTCATGTGGAGTGATGCTCTATAACAGGGAAGTCTAGCCTTTTTGGGGTCATGAACCACATTTAAATATCTGAATAAGACATGTGCCACAACAACATGTGGCCCATACCATATCCAGTGTTGTAATTTTAAAATTATTAATAGCAGCTCTGGAGCGTTAGATTGGTTTGCAGGCTTAGTAAAAGTAGCTTGTTGAGCGCTCAGGGCACTTTTCAGCTTTTGTACTTTGACATTTCTCAAATTTAAGACATTGACATGTACTTAACAATTGACAAATCCCTCAAGATCCACATTAAACTGCTTCAAGAGCAACATGTGGCTGTCGAGCTACAGGATGGCCACCCCTACTCTATAGAATGCCACTGGCACAGCCACTTCATTGCAGTAGTTCACACCATATCCACAGCTGATGTCTTTCTCTCTCCTGTTGTTGGTTGCTGCCACCATACTGACAATGGAAATGCTGGTAATCATTCAAGAGAGCTAGGGTTCAGGTTACGGGAGGACACAGTCTGACCAAATGGTAGACAACAGGAACAGATATCGTTGAACTCAGTGCAAGTCTTCATAACATATGGCTCCCTTTGATCAAGCATGGTCACTTCTGTGTAGCAGTTTGCCTCACCTCCACAGCTAATGTTAAATTCTGGTTGCTTGTGGCAGCCACCACGCTTTTTCTTGACTTACTTGGCACTATGCTCCAATGAGCTGTTAGGTTGCCTATTGCAACCCCAACGTGACTTTGTGACACTATTCTCCTAGCTCAGCCCAGATGGACTCTAGCATCTTCCTGTTCCAGGCATCTACCACCCTTTTAGGCCCTGTCCACACTATCAGCGCTTTTGGAAACTGTTTTGAAAACTGTTTTGTATAACGGTTTTCAGAACGGTTGTCCCTCTGTCCACACTGCAGCCAACTTTGGAGGATGCCCCTCGGAGTTCTCAGGCATACTTGCAACAGTCCCATGGGCGCCCAATGCATGCTGGGATATTCAAGAACAGGCATGTTAACTGATCAGGCTAAAAATAACACCAATCAATTCGGGATCCCATGGCAAGAACAGGGATGTAAGCAGCATTATCCCCTTTTCTTTCAGGAGGCAAACATTTGCCAAGACAGCCCGTGGAAGTTGCCTTAAACCGCTTTACAGTATGGTGTGCATCCACACCACTGTTGAAGCAGTTTAAGGCAACCGTGTTAGGCTGCAACTGTTCTCAAAACCTGCTCTGATCAGGTTTTGAGTATGGTTTCTTAAAATGGTTCAGAGCACGGATAAAGTGTGCTGTAGTGTGGTCGCAAACCGTGTCTGCAGGTTTTTGTAACATTACAGACCAACTGTAACATTACAAAACCCCTAGTGTGGACAGAGCCTTAGTGAAGAAATATTTCCTCACATTTCCTGAACTTTCCCCTTCCAGCTTCATTGCATGCCCCTGGTCATGGTGCTTGTATTCTTATGGAAGAGGTTCCCCTCTTACACCATTGGTCTTGATCAAATCGCGTCTCCTCTATTTCAGGGTGTACATTTCAAGATCCCTCATTCTCTCTTCAGAGGGCTTCCTCTGTAAATCCTGAACCATTTTAGTTGCCCTCCTCTGGTTGTCTCTACCCTATCTACATATTTTCTGAGGTGCAGCCTCCAAAACTAGACATAGTACTTTAGGTGGGAGTGTACCAAGGTGTATACTTTGGCACCACCACCTCTCCCCCCTCCTTCTGGAGATACCCTTTGTATGCATCCCAGTATCCCACTAGCCTTGCCCACAGCCTTCTCACACTGTGCTGCCACCTTTAGGTCCTGCGATACAATAACATGAATGTCCCTTTCCTGTTTAGTGTCATTCAGTACATTACCCATCCTGTAGTCAGCACTTGGTTGCTATGCCCTAGGTGTATGATTTGTCACTTTTTGACATTGAACCCCGACTGCTGTGTCTTTGACCACTCCTCAGATTTCCTTAGATCCTTATGCATTCTCTTAACCCCCTTCTCAGTGTCTGCCCTATTGCAGATTTTGGTGTTCTCTGCAAGAAGGCATACTGTCTTCTGAAGTTGTTCTTCATTGTCTTGTATGAAGACATTGAAAAGAACTGGTCCATTACTGAACACTAAGGTACACTGCTGGTCTTGCTATCATCCTTAGAGTGAGTGCTGTTAACCAGCACACTCTGTCTTCTCTCTGTTAACCAGTTCTTAACTTGATATACCAGTTTGGATCACCTCCTAACTGGTCAACTTCTTAATTAGCTTCCTGTGCAGCACTGTGTTGAAGGCCTTGTTGAAATCCAGATAGGCTCCATCCACTACTCCCCTCTGGTCTATTTCCCCTGGTCACTCAGTCAGTGAAATCTATCAGGTTCATTTAGCATTACTGCCTCTTCATTAATACTTGCTGCCTGTGGTCTTGCAGCCCATTGGATTCAAGACACTCAACCAACCTTTCCTTTAACAGGGTTTCTGTTAATTTCCCCATCACTGAAGTTTGGCTGACTGGCATATAAATTACTTGCCTCCTCCATGCTACCCCCCCCCACCCCATGTAAAGGAACCATGTCAGCTCTTCTCCAGTCCTCTAGAACTGCAACTTTTTCCAGTGAGCTGTTGAGCAAGGTTGTCAGTGAGGGAGCTAGCACTTCCCAAGGACTGTTCTCAATATTGCTCTCTGGGGAATCCCGCATGTGACTTGCCCAACTTCTAAGCATTTCCATTCAGCACCACTGTGTGATTTGTTTCTACCAGCCAATTTGTGACTCACACAGCAATTCTGTCCACCACACCCAAGTTCCCCATTTTTAAGCTGATGTTCATGTGGGACTGAGTTCAAACATTTGTCTAAATCCAGGTATAACACATCCACACCCTGGTCTTCATCAACCACTTTGATATGATTTAATTGATTTGTTTACTTAATCTGCTGCGTCCATGGGCCAAAGACCCATTTTCATGGGCTACTAGTACATAAAAAACACATGATTGCAATACATTTGTTAATAAATATGTAGACATATAAAACATTAGGTACAGATTAAAACAAAAAACAATTAGTTTTGAAGGGAAGATTATTTCACATAGCATGCACATTCACTAGCTGATAAATAGTCTTTCATTACGTTCCGTATCTACACATTGTATTTCCTAAATTATCAATGTTGATCATAATTGTATTGAATATCACTGGTAGGTTATACAACAATGATTTCTGGCCAAGCACGGTTTTGATTTTTGGAACAGAAAAGTAACTGCAAACAGAACGAGATAATTTAGGATTTGAATATTTTTTTAAATTGTTCAAAAAAAGGCAGGAACTTTATACGTGGTAACCTTCTTTGCCAGGATTCCAATTTGAAGTTTAAACCTCTGCTCCAAAGAGAGCATTCCTGCTTGCTTAAGAAGTACACAATGATGTATGTGAGATGGAAGCTGTGTGGCAAACCGTGCAACCTGGCTTAATAAGGTTCTAATTTTAGCAAGTAGCCCATCAGTGGCAGTATGATTAAAAAAACAGGCCATAATAGATGGTAGAGAGAAGAAAACTTTGTGATAATAATACTCTGGTTGACGGTATTAATAATGAATTCATTTTGTAAAGGCCCCTAATCTTTGACACACTATTTTTAACTAAATTATTTATATGATTCTCATAACTCATACCCAAGTCAACAGTTAACCTGTAAATGTTTAAAACAGCTAACCTGCTCTATTGTAGCCCTGGTAGAGGAGTACAATGAAAGAATGGGTTGTACATCTAACTTTTTTCTATAATTATAAAAAAAAAAATCATATTTTTCATTTTTCCTCATTCAATACCAGTCTATAATCACAAAACCATGTTTGAATTTCAGTGAAATCGGAAGCGAAGTCAGTTTGTAGGGCATCTAGTCCGGAACCACTCATGAGGAACACTGTGTCATCTGCATACAAAAGTGTTTGGGATTTATTGCAAACTAAAGGTAGGGTAATTAAAAATAAACTAAATAAAAGGGGACCCACCACTGAGCCTTGGTGCACGCCCATTGTAATTGAGACAGGGGGAGAGTAACAGCCATTAATCTTGGTATACTGCATGCATTTAGTTAAATAACTTTCACACCACCCAACCATGTCATGGGACACCCCAAGTCCAACAAGAGTTGAGCTAAGAAGGCTATAGAAACAGAATCAGATGGCAGATAAGACTGCTTGGCCCACCTAGTCTGCCCACTTCCCTACCTAACGGATAAGCTGCAGATCCTAGTTAACCAACAGCCTACTTCCTCCTACCCATCACTAGAATTGCTGTATGTCTGTCCCATGCATTCTTGAATTCCACCACAGCTTTTGACTCTACAACCTCCTCAGAAAGACTGTTCAATGCATCTACAACCCTCTCTGTGAATAAATACTTCCTCACATTACTTCTGAACTGTCCCCCTTCTATCTTCAAATTGTGCCCCCTTGTTCTTGCACACCTCTTTTCCTGAAATATGCTACCATCTTGGACTTTGTTGATTCCCCTGAGGTATTTGAAAGTTTCTATCATGTCCTCCCATCTCCCTCCTTTCCTCGAGGCTATACATCTTAAGATCCTTTAGTCTTTCTTCATATGTCTTCTGGTGCAGACCCTGCACCATTTTGGTTGCCCTCCTCTGGACAGCCTCCACCCTGTCTATGTCTTTGTGGAGATGGGGTCTCCAGAACTGTACGCAGTACTCCAGATGTGGTCTTACCAACTGTCTGTACAGAGGATCAACAACTTCCTGTGTTCTACTGGTGATGCCTCTCTCTATGCATCCCAGTATCCCCCAGCCCTCCTTACTGCCTTCTCACATTGCTGGCCCACCTTTAGGTCATCTGATATGAGTAACCCAAGGTCCCTTTCAATTTTTGTTGTTGTCAGTATCTCACCCCTTATTGGGTACTCTTCCCATGGATTTTTGTTTCCCAGGTGCATTACTTTGCACTTCTTTGCATTGAATCTAAGCTGCCATACATTTGACCATTCCTCCATCCTTGCCAAGTCCCTTTTCATCCTTTCCACTCCACCTTGTGTATCAACCATGTTGCAGATCTTTGTGTAATCTGCAAAGAGACATACTTTTCCTTCCAGTCCCTCTGCAATGTCACTTATAAAGACATTAAAAAGGACCGGCCCAGTACTGAACCCTGCGGTACCCCACTAGTAATCCCCCTTTCTTCACTGTGGACTCCATTTAGTATTACCCTCTGTGTCCTGTTGTCCAGCCAATTCTTTACCCAGGCTACCACCCTGGGATCCACTCCCAGGCTGGCTAATTTGTTTATTAATCTTTTGTGTGTCACTGTGTTAAATGCCTTGCTAAAGTCTGGGTAGGCCATGTCCACAGCACCTCCCTGGTCTACTACTTTGGTCACCCATTCAAAGAAATCAATTAGATTTGTCTGACATGACCTTCCTTCTGTGAATCCATGCTGCCTTGGGTTCTGTGCCCCACTGGCCTCTAGGTACTCAACAGTTCTTTCCTTCAGAAGTGATTCCATCATTTTCCCTACCACTGAGGTCAAACTGACAGGTATGTAGTTTCCTGCCTCTGTCTTGGTCCAATTTTTGTGAAAGAGAATCACATCCAACCTTCTCCAGTCCTCAGGTACCACACCATCCTTCCATGATTTATTAAAATGGGTAGTCAGTGGTGTTACTAGTTCTTCCTTTAGTGCTTTTAAAATTCTGGGGTGAATCCCATCAGGCTCCATTGCTTTATCCACCTTCAGTTTTAAGAGTTTTTTCAGAACCCTTTCTTCTGTGAAAGGATTTATATCAACCACCCTATCCAGAATGCTTCTATTGACTGGATTAGGTATCTGCTCTTCCACCGTGAATACTGAGCAGAAGTATTTGTTCAGTATCCCTGCTTTTTCACTGTTGCTCTCTGCTCAACCACCTTCCTCTTTATTCAGCCTCAGTATCCCTGTGTTAGTCTTTCTTTGCTCCCTAATGTACCTATAAACGGTTTTAACCCCCTTCTTAACCGAGTTGGCTATCTTTTGCTCAGTTTGGGCCTTTGTTATTCTGACTACCTACCCCACTTCCTTCTGCTTTAACTGGTGCAATTCTCTGTCCTGCTCCTTCTGCATTTCCTTATACTTCCTGAATGCTATCTTTTCTAACCTTCCCTGCCACTTCTCTTGAGAACCATAGTGTTTTTTTCTTTCATTTTGATTTGTTTATTTGCTTCACACAAATGCTTGTTGCATTTGTGATGGCGGTTTTGATGCTTCCCCATTGTTGCTCCACCCCACCTTCTTGCCTGTTTGCTAGTGCTTTTCTGAGGCACTCTCCCATTTTGACAAAATCAGCCCTCCTGAAGCCCAGTACCTTCATTTTTGTATGGCATGACTCTACATCTAAGTTTATCATGAACCACACTGTTTGGTGGTCGGTTGTTCCCAGATGGCTACCCACTTCAAGATCAGAGATCCTCTCTCCATCCCCATTTGAGAGTACCATGTCTAAGATTGCTCCCTCCTGAGTGGGTTCCAAAACTAGATATCTGAGACATGCCCCCTGTATGGCATTAAGAATGGCCTGCTCTTGGATGTGGCTGCAACAAAGGTGCTCCAGTTAACATCTGGCATATTCAGGTCCCCCATCAGCAATATCTCCCCTTTCTCTGCCATCCTAAGGATGCCTTCTATCATTTCCTTATCCATTTATCCCCCTGATATGGGGGTCTATATACAATCCCTGTGCAGATTGTGGTGCCATTTCCAGTCTCCAGGGTGACCCACAGTGCCTCCTCTCCTCTCTGTTTACCCTTTAGTTCTGCTGCTTAGATCCCTTCCCTTACTTAGAAAACTACTCCTAATCCTCTTCTTCCCTCCCTGTCCCTTCTGTAGATTGTGTACCCTGGTATGTTGACATCCCAGTCATGGTTCTCTGTGTACCATGTTTCTGTGCCTGCCATGATATCCAGGCATCCTTCTTCCATCAAGGACACCATTATGGGGAGCTTTTTACTTAGACTATGGGCACTGATACTCATGACCCTCCATTTTTTATGACTTAATTTCTCTTTGACCTATCCCTGTCCTTACTCCCTTTGTCTGTTTCCTCCATTTTCCCCTGCCCTTCTCCCTATTGACAGCTCTATCTTGGTGTTTACCTCACTAACTACTCTGATTTTTTTTTGGGGGGGGCTAGGATTTTCCTTCTCCTTTTCTGTGCCTCCCCCTTAGCTAGTTTAAATGCTTACCAATGAAGCATTTAAACCTATCACCTAGGATCCTGGTTCCTCTCTTGGATAGATGCAGACCATTGAGCCAGTATAGGCCTGCATCCCTCCAGGTGGAGCCCCAGTCACCCATGAAGCCAAATCCCTGAACTCTGCACCAGTTTTCCAAGCAGTCATTGAAACCCATGGTGCGGAGTACCCTAACCTCATCCATGCCACAGGCAGGTAGCACTTCTGAGAAAATTACTGTGTATTCTACTTGTCTAAGGCCCCTCCCCAACTCCACAAACTCCTGTTGCACTGCTGTGATCCTATTCTCGCCAGGTCATTTGTTCCTAGGCAGATAATGACATCCAACTCATGCCCCCTTGCAGCTGCTCCCATGATCCTGAGGATTCTTTTCCTCTCCCTCCAAGCCATGGCACCAGGCAGGCACCTTACCTCCCTTTTCTCTCCCTCCCCCAGTTATATGTCCCTAACAATTGAGTCCTCCAACAGGTGTTGTTTCCTTCTCCTGTGGGTCTCCATTGTGGAGGTTCCCAGCATCCTCCTTGGTTTCCACTTTGGGTGCCTCCATAGATGAACCATGCTCCACTAGAGTGGCAAATGAATGGTGGTGAAGCACAGCTGGAGGGATGTACCTCTGTTCCACCACCCTCATCCTCTCTGAGCCCACCGTGGTCCAAACACTCCTCTTTCTTGGCAACCTCTGAGATAGTGGTGGTGGCCTGGGCAGGGGAGCAGGTTTCCTGAATCCTTGCCAGGTTAGCATGGAGAAAAACAACCTCCTCCCTCAGACCAGAGAGGTGCCTGCAAATAGGGCAGCAACGCAGTCTCCAGAATGTCTCCTGGAAGCCTGCTGCTCCACAGCCAGTGCATTGCACCACTCCCCACATGTCTGTGTCCCTTCCTGTTGCAGATGCTTTTATTTTTTTATTTTTGTTCTTGTTTTAGTGTGTGCAAGTTTGTGAGTGTCTCTACTCCCTATTCAGTGTGCCATGCATTTAAGGATACGAACAGGTGTATGTTGTTAGCAGTTTTGGGGAAGTGATGTCAGAACCCCTGCTATAAAGGAAGTTATGTGCTTGGGGCAGTGGGGTGAGGGGTAGGGTGGGTGGGAGTAAACCATGCCCTCCAGAAACAATCAACTACAACTCTGACCCTCCACCCTGGGGAGTGCCTTCCTTTCTTTCAGACACATATTTCACAGAGGTTAAGTAACAGATTTAGTCACAAATGACTACAAATATCTGCCAGCTACAGTTCCTCCCTGGCAAGTAAAAGTTAAACTAAGAAAAGTCAACCCCAAAAACAGAATCAATACTAGTTACTTACACAGTTCCAAAAAGTAATAATTCAATTCAGTGTAGTCTATGAAATAACCTTCTTGATTTAAGGAAGCTTTGGCTGCTTTCTCTCTCTCTCTCTCTCTCCCCCCTCTAGCCATGGTCAGATCAAAGGCCTTGTTGAGGTCCACAAACACCACTACAGTAAAGTGCCCCTTATCAAGGGCCGCATGTACTGCACTTGTGAACCCTACCAAGGCTGTCACAGTCAGGTCAGGAACTGGGGAAAATTGCAAGTTTTGAGAGTCCACTACTTTACCCTAAGAAAATAAAACTGGTATCTAGACCTGCGGGTGACTTGCCTAGCTTCTGCATTTCACAGAATATTCACAGGCTACTACATGCCCTCCTACTTACTGCATCAGTACTAAGCACACTCACATGGCCTTTAAAGCCTTACCATCCCTCCCTTAGGAATAGATCCAGAAGCAAATGATCTGGTACATTGTATTGGACTAATATAGATATAACAAAAAGAACAAAGTACTTTAGCTTTCTGACCAACAGGTCCTCCCTGGGAAGCTGACTTTGCCAAAATGGGTGTGTGCCTAAGGAATGCACTAGCAAATGGGCCGGAAGGAGGGGTTTAAGAACAATGGGGAATAATAAAAACTGCCATCACAGAGGTAATGAGCCTTTGTGTGAAGCAAATAAACAAAACAAAACGATGTAAGAAACCACTATGGTTCTCAAAGGAAGTGGCAGTGAAGGTTCAAGAAAAAAGAAAGCATTCAGGAAGTACAAGGAATCGCAGAAGGAGCAGGACAGAGAACTGTATCAGTTAAAGCAAAAGGAGGCTGGGAAGGCAGTCAGAACAGAAAAGGCCCAAACCGAGAAAAAGATAGCCAACTCAGTTAAGAAGGGGGATAAAACCTTTTATAGGTACATCAAGAAGTGAAGGAAGATCAAGGGAGGGATAGTGAGGCTTAATAAAGGGAAGAGAGGGTGGGCAGAGGGAGACTGTGAAAAGGCAGAGATACTAAACAAATATTTTGCTCAGTATTTACAAATGAAGAGGGGGAGGTACCTAAAACAAACAGTAGAAACACTCTGGATACAGAAGTTGATACCAGCCCATTTACAGAAGAAAGGGTTCTGAAAGAACTCTTAAAACTGAAGGTGGACAAAGCAATGGGGCCAGATGGATTCATCCCAGAATTCTAAAAGAACTAAGAGTAGAACTAGTGACACCACTGACTACCCTTTTAACAAATCATGGGAGGATGGGGTGGTACCCGAGGACTGGAGGAGGGCAGATGTGATTCCCCTTCACAAAAGTGGGAGCAAGGCAGAAGCAGGAAACTACAGACCTGTTAGTTTAACCTCAGTGATAGGGAAAACGATGGAATCACTTCTGAAGGAAAGAATTGTCGAGTATCTAGAGGCCAGAGGGGCACAGGACCCTAGGCAGCATGGATTCACAGTGGGAAGGTCATGCCAGACAAATCTGATAGATTTCTTTGACTGGGTGACCAAAGTAGTAGATCAGGGAGGGGCTGTGGACATGGCCTACCTAGACTTTAGCAAGGCATTTGACACAGTCCCACACAAAAGATTAATATACAAGTTAGCCAGCCTGGAGTGGGTCCCAAGATGACAGCCTGGGTAAAGAATTGGCTGGAGAATAGGACACAGAGAGTAATAGTAAATGGAGTCCACTCAGAAGAAAGGAGGGTTAGCGGCCGCTGGGCGGCAGACAGTGGGATTTCCGCGGGCCTCGCGACCCGGTTCGAGAGCGGACCCGGGTCATCGGAGGGCCAGCCGGGAGGAGTAGGATTGAGCGCCCTACGGCAGCTCTCCCTATTCAGGGGAGGCGAGGAAATGATCGTGCTCGGGGACCTAAGGGGCTGAGGTGTCCCAAGCATCTGACGCCGTGAGTTTCTGGGAGGCGGGCCGGGTGGTAGATGCATGTGGCGTCAGGGATGTAACCCCACCTCCACAAGAAAATCGGGTAAAACCGAGCACCTGCTGCCGCCATGAAGCCTGGCGCAGCTCCGATATGTCCCCAGTCTGACCCCTGACCTCAAGCGTGAGCACCCGGGACATCAGCTCCATGTCTCGGCCCCTGCCGGGGGGACCCACGGGAACTGGGGCAGCCGATCTGGGGCAGAAGCCGCGAGCCGAAGGAGCGGATGTAAGGCTGAGAGGGCTCGAGGGATAAAGCAAAGCAAAAAAAAAAAAAAAGAAAGGAGGGTTACTAGTGGGGTACCGCAGGGTTCAGTATTAGGACCGGTCCTCTTCAATGTTTTTATAAGCGACATTGCAGAGGGACTGGAAGGAAAAGTATGTCTCTTTGCAGATGACACAAAGATCTGCAACAGAGTTGGTGCACAGGGTGGGGTGGAAAGGATGAGAAGGGACTTGGCAAGGTTAGAGGAATGGTTAAATGTATGGCAGCTTAGATTCAATGTTAAGAAGTGCAAGGTAATGCACCTGGGAAACAAAAACCCAGGGGAAGAGTACACAATGGGGGGTGAGATACTAACAACAACAAAAATGGAAAGGACCTAGGGGTAGTTATACAGATGACCTAAAGGTAGGCAAGCAATGTGAGAGGGCAGCAGGAGGGCTGGGGAGATACTGGGATGCATAGGGAGGGCATCACCAGTAGAAAACAAGAATTATATCCTCTGTACAGACAGCTGGTGAGACCCCATCTGAGTACTGTGTGCAGTTCTGAGACCCAATCTCTGCAAAGACATAGACAGAATGGAAGCTGTCCAGAGGAAGGCAACTAAAATGGTGCAGGGTCTACACCAGAAGGCATAGAAGAGAGATGAAAGGAGCTTAATATGTATAGCCTCGAGGAAAGGAGGAGAGGGGGGGACATGATAGAAATGTTCAAGTACCTCAAGGAATCGACAAAGTCCAAGAGGGTAGCATCTTTCAAAAAAGAGGTGTGCAAGAACAAGAGGGCACAATTTGAAGATGGGGGCTCAGAGGTAATTTAAGAAGCATTTTTCACAGAAAGGGTTGTGGATGCATGGAACAGCCTTCTGGAGGAGGTTGTGGAGTCAAAATCAGTGGTGGAATTCAAGCATGCATGGGACAGTCATAAGGCCATTCTAGGGGTTGGGGGTAGGAAGAAGTAGGCTGCTGGTTAACTAGGATCTGCAGCTTATCCAGTAGGTAGGGAAATGGGCAGACTGGGTGGGCCAAGCGGTCCTTATCTGCCGTCAAATTCTATGTTTCTATGTTAAGCTTAAGGACAGTTATTTAGAAAATCCCATACTTTTAATACCAGATCATGCAGGGGAAAAAAAAACAGAAAAAATTCCCATTGGTTCAAAATACTCACTTAAAAAATAACAGAAAAAAATTTCAGAGAAGCTGAATAGTACCAGTGCACCTTCTGCTGAAAGGGCCTAAAGGTCAGATGTGCTTAGTGCTTAACAACATACAGGGAGTGTACTGCACATAAATTAAAATGACTTAGAGATACTTTCCTCAGGCATAGGAACCCCATAACAAACCCATGTGATTACTTTCCTTTCAGATTCAGATAGTTATCCTATCAGTATGTCGATCAAGTGCAACAAAGAAGTAATCATAAACCTATCTCTTGATGAGTTCTGTTTTTACAACCTTAAAAGTTTACTCTTAGCCTGTTCATCCAAGGGACTGTTTTTTGTCTTGGGTAGGTATTCTGTGATATCACACCTGTTCTATATGATTGCTGTGATATAACATTTTAAAGCAAGTAAAACTGTTGATTAAAAAAAAAACTCATTAGTGGCCCAATCAAAGAAGTCTGTCAGAATTGTCTGTCAAGACCTTCCCTTGCTAATCCTATGCTGCCTTTTGTCCTGGCATACATTCGCCTGCAAAAACTACACTGATCGTTCCTATATAATGGCCTGCAGTATCTTGCAAAGAATGAACATCAGGCTTACTAGCCTACAGTTCTCTGGCTTATCCCTTTTCCCATTCCAATGCAGGGGTACCATATTTATTGATCTCTAATCCTGTGGCACAACCCCTTATTCCAGTAAACTGTTAGATTATTCAAGGGTGCTGTCAGGTCCTGCCCCACTTCTTTTAGCACTCTAGAGTGCAGCCCATCCATCCACATCCATTGATTTATCATGCTTTGAGCTTAGAGAGCCTTCAGGACCCTTTCCTTAGTTATGGGTTCCAGGCTGATCAGGTCTCCCCGACCCTTTAACTGTCTTTAATTCGACATTCTGGTAGTGGACCCTTCCACCATAAACATAGAGCTGGCATATTAAATAAAGTATGGCAACAATTACCCTATCCCCCTCCTCTTCAGTCTAACTGGATTTATGTTTTCCAGCAGTGCATCTGCTCACATTGATACCCTCAAGTACAGTCACACTCTTACAAGCAGATTCATGCAGTAGTCCTATAACAATATCTGGGACTGTAACACCTTACGATATGTGGGTGTTGTACTGTATGAAACCACCATGCATGCAAATTGCCTTAATCAAACACTGTACAGGACTGTAACACTGTCTCATATGTAGGTGTTGTACAGTATGAAACACCCATACATTCAAACTGGCTTTACAATCACTGTACAGTATTGTGATACAGTCAATATGTGGGTGTTATACTGTATGAAACCACAATGCATGCAGACTGGCCTTATCAAACACTGTACAGTACTGTAACACTTTATGATATGTGGGTGTTGTACTATATGAAACCCCCGTGCATGCAAACTGCCTTTATCAAACACTGTACACTACTATATCGCTGTCTGATATGTGGGTGTTGTACTATATGAAACCCCCATGCATTCAAACTGACTTTATCAAACACTGTACAGTACTGTAATACAGTCCTATATGTAGTAGTAGTAGTAGTAGTAAAATGTTTTTATTCATAATAAAAATGAATAAAGGATAATCTCAATTGAGCAAGGCTCATTTTCAACGAGGTCCCAACATTAATATACAATGAAAAGGAAAATGTTACAGCACATACAATACTAATTTTTCCATACAACACACAGATACATAAATACATCTTAGGTTACACAATACAAATAATAAATAATATCCTCCTAGGACATAAAAATCCTTTATAAATCTTGTCGAGAGCTGGTACAATACCAATGTTGAATCAGAGACCAATGATTTTCACATCCAACATAAACAAAGATTTAGGAATTGCTTTCCAACTCATGGCTCCTCTATAGTACAAGGATTGTCATCCTATCTCTAAATTACAATTAGGCAATTCCAGACTAGGTGCTTTACAGTTTCTCAAAGAAGCCAGTTTATCCCTATTTATTAAATTTTCTACCACATACTGTGGATATTTCCCCTGCAATCCTTTATAGATAAAGGCTAGCACATGTTCATTACTACATTCATGGAGTGTCAACCATTTCAATTGGTCATAAAGCACACAACTATGTGTTAATCTAGGAACCCCCAATATAAGTCTGGCCAGATTATTATAATTTACTTGCAACTTCCTTAGATCCTGCTTTCTCCCACAAGAATAAAATATATCCCCATAATCAATCATGGGGATAACCATCATATTTACCACTTTTTCCCTTACCTCCTTACTCATTAATGATCGAACCCTATAAAGAGCCCCTATTATTTTGTTTAGGTTCTCTACTAATTTCTCAATATGTATATTCCAACACAAAGAGCCATCTATCAAAAGACCCAAATATTTATACATATTTGTCTGCTGGATCGGGGCCCCCCCAAGGGTAACCAATCCCAGGGCCATATCTCCCAACCATTCGCTTTTCCGATGTATCAACATGGACTGTGTCTTCTTCACATTCAGAGTCAACCTGCTATCTTTTAAAAAAAGTTTGCACATCGTCAAAGGCTAACTGGAGCCTTTTTTGAATCACCTTAATGGATTCGTGTGAGGTGTAAATAATGGTATCATCAGCATAAAGATGATACTTTATTTCTGAATCTGAAAAAGACAGTCCATTTATATACATATTGAACAACAAAGGCCCTAGGATGGAGCTCTGGGAGATCCCCGACCCAACAGGCAAAAAACCTGAATCCTGGCCCCCCAATGACACCTTTTGGCTCCTGTTCAACAAATATGATTCCAACCATTTTCCACTCAAACCCACCACCCCCATAGATGCAGCCCTGGACAGGAGGACACCATGGTCCAAAGAATCAAAAGTCTTAGACAAGTCCACAAAAATGGCCTCCACTAGTGTCCTCCTGTCCAGGGCTACCTGCATATCCCCCACCACTTTAGCAAGTGCTGAGGTTGTACTATATGATTTCCGAAAGCCAGACTGCATGTCATTCATTAACCTAGTGGAATCCAAATGTTTCTTTAGTTGTACTACCACTAACCTTTCAAATACTTTAGATACATGAGACAAAAGAGAAATGGATCTATAATTATCCATATCTATTCTACTTCCTCTCTTAAAGATAGGTATAACCTTAGACTTAATACTTCATTTTTCACTAATTCCACTGTTATTTCTTCAAATACCAATAAATTATCAAATCCTTTGACCTCTGAGTTGGCTTGATTACTAAATCCAGAAGAACAATAAAGGTCTAGACAAACCTGGGGCTACCATCAAATTTGCATTCAAACGATCCAACACATTCTGTGATATTGGTGTCACTTGTCCATCTACATTTAATACTTTTATATCATCAAAACCATTACCCTTGACTAAAGTATTTATTGTTTTCCAAAAATCTTTAGGATTTTTTAAAATATTTGTATCCAAACAATGAGTATAATGACATTGTTTTTTCCTCCGGACTTCTTCAACATATTTATTCCTTAACATTTTAAATCTATCCCAATCCTGTTTACTCCCCTTTTATTTAGCCAAAAACCATGCCTTATCCCTTAATAATTTTAACTTTCTAAGCTCTTTTGAGTACCATAACTTAGAATTTTGCTTCATAATTCTGGTTTTAATTGGGGCATGTTAATTACAAATTTTCATAAACTCTCCTAAAAAATAATTCCATAGGTCATCCATCAAAGGAATTAAATACATGCGCTCCCAATCAATAAAACCCAGATCCAACATGAATTCAATATAATCAAAGTCCCTAAAAACTACACCAGCTAACTTTCCTTTTCTCTACTAATTTTGTAGAATAAGCGTTATTACAAAATACAAATTGATGGTCTGATATTGCATCTGGTAGAACCCCACTATCAATAATATTATCAACAACATTAGTAAAAATCAAATCCAGAATTGAAGAATTAGAGACTGATACCATATTAATTCTTGTAGGTTCTTTAATTAACTGGGTTAAACCCAAATTATTCTGCAAATCAATCAAAGGATGTGATTCATTTATATTTTGCCAATTAAAGTTAAAATCACCTGCCATCACTATTTCATGGCTATCTTTGTAATTAAACAACCAATCCTGTAAACAATTAACAACCTGGGCTTTTATCTTAGGGGGGACAATATATCCCTACAATCAACATTTTCTTTAAATAGGGCATTTTTAACTCTAAGACCAGTACCTCCAACCCCCATATCTATTTTCACTTCCAATTGGGTCAAAATTAAATTAGATTTCCCATAAACCAAAAGTCCTCCCCCTTTTTTGTTCCTATCATTTCATTATATATTATAGCCTTGTATATTTAAGTGGCTATCCTCTATTTTATGATTTAACCAAGTTTCAGAAATTATCACAATCTCAGGGTCATGATCAAGCACCCATGGGCCAATCAAGTCCATTTTTTTAATCATACTCCTTGCATTTAAATGTATTAGTCCCAAACCTTGTTTAATATAAGAAGCATCATTTTGATTAACAGTCAAATCTTTCATTATCATTTCCCCAAAGTCCTGATTCATAGTATGTAAGGAGGCTTGTTGTAAATCCAGGGGGTCCTGGGTTTGGATGTATATCTCCACACAGCGTTAACCACATTATTAAAAGAGACTTAATAATTCTAGTAAAATTACTTTTATAATAAGTCCCCCTCAAAGTTTTAATTAACCAACTTATCATATTTAGTTTTGTTATCCTTTCTGGGTTTACACTACTCAGAAAATAATACACCTTATATAGGGCACTAATAAAGCTATTTGACCATAAGTACGCCCCAACAATAGTGTGTCTAACTACATGAATTTTACTAACATTCAATGTATTTAATCTATACATAGCATGTTCCTGCAGGGCTTTATATCCCTCCCAATCATAGCCTCCATCTCCCAAAACCCAAGAACCCCAACTCATCAATACAACACTAAATATAAACAATATAAAAAACATTTTCCTTATGTATAACATTTTACCCTAATTAAAACACCATCAAGAACTTACCACAGGTTCATACAATTTAAACCCCCAAATAACTACTTTACCTAACGTTATATACCAGCCCCTTCCTTCTAACCAACTATCACTTTTTCTGTGCGGGAGTGGCTGCACCACGACACAGCACTCTGCAGTGTGGGCTTTAATCTGAACAGTCGCCCCCTGCCCCCAGCTGCTGTGCAATCGTGATAGTGCGCTGCCGCACCCCCTCAACAAAGCAGTAATTAGAATACAGCAGCAGTTGTAATTGTAGGCACAATGAATGGCAAAGCAGTTCTTTCAGGCAGCAGTTTTGATGCGGCAGTCCTTTTCACAGCTCAGACGTCCCACAACAGCAATCACAACTCCTTATGGATGCCCTCCTGCTGAGTGCAGCTCTCAACTGCAGCTTTGATGGTTCGGGGCTGAGATTGTTCATGACATGTGGATGTTATACTGTAAGAAACCACGATCCATCCAAACTGGCTTTATCAAACACTATACAGTACTGTAACACCTTACAATATGTGGGTGTTGTATTGTATGAAACCACCATGCATACAAAAGTACAGTTACGTAAGAACTTACCATAACAGTAGCTCTTCGAGAGAGACTCTTGCAGTAGGTAATTACATATAGGACTGAAGCTGGCAGGCAACAGGACCCCACAGAAAAATCTCTAGCTAGCAGTCTCTGGGGGGGACCGCCCCCACATCAGGCGACTGGCGTCAGGTGACGTCAGTATAAAGGGGCGGCTCCCCACGCCCACCTTACAATTCTTTGCTGCCAAAGGCCAAAAATGCAAGATGAGAGAGAAGCAAATGTTTCCCTTCCTGGAAAAGGAGCTAAAAAAGCTAAGTCTGGAACAAGAAAAAGCACTCAGGAGGAGGAGAACTACACACCAATAGAACCTCTAGCTGTAAGGGTCTTAAGGCAGAAGACCTTGCAGAACAGCCAACCCGAAGCCTGCTCTACGGCGAGAGGCAATGTCCAAACTGTAGTGTTTCATAAAGGTATGGACAGAAGTTCAAGTTGCAGTTGCACAGAGGTCGGCCACTGACACATTCTTGAAACAAGCTGCAGAGGCAGCCACTCCTCTGGTGGAGTGACCCCTGACTTGACCCGGCAGGGTCTTGTTGTACTTGTCATAACAGAAAGTGATACAATGAGCCAACCATTTGGATAGGCATTGCTTAGAAATGATATTGCCCTCTTTTTTGCTAGCAAAAGAGACAGAAAGCTGATCAGATTTCCTGAGAACCTTAGTCCTAGCAGTGTAGTATCTCAGTATTCTATGAACATCCAAGGTATGCAAGAGGTACTCCCCTTGATTGGGGTGCTGCATAATAGAAAGCAGGTAGCTCAATGGATTGATTCAGTGTAGATTCTGCCACCACCTTAGGGAGAAACTTAGGGTCCATGTGCAGAACCACACATTCCTTTTGAAAAATCAAATACGGAATTTTACACATCAAGGCCTGAAGCTCGGAAATACGTCGAGCTGAAGTAATGGCCACTAGGAAGAGAGTCTTCCACAAAAGGAACTTCAAGTCTGCTGAGGCTGCCATTCAAAAGGAGGCAGGGTAAGCTTCTCAAGAACAAAGTTCAGGTCTCAAGGAGGGGCAGGAACGTGGACAGGGGGTCTCAAGTGGAGAACCCCTCTAGGAAGGTCTTAGAGACTTCCAGTTGCATGAAAGTTATGTCCCCAAAAGGGACATGGTAGGCAGAGATAGCCACCATGTGAACTTTCAAAGAGGAATGGCTGAGACCCAGGTCAAAGAGATGACGCATGTAATGCAGGATTCTCCCAACAGGGCAAGAAAATGGCTCGAAGTCCTTGGAAGAGGACCAAATCGAGAACCGCTTCCATTTCATGGTGTTGGTGGACCTAGTGGAAGGCTTCCTGGCCTCTGCCAGAATTTCTGCCACAAGCAGCAAAACTCTGAATCGGGCTTGAGCTACATCTGCAGGAGCCAGGCATGCAATTGAAGGGATATGAGACCTGGATGAATCAGGGTCCCCTGATCCTGGGTAAGCAAATGTTGAGATCGAGGAAGAAGAAGTGGAGGTTCCTCTGAAAACTGTTGCAGAAGAGAGAACTAAACTTGCCTAGGCCAGAATGGAGCGATGTCGATCATTCGAGCTCCTTCTGAGCTGAGTTTGTGTAAGACCCTCAGAATCAAGGGAAATTGGGGGGAAGGCATAGACGAATCTGTCCTTCCAGTCTAGAGACAGTGCGTCCCACCAGAAAATGCCTCACCCTGGAGTGAGCGAGCGAACAGAAGGCGGGAAGTGTTGCGTTTTGAGGAGACGCAAACAGGTCTACCTGAGGCATTCCCCAGTGCAGGAAGATATTGTCTACTACCCCTTGATCCAGTTCCCATTCATGGGCGTTTGCTGATGACCAACTCAGGTGGTCTGCCAGCGTGTTTTTGACTCCCGGAACATGAACTGCCATCAGGTGAAGGTTGTGCTGAACAGCCCAACTCCAAACTCTCATTGCCCCCTGCACAGTGGGTAGGAACACGTTCCTCCCTGCTTGTTGATGTACCAGACTATGCACATATTGTCCATCTGGAGAGTCAGGTGGCCTGGAAGCACATATGAGTTCAGAGCTTGGAGAGCATACAGAACGGCCCTGAGCTCAAGCACATTTATATGCAAAGTCTACTTGAGCCTGGACCAGGAGCCCTGAGTCCTGTGAGACCCTTGATGGGCTCCCCAGCCTTCTCCCGAGGCATCTGTTGTCAATGTTTGGGAGGGGGGGTTCGAGGCAAAAGGGAACTCCCCGGCAAAGGTTCTCTTACACCATCCACCATTGCAAGTCTCTGGCCATGAGGTTGGAGACCAGAACTTCCTGGTCTAGGTCATCTAATGTCTGGTCCCACTGAGACTGAAGCATCCACTGAGAGATCCTTATATGGAGCTGGCCGCGAGGGACTGTCGGAATAGCAGCCGCCATGAGCCCGAGAAGGCAAAGGAATGACCTGGCGCTGACCCATCTGCGACTGGACAGCAGACTTGCATGAGTCTGAAGGGTATGAACCCTGTCCAGAGGCAGAAGAGCCATGCCGATGGTCGTGTCCAGGATCACCCCGATGAACTGGATCCTTTGGCAGGGGACCAGATGGGACTTGGCCTGGTTGACGGTGATACCCAGACTGGAAAAAACCTGTAGGGTGAGGGAAAGAGAGAGCAGAAGATCCTCCCTGGATGGGGCCACCAGGAGCCAATCATCCAGGTACGGGAACACCTGCACGCCCTGGGTACGCAGGTGAGCCACTACCACTGAAAGGCATTTGGTGAACACTTGGGGCACCAAGGAAAAAACAAATGGGAGGGCCTTGAACTGATAGTGGTCCCCCTGGAACGCAAACTGAAGAAATTTGTGGTGGGAAGGGTGAATAGGGATATGCAGGTAAGCATCCTGCATATCTAAAGCGCACAGTCACTGTCTCTGCCGAAGTAATGGCAGAAGACTCTGCAGAGAGAGCATTCTGAACTGTTTGTACTCCACAAACATGTTCAGGGAGCTGAGGTCTAAAATAGGCCTCACATCTCCCGATTTCTTTGGAACTAGGAAGAAATGGGTATAGTAGCCTGTCCCCCCAAAGGTGGGTCAGGACAGGCTCTATTGCTGCCTTCAGAAGAAGGGAGGAGATTTCTTCCCAAACCAGAGGAAGATGTTCCGGGGAGTAAGTTGACTTGGGGGGGGTGGTTTTCTGGGTGGTTTCTGAAGAAACTCGATTGAGTGTCCTACTGATATTGGTTGGAGCACCCAAGCATCTGAAGTGATCCTCTCCAAACCCTGTAGATGGAAGGAGAACCTCCCTCCTACTGGTTCCTCTGGGGGGTCCAGAGGCTGTGGGAGGGGAAAGGAGTCAGGAGATGTGGGGTAATGTCGTGGCTGAAGCTTCCGCTGCTTTTTTGGGTGGGGTGGCTTGGCAGCCGGAGGGGCCTGATGTTTCTTGGCCCGCTTGCCCTGAGGTTTCACTTTAGGCCGAGAACATCTGCAAAAAGGGCAACACTGTCCCTGAGGGGGCTTATACAGAGAGTCAACAGATTTAAGTGCAGTCCCTTCTCTTGCAGGTTGGTAATAATATCCTTGACATCCCCACCGAACAGCACCGAACTCCTGAAGGGAGCATCCTGAATAGCGGATTGCACTTCAGGGACCAAACCTGACACCCAGAGCCAGGCATGATGCCGAAGACCCACGGCGAAAGCTGAGCTCTGTCCTGCTGCATCCACTGTATTGTATATGGCACGGAGCATGTGCCGACTGGCCGAACGAGCAGACTAGATGAGGTCAGCCACTCCCTGTTTGGTCTGAGAAAGGAAGGGAGTCCAACTTGGATTCCACCTGATTCAGGATAGTCTTCTGGTAGTCCCTCATATGTGCAACATAGTTCAGGGCCCTGGTCCCCAGAGTGGAAGAAGTGTACACCTTTTTCCCGTACTAGTCCAGAAGATGGGATTCCTTGTCTAGTGGAGATGAGCTGAGGTGCCTAGGATTTTCCCATTGGCCGTAATCAGCGCTAATCATGACTGAGTCAGCCTTCAGGTGTGTTCAAGGAATCCACACCCTCAGGAGCCTAGAATAGCCTATTTGCCTTCCTCGGAAGGGGGGCTAACATGGACAGTTGTTTCCAAATAGTGGAAACAAGGTCTGCATGAGGTTCGATCCAGGGTGGAATCAATGTCAGAGCGGTTTCAGGCAGATCCGAATGGGCAGCAAGTTTCTTAGGCTGTGGATCTGGCTCCAGAGATTGCCACTAGTGTACTTCCTGGATTTTTCACAGCAGCTCCAGAAAGGAAGGATCTTCCAGAGGAGAATTCGGAGGAGTCCTTGGCCTGGGACAGTCTGGAGTGCATGACTCATCATCAGGATTGGAACACTCCTCTGAATCTGATTCCGAGGTCTCCAAAGAAGAGGATGAAGACCCCTCCCAGTACGGGGGGAAGAACGGACCCCTTGGGAAACCTACAGGGAAGTGTATCCTCCCCTGCCCTGGCACCAGAGGGCTCACCTCTGGTGTTGGGTAGGGGGGAGTGAGTCTCTCATCTCCGGTGACGGGGATCCGGTACCGGGTCCAGCATTGGCAGATGGTTCTTCACCTCCCTGGTGAGCTGAGCCTTGGCCTCAGCCTACCGGGCAGCCAGAGTCTCCTTCAGATCCACCGGTGGCTAGGGTGTTGGTGGAGGAGGATGAGGGGGATACAGATACTGAGGGTATCCGTAGGGTGAGTATCCATATCCCAACAGCAGGAAGCACGGCATAGGGTATTGAGGCATTGGGTACTGTGGTATCAGGTAAGTCAGCGTCAGGTACTGCGATGCAGGATACTGCAGTCCCGGGTAGGATGGCATCTGATAGGATGGAGTTGGATACCCCGGGAACCAGGGGCTCTATCAGAGCAGAAGGCCCTGGAAGAGGCCCAGCAGGCAGGCCAGGAACAGGTGGCCCCATAGGTGTTAGGTCCAGCATTGGGATGGTGTCCTGCAATGGGATGTCATCTGGCATGGGTAGGCTGGCGTCAGAACCAGCGTCTGAGGGTCTGGCATCAGGGGATCTGGCCCTATGGCAGGGAGACCTGATGGGATCATACCGTTGTCCTCTGTGTCACCCGGGGAAGGAGGACTGAAATCCCTGGGGTCCAGCAAGGGAGGTGCTGGAGCCTCGGTGAACACTGCGGTGAGCCGGGGATGGCAGACTTGATGACAGGGTCCGACGTTGGCTCTAATGCCATGCGATCATTGGAGAAGCCAATGTCCGCCTTACTAGCAGGATCCGGGCGGGCATCAGAGGAGCTGGCGTTTGATTTATCAGATCCGATGAAGGCCGCGTGAAAGGAGCAGACTTGGAGGGCATCTTTGGGGCCATGCACTCTCCTGAAGGGGTGGGCGTCATATCGCCCATGTCCGGGTGAACGTTGGTGGCACCAACGTCTGACTTACCAGACCCACTCAACTTGGAGGGCCGCATGGTGGTGGCCTTCCTGGGAGCGGTCACCTCCTTTGTTCCGAGCATGAGACCGACAGGAGGGCCGCCGCCACCTTGGATCAGTCTCCCGGGGTGGGAAGGGGATGTTACCTGTAACACGGCAACTCCAGCCGGAGTTGCGGTGGCCGTGGAAGTGGAGTCCCAATCCCAGTGCTTCTCATTCTTCTTATAGTGTCCCTCGGGTGAAGTTGAGGCCTGCCTAAGCTTCTTCCGCTCCTTCTCCATTAAGGACATCTTTTTCTTTAAAATGTGGGCTTCCAGGGACTGCTGCCTCCATTTACAGGTGGTGGTGTTGAATTGCTGGCAGTGCTGGCACTTCTCCACGGGGTGATTTGGACCTAGACAGAAGAGGCACAGGGAATGACCGTCCTTATGCGGGAGCTGAGAGCCTCATGAGTTGCACTTGTTTTTATATGAATCAGAGGGTGTAGGGGATGACATACATGGCAATTTTGAAGAAATATGTGAAAAAACAAGAAAAAAACAGGTAAATAAAACCGATGACAGACTGACGAAGCAGCAGGAACTTAACTGTGAGACGCTTTCATGAGCTAACGGCAGGAAAGAACTGGAAGGCCAGAGACTGCTGGCTACAGATTTTTCCATGGGGTCCTGATGCCTGCCGGCTTCAGTCCTATATGTAATTAAATACTGCAAGAGCCCTCGGAGTAAGATCTGGCTTTATCAAACACTGTACAGTACTGTTACACCTTACAGTATGTGGGTGCTGTACTGTATGGAATCACCATGCACGCACACTGGCTTTATCAAACACTGTACAGTACTGTAACACCATCCGATATGTGGATGTTGCACTGTATGAAACCACCATGCATGCACACTGGCTTTATGAAACACTGTACAGTACTCTAACACCGTACAATATGTGGGTGTTGTACTGTATGAAACCACCATGCATGCAAACTTGCTTTATCAAACACTGAACAGTACTGTAACACCTTATGATATGTGGATGTTGTACTGTATGAAATTCCCATGCACACAAACTGCCTTTATCAAACACTGTACAGTACTTAACACCATCTGATATGTGGGTGTTGTACTGTATGAAACCACCATGCATGCAAACTGGCTTTTTCAAACACTGTACAGTTCTGTAACACCTTACGATATGTGGATGTTGTACAGTAAGAAACCGCCATTTATGCAAACTGGCTATTTCAAACACTGTACAGAACTGCAACACATTGCAATACGTGGGTGCTGTCCTGTATGAAACTACAGTGCATGCAAACTGCCTTTATCCAACACTGTATAGTATGGTAACACCTTATGATATGTGGGTCTTGTACTGTATGAAAGCCCCATGCATGCAAATCAAACACTGTACATGACTGTAACACCAAACGTTATGTGGGTGTTGTACTGCATGAAACCATCATGCATGCAAACTGGCTTTTTCAAACACTGTACAGCACTGCAACACCTTACAATATGTGGGTGCTGTACTGTATGAAACCACCATACATGCAAACTGCCTTTATCAAACACTATACAGTATGGTAACACCTGACGATATCTGATTGCTGTACTGTATGAAACCTCCATGCATGCAAACTGGCTTTATCAAACACTGTACAGTACTGTAACACTTTAAGACATGTGGGTGCTGTACTGTATGAAACCACCATGCATCCACATTAACTTCATCAAACAATGTACAGTACTGTAACACCTTAGGATATGTGGGTGTTGTACTGTATGAGACCACCATGCATGCAAACTGGCTTTTTTATAACTCCTTAGGATACGTGGGTGCTGTACTGTATGAAACCACCATGCATGCAAACTGCCTTTATCTTACACTGTACAGTACAGTAACTCCTTACAATATGTGGGTGTTGTACTGTATGAAACCCCAATGCATGCAAACTGGCTTTATCAAACACCGTACAGTACTTTAACACCATCTGATATGTGGGTGTTGTACTGTATGAAACCACCATGCATGCAAACTGACTTTTTCAAACACTGTACAGTACTGTAACACCTTACGATATGTGGGTCTTGTTACTCTGTTAAACAACCATGCATGCAAACTGCCTTTATCAAACACTGTACAGTATGGTAACACCTGACGATATGTGATTGCTGTACTGTATGAAGCCTCCATGCATGCAAACTGCCTTTTTCAAACACTGTACAGTACTGCAACACCTTATGCTATTTGGTGTGTACTGTATGAAACCACCATGCATGCAAACTGCCTTTATCTTACACTGAACAGTACTGTAACTCCTTATAATACGTGGGTGTTGTACTGTATGATACCACCATGCATGCAAACTGGCTTTATCAAACACTGTACAGTATGATAACAGCCTATAATATGTGGGTGTTTTAAGGTGTGAAACCCCCATGAATGCAAACTGGCTTTATCAAACACTGTACAGTACTGTAACACCATCCGATATGTAGGTGTTGTACTGTATGAAACCACCATGCATGCAAACTGGCTTTTTCAAACACTGTACAGTTCTGTAACACCTTACGATATGTGGATGTTGTACAGTAAGAAACCGCCATTTATGCAAACTGGCTATTTCAAACACTGTACAGAACTGCAACACGTTGCAATACGTGGGTGCTGTCCTGTATGAAACTACAGTGCATGCAAACTGCCTTTATCCAACACTGTATAGTATGGTAACACCTTACGATATGTGGGTCTTGTACTGTATGAAAGCCCCATGCATGCAAATCAAACACTGTACATGACTGTAACACCAAACGTTATGTGGGTGTTGTACTGCATGAAACCATCATGCATGCAAACTGGCTTTTTCAAACACTGTACAGCACTGCAACATCTTACAATATGTGGGTGCTGTACTGTTTGAAACCACCATACATGCAAACTGCCTTTATCAAACACTATACAGTATGGTAACACCTGACGATATCTGATTGCTGTACTGTATGAAACCTCCATGCATGCAAACTGGCTTTATCAAACACTGTACAGTACTGTAACACTTTAAGACATGTGGGTGTTGTACTGTATGAAACCACCATGCATCCACATTGACTTCATCAAACAATGTACAGTACTGTAACACCTTATGATATGTGGGTGTTGTACTGTATAAGACCACCATGCATGCAAACTGGCTTTTTTAAACACTGTACAGTACTGTAACTCCTTAGGATATGTGGGTGCTGTACTGTATGAAACCACCATGCATGCAAACTGCCTTTATCTTACACTGTACAGTACTGTAACTCATTACAATATGTGGGTGTTGTACTGTATGAAACCGTCATGCATGCAAAATGGCTTTATCAAACACAGTACAGTATGGTAACACCTTACGATGTTAGGGAGTTGTACTGCATGAAACCCCCATGCATGCAAACTGGCTTTATCAAACACTGTACAGTACTTTAACTCCATCTGATATGTGGATGTTGTACTGTATGAAACCACCATGCATGCAAACTGGCTTTTTCAAACACTGTACAGTACTGTAACACCTTACAATATGTGGGTCTTGTTACTCTATTAAACAACCATGCATGCAAACTGCCTTTATCAAACACTGTACAGTATGGTAACACCTGACGATATGTGATTGCTGTACTGTATGAAACCTCCATGCATGCAAACTGCCTTTTTCAAACACTGTACAGTACTGCAACACCTTATGCTATATGGTGTGTACTGTATGAAGCCACCATGCAGGCAAACTGCCTTTATCAAACACTGTACACTACTGTAACACCTTAAGAACCATGTGGGTGTTGTACTGTATGAAACCACCATGCATCCACATTGGCTTCATCAAACACTGTACAGTACTGTAACACCTTATGATATGTGGGTGTTGTACTGTATGAGACCACCATGCATGCAAACTGGCTTGATTAAACACTGTACAGTACTGTAACACCTTAAGACATGTGGGTGTTGTACTGTATGAAACTACCATGCATCCACATTGGCTTCATCAAACACTGTACAGTATGGTAACACCTTACGATATGTAGATGCTGTACTGTATGAAACCACCATGTATGCAAACTGGCTTTATCAAACACTGTACAGTATGGTAACACCTTACAATATGTAGGAATTGTACTGTATGAAACCACCATGCATGCAAACTGGCTTTATCAAACACTGTACAGTATGGTAACATGCTACAATGTGTGGATGTTGTACTGTAAGAAACCCCCATGCATGCAAACTTGCTTTATCAAACACTGTACAGTACTGTAACACCACTTGATATGTAGATGTTGTACTGTATGAAACCATCATTCGTACACACTGGCTTTATCAAACTCTGTACAGTATGGTAACACCTTACGATATTTGGGTGTTGTATTGTATTAAACCACCATACATGAAAACTGACTTTATCAAACACTGTACAGTTCTGTAACACCTTACAATAGGTAGGTGCTGTACTGTATGAAACCTCCATGCATGCAGCCTGCCTTTGTCAAACACTGTACAGTACTGTAACTCCTTACAATATGTGGGTATTGCATTGTATGAAACCACGATGCATGCAGACTGCCTTTATCAAACACTGTACAGCACTATAACAACTTATGATATGTTGTTGTTGTACTGTATGAAACCACCATGCACGTAAACTGCCTTTATCAAACACTGTACAGTAATGTAACTCCTTACAATATGTGGGTGTTGTACTGTATGAAACCACCATGCACGCAAACTGCCTTTATCAAACACTGTACAGTACTGTAACTCCTTACGATATGTGGTGTTGTACAGTATGAAACCACCATGCATGCAAACTGACTTTACTATACTGTACTGTACTGTACTGTAACTCCTTACGATATGTGGGTGTTCTACTATATGACACCCCCTTGCATGCAAACTGACTATCAATCACTGTACAATACTGTAACACCTTACAATATGTGGGTGTTGCACTTTATGAAACCACCAGGCATGCAAACTGACTTTATCAAACACTGTACAGTATGGTAACACCTTACGCTATGTAGGTGTTGTGCTGTATAAAACCAGCAGGCATGCAAACTGGCTTTATCAAACACTGTACAGTATGGTAACACCTGACGATATGTGGGTGCTGTACTATATGAAACCACCATGCATGCAAACTGGCTTTATCAAACACTGTACAGTACTGTAACTCCTTATGATATGTGGGTGTTGTACAGTATGAAACAACCATGCATGCTTACTGGCTTTATCAAACACTGTACAGTACTGTAACACCTTACGATATGTGAGTGTTGTGCTGTATGAAACCCCCATGCATTCAAACTGGCTTTATCAAACACTATACAGTACTGTAAACCTTACGATATGTGGGTGTTGTACTGTATAAAACCACCATGCATGCAAACTGGCTTTATCAAACACTGTTCAGTACTGTAACACCATCTGATATGTGGGAGTTGTACTGTATGAAATCCTTCTGCACACAAAATGCCTTTATCAAACACTGTGTAATACTGTAACACCATCCGTTATGTGCGAGTTGTGCTGTATGAAACCAAGATGCATGCAAACTGGCTTTATCAAACACTGTACAGTACTGTAACACCTTATTATATGTGGGTGTTGCACTGTACCAAACCACCATATATGAAAACTGGCTTTTTTAAACACTGTACAGTACTGTAATACCTTATGATATGTGGGTGCTGTACTGTATGAAACCAACATGCATACAAACTGCCTTTATCAAACAATGCACAGTATGGTAACATCTTACGTTATGTGGGTGTTGTACTGTTTGAAACCCCCATGCACGCAAACTGCCTTTATCAAATGCTGTACTGCACTGTAACGCCTTACGATATGTGGGTGTTGTACTATATCAAACCACCATGCACGCAAACTTTTTTTTTCAAATACTGTACAGTACTGTAACACCTTACGATATGTGGGTGTTGTACTGTATGGGATCACCATGCATGCAAACTGGCTTTTTCAAACACTGTACAGTACTGTAACACCTTACGATATGTGGGTGTTGCACTGTATAAAACCATCATGCATGCCAACTGCCTTTATCAAACACTGTACACTATGATAACACCTTACGATATGTGGGTGTTGAACTGTATGAAATCACCATGCAGGCAAACTGCCTTTATCAAACACAGTACAGTACTATAACTCTTTACGATATGTGGGTGCTGTACTGTATGAAACTACCATGCATGCACACTGGCTTTATCAAATACTGTACAGTGCTGTAACTCCTTACAATATGTGGGTGCTGTACTGTATGAAACCACCATACATGCACTCTGCCTTTATCTAACACTGTACAGTACTGTAACACCTCACAATATGTGGGAGTTGTACTGTATGAAACCACCAGGCATGCAAACTGACTTTATCAAACAGTGCTCAGTATGGTAACACCTTATGATATGTGGGTGTTGTATTGTATGAAACCACCAGGCATGCAAACTGGCTTTATCAAACACTGTACAGTATGGTAACACCTTACAATATGTGGGCGTTGTGCTGTATGAAACCACCATGCCTGCAAACTGACTTTATCAAATACTGTACAGTATGGTAACACCTGACGATATGTGGGTGTTGTACTGTATGAAACCACCATGCATGCAAAATGACTTTATCAAACACTGTACAGTACTGTAACTCCTTATGATATGTGGGTGTTGTACTGTATGAAACCCCCATGCATTCAAACTGCCTTTATCAAACACTGTACAGTACTGTAACATCATCCGATATGTGGGTGTTGTACTGTATAAAACCAGCATGCATGCAAACTGCCTTTGTAAAACACTGTACAGTACTGTAACACCTTACAATATGTGGGTGGTGCACTGTGTGAATCCCCATGCATTCAAACTGCCTTTATCAAACACTGTACGGTACTGTAACACCTTACGATATGTGTGGTTTTTACTGTATGAAATCACCATGCATGTACACTGGCTTCATCAAACGCTGTACAGCATGGTAACACCTTACAATATGTGGGTGTTATACTGTATGATACCACCATGCATGCAAACTGGCTTTATCAAACACTGTACTGTCCTGTAACACCTTACAACATTTGGGTGTTGTACTGATGAAACCACCATGCGTGCAGACTGGCTTTATCAAACACTGTACAGTACTGTAACACTTTTTGATATGTGGGTGTTGTACTGATGAAACCAATATGCGTGCAAACTGGCTTTATCAGTGGAGGTTCCTTATTCATGTGTATTTATTAGTCTGTCTTTTGCAGTCTTTATTTCTCTTACCGGTAGGCACCCAATTTATGGAGGTAACATACAAACACGCCATTTTTAATACAGCAACACTGCTGGACTCATGCAAGCACATGCTGGGGTGTGTACTGAGGGTATAACTTATCTGACAGTTTTGCAGTATCATGTAACACACTGGCATGCATACTCAGCTGTCAGGACCAGTATACAGTCATAGGCATGCTTTGACAGCATTCAGATTGTCTGGCTTTAGCATCATATAAGCGGTTACTCTGTTACCATATGAAAATACGAAAATGTCAGCAGATACATGCCAGTTGGTCTATCACATCTGCTCGATTGTGCAGCACACTGTTTAGGCTTCTGCAGCTGCCTCTCCCCCACCCCTCTCTGCCTTCCCTTCCCCTCATAACTTCTCACTGATTAGTACCTTCCTCTTGACCCTACCCCACCCCCTATTAAAGTCCTCTACTTATTTAAGAGATTTCACTTCTTCAGGAAGTGCATTCCATCCTGCTACCACCCTCTCTGTGAAGTAGTGCCTCCTCATCACCCCTTTTGAATCTACCTCCCTCTAATGTCAGACTGTGCCCCCTAGTAATTCCCTTTCCTTTTAATCAAAACATGTCCTCTGTACTAATCCTGATTATGCCCTTTAAGTACTTACAGATGCATGTTGAGGTCCTTCGTCCTGTCCTAGTAAGGTTTCCCTTCCATTCCTCTGATCATCTTTGTCACCCTGCACCGGACTCCTCCAATTGCCTGATGTCCTTCTTTAAGTATAAGTTCCAGAAATGCACACAGTACTCCAAATGTGGCTTCACCAGTGTTATGTAAGTGGCTGAATTACTTCCACTTTCCTAGAGGTGATTCCTCCAGCAATGTACTCTAGCATTCTATTGGCTTTTGCTGCTGCTTTTGTGCATTGCGATGAGTGGTTTATATTCCCTGTGACCATTACCCCCGGATCCTTTTCCTCCTCAGAGACGGTGTGCTGTACCCCTACCCACTGGTAACTGCCCCCTGGAATCCTGGTTCTAAAGTGTATGACCTTGCACTTCTTAGCATTGAAACCCAGCTACCAAGTGTCTGACCACTGCTTAAGCCTTACCAAATCATCCAGGAGATCCTTCCCCCCCCCTCCACTTATCTACCACTGCATCTATCTTGGTTTCATCAGCAACTAGGCTGATCCTGCTTTTAACCCCAAGCGCTATATCAGCTATGAAGATGTTAAACGGCACTGGCCCTTTCACTGAACCCTGTGAGACCCCACTGGCTACTGCTCTGGGAGTTGAGAATCCCCCCCCTCGACAACCACCTTTTTATGTCTGTCCATCAACCAGTAGTTACCAACCCATGTAACCAGTTTCACCCTCTCTACCAGACTCCCTAATTTGCTAGCTAATCTGCCAAGGGGTACAGAGTCAAAGTCCTTGCTGAAGTCCAGATACAGTACATCAACTGTCTGACCACTATCGAGTATTTTTGTCACCCAGTTAAAAACTGAACCAAGTTTTGTTTGACATGATTTTCCGGAGACGAACCCATGCTGTCTGTCGTCCATAAGACCGCCCACCTCCAAGAACATCACCAACCATTCCTTTAGGATAATCACTATGAGCTTACCCACAATGGATATAAGACTTACCAGTCTATAGCTACCAGGCTCATCCTTGGAACCGCTCTTATGCAGGGGTAACACGTGCCATCCTTCAGTTCAGAGGCACATACCCAGTCTGCACGGAGGTATTGAACAAGTCTGCCAGTGGTGCTGCCAGGATCACAGTCAGATCCTTCAGGACTCTAGGGTGTATCCCATCTGGCCCT
Source organism: Neoceratodus forsteri (assembly GCA_016271365.2). NCBI lineage: Eukaryota > Metazoa > Chordata > Ceratodontiformes > Ceratodontidae > Neoceratodus > Neoceratodus forsteri. Next base: position 359,236,302 of record CM057457.1, on the reverse strand, counting down.
GGTGCCTTGTCAGTCTTTAGTGACTTAAGGCCCTCAAGCATTCTGCTCACTGGGATCTCTCCATCTGCTATCCTATCTTCTCCCTCCCCTGTTTTGCTATGCCCTGCAGGATTGGACTGTCTCTCCCTGGTAAAAACTGAACAGAAGTACTCATTGGATGTCTCTGCCTGTTCTTCCCCTTTCTCCACCCACCCTCCATCTTTCCTGATCCTTATGATTTGCTCCTTGCAGCTCCTCTTCTCCCTTATGTACTTGAAGAAGACATTGTCACCATCTTTTATCCCTTGTGCAAGACTTAGCTCCTTTGAAGCCTTGGCTGCCCTCACAACCCTGCTCACATCCCTGGATTTCTTTGTGTACTCTTCCCTATCCACCTCCATATTGGACCCCTTCCATCTTCTGAAAGCAGTCTTTTTCTCCCTCACACTTATCTGCACATCCTTGGACCACCAAATTGGCTTCTTAGTCCCTGCCTTCTTACTGTGTTTCTTTGTGCAGGCATCTGTGGCTTTTACCAGACCTGACTTCAAAATGTCCCATTTATGATTGGTATCCATGTCTTGGCTGATACTAGCCAAATGCCACCTTATTAAGTCAGCCATCCTGCTGAATTTAGCCCTTTTGAAGTCTACTGTCCTGGTTCTCTTAGACATCCCCTCCCTACCCATATCCAGCGAGAACCACACTGTATGGTGGCCGCTGCCTGCTAGGGGATTCTCAGTCCCTACACCCTGCATATGGTCTCCATTCATCAGCACAAGATCCAAAATGTCCCCCCAATCCACCCCTGGTAGATTGAAACCGCTGACCACCACAATACGAACATACGAAATTTGCCAGCAGATAAACGCCTAGAGGTCTATCAAGTCTGCTTGAATGTGCAGCTAGCACCCCTTATTCTGCAGCTGCCCCTCCCTTCCACCGTTCCCCTTCATTGACCCTCCCCCTTGTCCTGTCCCATCCCCTTTTGAAGCAGTCCACTGTTCTACTGGATACCACTTCTGCAGGTAACGCATTCCACCCAGCCACCACCCTCTCTGTAAAAAAGTGTCTCCTCATCTCCCTCCTGAACCTTCCTCCCTCCAGTCTCATATCATGGCCCCTGGTGTCCCTCCCTTACTTTGAACAGTCCCTCTGTACCTGTCTTGTTTATTCCTTTCATGTACTTAAAGGTTTCAATCATGTCCCCCTGTCCCTCCTCTCCTCCAGTGAGTACATGTTCAACTCCCTCAGCCTCCTCTCATATGATAAGTCCCCCAGCCCCTTGATCATCTTTGTCACCCTGCGCTGCACCCCCTCCAGTAACTTAATGTCCCTCTTCAGATACGGGCACCAGTACTGCACACAGTACTCCAGGTGCAGTCTAACTAATGTCCTATACTGTGGCAGAATCACCTCCTCCCTCCTCGTGCATATACCCCTTGCAATATAATCCAGCATTTTGTTGGCCTTTGCAGCTGCCTTCCTACATTGTGCCGAGTTGTTCATTGACCCCATAATGAGCACCGCCAGATCCTTCTCCTCCTCTGTCTGGGCTAGCTGCACTCCCCCCAGCTGGTAACTCTGCCTTGGGTTCTTCATCCCAAAATGCAGCACCTTGCACTTTTTGGCATTAAACCCCAGTTGCCAGGTGTCTGACCAGGTTTCAAGCTTTGCAAGATCATCCTGCAACCCCTGCCATCCCCCTAGGTCATCCACCACTGCTCCTACCTTGGTATCATCAGCAAACAGACTGATCTTGCTCTTGATGTCCAATGATATGTCTGCAATGAATATCCCAAACAACACTGGTCCCAACACCGAGCCCTGTGGAACACGACGCTCGTCACTACCCTTGGGTGTGAGAACTCCCCACCCACCACCATCCTCTGTTGCCTTCCCTGAAGCCAGTTCCCTACCCATCTCACCAGCTTTTTACTTGCCCCTGTGCCTATTAACTTACTTCACAGCCTTCCATGCGGCACCAAGTCGAATGCCTTACTGAAGTCCAGATACAAGACATCCACTGCATGGCCCCTGTCCAGTTGCCTAGTTACCCAGTCATAGAACTCAGCCAGGTTGGTTTGGCAGGATCTGCCATGTATGAAGCCATGCTGTCTGCTGTCCTGTAGTCCTTTGGCCTCTAGGAGGGCTACCAGCCTCTCCTTCAGGATAGTCTCCATTAGCTTACCCACCATGGATGTGAGGCTCACTGGTCTGTAGTTTCCCGGTTCATCCTTGGGGCCACTCTTGTGGAGGGGCACCACATGAGCCATTCTCCAGTCCTGAGGTACACACTCCGAATGTAGTGAGGCATTAAATAGGTCTGCCAAAGGTCCTGCAAGGACCTCTGCCAGCTCCTTCAGTACCCTGGGGTGGATGCCATCTGGGGGTGGCACCTTATCCACCCTCAGTGCCTTCAAACCCTCCCGAACTCTGCCTTCCATGATTTCCCCATCTGTCACCCCCTCCCCCCCTGTTTCTGTCATTTCTCCCTCCTTGGGTGTCACCCTCTTCTCTTTAGTAAATACTGACCAGAAGTATTCATTTAGTGCTTCTGCCTTATGGCACCCTGCTTCCACCCAACCCCCACTCCTTCCTAATCCTTACTATGTGGTCCTTACAGCTCCTTTTCTCCCTGATGTACCTAAAGAAGTCCTTCTTCCCCTTCTTAATACCTTGTGCCAGCCTGAGTTCCATAGATGCCTTGGCTCCCCTTACTGCCCTTGTCACCTCCTTCGATTATGTCAAGTATTCCTCCCTGTCCTCCCCTCTCTCTGTTTTCTTGTACTTCCTAAAGGCAGCTCTTTTCCTCTTTACCTTTTCCATGACCTCCTTGCTCAACCAGCTCAGTTTCTTAGCCCTAGCCTTCTTGCTCTGGGCCTTGCAGCAGGTTTTGGTTGCCTCCACTATCCCCAGCTTTATGAGCTCCCACCTCTGGTTAGTGTCCATACTAGACTGAATTCTAGCCAGATACCCTTTTACCACTTCTCCCATCCTCCCAAAGTTGGCCCTCCTGAAGTCCAGCACTCTTGTTCAGATTCCACTCCTTCTTTGCCCATATCCAATGTGAGCCATACTGAGTGGTGGTCACTCCCTGACAGCGGTTCCTCCACTGTAAGTTCTCTCACAAAGTCCCCATTTGCCAACACAAGGTCAAGGGTATTCCCTAACCTGGTTGGTTCACTGACCATTTGCAGCAGGAAGCTGTCCTGGAAGGCATCCAGCAGTACCTGCTCCCTTCTGTTCCTGGTTGTTGGGGTACTCCAGTCCACTCCTGGCATGTTTAAGTCCCCAACAATCACCACACTACCCTTCTCACAGGTCCTCCTGATCTGTTCCGCTAGTTCCCTGTCTAACTCCTCTGTCTGAGATGGCGGCCTGTACACCACTCCCATTCTAAGAATCTTATTCTTGAAATCCTGGATTTGCATCCAAATTGACTCCGTACTACCCTCCTCCCCTTCCTCCCTTACACACTTCAGTGCTTCCTTCACATATAGTGCCACATCCTCTCCTTTCCCAATCACCCTGTCCTTACGAAATAACCTGTACCCTGGTACAGACAGGTCCCAGACATTGTATTGGGTGGCCCATGTTTCTGTGATGGCTGCAATGTCCACCTCTCCCTCTGCCATGAGCACCTGTAACTCTGCAGTTTTCCTCCCAAGGCTCCTAGTGTTAATGGTAACCACCTTCCACCCTTTTCCCCCCTCCTATCCTGCTCTCCTTTACTAGCATCACCAATAGTACTTGCCATTTGTCCTTTGTCACTGTTATGGGAGGTAAGCTCATATGGTTTCCCAACCTGTGGTCTCTGCATGTCTCTTGCCCAATTGCCACCCCCCGCTCCTAGTTTAAATTCCCTACTTCCTCTATGTACTCCTCCATCCTCTGTTTCAACACTTTCTTTCCTCCCTCACTCAAGTGTAGTCTGTCCTTGGCATAGAGACTACTGTCCTCCCAGGTCCCTCCCCACCCCCCAACAGCCCATACCCTTTAGCACAACACCAGGTTCTTAGCCATCCATTAAATTCCTCTATTCTCAGCTTTCTTGTTGTGCTTGCCTTGGGCACTGGAAGTATCTCCGAAAAAGTTACTGATCTTCCTGCCCCCTCACATAATTGTCCTAGTTCCTCAAACCTCCTCTGGACTATATCTACTGTCTTGTCAGCCAGGTCGTTCGTCCCAAGATGTATAATTAAATGAGGCTTGTCCCTACCCCTTCTAGCATATTTCAGAACAGATTGTCCCACCCTTTCTGCTGTCATTCCTGGCATGCTCTCCACCCAAATGCGACTATGCCTCTCCCCCTTGCTACCCCACCTGACTCCTCTTAGTATTGAGTCCCCCAGCACTAAGATTCCACCCCTCTTACTCCCTGCTTGCCTCCATTCATCTCCCTCTCTCATTTCTGGCTCCTCTTCTTCCTCCTGCACATTATTTCCCCCTTTTGCCCCTGTTGCAATTCTCCCAGCAGAACTTCCCCCCGCTCCAGTTTGGTCCAGGCATTTATCAATTACTCCTCTAATTTCATCATTTCCCTCCTCCACTTTCTTCCTCTCTAGCAGTGCACAACTATTTTCTGAAGACCCTTCACAAATGCCCGCTCCCTCTCTCTTCATAGTAACCTGTTCTCTCCTTTCCACTCCATGACTTTTGCCACTTCTTGGCCTTCCCCTCACAAGTCCCTATGTCCTCCTACCATTTGTCTTTTGTCTCCTGACCTGGTTTCCCCGGCAATTGTTCTTCCTGGCCTGGGCCCCCTTGACCCTGCTTCCCTTGTTCTGACCCTCTCCTCACCACTGTTGGCTTAAATCGCCTTCCCTCATCTCCCACTCCCATTCTTCCTCCTCCTCCAGTACTGGGCTAAACCCACCCCAGTCTGCCTTGCCTGTCTTAGTTCCTCCTGCAGACCCTCAATCTCCTTTCTAAGTTTTTCTATGTGGTTGCACACTAAACATCCTCCTACACTCCAGGCAATTTTTAGAAAGATTGGTGCACCGCAGTTGTTGCAGCCTACCACCCTACCCATTGCTGTCGTTGCCCATCAGCGGCCCCCACCCTTCCAGATGCAGGATACCAAACACTCCCCCAAATCTCCCTTCTCCCCCCTCTATCAGTGCAAAACATTCTGTTCTTTATTTCCCTCAGCCCCTTTGTTGTACACATTTAGATAGATTGAGCAACTGCTTTTTATATTCCCATCCTTCCTATCCACACTCAAAAAGAGACTTTAAGTAGCTATTGCACAACCTTCTTCAAACTTCTACTCCTCCTTTCCACAATGCAATAGCAATGCAAAGAAGTAACAATGAAAGCTCCTAGATTTACAGTTACTTCCCTTCCACTGAGATAGCAGTCACCTCTTCATTCGCTGCTGTTCCTTTCCTGGAAGTCTGCTTCTGCTATGACAGGTGCATATCCTTTGCCCATTTGAGGAAGTGATGTCAGAACCCCTGGTATAAAGGAAACCATGGACCAGGGGCGGGTGGGACCAACCCAAGTCTTCCACAAACAATCAGGTAGCTGAGGCCCCTGGTCAGACCATTAGCACCCTTCCCCCACTATGCACTAACCTTTGCAGCTAGTGAAGCCAGCAAAAATGAATCACAATTCTACTCAAAGCCCCCAAAATAGGTTTGCTACCAAAACAAACAGGTCTCCAATTCAAACAGCTTTACCAACAACACATCAAAATAGGCTTGAAATTAGAAGATATAGGTCTCTGATTCAAAGAAACAGTCCCAGTTAAATCACACCAAATAGGTTTTAAATCAGAAGAAATAGGCCTCTACAAATGCAACCTGCTACACAGTGAAACATCAAACAAATGAGCCCACTTATAGCCACCAAAACAGTTTTCAGAATTCCAACAGCCCCAAAACAATACCCTGCTAGCCCCTTAGAAGTAGTAAGAAAGAAAAGAAATAACCTTCTACCAAGTAAAATCCACAAGAAACAATGTAGAAACAACAAGAAGCTACTATACTGTAACAAATCTGATCCTTTCCCTTCTAGTTCCTTCTGAGAAGCCAAAGCAATGCCACCCCTGCCACAGTGTTTCCTTATCTGATCCGCCGGTTCTCTATCAATGTCCTCAGACTGTGACGGTGGTCTGTACACACACCCCAGTCTGACCTCTTTACCTTTGTTGTTCTGCAGTTGAACCCATAAGATTTGTGGCCTACCCTCTTCACCCTCCTCCTTGCTACTCACTGTCTCCTCCCTCTCAAATAAAGCAACCCCTCCAGAATCAGTGCCCCCCCACCCCGGTTTATTTATTTGGATTTTTGCTTACCCAGTAGGGTACAATAGGCAAATAAATGCCTATTTACAGGTATGAACTGGAAGAGTACAATAGGCAAAAACAAGCCAATACATGAAACAAACAGGAGTAGCAAACAAGCATGCAACAGAGTCACACTCGTATCAGTATACAAAGCAAAACTAGAGCAAAACCACAGGGTTTAAAATAGTTATATACACCAAAAGAAGAAAAAGCTCCCAATGGAGCACAAATTACATAAATAAGGTTATCATGACAGGGAGGGGGAGTTAAACAGGCTAAACACAGGTGTGCAAAGACACAGGGCCAGATATTCAGAAATGCACCAAATGCCAGCGCAAGTCCAGCGCAGCGCAAATCCGATGCACCATGGCACGAGTGCCATATTCAAAGGTTGTGCATGGTGAAATGCACCAGCGCAATATGGCTGAATATGGCACAGAAGCACCATGGCGCAACCAGAGATGCACCACGGTGCAACAGGACAAGCCCCAAAGCACACATGGACCAGCACCAGTCAATCGTGGGAGCACAGCAGCAGAGGCAAAGCATGGGGCACGGCAGAGGAACACACCTGGAGACAGTGTCAGGGATGAACAGTGGTAGGCCACAGGTGGCCACCATCAGCAGGGCACACACAGGCATCCAGCTCCCCACGCGGAACACTTCTGTGGCACAGGAAGCAGGGTACAGGTGGCACCAATGGCGAAGGAGGGCTGCCACTGGATCCCCACTGCTGCATGCTGTGCCCCACCCACCCAGACCCAGCAAGCCACACCCTGGACCATGCCGCCAAACACACACATGCCACACATCCTGGAAAGCTGCCCCATGGCCACCCCAAGGCACAGCCACTGACCAAGGGGCAGGACACCACCATTCATGACCTGCACACTGACACATGCACACTATACAGACTCCCACCATGCCACTGCAGCATGGCTCCACACTCCAGCTGAAAAGCAGACACTGACACAGGCAGGTAAGCAAAATAACTGTATTGAAAAGTAGAACTATGTACAATGGCATAGGGTGGGAAAGGGTAGGAAAGTGAGAAAAGGGGACAGGGAACAGGGATTGTACAGTGGGAAGGGGGACAGATGGGGAAGGGAAGGCAGGGGTATAAGGGACATGGCGGGGATGAACTACGGGTTGCCACAGCCTGCTGCCGCCTGCCGCCTGCCGCCTTCTCCTCCGCCGGTCCATCAGCACCATCCTCCTCATCTGCTGGGCCACCTCCGGGGTCATCGAGGTAATCAAAATGATTTGCCTCAGCAGCCGACAATACAGGGGCAGCAATGACCTCCTCCAGATGCCTATGACAAAGGAATGGACAGTTGATCAGTGCAAGGTCCCAAGGAACCATGCCCACCCACTGTGCACAATGGGCAGTGGGAACACCCCCCGCCGGAGTGGCACCCTGGCCACCAACAGGGGGTGGGCCAACACCTGCCAGCATCACAGCATGCCATGACAGTGTGCAGTGGTGGACACTGCCGCCCTTTGACCACCCGACTGCGCAGCGACAGGCAGATGGCACAGGGCACCAGCAGCACTACAGCAACACAAGTGGCAGCCGGGTGCACACCCCAACAGCTGGTACACATGTGCAATGGCTGCCCCATAGTGGCATGCACCACGCACAGCGTGCAACATACAGCTGCCATGGCATATGGCACAGGTGGCCATGGCCGCACCCACTCCCCCGCTGACCAACCGGTAATGTGCAGAGGAACACAACAGTGCCTATCTGCCCACTGTGCTACTGCTCGCACCTGTCCCACCACCGCTCCTCGACCATCACTTGGTCCCGCAGCGGCCTGCTGTGGTCTGTCTGGTGCCCCTACTACCCTTGCCCGGCATCAATCTTCAGGCCCTAGGAATGAAACAAACACAGGTACACATCAGAGAACACCCACAGCATGTGCCAACCACCCCACCCCTGTGCACAGCGTGTTCCCCTGCCTGACATGTCCTGCAAGGCTGTAGCACAGTGCAACTTGCTGCCGGCAATGCCACTCCACAATGCACATGCTGATGGTGTACCCCTCTGCAGGGCATGCCAGGCAGCCAAGCCAACACCACAGTAAAGCACTAGGGCACACATGCAGCATGGAATGACTTACCTGGCCATGGCACCACCCCCTTGCGGAAGCGTGCCTGCAGCAGCTTCAGTCACTTGGGGTCCTGCCTCAACAGGTCCCCGTACCAGTGGCGGCATTGTTCACCAGTCCTGGCTACCCCAGTGTCCTGCACCAGCCTGGTGGTGATGGCCTGCCAGATCTCCATCCTGGCCTGTTGTAGGGGTACCTGGCCAAACAGCTCTGGTACATGTGGCTGCACATGGGCCACCAGATTCACCAGCTCCAGGTCCGACCAGTTACGGGCCCGTCGTGCACCCTGCCATCATTACCATGGCAAGAAGTACAGACAAAATGGCAGCCAGAGGCGTACGTGTGCACAACATGCATGGGATGTGCACCTCATGCAGACATGCGCTGTGTCTGCCAATCGCGCATCGTTGTGGATGCGTGAAATGGGCATGGCCCACCAGGCACATGGTGGTGTAGTCCCAAGGGGTCACAGGGGTCACAACAGGGGTCAGGGGCACCTGGCACACAATGCATCGGTGCGCAATAAGGCATGGCGCTGTGCGCCATAGCCCCTATTGCTCAAGAGATACTGCTAGTGCACAATAGGTGGTAGCACACCACCCGACGCATGCGCACTGCAGTCCTGCACACTGCATCATTGCACCATGACTTGCTCTGGAGCAATTCCATTGCGCACAGAGTATGCGATATTCAGCCACCACATGCAAATGAGCTCATCAGCCAATGTGCGGTGCACCGTGGAAATTAGCATTTCATTACCGTTGTGCCAATGCTCATTTTCATGCGTTGTGCTATAAAGGCACCTCAGAACAGCACAGGCCATGGACCAGTATTGCAACCAACTGAGGTACAGTAAGTTGTGCTTGCTGCTGAGCCCAGCTAGTAAAGCAGGGTGGATGGGGTAGGCAGCTGCTGACACTGACACACGTCTGTGTCCACAGGTAGCACTATGTCCAAGCATGAAGAGAGTAAGGAGCATGAGCCTGCCTGCAAGCACAGGCCCAACTTTACAAAGGCAGAGACTGATGCCCTGTTCAAGGTCTACCTCGACAGGGAGCCACTGCTGAGTGGTGCCACAGGCACACCAAAGGCCAGGGCTGTGGCCTGGGTGGAGGTGGCTGCGTGTGTGAATCAGCAGGGCAGCCACCAGAAGTCTGTGCAGGAGTGAAGGAAGAAGGTGGGCACTGATAAACCCTGCCTCAAGGAGAAGGTGGCAGCCATACAAGCAGCCCAGAAAGCCAATGGAGGAGGGGGTGGGCCTGCTGACGTGCCACAGCTCACTGCACAGGAGGAGCTGGTGGTGGCCACCATATTTTGCAGCACTGTCGAGGGTGTGCCAGGTGGTGGATTCCAGACAGGAGGGAGCCCATCACTGCATGGTACGTATGTTGGGCCTACACTGCTGACGGGGGGGGCTGGTGGCCATGTGTCATTAACACATCTGTTTTCACTTAGAGCACCGGCACGCCTGCATGCATTGGATGGGGCACCAGCAGCCGCTGTGAAGGCAGGCCCAGTCCCAGAGGACCAGTCATCCACCTCCATGGGCATCCAGGGGCCTGACCAGCTGCAGCACACCACCACTATCCAGCCGTATGTCCTGGGTTTGGGGTCAGACAAGGCCCTGGCTCTGTTTCAGCAGGATGCCAGCCATGGTGTCCTCTGCATGGAGACACTGATCGGGATGGGGTCTGATACTGATGATGACCAGACCATTATCCTGGGCAGCATGGGTAGTGATGCGGAGGAGATGCCCATACCTACTACCAACACAGGCAGTGCTCCCAGTGGCCTGTCAGTGGTGGGTCAGCTGCCTGCTGCCACTGCAGATGCTGCTGTGTGCACCACCATGGCAGTGCCATGTGGTGGTGGTGGTGTGTCTGCCAGGCGCTGGCCAGTGCACAGGGGCCGGAGGGGCAGCAGTGGCAGACAGCAGGGGACTTTGGGTGGCCAGACGCAGTGTCTACTGCTGGGGTGCCTGACAGGGACCAATCCCATGGGGACCCCGCTGTGCAGCATCCACCTGAGCAGAGGGCTGTGCAGTGTGGTCATACACCACCGGTGGGTCGGCAGCCCGGCCAGGTTCCCCTGGGAGCTGACCCATTGGCAGAGCACACCCGATTGCTGTGGGCCTCCATGAAGCAACAGGTGCTGCTTGTAGCTGGGGTGCATGCACTGCGCACGGAGGTGCGCCAGGCAACCGAGCAGCATGAGAGAGGCACTGCGCAGGTCCTTGAAGCTATTCAGCATTTGCGGGAGGACACGACCGCATCCCATTATCGCATTGCCAATGTGATCATGGTTGGCCTTGCACTGCTGGCTGCCATGGGCCATGGTCAGCAGCCTCATACACCGCATAGTGCACTGTCCACCCCACAGACCTGGTGTCGAGCGACACCCTCCCTGTTGACACCGGGCTCTGCTGTTGGCATCCCAGGCATGCCTGGAGCGGGTCTGTTTGGGTGCCTACACACCCCTGCGCAGACCCGGTCACAGTCCTGCAGTACGACCCCTGGGGGATGTTGCATACACCCCCTGTGGCCGATGAGCAGCCTGTGGCAGCCAATTGGCTCCGGTGCAGCTGCCCCTGTGTCCACGGTGGCCATGGTTCCATGCAGTGGAGCTGATGTGCGTGCCACCCTGGCTGCAGTCTGCTGCTGCCGCCCTGTGCGAGCATGGGCATTGTGTGTGAGTGCATACCACAGTTGTGGCACCTGTGTGTCATGCCGCATGTTGCCTGTGTGCGTACCTGCCTGGCCGCTGGCCTGTGTGTCATGATCGTGATGAGAGCAGAACTGCACTGGTTGCACCTGTGCACCGGCACCCTGCATCTGATCAACACCACATGCTGGTGCCTGGGCACATATGTGTGTGTGCTTGTGTGTGTGTGTGTGTGTGTGCTGCTGAACACTGCTGTGTGTTGTTGTATGTGGCTGTGCGGCACTGACACCCCCACCCCTGCACCACACCTCTGTGTGTGCATGCCCATTGCCATGCACGCTCCTGCCCATGTGCTGTACCTTTGTGTGAGGCCAATGCATGGGTGTTGCTCCACCTACCTCCGAGCACCATAGTGCTCCTGTGCAATTGTGTCTTGGTGCAGGCATGCCATCTACTGGAGCCGGGGATCCCTCCACCCGGGGGGGGGGCTGCCCACCACCATCCAGCCCACTGCCCTCATCATCCCCACTGCTGTCCCTCTCATCAGCCTCAACAGGTATCCCATGGTCAATGGCCATGTTGTGCAGTATGCAGCAGGCCAGGAATAGGCCACAGGCTTTCGAGGGGCTGTACCGTAGGGCACCGCCAGACCTGTCAAGGCAATGGAACCATGCCTTCAGCATCCCAAACACATGCTGAATGATATTCTGCATGCTGGCGTGTGCCTCATTGTAACGGTCCTCTGCTGGGGATGACTGGCACTGGTAGGGGGTGAGCAGCCAGGGCCTGAGTGGGTAGCCACTGTCACCTGTGTGGACAGATGCATGGTTAGCCCTGTGTCCTATGCTGCTGTGCCCCTTGCCCATCCCTGGTGCCCCCGCCAGCCCACCAGCCCTGCCCACCCCCATCCCATGTCCTGCTGTTCCCAGCTCCCCATGGCCGTCCCATACTCACCCACTAGGTGGCCCATGGGGATGTCCCCAAGCTTGAATCTGTGGCACAATGCAGAACTGTGCCAGATGAATATATCGTGTGTGCTCCCAGGGTGTGTGTCACAGACATTGGTTATGCACCCCTTGGCATCACACACCACCTGGCAGTTGACACTGGGGTAGCCCTTCCTGTTAACATACACTACGCCCTCAGGGCCAGGTGGCATGTGGATGCCCACATGGGTGCAGTCAATGGCCTCAAGCATGCCAGGCATTCATGCTACCCTGTGAAAGTTCTGCATGGTTGTTGAATGCTCTGCCTGTGTGCTGGGGAAATGGATGTATTACAAAGCATGTGGCAGCAGGGTGTTGAGGAATTGTGTGGGGGGGTGTGACGTGGCCAACTGGGTTATGCCTGTGGTGTCTCCTGTTGGTCTCTGGAAGGTGCCCGTGGTGAGCAGGCACATAATAACTGTTACCTTTGTCTTCACTGACATGGCATGGCTCTGTCTAGTGGGTGCCTGCATCTCCTCACTGCACAGCTCATAGAGCTGGCTCAGAATAGCCAGGTTCAGGCAATACCAGCCCACAATCTATGTATCAGTGTAGTTCTCAAAGGTGGTGCTGGCACGGTACCACCTGTTCTGGGCATACCACTGAAGGGCCCTTCCTCAGCCACAACACTGTTCCTCCTGCCTCCTCACATCCCTCATTATGGCCTCCATCTGGAAGACTGCGCTGGCCATGGCCCCTGCTGTCCTGTCTCCCCCTGGGTGGTCAGCTGCTGTGGGTTGTTTGCCACCGTAGGGCAGTGCCTTGCATTTTGCCTGCCTCTCCCTGTCACTCCCTCTGCCCTTGCTCACCCTCCACTGCCACCTATGTCCCACGCCTCTGTGGCTGCCTGTTCCAGTTCCTCTGTCCCTCACAGGCTCTATCGCCCTTGCTCCTTCTGTATCCTCCCTCCACTGTCCGGTTCCTCTCTTACCCCTGGTGCAAGTGCTGTCCCTGTTCTTGCACCCTGTATTTATAGGGTCAAGTCTGTTCAGCGTATCTGGAAGTTGCTCCGCACTTGTGCCATGGGTTGGGGTTGAATATTGCATTGCGCCGCATATTCATGGGCACGCCCCCTGCCCTTGCACATGCATTCATTAAGGTTGCACATTGGTGCACTGCGACGTGTGCTGTGCACTGGCTCCCACTGAATATCGCTCCTTGGCGCATTTCCACACTTACGCCAGCACAACTCAGTTGTGCCATGCAAAACTGCTTTGAATATCCTGCCCACAGTCTGCAACATACAGAATACAAGCACATTTTGGGGGTGTTTCTGGCTCAAGGGTGCATCTGTCTCTTAGTTTCCCTTGTCATTGGGTTAGATTTCCAATGAATTATGTTAAAAAAAGGCAGCCACGAAAATAATTTACCGTGTATGTAACTGTGTGGACTGATTTCTGAATAAAAGTGTTCTGCAGTCTTTTGAACCAAAAACGTGGTGTCTTTCTTTCCACAAAGGAGCACACTTGGTGGGGGGAGGGGGAATAGGAGGCCTTCATGACCAAAGAGACACAACCACATTTCTCTAAACACTACAGTGCAATCCTACCACTTTAAGGAATTACCATGTTTAGTAACCAATTTCTTGCCCTTCCCCTACTGCAGTACACTATGAATATTAATGAGATGTCATGAATGGTAGGGAGACATTCCTGAGGTGGACAGGAAGTGTAGTTTAGATACATGCATAGATTAATAGACATTGTCGGCAGCTAAGGGCATATGGCCCACCTAGTCTGCCCATTTGAGCTTGTAAGTTCACTTTATGTTGTTCTAGATGTCTTTTGCCCCTTACCCCTGGCCTCTAGAATTCCGTTATATTTGTCCCATGCATTTTTAAATCCTGTGATTGTTTCAGCCTCCGCTACTTCCTCTGGCAGGGTGTTCCACTTGTCCACTACCTGTTCTGTGAAGAAATTCTTCCTCACATTTCCTCTGAATCACCCTCCCTCCAACTTCATCCCATGCACTCTAGTCCTGGAACATCTTTTTTTGCTGGAAAATAGTGTATTCCTGCACCCTGTTTCTCCCTGTTTAATTTCTGAGAGCAGCTTGAGACAGGATTACTAAGGGCACTGCACAGGGACTTTTTGTTCTGTGAATAGTAATTATATTTCAAGTCCAAAGGTTTCAAAACACTAAATAATTACATCTACTTACACTTCTGCACAGTGTGGTTTCATATTGTGAGGAGATGGTGTTGGAAACAGAAACAGAGGATCATGAAGCTGGAGGTTAGAGTTACTGTGTATAATTGTGCTTAAAGGAAAACATTGAAAAGGACGCAGTTTTCCTCAGATACTATAGAAACTCTCAATTAGTGCTTTAATACAGTAACAACTTTTTTAACGATTTAAAACCGCTATCCACAACTTCCACTTTCTGTTGCTGCCAGCTTCCTTAGCTCACTTTATGCTAATAAGTCTGTTTGACCTCTGTTATTGGTTGTCAGGACATATTAGCATAAAGTGAGCTTTGGAAGCTCTCTGCTACTCATGAGATGGTGGCTGCCAGCAATAGAAAATGAAAGTTGAAGGCCAGTGTTTTAAATCACTAAAAAAGCAATTAGAGGTAATTTTTTAAAAAAATTTACTGCCTGAAAGCACTAATCAGGCATATTTGTAACACCTGAGAAAAGCTGTGCCTTTTCCAGTGTTTCCCTAGCACAAACTGGACACATGGGGTTAGTTTAACATTATTTTCATAACAAACTGAATTAATTTATACAGAGACAGTGGCACTTCAAGAGTGTTGGTTCTTTTTCAGATCTTTACCTACATTTCTGTTTCTGTGTCCTGACTTGATTGACCTTGTATCTTTTTCTGTCTGTATCTTTTCGTGTTTCTGAGTATTCCGTGCATGCAGCATATCCAGTGGTAATACCAAAGGATCAATACACATAATTTCATTATTAAAAGCACATTAGGCTGTCAAAGTTAGTCAATAAATACTTGTTAAACAGGTACACTTTAAGATAATAAATATGAGTTTAACTCCTCCCTTGCAAACAGTTGGGGGCTTACTAGTAGACTGGCTGGTCCAAGTAAACCGTCTGAGTGCTAGGAAGTTAACATGCTAGGCCCTTAAAGGACACTTAAACATAGAATCTGTGGGTCTCTGGTGTTTTACAAACCCTCCCACATAAATGTAGCCTACAGACAGCTGTAATAGATGATTTTAGTAGTTACCTTAGCTTTTTTGGTTGCTGTGTTAATGCCCCCTTGCAGACAGCATGTCCCCTTCTAGTCCATCCTCCCCAGCCTTGTCACTCAGCTTCTCACAAGCGTGCCAGTATTCCATCTCTAAGTATTTGTCCCTGTGACTGGGGTGGTAGAACTCCCCAGCATCAAGTGCAATTTGGGATCTATCTTGGAGGAGAGTCACTTTGTTGGAGTAAGACCTGTGGGTGGCCAGATCATCATACTGCTACTGGCCAGGGCTTGCCACTTTTCTTCTTCCTTTTCCCTTGGAATACAACAGTGTGTAGCTTCGCTGTCATTTCCCCTCCCTCTAAGCTGTTCCAGTTTCTCTGCCACCTGCCCTGAGAGTGTCCTCTGTGATGCTTGATCCTCCTTCCTGATGCTGGCCCCTTACTGTCCAGGCATGTTCCCTAACCTGGGTCACAGGCAGTATGTGCAGTAACACCCAAAGGTAGTAGTATAGCAGTGGAGGTAGCTGCCCTGAGAGTGTCTTCTAGGATGCTTGATACCCCTCCCTGATGCTGGCCGTGACTGTCCAGGCATGTTCCCTAACTTGGGTCACTGGCATTGTAAGCAGAATCCCTCCCACTGCACTAACAGGTCGGTATTTTTACTCTAGGCTTGATGTTTAACATTAGTTTGTCCCATTTGAAACCATTTAAAACTGAAGAATGACAGGAGTGGGTACCAAGGTGGTAGCCTGGGTAAAAAATTGGCTGGACAACAGGACACAGAGGGTAATAGTAAATGGAGTCCACCCTGAAGAAAGGGGAGTTACTAGTGGGGTACCTCATGGTTCAGTACTGGGAGCAATCCTCTTTAATGTCTTTATAAGTGACATTGCAGAGGGACTGGAAGGAAAAGTATGCCTTTTTGCAGATGACACAAAGATCTGCAATAGGGTCGATACACAAGGTGGGGTGGAAGGGATGAGAAGGGACTTGACAAGGTTGGAGCAATGGTCAAATATGTGGCAGCTTAGATTCAATGCAAAGAAGTGCAAAGTAATGCACCTGGGAAACAAAAACCCAGGGAAAGAGTACACAATGGGGGGGGGGGTGACATACTAACAACAACAGAAATGGAAAGGGACATGACAGTAGTTATATCAGATGACCTGAAGGTGGGCAAGCAATGTGAGAAGGCAGTAAGTAGGGCTTGGAGGATACTGGGATGCAGAGGGAGAGGCATCACCAGTAAGGAAAACAAGAAGTTGTTATCCCTCTGTACAGACAGTTGGCGGGACTCCATCTGGAGTACTGCATGCAGTTCTGGAGACCCCATCTCCACAAGAACATAGACAGGATGGAGGTTGTCCAGAGGAAGGCAACCAAAATGGTGCTGGGTCTGCACCAGAAGATATACGAAGAGAGACTACAGGAGCTTAATATGTATACCCTCAAGGAAAGAAGGGAGAGAGGGGACATGACAGGAACTTTCAAGTACCTCAAGGGAATCAACAAAGTCCAAGAGGATAGCATCTTTCAGAAAAAGAGATGTGCAAGAACAAGGGGGCACAATTTGAAGTTAGAGGGGACCCAGCTCAGAGGTAATGTGAGGAAGTATTTTTTCACAGAGAGGGTTGTGGATGCATGGAATGGCCTTCCTGAGGAGATTGTGGAGTCAAAAACAGTGGGGGAAGTCAAGAATGCATGGGACAGTCATAAGGCAATTCTAGTGGGAGATAGGAGGAGGTAGGTTGTTGGTTAACTAGGATCTGCAGCTTATCCATTAGGTAGGGAAATGAGCAAACTAGGTGAGCTAAGCGGTACTTATCTGCCATCAAATTCTATGTTTCTATGTAAATGCAGCGCCCCCCCCGCTTGCAGGCCCAGATTAATGGATGTGGGGGCCCTACTCCAAGTTATATTTTGTGGCCAAGGGGGGCCCCCTAAATGCCAACATCCCACTCCTCTGCGGTGCCATCCCTCATCCCATATGCATTATTTGGCTTTTTTTTTTATTGAACCTCAGTTGCCTTGCCAACTTGCTAAATGCTGCATCTCAGTCTCAGACCATTTTTCTCCTCGCTTCCCCTGTTGCCTCCTCATTCTCTCCATCCTGTCTGGAGTATCCACCCTGTTACAGATCTTGGTGTCATTTGCAAACAGGAAGACATTCCCTTCAATCCTACCACAATGTCACTAAGGAAGACATTAAACAGGACTGGCCCAAGGACTAATCCCTGAGGTACCCTGCTGGTCATCACCCCCCTCTCTTCCTTGGATTGGATCCCATTTACCTCCACCACCCTCTGTTTCCTGTCCATTAGCCAGTTCCTAACCCAATTTACCACCTTGTGCCCCATGCCTAGACTACCCATTTTGTTAACCAGCCTTTCTATGTGGGACTGGAACTGTGGAACAGTGTTGGAGGCCTTGCTGAAATTGAGGTAGGTGATGTCCACCTCCCCCCGTACCTGTTTACTTTCTTTGTCACCCAGTCAAAATAATCTATCAGATTCATTTAGTACTTATTGAGATCCCTCTTTTTTCAAACATGGTTATAATAGATTAGAGGGCATCTTTACAAGAATGTTTTTGAATTAAATGATTATGAATGTTATAGGCATACTATGGTGACATGATACCTGACACCTCTTAATATACAAAATATTCTCAATAAACTATATTTTAGACCGTACTCATCATGCGGGACATCCAGCAAGAAGAACTAAAACATGACCGAACACCACAAACAAAATGACAAGCAGCAAAGCCCTCTAAACAAGAAACAGCTGAGCTGGACCTTCAAAAATCAATATAATCATCCTTGTGTGTAGTTGTGTGTTTCTTTAGCAGCCTGCCCGAATTACCTTCACTGTCTGCCATGCCATTTTTTGAATTCTGTGACGCAATTCAAACAAACACTGTCTTTTTTTATTTTCAAATCAGTGCAAGCAAATACAGTGTATAACAGTGAGTGCACAGTCAAGCAAATAAAGAGGTTAGAGCAGGTCGATCTGTAAACTGGGAGGTCATGGCGGAGCTAAAAAAACAAGTAATAATCCTACATACCTCTAGGCCTTGCTCCTTGGTTACCTTGGCCTGAGATGCTCGATGTTGGACTCCTTCAGGCCTGTGGTGATGACATAATGACTTGGCCCACCATGCCTGGTGGCACCATAGGTCTCCTTCTCATCTTCACACACCACTAAACGCCACAGCAACAAGCAAGCAACTCTCTGGGCTGACCTGCACTGCACACCAGGAGGGTGGCATGTCAGCCTGTCAGGTCACAGGTGGTGAAGGGCAAACAATGGGCTTAAATCTGACTCCGCGGCCCGCTCTCTAGTCTCTTGCAGCTTGCTTACTTTCTCTCTCTGCTTCTTCTCACTTGAGAGACAGACCGACCACCGACGACAGCCGTCGATGAGTCTGACAACGTCCACACAGCTCTCTTTCTCTACTCTTTCATCTTCCTCTCCTCGTCAAGTTTGTCAATGACTCCTCACTACAGCACGGCCCTGACCTGACCCTGATGCATCGCACGCACGCACTGCCAGTCTACCACTGATTCCCGCTCCTGTGTAGCCACACCTCCTTAGGACCTCAGGATGATTCATGATTGGTGTGTGTCTGTTTGGTCTTTGGTGGGGTCAGGGATGGAAATGATCAGAGGCAGAGCCAGCCAAGAGGCTTGCTCACTGAGCGGAGTGGCTGCGGGCGGGGTCAGAAACCACTGACATGCTCACTGACTGAGCCAGGACGGGGGGGGGGAGCGCAGCACAGCAGCAGGGGCTGACTCCAGTCTGAGGGGAAGTGGTGCTTTTTGGGAGGGCAATTCGGCATGGTCACACAGCAGGGGGAAAGAAAAAGAAACAACCACAAAACAAATAAGCTGCTACATTGGGTGGCGGGGGCCCTCCTGACCCACGGGGCCCTACGCCATGGCATCATTTGCATATACAGTATGTTAATCCAGCCATGCCCTCATGCAGCACTGGGACCACCCTGCATCACTGCCCTAGATGATGAGGACGTAGCTCAAGGAATGCCTGAATCTAGAGTTATATGGTAGAATTACTTGCTGGGAGCCTCTTGCACTCACCAGTATGGGTCGCTTGACTGCCTGCTGTAGTTGGTGGATGTGGGTACCTTAGAGAGTGTAACAAAATATACTGGACCCTTGAACTTCTAGAACTTGACTTTACTGGAAGGCTTCAGGCCAAAGTTCATATGGACAATAAGTAGTCATGGGCCTAACACTTTCTCCTCCTACACCATTCATCATAGTAACTCTGTATTACTGGGTAGCCATTGTAACTATTGTCTGAATATAAGGCTTCCTAGTGGCTTAGCAGCCACCTGCTGTGGGGTATTCTATCCATTTCTTGCCCCCAGCAGTTCACCCCTAGTAAAAGGTATCTGACACAATCCATTTCGATTCGATATGCAAAGCTCCTTTGTGTAACCCCTAGATGGCGCTATCCCAGGGGCTACTACCCCTGCCTGATTTGCCACTAACAGGTTGAGAGGCCTGGATCCGATGGCGGGTGCCTCCACCCAGAGGTCAGGGTTTGCAATAGTTAAACTAACTTGGTCACAGCCCTCTGGGACACTGCAACCCCCCTTTCTTCCCACTAGTGGCCCACACAATATATCAGAATTACCTTCACAGTATACACTTACCCCCAGGACTGGTTCAGGCACTGGGACCTCCTGTAAATAAGATACAGTGCAACAATCACAGTACAATACTTTAACATAGACAAATACCTCAGGCAGTATAACTTTGCTGAAACAAGCAGCTCTGATTTATTTAGGGGAATATAACAGGGCCAGGGAAATCAGGTTAATTAGCTTATCACTTTACTCATCTACCTATGGCTCTGTGCACAGGCCTATCCCTACCAGTTACTGTCCCTGGGTACCCAAGCCCTAGTGGCTAGTCCAAACCGTGGCAGCTGGTAGGGGCCCTTTCACACAGAGAAAAGAAAAATTAGTTAAACAGTCAGCAGTACAGTAATTCCATTTGGATTTAATGTGGCAATTCAACAGGGAGCGACCCTGAATTAGTACTCACGACCTCCAAACAAGATAGGGTCCTTCAACGTCAGCAGGGCTACTCTTGAGCTCCACGAGACTCCTCACACATTTATATGACAAACTGCAACAGGCAAAAGTCCTTTAATGGCAGCAGGATTCACTTGAGCTACACAAGCCTCCTCACACATTTATATGGTAAACAGTAACAGGCAAAAGTCCTTTAATGGCAGCAGGATTCACTTGAGGTACACAAGCCTCTTCACACATTTATATGGTAAACAGAAAGTACTATACCAGGCAGGCTGCTTCTCTATCCCGATCGCAATTACTGCACAATACCCGGGAGAACACACAGCAGATTCAGTTCCTGACAGACCAAGCGCAATTCAGCAATTTCTCCAGTCTTCTACAGGGTGAGCCTGGTTTCTACTCTTCAGATATCCTTTGATTCTCTTCACAGGACGGATTCAGTCCTAACAAGCAGTTACACAAGCTGCAGACCAGAACTCAGGGCCTTACACACATTTCCCGACTAAAACTGCACACCGAAAAAGCACAGGGCTCCTTCCCTCTTCACTGCCAGAGCTCAACTGAAACTCCAGCAGACAAAACCGGGCACTTCCTTTGAGTTCCTCCCAGTTCTTGGCTGTCACTCACACTAGACTGCCCCTGTTGGTCCAAAAAGGCGCCGAAGTCCAAACTACATCTCCCAGAGTCACTGCCCATACAATCCTCTTGTGGCTGGCTCAAATTACGAGTCCAAGCTCTGATTCGTCCAAGGCACCATTTTAGAGCTACCTTAACCCACACCGATTGGTCCAGTTCAGCAGTTCAAAACTAGAATGGGAACTAGGCAAACACAGTTCTGACTGCAAAGAAAGCAGGTTAGACAAACTGTATTTTCATTATTACTCTAAATGATTTCTGGCAAACTGTTACATCTTTCAGATAGGTTCCCTTTGCACTCCTAGTGACTGCAAAATGGAGTGAATTGGCAGCAGTTCAGAGTGGTACTCAAGCAAAGAAACACACAGTCCCCCCATACAAACTAATTATGTCTGCAAGCAGACAGCTCTTAAAGAGACAGTACCAGAGGCTCTAAAAACACTCACAGATAAATGGCTTAAACGCCAAACACCATTCAGGCTTGAAGCATTCAAGCAAGCTCCTGGAAGTCTTTTGGGAACCCCCATTTGCAGGGGGGTTGCATTTGTATTGCCTTTCCATACTTCTCAAGTAACAGGGTGTCTGGGGATTCCTATCCCCCTTCTGTGCTAAAACCTGGCTTCTGTGCTTTTTCTTCTAGTGGCACTACCTGCACACATGGCCTAATACTTGCTACAGAACACAGCATACCTGCAAGTCACCCAGTAATATCAGGGTGAACTCTCTTTATGCAATTAGTTATTACTTGCCCCAATACTCCTAGGGATGGCCAAACATTCCCAAACCCATCACTCTGGCTTTACACCAGGACTTGTGGACATGCATCCTTAGTGTGGTCTGGTTTCTCAGTGAGTGCAGGGCCTGTGAGTGGCTGATATGGCCAGTTGAACCAGGAACAACCACTGTGTCATTGTTTTTCTCCACTTAGGGGAGCATACATGCAATAGCACCTAAGACAGCCCTGCACAGATGCCTGTGTGCAGGACATCAGCAGTCAATGTTACCCTGACCCCTTATGTAATGATTCATGGTTGCTTTCCCCTCAGCCATCACTATGGGCCAAGCTTGAACTAGGCACCCTTTCCCCCCCTCCCTGGGAGAGGAGGGCTGTGTCCTGGACACTCAATCCTCTCCCTTCCCAGCCAACCCCCAGCAACTGAACCAGGGTTGCCAGTGTGGCACCCACCACCTCAACCATCCGTGCTGCTGGACTGGCTTTCAGGGTGAATTCTCGGCCTAATGAACATATAAGGCTGGCACTTCCCTCATCAGTGTGATACCCAGCGCCTCAACCTTCCACACCACTGGGCCGGCTACCAGGGTGAACTCTCAGGCTAAGGAACATATCACGCTGGTACTTCTCTCATCAGTGTGGCACCCAGCGCCTCAACCCTCTGTGCCACTGGGCTGGCTGTCAGGATGAACTCAGCCTAAGGAACATATCAGGCTGGCACCTCCCTCATGAGTGTGGCACCCAGCACCTCAACCCTCTGTGGCACTGGGCCTGCTGTCAGGCTGAATTTTCATCCTGTGGAACAGATCAGGCTGGCACATCCTTCATCAGGTCTCCAGACCTAACGGCATCAGCTACACCACTCTTTCAGTGCATACACAGGGAACCCTATGACCCCTTCAACCAGGATGGCATTCTGATGACACTGGCCATAGGATACCCTAATGTTATTTGGTAACTTTGCCCTCCTCACATAAATTATGGAGATGAGTCTTCTACCTGGCTTCAGCAGTCTGTATGCAGTACCTGATTCATCTATTTCTTGGGTTCAAGATGGTATCAGGACACAGATCCTGGGGTCCCCCCACTAGGATGCCCACAATGAACTTCTGGGGAACCTGCCTCAGGACATAAAGCCCTTGGGAGATGTCCCTTGAAGAGACTCCCCTTGGGATTCCTGCACCCTTTTGGTGGTCCTTCGAAACTCACAAACTGTGGGCAAAGCTGCAGATCCTCACCCACCAGTCCAAGTGATATTAGACACATCCTGGGTACCTGAGGTCCCCCCAGGGTCCCACTCAAGGCTAAACCAATGCCATTACTGCAACAAGGTGTCCAGAACCTCCTACCACTCTTTGAATCAGAGTTTTATATGACAGCATACATTGAGGGTCTCCTGTACCCCCTGCCCAACTCCTTCAGTCAGTCTCTTGATGGGCAAGGTATGTGTCCACTCAGGCAGGCACATAAGAGTATTCCTGACTGCCCAGTACCTTGATGGCAGTGCCTGGTTACCCCTTCTACCTGGAACCCATACCTTGAATGTCCCAGCTTATCCTTCACCTGCACCCCTAGGACACATACCCAGTGAGGACACTTGGAGCGGCTGCTCTTTACCAGCAGTCTGGCATCTTGCTGCTTCTTCACTCCTCAAGAAAACTCCCAGCCCCAAGAACACAGAACCTCAAGAATGTAGGCACCTTAAGTGCACCCTATCTATATACTCACTGTAGCTCCTCCCACATCAGCTTCACCCACAGAGGATGATGTCAGGGTACCATTCCCCTTCTGGCCACATATAGCAACAACCTTCTCCCCCTACTATTAGGAGGGGTTTGTTACATAATTAAAGTTAAAAAGTCCTGTACTACCAAGCCACTGTTCCTTTTGCATTAGTGCTACTAAAAATCAGGAGCTTCCATCTTGCCTGTTAGCTCACCACCCTCTGATCATTGAACTCTTTGTCAGTCTATCACCCACTAACATTTAAGGCAGAATTGATTAATCCCTGGTGAATAGGTGACAAATTCATGCTTCTACTTTGGGTTGCAAATTGTTACCTTGCCTATTCCCTTCTTGTTGAAAAGTTGCAGATTTCTCAATATGTCTACAGAAATCAAGATCAATTAAACACGTCTTCTGTCATTTCAGGTACCAGAAACCTTTGAAGATGTTGCTGTCAATTTTTCAGATGAGGAGTGGAAGATATTAAGCAAACAAGAGAAGGAGCTTCACAGAGAAGTGATGGTGCAAGATTATGAAACAATGGTTTCTGTAGATAAGGATACTTACAGTCTGGGAAGTGGGATCTTTAATCTGAGTGGCCGAGGTGGACTTACTTCTGAAATGCCAAGCCTAGAAACATAGCAACATGGAATGTATTAGAAGAAAAGCATCGCTTGGTCCACAAGGTCTGCCCAGATGGATGAAGAGACACCCCTTGGGAACCTGCAACCACTGGCTAAGAAGGGTCAACTTCATTGTTGTAACAGAAATGTGGGTTACACCTGATCATAATTTAGACCTCTCAGTCCCAAGCTAGACTTTTCTTCCAGAAAACTTGAGAAAATAAGGGGGGGGTACATAATGGGGATGAAGGGAGACTCCATCTGCATCAAAGGCATGTCTGGACTATCTGAAAGAGCTCCTGTCCCCTTACTGTCCCAGGCGACCGCTCCGCTCAGCTGATGAGGGATTGCTGGAGATTCCCAGGGTAACTTTGAAGACATTGGGGGCCCATGTATTTATGTATGCGGCCCTAGCCCTGTTGAATTCTCTACCCTGTCAGTTGCGGGAGTACACGACTGTGGAGGGCTTTAAGAAGGCCCTAAAGACCTACCTATGGCACCAGACTTACCCAAAATGATTTTAGCTGTGATTTTAGTTATGCATCTGAATTGTGATGTTATTGTGTTATTCAGTTATGTATCTGAAGTGTGATTTTATTGTGCTATTAATTTGAATGTTCAGCACTTTGATATCTGAAAGGCGCTATACAAATAAAGATATTATTATTAGTTTTATTAATAACTGGGTATAGCTGGTGGGGGGTGGGGAGAAACATAGAAATGTAGAAACATAGAATGTGACAGCAGATAAGGGCCACTGGGCCCACCCAGTCTGCCATTTCTTTGCAGACCTCACTTGATCTATGGACCCATCTCTTCTCCTCCCTTTCTCACACCTACAATTCCACCTCCCTTTCTTACCCCTAGAAGCCCATGTGTCTGTCCCTAGGAATTTTTGAAGACCTCTACTGTTTTTGCCCCTACTACCGCCACTGGGAGGTTGTTGCAAGGATCCACCACCTTTTCAGTGAAGAAGTTCTTCTTCACATCCCTCCTAAATTAACCCCCTCCAGCTTCACAGCATGCCCTCTTGTTCTAGAGCATCTTTTTCTCTGAAAAATGGTCCCCTTCTGTCCCCTGTTAATCCCATTAGGTATTTAAAGGTTTCTATCATATCCTCCCCTTTCCCTCCTCTCCTCCAGGATGTACATGTTTAACTCCTTCAACCTCACCTTGTAGGGCTTTTCATACAGATCCTGCACCATTTCAGTTGCTCTCCTTTGGACCACCTCCACTCTGTCTGTGCCCTTCCTGTGGTGTGATCTCCAGAACTGGACAAATCACTCAAGGTGTGGCCTCAACAGCAATCTGTATAGGGGCAGCACCACCCCCCTCTTTCTGCTGGAGACCCCTCTTCCTATGCACCCTGGCATCGCACTTGTCCTTCCAACTGCCTTGTCACAGTGATCGTCCACTTTTAGGTACTCTGATAAGATTACTCCTAGGTCTCTTAACTGCTTTGTCTTTGTCAGTGTCAATATCGTTCCACCCATTTTGTACTCCACTCCCAGGTTATTATGGCCCAAGTACATTATTTTGCACTTTTTTGCATTAAAACCCAGCTGACGTACCTTTGACCACTCCTCGGGTCTTTTCAGATCCCAACCCATCCTTTCTAACCCCCCGTCCACTCTATTGCAGATCTTGATGTCATCAGCAAAGTGGCAGACCTTTCCTTCAAGTTCATCTGCTCTGCCACTTATGAAGCATTGAAGAGGACTGGTCCCAGCACTGATCCCTAAGGTACCCCACTGGTCACTCTTCCTTCCTCAACAGCATCAGTATGGTGGATTGTCCACAATTGTTCAAACAAAATGAATGGGGCCAGTGCAAGGTGGCTTAGATAGTAATTCACTAGGGTTAAGTTCATCAGAGGTATGAGGATGTAGTTCTTCATGGAAAGGGTAATGGACAACTGAAATAGCTTGGGAAGGGAGGGATATATTTGATAACAGCAATCACCGATGGCGATCACCGCTAGGGCGACGGCACACCACTGAAGAAATATTTCTGCGATGTACTCCCCAGGGCACAGCAAAACAGTGCTGGGGAGTTGGGATTTTTTGCTTTATTGGGGGGCTGTGCCCCCCACACTGCCCTGTGGGGGCTTCACCCCCCACACCCCTCTAAATAAGGATTCTGAATTCCCGGGGGGGGTGCATGTTGGAGGGATGCAAATGCAGAAAAAAATAAAAATTTGGGCTGGATGCAACAAAAAGTACCTGCACCCGGACACAAACCCAGCACCATTCCCACCCCAGCCCTGAACCCACACACCACACCACACCACGGAAGCTGATCGGCAGCTTCCCGTAACACCACCCCCTACAAACCCTCTGTCCCCTCCCACCCCATGCTCTGTGTGCTTGCCCCCCCCCACATGTAGGCATGTAGAGACAGGATGTCGCTATTTTGTGCACCCCCCCATCTGGTCGTCCACCTTCCTGAATCACCCTGATGACAGGCACCATGACTGAGTCACCCTTTCGGTAGATGCCCAATCCCGGTCGCCAAAGTCATGGGATAACGGAAGGAAGGTGGTTGAGGCAGAGATAGTACAGGGATTCAGGGCAAGGTGAGACAGGTAACAAAAGTTGTGAGAGTGGGTAAAGCTACAAAACAGTCTGATCTGCTAAAAGAGGACTTGGAATAAAGGAGTCAGGAACTGATTACTTTTGTGCAGCTGCTTGTAATGTCTATTTTCATGAATTATATTCATACCTCTAACAGATCCCTATTTAACTGTACCTGAATAAAAGCTGAAACTGTCACTTGTGTTTTATATGGTTTTCTTTGTATGGACAACATTCTGTGCAGTTCCTTTCATGGAACCAAAAATTTGGAGTTGTGACAATGTCACTTCATGGTTTCAGAACCGTGGGCACTGTACTAATAAGTTCATGCTCACGTTTCTGAAACCATGAAGTGACATAGTCAAAACTCCAGATTCTTGGTTCCAGGAAAGGAACTGCACAGAATGTTGTCGATACAAAGAAAACCATACAAAACACAACTGACAGCTTCAGCTTTTATTCAGGCACAGTTAAATGGGGATCCTTTAGAGGTATGAATATAATTTATGAAAAAAGAGACATCTCATACAGAACAGCCACACATAAGAAATCCATTCCTGTCCACTTTAAGCCCACCCAGGGATAGGATTTAGTGAATGTAGGCTGGACCAGGTCAGAGTGGGTGGCTCTTTAGTCTTTTTGTACCTGTAATTGTTTCTATGTCTCTGATTCTGTGATGAACAGGAGGTGAAGAAACATGAAAGTAAAGAGAGAACAGATGCAAAAACATGTAACTATGGAGAAAACACAGCACATAGGAATATGTAAGCCTTGGCAGGTAGAACTATGTAAATAAGGAGAAAACATGGGGTACAGGAACATGCAAGTATGCTAAGTAGTAATCTGACTTCAGAGGTGCTCAGTCTTGACCCCTAATTTGTGATGGAATAGCCAGCCAGCTGGTGCAAGTGGTAGTGCTGCCACTTGCAGCGCCTATGATCCTGGTTCAGAAATCAGCCTGGAGGGTCAGGTGAGGGCAGGAGGATGCATGTCCAGAGATCTGCTCCTCTCCTCAGGGGTAGAAGGATCCAGGCAGTTTGCAGTAGTCTGACTTACTGCAGCAACTAGGGCTATGTGCACCTGAGACTCTGTGCACATGTGGGCTTGGAGCATGATATTGGTAAACACATGCATGGGACAGTGCATGTTATACCACTGCATGACTGAGCTTTAGAGGGAAATGTCAGATGAAACTGTTTCTCACTAGGCTACAGCTTGACACCGGAACCTTGACCCTCCTGCACATCACATTGATCTGAAGCCATAAGTCTTAGTCTGGTTCATGGGATGATATGGTCTCTCCCTACTGGGAGTACCTCTGTGAGGGGAAAGTCACCATCCTTCTGGTCTGGGCAGCTGGGAAGGAAGTGCCAGGGTGGAGGGTGGTACCTGAGATGTGTGTTTGATATGGGGTATATGCCTGCCTTGAAATAGAGTTAAAAACAAATTATGATGGTATACTGGTGTGGTTATGAGCCATCATCTATCATTTTCATGTTAGAGCAATTACAGTTACAATTCAGAAATTCCTTGAACCTTTTTTTACCTACGTTTAGCTGTGATTATAAATAGCATCTGCATTATTAGATTTCTTCTCTTTTTTTATGAGCAGGATACAAAATCTCAAAGAAGAAATTGTTATTGCTATTTAAGGGGGATAAGGAATGCTCATGAGGTGGTGTGGAGGAGAAAGAGACCGCACAGCAGAAGGACCATCTTGAAGACACCCCCAGCAGTAAATGGACAGCTAGATAATGAGTTTATATGGGATTTTTCCAACTGTTCTTGAGAGGGAGTCAGAAGGAATAGGGAAAAAATGTAGAGGTGGAGGATTAGAGAGTATGGAATTATGGGGAGTTAGTGATGATGTCAGAAAGACTCAAATGAGTAAAGCCAAGACAAATTTTTAAAAGAAGCAGATTCTATTTTATTGTGTGCACTGAGAGTAGACATCAGGAAATCCTGCTGTAACACTGGTCTCCACCACTTCACTGGAAGCTGGAAATGTCCTTCTACTAGGGTAAGAAATCCTGGGCTCTCTCTTTAGAGTCTACTGACAGTCCTTCTGCCACTCTCATCTCCTCTCTCCACAACTGATAACATAGAACTCCAACTCAAACTGAGCATTCTAAGCTCCCCAGATAAGCTAGCCACAGAATGTGGCTTATGATGTTACGAGAGTTCTAAATGGCCTAATCATTTTCCCTCAGTCTAGCTGAGTAAACAATTATGTTATTATATAAGGAACCCCTAATGAGATCCCTACCAGCTGTTTGCTGCATTCCTAACAATAATACTGATAGGATTCTAGTAACCCCAGGGACTGGGTGGTTACACTCATCCCTGCCAAGTAAACGACTGTCTGCCATCATTCCTCCCCCCTGCAACAGGCCATCGTACCTCTGATGCTCCTATGGGGAGAGTTTTGCAAGTCCTCCCCTACCATGTGCCAGGCACAGACAGGTGACACGAAAGGACAGAGGCCCACTGAAAGCACTTCAGTTCCTATCCTACTACTGTACTATCTATGGATCCTCAGTGACTCCAAGAAACTGCCTGAAGCATGTCCTATCACATAGTATTGATGACCTCTATCTAGAATCAGGACCACCAACCTGCCTTCCCTCCTAACCCACTAGGGGAAAACTGTCTGACCTATGCTACCTGCCAGGTACCCAAACCCAAAAAACATTTTGCACCTACACACCTGTAAAATGAAAAAAAGGTTAGACATTGTACTACACAGTTACACAAGCCTAACAACTCTACACAAAGGAAGACTCAGAAGAGTCCCACTGATCCTCTTTAGGTCTTCTTGTCTTCTTCCAGGAACACCTGCAAAAGAAAACACTACAAAAAACAAATTCTGCACACAACTACAAACTGTAAAGCCAAGAAACAATGACCAAAACCCTCCCACTGAATATTGCACAAGCCCAAAAAAGTATTTTTTAAAGGATTTTCTACAAAAATAGAAAACAAAAGAACATTTTCAAAACATTTGGGGGAGGGATCCCTGCAAAGTCCCAATAAGAAGGAGTTCAGCGTGCTGAGGCACTACAGCAAGAGTCTCTCCTAGGTCTGAGCCTGCTGAAGCACAGTTCTGGAACAGGCACAAGACCTGCAAACACTACAGTCTAATTGGATAGTCTGTTGGAGACCATAATTCCAGAGATTCTTCAAACTTGCAGGAAACAGTTAAATTAAAAATCAAAAAGATCTCTTAATAGTTCTTGGTGACAAAAGATGTCAACATCACCTCTCTGGACCTGTAGCCTGATGATCTTCGGCTGCTGGGTAGATGCAATCTTTGGATCAGAGGCTTCCGCAGCCTCCTACTGGACCTGGACTGGAAATCTTCTCCGAACCTACTGGGCTGATGAACCTGGATGTTACCACAGATGAACCTGGATGCTGTTGGAGCCGAACCTGGATGCTGCTGCAGACAAACCTGGATCACCAGAAGAAAGGCACATCTATCGTGGGTTGCTGCCTCTTTGGTGGCAGATGGCTGAGCTGGCAATGGCTGCATTCACTTTTGGCAAGCAGGCTCAATCTTCAAGAATGGAACAAATTTCTGGGGTAGTACCATTCCAGATCGGGGGCATAAACTGTCACCCCATCTGTATGAACCATGCAAACATTATAGAATGTCTCTTGGCTAGCTTTGTCCACTATGCTCACAGAATAATTAACAAGGTCCTGCCATGCCTCCAAAATTGCAGTCTCTCATTGCACACCTTAATTCAAACCTGCTTGTTTTCTTTAGGGTGCACATTGGCACAAGCTTCCTCCCACAACCAAGCATGCCTGTCTTTCTCTATTTCTTCCCATATCTTTCTAGAGTAGAAAGGGTATGACTGTCCATACTTGGCCTCAGCTTGTCTACATATAATTATCTCTTCTTTGCTGCTTTTAACTAACTCACAACCAGAAACACGGCTTGGGGGTGGCCAGTCCTGGTTGAGTCAGTCAGGAACACTTAGTGCAGAGCAAGAGCAGTCCACCTCTGCACTCAGGGGTGCACTTCTTGAGCCTTCCTCCACACAGACATCAGGAGCCTCCATGGAAGCCCAGGCCAATGGTGATTCATGACCTCCCATTGAAGCCATTGCTGCTTCCTCCTCTTCCACACATTCTGCCCAGGAGCTAGCGAGTGCACCAACCCCCACAATTGTCCATTCTCCACTGTCATCGGAGGCACTGTCCTCCCAATGACACGCTTCCTCCACCTCTGACTCTCCCACGAGGATTGGACTTGAGCCTTCCACCAATGGATCTACTTAACCTGCACTGGCAGCATCCAATTCTGCCCTCTGCAGCATGGAACACTTCACTTCTTCTGGGCCTTGCAAAGCATCGGCACAGACAATGTCCAGAAACTCCTTTTCAAATTCCAAGGGGTCACTTTTACTGCAACCAGCCTGTTGCTATTCTGATTCCACAGGGTCCCCTGTCTGTATCCAAGCTGGAGCTAAACAGATGCATTTCACTTTAGCCACCCTTGTGTCACCTGCCATGCTCATTCCAAATCGTGTTCTACAGTCTGTGCAATGGGGAATAGGCAGAAAATCTCTTCCTGGTTTTAGGCATACTATGAACACATTTACTGGATAGTTCGGCAAAGCCACCTCAGTGGGTGCTGTTGAACAGTTGCAAAATTGCTCAGAATGGACTAGTTCTTGTTCTTGTTGGGTACCCATGCCCTGGCATGGAACGGGTACTGAGGGGTTTGCTGCTCCATGTTCTGAAAGTCAAACACACAAGTCCCAAAATTACTACTGTTTACAAGCAGTCTAAGATTTGGTTTTAACACACTGGAAAAAGTTCACAAACATGCTGCCTGGCTGCTGCAATTGTATTCCACAACTTAGCAAGAAACCATTTGAAACTTTGTTTTAATTTGAAAACTCTGTTCTAAAAATGGCACTGCTTTGTTTACATTGCTGGCTACATTCCAACATGGTGACTGTAACTTTGCATCACACTCAGTTAAAAATTGCTAGGATTCTGTCTGAATCTTTTGCATTTCAACTGATATTCTCAAGCACAAGTTCACTACTATTTCTCAATCCATTACTTTACAAGCACTTGGACAAGAGGGATCATTTGTTTCAAAGTTCACTTCCTTTGAAAACAGCACTTTCACAAAGTCCATGATTTAACAGTTCACAAAACTCTCTCTCGCGTTCAGTACTTTTGCTGCATTTGCTCAAGTTCTAACACAGTTTCCGACCATAGCACCACAGTCAATTACTTTTGCAAAGGGTACTTACAGGCAGAAGATGATTTTCACCATCGATAGAATACAGCCTGCTGCTGACTTGAAGAAGGTCTCTGGGGTGAAATGGGCTGGAGGTCCCGTAGATCGTCGCTACGATCACCTCGGTCACTCTCCTGTTGGCCTGAATATGAGTTGAGCCTGGGTTATTTGAGAAAAAGTTAGAAAAACTGCGGCTACCGAAGCACTTCTGCTGTAAGTGATTCCTCCTTCCTGCTGCACAAAGTACAAGCTGCTCACACACTGCAGGCTGCTCCTCCACAAATGTTCCACAAGCAGAGACCTAGGCAAAGGCGGGGCTTAGGTGCACTGGGAGCAGTCACACAATGGCATGCAAATGAGCTCTCTTTCTGCCACACTCCTGCATGGCGATTGTTGAGAAAGCAAAATTTAAAAGGCAAACTGCCACTTTTTTCTCGGCTTGAAATTTCAGCGGGGCAAGCATTTTAAGGCACATTCACTCAGTATATGGTGCATTTTCCTTAGCGACTCCCCTGACTTTCACTGTACACACTTGAAACTTTCTGAGCACTTAGAAAACACTGTATTTTAAGTCCACAAATATTTTTCTCTGGAAATCTGCAACTTTCAAACAGTTTTTTAAGTGTGTTTAGCACAAGGCAAGGGCAATTTATTTCTTAGTCCACAGTTTCAAAGTAAACACACAAGCAGCAAATTCTTCCTTTTTTCTCTTCCACAGAAACTCAGGCAGCAAAAGACTTTCAGGTGGCATTTTACTTGGCACAGCTTTGCTTTCTGGTCAAACTGTCTTCTGTTTGGGGCTCCACCACCAGCCAGAAAGATCCTAGACATACTCTTAGCATGCCTCTCACCCCAAATTAAATATTCCAAGATGAGACCCCTTTTTTTGTAACCTCCAGGCCACTTCTTAACTAGTGTGCACACTCCCCATTAAAGTCTGGAAACACTGGTGCCCATATACTAGCATACCAATTCACTTTACAAACATGAAGGTACCACCCTTGGCGTTAGGATGTATACCTGGCTCATTTTGTAGAGGAAGAGAGGGGGTGGGGGTAGAGAAACAAAACAACATGAACATTGTCTAAATGACACAACCCAGGTCCTGGGTGGAGACTGCTAGGCAAATGCCAGATCTAACCTGCTGAGATGACCCCAGTAAATCCATACAACCAGAAGCAATAATCGGAAGGTCCATAACATTGACTGGGTTTGTGCAGTATGGCTTTATTCAACAGATGGAAAGTAAAAGCAGAAGTGGACCCGCAAGGCACAGTCCAGGTTGGACAGGTACAATTCACAAACTCTGCCTGCATGCAGTACAGTTCATGAACAACAACAGAGCAATCTTCTTCCCAAATTCACAAAAGGTGCATTAGTGGACACCTGGCTATGCACATGAACATTTCCTTCCCATACGTGTTATTTAGTGAATCTAAGCCACACACTCAGAACTCTTCTCAAACATAGGTGCACATTAGTGATACTCAGTCACACACCTTAACCTGCAGCTTGGCCCTTGCTCAAGTAAAAATACTGGTGCCCTTTACGAACCAGGAAGCCCTGCCTTGTAAGCACTTAGATAGCATTCCTCCCACCCTTGGCCCCAACTGACAGTCTCTGCCATTCTTCAGGGTTACACCATTGAATCCCCCATTCCCCACTGAAATGCTAGAGGTCCCACTTTAACTTTGTCACTCACTGGGGTGACCAGAAGATAAACTGCACTCACTTGGGTACACAGTTTAACAGTACTTCACTCACTTGGGTGAAACTAAGGGCACTGACAGGTGCAATCCAACCTTATTTATGGGCACACACACCCCAGACTATCAAATCCCCTAAGAAACGTGGAGATCAGGTCTCCCAAAACAGTACTCACAGAGGTTGTCTTGTCCACAGGGCATGGAAAAACAAAAGAAAAGAAAGGCACTCTCCTGAGTAGCCAGTCAAAACAGTCTCGTTCATTCCTATCCAAGACACCTGAAAACACCACAGAACATTCAGGGGATTGCCCCCTGAGTCCACCAAAGACAAGCAGTTCCTTCCACTTCACTGGGAGTAGAAATCAGGAAATCCTGCTGTAACACTGGTCTCCACCACTTCACTGGAAGCTGGAAATGTCTTTCTATTATGGTGAGAAATCCTGAGCCCTCACCTCAGAGCCCACTGGCAGTCCCTCTACCACTCTCACCTCCTCACTCCACAACTGACAACACAGGTCTCCAACTCAAACTGAACATTTTAAGCTCCCCAGAGCAGCTATCCACACTGTGTGGCTTATGCTGCTGTGAGAGTTCTAAATGACCTAATCATTTTCCCTCAGTCTAGCTGGGTAAACAATGATGTCATTATATAAGGAACCCCTAATGAGCTCCCTACCAGCTGTTTGCTGCCTTCCTAACAATAATACTGATAGGATTCTAGTAACCCCAGGGACTGAGTGGTTACATAAACTTTGTGCAATAGGTGTCAGGAAGGAAGGCACTCACTAAGGTGGTGAGCCAGAGCTGTAGTTGATTGTTTCAGGGGGGCATAGGCTTATTCCCAGCCCTTCACCCCCTCACCCAACCTACTCGAGGCACATCATTCCCTTTATACCAGGGGTTCTGACACCACTCCCTCAAAAGGGAAAAAGACATACATCTGTTCATATCCTTAACAGAACAGCACATTGAATAGGGTGTACACACATTCACACACTTGCACAAACTAACAAAAGAACAAAAACCAAAAAAACTTAAACAGGAAGGGAGATAGATATCTGGGGAGTGGTGGAATGCACTGGTTGTGGGGCAGCAGTCTTTCGGGAGATGTTCTGGAGGCTGCATTGCTTACCAATTTGCAGGCACCTCTATGGTCTGAGGGAGGAGGTTGCCCATCTCAGTACTGACCTGGTGAGAATTTTGGAGACCACTTCCCCCATCCATGGACCACCAGAGCTGCCACCGCTGCCTCAGAGGTTGCCAAGAAAGAGGAGCAGTTGGACCAAGGTGGTCTCACAGAGGGTGAGGGTGGTGGAACAGAGGCTCATCCCTCCAGCTGTACCTCTCCACAATTCATACGCCATTCTGGTGGAGCATGGTTCCTCAATGGAGGCACCCACAGTGGATACCAAGGATGACGCTATGAACCTTCGCCAAGGAGACCCACAGGAGGGTGGCATAAGACCCTACGGGAAAAGAAACAACTCTTGGTGGGGGATTTAACTGTTATGGGGTGGAACTGGGGGAGGGACAGGAGAGGGGAGAGGGAGTAAGGTGCCTCTCCAGCACTATGGCTTTGAGGGACAGG
The DNA here is from genome assembly GCA_016271365.2 of Neoceratodus forsteri. Lineage (NCBI taxonomy): Eukaryota > Metazoa > Chordata > Ceratodontiformes > Ceratodontidae > Neoceratodus > Neoceratodus forsteri. Next base: position 359,201,208 of record CM057457.1, on the reverse strand, counting down.
AAGTGTTTCCTCAGGATCGTGAGAGCAGCTGTATGGGAGAGGGAGCTGGCTGTCATTGTCCACCTAGGGACAAATGACCTGGCTTTGAATGGGATCACAGCAGTGCAGGAGCAGTTTGTGGAGTTGGGGATGGACCTTAGACAAGTAGCACGCACAGTACTTTTCTTGGAGGTGCTGCCTGTCTATGGCATGGGTGAGGTTAGTGTAGTCCACACTATGGGATTCAATGATTGGTTGAAAACTGGTGCAGAGTTCAGGGTTTTAGCTTCATTGGGGAATAGGGGTCCACCTGGAGGAATGTAGGCCAATACTGGCTTGATGGTCTGCATCTGTCCAGGAGGAGAACCAGGATCCTAGGTGATAGGTTTAAATGCTTCATTGGCAAGCATTTAAACTAGCCACTGGGGGAAGCACTGAAGAGGAGCAGGGAAATCCCAGCTGCCCCCCACAAAACAGGGTAGTTAGCAAAGTAGACACAGAGGTAGAGAAGTTGATAGGGAGCAGAACAGGAGTAAGTGGAGAAAAAGACAAGGGCTGTAATGACAGAGATGGGGCTAACATCGGTAAGGCCATCAAAAAATGGAGGGCGATGAGTACCTATGCCCATAGTCCTGGTAACAAGCTCCCTGAACTAGTGGCCTTGATGGAAGAGGGACACTTGGATATAGTGCCAGTCACAGAAACATGGTACACAGAGAACCATGACTGGGATGTCAACTTACCAGGGTACACAATCTACAGGAGGGATAGGAAGGGTACAAGAGGAGGAGGAGGAGTAGCTCTCTACATAAGGGAAGGGATCAAAGCAATGGAATTAAAGTGTAAATAGGGAGAAGAGGAGGCACTGTGGGTCACCCTGGAGACAGAAAATGTCACCACAATCCACACAGGCATTGTTTAAAGACTCCCATCTCAGGGGGAGGCAATGGACAAGGACATTTTATTTATTTATTTATTGAAATGTTTCACCAGGAAGGCACACTGAGCAACAAGTTGCTTGTCTCTCAGTGTGACCTGGGGGGAGGGGAACATGAGGATAGTAAACAAAGTTTTGGTACACAGTATAGAAACACAACCTGAACACATTCAATCATATACAGAGAAATTTGATTACATACAAAACAGTGGAAGGTCAATTCAAAAGTATTGAAGGAGGAATGCTAACATGTATGAACTAGATGAATTCTGAGCAACAGTTAGAGCTGGATAGGTAACACAACTTGAGTTTAGCAACTCTTGGTGAGGCATAGTTTTGTCATTAGAAAAATAGCTGAGTGAGATCGGAAGGATTCAAATAGGACAAGGTGGGGAGAGATGCAGACAATAAGAATTACAGGTGAACAAGAGTGTGGGTCTGAGTTTGAGTATAAGTACTTTGAGATTAGGGGTAGCCCAAACTAGGATTAGTTAAGGGGAGGATGAGGGGTTGAAAAGTAGAGGCAGGAGGCAGTGGGGGTGGAAAGGAAAAGGAGAGGGAGAGGGAAAGGGATGGGCTATCTCCTCCAGTGTGCTGGGGACCCTGCCTGCACAAGGCAGTGGTCAAGCACGACAACAGGGAAGCAAGTTGAGAGCAGTGAGAAATGATAGAAGGTATCCTTAGAATGGCAGAAAAAGGAGAGATATTATTGATGGGGGGGGGGGCCTGAATATGCTAGATGTTAATTGGAGCACCTTTGCTGCAGTCACATCCAAGAGCAGGGTCATTCTCAATGCCCTACAGGGGGCATGCCTCAGACAGCTAGTGTTGGAACCAACTTGAGAGGGAACAATCTTAGACCTGGTACTCTCAAACAGGGACTGAGACAGGCTTTCGGATTTGGAAGTGGGTAGCCATCTGTGAACAAGTGACTATCAAACAGTGTGGCTCATGATAAACACAGCTGCAGAGTCAAGCCATACAAAAGCAAGGGCGTTGGACTTTAGGAGGGCTGACTTTGGGAAAATGGGAGAATGCTTCAGAAAAGAACTAGCAAACAGGCAAGAAGGAGGGGTGGAAGAACAATGGGGAAAAATCAAAACTGCCATCACAGAGGCAAAAATAAATAAAACAAATTGAAAATATTACAGGAAGCAATCATATGAAAAATAGAAGTTATGTAGATTTACTGATCTCATCTATGTAAGCCCTCCTCATTTTCGAGGGGGCTTATTTCTCAGCATTAGGTTTCCCCATCCCTTTTCCTGAAGTTTAGGTCTTGGTTAGTGCCTCAGAGGAATGTAATTTCTGCTGGCCACCACTTGGGGGCAGCAGGTCTTTTGGTATATAAGGGAGATATATATAGTGTTCTGGGGTAGTCGAGAGAGAGACTGGTGGGCACAGCAGTAGGGCAGTCAGAAGGGGGGCCTTCCCCCCACCAGGCAATGAACAGCAGCAGTGCTCCGGGTCCCTGAGTGGGCATCTGAGGGAGGTGATTGTGAGACAGTTGCTGTCATCTGGGTCGAGGGCCCTGGAGAGCTGATTGGTGAGAGCAGCCAGGGTGTAAAGAGAATGAGATGGAGTAGGAGCCCAGGGGTGGTGTAAGCCCTGTTTTGGTAGCACTGTTTCTTGGGTCGTTGGGTTGCAGAAGGCTGTGGCAGGGCCTCTGCAGGGACTTGGGGCCGGAGAGAGTGGTTCTGTTCTGTACCCTGTGTGGCACAACAGTCTGGGAGTGTAAGAGGTGGAGCTGGGTGTGGCCTTTACCCAAAGTGGGGCCTGCTTGGAGGGCAGGACCCGGGGCCCGAGGTGAGAGGCCCCAGAGCAGGTCCTCTGGACATGGATAATAAAACCAGGTAGCTGAGGCCTTTTGGGCTATGGCCCATCAGTTGCACAGTTCAAGCAACACAGAAAATAAATTAAATAAATGGTGCCACTGTGACTGCTGTTTTGGGGAGTCACAGCTCCAGAAAAAGGGAGTCAGATGCTGTAAATTGAGAGATCAGTGAGACTGAGATGTTTGGGGACCAGTAGGGTCTGGGCATAAGGAGAATTAGCAGGCTGCAGGTACAGCCACCACATTTGAATGGATTAGTTTAGGTGGTGGCTTAGAGGAGCTCATTGCTTCTGTGCTTGTAGAGTACTCAAGAGAAAGGAGATGTTAGGAGCACTCTGGAAATAGCTGGAAGAGAGCTGTGTGAGTAGTAGGAGAAGCTCAAGGTTTAGTTACTTACCATTGCCAGTGAGATTTTTGGTGCTTCACATTCCTGATAATCAAAAAGGTCTTTGTCCCAGGAAAAGAGCTGCTACTGTGTTTCGTGCCTGTAGAAAATCTTCCTTCTGCCTAACGTTACTGCCCAAGATAAGTTTCTCTCTTAAAAAGTCATTGTAAAATGTTGTAGCCCATGGAACTGTGCATTTTAATTTTTTCTCAAGCAATTGGGACCCCTGAGCCCTGTCAATCATTTGGGGGCTCAGGAGAATAAAGCCTGATTTGTTTGTGGAAGAACATCTGGGGCCGGATATTCAGACTGCGCCAGGCAATGGTGCAATTGGGGGTGCAGTGTAACCAAGCTGTGCCGGGGCCAGGACAGGGTCATATTCAAAGGCGATGTGCCATGGCGCATTACCATTGAATATGGCACAGAATGCGCATGGTGCAAGTACAATGCGCCAGCACATCATACAGACAGGGAGGACCGGGAATACTTCAGCTCAAATGCAGTTGCGCTGTGCGCATCACCCGCGATATACAGAAGAGGGCATGAAAATGGGTCCATAATATATGCATGGCACAAATGGGGCCATTTGCATGTCATTATGGCCCCATTTACATGCGTTGCACATGACAGCCCAGCAAAATGTGCCTTGTGCCCTGCGGAGCTGCCTGCAGCAGGCACTGGGTCCCTGGTGCGTTAGTGCCTCACCTCCTGAATGCCCGAACATGGGCTCCCAGAGTTGAATAGGCTACCAGGTGGTCCAGTGGTATCCTCCTCTCCCTCCGACATGCCCAGTCACAGGCATCTGTATGCTATTATAGCACCCGGTGTGCTAGTGATCCCCCTCCCTCCATTCTACCTGATCGTGGGCATGTGACATATATATATACAACCTGGTGGCCCAGTGGACCCCCTCCCATCCACCCACAGAGGATGCAGCCACCCAGCTCCCTTCTGTCATTGGCGGGCAGCAGCACCCCCGCATACCGCCCGGCCAGCCACGAATGACAAAGGTGACAGTTTGTGCCATGACGCATGACACATACAGACCAAACTGTACTACATATGCATGAATATGTGAATGAATGCTTTGGTCACATAACCATGCCTGTGTAGTACAGTATGGTCTGTATGATTGATAGTCACACTGTGGACCAATGGGCTCCACAGCACATACTGTATGCTGTCATTTGGCGAGAAACTCAGGTGGTATGCAGGTGGAGTGCTGCCACGCGAGGATGAGGAGGGCTGGGTAGCTGCATCCTTGTGGGTGGGATGGGAGGTTCCACTGGGCTAACAGGTTGTATATCTATGTCACATGCCCACAATTGGGCATGTCAGAGGGAGGGGGAACCATTAGACCACCTAGTACTGTATGTGATGGTGCTGATGCCCGTGATCGGGCATGATGGGGGGATCCACTGGACCACCGGGGAGGGTGTGGGTGCTTGCATATGGTGTCCCTGCTGGGCAGGTGGCCACCCATGGCTGGCGGGTGCTGTGTTGCACCCTGCAATGCAGCAGCCCACCTGTGTGTGGCCAGGGTTTGTTCCTACTTTTTACAGGCTCAGCATTGCTCCCCCATATGCAGTGCACATCAGGGTTGTGCCAGCAGGCTGGATATTGGGATGTGCCACATATGCATGGGCACATCCTCTGCATTTGTGCTGCATACATTACCAATGTGCCCCGGTGCATCAGGATTTGCCACACTCAACCTGTCCCTTTGAATATCATGCCGGGGTGCATTGTGGGGTTATGCATGGCACAACCCTGTTGTGCCAGGTGCAACCTCTTTGAATATCTGGGCCCTGGAGTCCAGCGTGTGATTTTTCTTCTAGGTTGCTTGAAAGGACAGAACAAAGAACCTTACCAGAGCAAGGATAAGGATTAAGGCTTCTTTTGGCTAGGCAGATTTACTGTGTGTTGTAATTTTTATTTTGTACTCACAGGGATTGTTACTGTTTGTTGCTAACATTTTATTGCTTTATTTTTCTCTGATTCAAATTGTTGTTGCTGGGTATACCTTTTGCTGCATTATTACAGGGTGTGCCTACAGGTGTGTGCTTATAGATTACTGCTGTAATCTTCTGATTCAAATGGTCTTTTGCAAGGTATGTCTTCTGTTACTGCTTTATTTTTCTCTGTAACAAAGTGTTTCTTACAGGGTATATCTTCTGTGAAATTATTACAGGTGGCGCTTTACAGGTTTTACAGTTCTATCTATCATTAGGGTAAGCTATCAGGGCTACTGCATTTGTTGCTGGCTGATTGTTTCTGCTCTTACCTCCTTGTTTCTTTCGTCCATGGTTCTTTTTTTTTCAGCAGGGGAAGGGCCCATCCACCCACTCCCATCCCCAGCCACCCCACACTACTCTCCTCTTATAGGGCAGCACAGTCATGACATTTCCTGTAGCAAAGCAGGAGGGGGCGGATCAGAGGGGTATCCACACAGTGACCTCATTTACAGGGGCACTAGTAATTTAATTTGTTATAACAAGTTATTCATAAACAAACAAAAAAAACAAAAAATCAAACTTTTGCTTTCATTTTTTTCCTTCTAATTACTCTGACCAGGTTATAAACCCAGCAACGTATCTGGAATGGATATCATTAACTGCAGGTACTGTGGGACATGTTTCAAAATGGGCAGTTATACAGGATTTATGACACTGTCCTACATGCTGGGCCATTGAAGATCTAAGTGCTCAGCTCCAGGCAGCATGGGCAGAGATTGCGTGCCTCAAACTGTATATTCAAGAGGAGATCTATTATAAGAACTGCCTGCCATTTCCCCAACATCCAACAGAAGCACCTCGACCGCAGAGGGTAGTTGGTCTGGGAGGTTGGCAGGTGGTTAGGGGGGCAAATCAGGTGCCCCATCACTCAGTGCTGTACAACATATCACCTCCACAAACCATATAAAAACTACAAACAGGTATCTGCCTCTATCTCCGAAATCAGACAAAGGGGCAGAGGACATTGCAGAGGAGGACACTGCAGCACAGGAGCTAGCACAACAAAACTCACCCAAAACTGGAACCAGAACAAAAATAGCAAAAAGGAAATCCAAAAAACTTCTGATCATAAGAGACTCCATGATTCGGGAAGTTGATATGTATCTCCAGCCAGGGGTAATGCTCAGATGTCTCCCAGGTACGTCAGCATAGAGAAACACTGACCACATTGCTAAAATTTTTCAGGAAGCAGGAGAAAACATTGATGTCCTGGTACACATAGGGACTAATGATCTCACCGGCTGGTCAGTTGTGGAGACCAAGGAACACCTGACCAGGCTGGGTGACAAACTATCATCCATTTCATCCGGCATCTCCTTCTCTGAGATCCTGCTAGTCTGGGAGAGGGGGACAGATGGATGGATGGTCAGAGAAGGGGAGATAGGGGAGCTAAACATGTGGCTCAAGGGTTGGTGCCAGGAAAAAGGACACATATTTGTAGGTAACTGGCAACAGTTTTGGGAGCGAAAGTTCTTTCAATTTGATGGACTGCATCTGACTAAGGAGGGAGTCAGTGCATTGGGGCAGAAGTTTGACGTCTTTGCAGAATATTTAAACTAGCAAATGGGGAGAGGGGTGCAGCTAGTGGTCAAACAGGAGTTCAGCATTTTTGTAGTTCATTTGCATCACCAGGTAAAGAAAAAGATCTGGCTCTCCATACGATGCACAGGGGAAACGCCAGACCTCGCCCAACAACGAACACACTGAAATCTGGCCAATGGAAAATCATGTACACAAATCCTTGCAGTCTGGGAAATAAGATCCCAGACCTGCAGGCTATAATGACAGAGGCTAAACCGGACATAGTAGCTATTAGCGAGACATGGTTTACCAGTAAAACACTTGGGAGACTTCAGTACCTGGCTATGTACTGTTCAGAAGAGACCGAGGTGCATAAAGGGGGGTGGAGTGGCCCTTTATGTCAATGAAAATATCAAAGCTACAGAAATTCAGAATACACATAAGGAGCCAGAAGGACTGTGGGTTACCCTGTAAACAGGAAATGGGACAGCCATACGAACTGGGGTTGTGTACAGGCCTCCAGACCAGGGGGAGGACATAGACATGTTACTTTTAGAATATATACAAAACATGACAGCTAAAGGGGAGGTTCTGATAATGAGAGACTCTAACATGCCAGATACAGATTGGTCAATACCAGCAGGGACATCTGCCAGAACTAGACACATGGTGGATTCCCTGCAGGGGGAGGGCCTCAAACAACTGGTACACAACCAACTAGAGATAGGGCTATCCTAGATCTAGTACTGACTAACAGGGAAAGGATCACTGATCTCCAGGTAGAAGGTCACCTGGGTGCCAGTGACCATCTCACGGTATAGCTCAATTTGGCCACTAGAACAAAATTATCCCATTCCAAGGCAAAAATATGGGACTTCAGAGGAGCTGACTTTCATAAGATGGCTAACAGAGTTAAAATCATAAAACAGCATTAACATCAGCAGAATTAACAGCATTGGGATAACAGCAAGAATAATACAATTTAGAGCAGACATACAATTTCGCATAGTATCCAGGAAACAAGTCATATGTCCTAAGTAGTGGTGACAAGAGATAGGTAGACACACATTCACAATAGCATACAGAAATAGGCATGAGAGAAGCTGGAGGGCAAGCAGAGAAAGCAGCAAGACACACATGCGCTAAGCGCAGTCACAGTAACCTGGAACATTAAGGTGGGAAAAAAGTGCATGCTTAAAGGTTAGGTGAGATGAGGAGGTCTTCACATGAAGGGGGAGTGAATTCCAGAACCTAGGGGCAAAATATGAAAAAGCCTGCTCTCCCATTTTAGTGGAGCATGGCTGAACAGAGAACAAGGGGGAGGTGGAGGACCTGAGGGCACGGGACTGAGACACGGGGGTAAGCATATCACCCAGAGCAGCATGGCAATGCGTTCTGGTTAAAGAGTCAACAAAACAGCCTAATGCATAAGAACAAAGGGCATTATGAGACAGACAATTTAAGGCAGAGTAAAGTCACCAATGATGTGTAAGACGAGGAGCCGATAAGGTGAATCTGCAGATATTGTTATAAGTAATACCCCACATACGAAGTACCCCCATGCTGGTATGAGAGTACTGGACGAGCATATAGCAGTTGCAGTAGCAACACACCTCTCACAACAGAGATCCTGGTGGCAGGATTAAGTAAGTGACGCACTCTATAGGCTGCACCGATCTTGGAGTTAACTGAGCGACATACCTCGTTAACATGAGCAGCAATATCCAGACCCGGGTCTAGCTTTACCCCAAGGTATTTGAAAGTTAAAGTGTTAAAGACAAGAGACCCATCACAGCTATGGACTAGAAGCTTAAGAGACTCGGTTGGTACCTTTCTAGAGGACCCAAGGAGCATAGCCTGGGTCTTGGATAGGTTTGGGATTTGATAGTTGGAGGAAAACCAGGATTGGAGGATCTGAAAGGCTGATGATAATTGTTGGTTAAGATCAGCAATTGACTTGGAGGCAGAGTAAGTAAAGTACCAGGTCATCAGCATACATAATAGTATTACAGAGTGGGGAAGGGTTGGGAATGTCATTAATGAAGAGAGAAAAGAGTAGAGGCCCAAGAATAGAGCCCTGAGGAATACCAGAGGTGATAGGGGCAGGGGAAGAGAGAACCTTGCAGAAGGAGACAGTCTGTGAATGATTTTCAAGGTAGCTGCCAAACCATGACAAGGTAGAATCAGAGGCTCTGAGTGACTGCAGCTTGTTCAGTAATAGGGGGTGATGAACCATGTCAAACACTTTGGAGAGGTCAGTGAACACAGCTCCAGTAAGTAAGCCTATGTCCATGTTGCATTTTACGTCACTGGTGAAGAGGGTAAAAGCTGTACAGTTCAGTGGCAAGAAAAGAAGTTTTACATGGGATAGAGAGATGTTGGGATGGCCACTGCAACTGGCAACGCACTGACTTCAATGCCATTAAAACAACAAGGCTCTTTTGACTTGCCGATCATGACAGGCTTTAGCTTCTCACATCCCAACATGTTGGCACACAACAAGACCGATATACAGTCTCATGCCTTCTTACCCCCGATGCAGCATCTTGCCTGAATGCCAAAGTTCCCTCAGGGGTTGCCCGAAAGTACAGACCGGTCTCGTCATAGTTAAAGATGTCCTGTGGGCTGTAATCATGTAGGATTTGGGGTAAAATATTTTTTAGCCAGTTGTCTGCTGAGTCCGCATCTGTATCTTTTTTCTCCCCATGACAGCTTGTACACTATCCTGTTTCGCTCCTTCCAGTGGCATAACCATCCGTTGGTTGGGATGAATGGGACCTTGAGAATGTTAATGAGCTGCTCTGCTTTCTGAAGCAATATGGAGCCATTAATGGGAGCAACAGCGAAGAGGCTTGCAGAAAACCACCTTAACAAAGCCGTCTCTACAGGGTCACTTTTTCCGGCTCATTTTCACTTTCTATTAAGCCTCTCCCCACTTTGCCACTCAGACAACATCTTCTCTCTTGATGCATTAATCCTGGCAATTGTTGACACATCCACACCATACTCTTTTGCAAGGACGGAACACTTGACATCAGGTTGCAACAGTTTATGCAGCACAGATACCTTCTGGTCAAGTGTAAGTGTATTCTTTTTGATTTCCTCCATGCTGTACTGCAGGTACATTGTTACATCTTTGGAAAACAAAAGGAATGATCACATATGGGGTTCAGAGGTGTTCTTATGCAGCTGCTGTATACTGCTGTCTTGTGTTGTGGTCACTTACAGTACTGACACAGACACAGGCTGTTATTAATGAGGCCATCAATTGAGTGATTTTTAGTTAGTTTATAATTTATGTGCCCTTAACACAGGTGTATGTGCACTTAACACAGGTTTGAGCCTAAAAATTGTATAATTTTTTTTTTAAAAGTGCACACTTAACCGAAATGTGCACTTATCTGTAGTGCATTTATCCAGAAAATTGAACATTACAGATATAGGAAAAAAATCGGGATAATGATTTGCTGTGCATTTAACCAGGATGTACACTTATCCGATGTGCACTTAAGTGGGCTCGACTGTAGTAGTGCTGTGCCCAGTCCTAAAGCCATGTTTTGTAGGGGATTGAAGGTTAAAGCTGAGTAGGTGTGCAGAGACCTGCCGATGAACAATTTTTTCCGGCAGCTTACTGAGTGTAGGCAGGAGAGAAATGGGACGATAGTTTGATAGGATTTTGTTGTCACCTTTCTTAAACACTGGTATAGTTCTGGCAGTTTTCCAAACCGAAGGGACAGAGGCTGAGCAGATAAAGAGATTGAAAAGCCTGGTAACTAGGTTGGCAAGACTGTCTAAGAATCCTTTGATCAATCCCATCAGGACCTATCCTGCCATGACCAGAAATAGTCCTAAGTAACTTAAGGACTTCTTGGCACATGACGGGGGCCAGCACTAGCGCAGTGGGAGCAGTAGCAGGTGCAGGGTGTGTGTGACAGGGGAATGATGGGTGAGAGGGGTGGGGTGGGGTGGGAAGAATGGAAAACAGGTAATTGAAGGCATTAGCTATAGTGAGAGGATTACTACAGTGGATATCATTTATGATTACAGTATATCATTTGGAGTCAATGGCTTATTGTTCCCAAGAATTTCCTAAATCTGAGACCAGTAACGCCTAGGGTTAGAGGCAGAGGAACTAAGCAGGTTCCGGTAGTACATCTCTTGGCCACGCGAATCTCCTTTTTACAGGTGTTGCACAAAGACCTGTAGGCCTCGAAGTCAGTTTGAATGGAGAAGGACTTCCATACTGACCAGAGTTTATCCCTGCATTTCAGTAGCTGGAGTAGGAGGTGCCTGAGCCATTTAGTGACTTTCCCTTTTACCTTTCGCGTGGTGACCGGAATGTGTTAATTCTGGAGAGAGATCAGGGTAGAGTTGAAATACTCGGTCTCTAGACCAATCGACCAGGTTTAGATCTCGCAAGAATGCAGCAGGGTTAAGACTGGAGAAGTTGGAATAAGATGGTACTTTAGAGGGGTAGGAGGGGGATGTGGAGTCCCAAACACAGAATACCAGGCAGTGATCGCTTATGGAGTCAGGAAGAACTCCTGCATTAGGGAAGTTCTCCTTCCTATCAGTCAGGATCCACTCTAAAAGGGTGTTGCAGGAACCTTTGCGAGAGATCCTAGTGGGGGCCTGGATTAATTGAGCGAGGTTGGCCTTGCTTGTAATGGAGGATAGGAGAGAGGACCTAGGCCCAGCCCAGTCCTGATTAAAATCTCCCAAACAGATTACATCATTTTTACTGGTCACAGATGTCACCAGCTCGATGAATTCATCTAGTCCTAGTCTGGAATATCTTGGAGGTATATAACACAGAAGATGTGGAGTTTTTTGACAACCCCAAGCAGTAGAGAGGAATGAAGGACCTCACCGTTAGTCAGAGGGGGACCATGCATAATAGACATGTTGAGATTAGATTTATAGTACAGTGACAAGCCTCCACCTCTTTTGGAGTTAGGACAATCCACCGAAAGCATATTGTAGCCTGGTAGAGAGTAGAGGGAGTCCACCATGGAGGGCTTCAGCCACATTTCTGATAAGACTAGGATGTCAGGGTTGTTTGAGTACACCCAAGCCTCAAGTTCAGGGAGATTGGCTGTAAGGCTCCTTATATTAAGGTGGGCGAAGGTGATGCAAGAAGATTGCGGCAAGTAGTTGGAGGAGAGAGACTGGCCTGATCTGGTCCACTGTTTCTTTTCACCCTGAGATGGCAAAAGCAAAGAGGCAGATAGTCTTTCAAAGAGGAGCAGTATGGAGCTGTGAGAGAGTGCATTAAAAGAAAAAAAGAGATCCTTGAAGCAGAGCAGCAGGAGAGTCGGTAGTGGGTCATATGAGTATGGCAGTAAAATAAAAGATTTGTAAAGGGGATTATGTGGATGGTTTCACTTTGCCAGATAAGGGTGTAATTAAAAGGGTGACAGAGGAAGATTGGATAAGTAAGAAGGATTTGGTTGCAGTGCTAATATTGTAAGGGGAAAATCCTAAACCTGTGAGTGATAAGCTTTACTCAAGGCCCCTAGAATTATGCAGCCACAGAATTTTACGCAGAACTTGCAACCTACCACAGAAGCAGGGCCAGATTAAGCCTTAGGGGGGCCTGGGACACTCACAACTCGGGTGGCCATGTAAAACCCCCAACCTTTCATATCAAAAATTTCTATTTTGCGTAGCATTTACAGAGCATATTGTTTTAGTTTATTAACCATAACAACCACCATATGGGGAGACAATCCCCATTATTCACAGGAGAAAAAAAGTATCTTGAGGTACAACACTCTATTGCACACACCCTGTTATGTGACACATGAAGGCCGGGGTCTGTGGTCTGCCAGGCACCAGAAGCTCTAGGGGTCTAGATGCTCTGTGGTGAGTTTTGAGGCTTTTATTGAAGATAAAACACTTGTTCAAGTATGCTAACACAGCTAGATGAGATGATGCTTGTGAGACGTGATTTACTTTGTTGCTTTCCACCTCTCTATCTGTGGGTTATACCACCCTGTAGGGGTATGATGCAAGGAACCCTAGAGGATGGTTCCCCTCTACAGGTGCCACGGGAATGATTGTGTCAGCTAAAGGTAGGTTAGGAAGAAGTCCGAAAAGGATACCCAAAGGTGTTGAGCATCGAAGAGGCGACAATGATGAATGAATGAAATCTGAGAAGATAAGGGCTGACTTCCTAAGGAGAGAGGGGAAGGCCGGGGGCCACCATCCACCTCCATCCAACAGCAGAACCTAACTAATTAACCTAAGAAAGCACTAACTCTAACTAATATTATGACCATTGGCACAGAGGAGAGGAAGAATTTTGAGGAGGAAACCTCTGGGGATCCAAGGCCTAGGTCGCCTTCCCTCAAGGCTAACAATGTTTGATTTGAGGACGTATGTCATTAAAGAAAGGGATTCATTAACGAGAGGGATATGAGTAGGGAAGATGATGATGGGACAGGGAAAAAAAACAAAACAAAAAGAAAGCACAGATCGAAGAAGGAACATGAGGCAGCAGGGACCCGAGAGGGATATGCTCGAGTAGTCGATGGGAAGGAGTAGATCCATGTAAGGGGTATTCAGATGGGCTCACGAGGAGACTGAGGATAATGCAGACTGGCTTGATTGAGCAATACAAGTGAGTAGACACTGAGGCCAATAAGGCATGCTCGATTATGCAATGTGAACGATTAGACCCTGAGGTCGGAGTCGATGAAGTAGAATAGGATTTAATGATAGGAATGCTCAAGGAAGCGATGGAAATAGATAAACCTTGAGGTATGGATGAGTGAATGATGACCAGAGTTATGAACCTGATACATGCGTCAGGATGGCCGCGGGTCAATGAGGAAGCGTAGGAGTCATGAAAGGTACATGCCCAAAGGAAATATCGATTGCAGGCCTTGATTAGAGTGAATCCTTGATTGCTGGTACAGAATGTGAATAAGAGGAGACAGGAATGAACTTGAAAATGAACTTGTACGAAGGTAGTATGCTTGATAGAGCGATGTGAATAAGTAGGCTCCTCAAAAGGAAGTAGACTTGCAGGCAGCCGAGGCATACAAGTCAAGCCGAGGCATACTGATTGAGCGATTGCAATACACGAGCAGGTCGAGGAGAGGTATCGTGGACCTGAGAGGGCTATGATAGATATGCTCAAAAGAATTCTCAAATGCAGGCTAGACGGAGACGGCTGGAGACAGAGCTCGAGTAAGCAATGGAATAGATTAACCATGAGGTAAGGATGAGAGAACGATGACAGGAGTAAGGAACCGGATACATGCTTCATGAGGGCCGCAGGTCGATAAGTCGGCATATGATTCATCATAGGTATGCCCGACAGAAATATCAATAACAGGCCAGACTCGATTGAAGGCCAGATGGTGTCAGCCAGAGAAGGCCAAATGATGTGGATAGCATAGCAAGCGGACAATGATAGGACCTAACAACAGGTATGCAGGAGTGAAGCGAAGGCTTGAGCGAGAGATGGGATATCGAGGGTAGCTAGATGGAGTCAGAGACAGCCAAAGGAAGTGGACAAGGATGGTGGCAAATCCTAGCCTTGTACGGCAGCCAGAGCAGTAAACCTATAGACACAAGCAGAAACTACAGCGAGAGACAATGCAGACCATTACCCTGGTGATACTGAGCTACAGTATCACTAGATCAGTTATATAGCTAATTTACTGCATATACTACAGCACACAGTCAAGCTCCTGCCCCACGTAGGCTATCCTGAGTCAATAATACAAGACATTTATACCATACTATCGTGCTTATACCAAAACACACTCCAGCACTAGGCCCAAAAGGGTGACCCTGGTTCAAAGAGAAGGGCTCGAGTGAGCGATGGGAGAAAAGGCATCACAGAACAGAATTGGGAGAGGAACTGCAAAACATATAGTAAATTAGCATTGACTTCAAGGTCAGATATGCTGCAAATGATTTATGTAAAGTGCCTTGGAGTTTGCTGAATTCATAGATGAACCATAAACTATGTTCAATGGTATATGTAGTTCAGTGCGTTTTTGCTAAACTGAGTGAGGTGGTAGCAAGCTGTAGACAGAATGCAGTGCATTGTGCCTCATTATTCAAATTCAGCTAAGCAATCATCACAGACAGGAAAGATATGAATAGAAATTGTCTACAGCAATGGAGAAAATCCGAAATGCAATAGCAAAGGTGGGTGACTGAAGCAATAAAACGCAAAGCAGCACTGGCCAATAATACACAGCTTAGTGCACTGTATGCTTGGGACTGGACTGTTCAGCTGAGTCCCTTGTACTACTGACCTAGTGAACAAGTTCTGCACAGCTCAATCAACAGTACCAATGAACAGTACAGGTCAGAACAGCTGAACAAGCCATCCGTACAACACAGACCTTGACTAACCATGATGGAACGGCTCAGCACAACATATTGATCAGCCAGAGTGTAGAAAGACAATGTTGGAAATTGCTATGCCCAATACCAATGATTACTGTTCCATTCACATAAAAAACATCCGTTTAAGGAAATATGCCGAACTGATAACCGCGAGGTGGTGGGAGGAGAGCAAATGTGAGGAAGCAATGTGCAGCAAACGAGCAGAAGGAGTGAGGTAAGAGTCGTACCATACACTGGTGAGATAGGATCCAAGAGAAAACCAGACATGGGAAGCACAGGGAGGGAATGTGACCAGAAATGGACAGAAAAGCACTCACTGGAAGGCAGACAGAATAAGAGGAGTAGAGGCCCATGTTGGCTGAGGGGGAAGACAAGCATGAAAGCAGGCCAAGCCAAGAGGGTGGAAGGTGCATCTGACAGGATCCGCAAATGGATTGTGGTAGAGGGAAGATGGAAGCAGAAGGAATCACCCAAGAACCAGGTGGCAGTCGAGGGTAAAAGGACGCAGCCGCAGAAGATGAGCAAAGGGTAACACCCAGAGGAGAGGCAGCAGTGAGGCACAGAGATAGACGAGGAGTACAGGGTCAACAGAAAGCAGTGCAGAAGTGCCCAAGACAAGAAACACAGAATGGCTGACTGATTTAGGAATAGCCAGGGCAGAGGGAGATGGAACCGGGGGATGGGCTGGATGAAGGGACAAGGGCCCACTGGTAAAAGAAGAGGAAGAGCTAGCCGCCAAAGCGCAGGTAGGAGGGGGTGAGGAAGCCACCAAAGCAGCGGGAGATCAAAGCAAATGAAGGAGGAACAGGCAGGTGGCCGGAGGTGACTGTGGAACAAACCCACAGAAGTTGAAACGAATGAGGGAGGTCGGTGCCTCTGGCCACAGTGAAAATGAATCCTGGAGGGGCCCAAGATGAGTGATCTTTTAAGCCTGATGGAGGAGTGACGTAGTTGCTCTGCCCATTGAACCTCGGGCTTAAAGCCCTCCCATTAGGTCTTCCAAAAAATGGCCTCACCAGCTGCTTAAAGGGACACTGAAACCCCTTAGGCCTCAAAGTGTAAAAAAATATAAATACAATTTTGATTGCTCACATTCTATAGGGACTGTTGATGCAGCTGGTAGTTTTATTCACATCCTTTTTTGTTTTGAGAAACTGACAGTCCATCGTACTGGTGTTATGACAGCAATACGTGTTTGTTTACATTTCTTGACCCACTCGCCCTGCCTTATAACCTAAAAAAAGGCAAACTGAAAATAAAGACAGCTGTGTCTTTCAATCTGATAACCTCACTTGTGCTGATACCTCTACTGATTATGCAGACTACAATTATCTTAGCTGAGAAAAATTACCTAAATAGACATGTTGCAAAAATTAGGCTAAACAACAACCAGAAATATGATGGACTATATACCACAGGTAATTTAAATTATGGAAATACTTATGAGAGTAAAACACTGTTTATTAAATACAACACAAAGACAATGTGATATGTGGCATAAGCAAATAGTGAAAACCATTATCAAGATGCTAATCTGCCTGACATAAATAATATTTAACATTTCATTAGAATCTTTCATTTATGAAAATTGAAAATGGATTTTGTTATCCTGTTTAGTCCTTTGACTCCGTGTTTTACCAGAAATTTGTTCATTTTCATCCACCATGGATACTTCCAACCATGATCATGGACACACCGCAGATGGAGTTACCATGGATAAAGATTGGGGACACATAGCTGGGATGCTCTAGAATAGAAACATAGAAACATAGAATTTGACGGCAGATAAGGACCGCTTGGCCCACCCAGTCTGCCCATTTCCCTGCCTACTGGATAAGCTGCAGATCCTAGTTAACCAGCAGCCTACTTTTTCCTACCCCATCCCCTAGAATTGCCTTATGACTGTCCCATGCATGCTTGAATTCCACCACTGTTTTTGACTCCACAACCTCCTCCGGAAGGCCGTTCCATGCATCCACAACCCTCTCTGTGAAAAAATACTTCCTTAAATTACCTCTGAGCCGCCCCCCCATCTTCAAATTGTGCCCCCTTGTTCTTGCACACCTCTTTTTTTTGAAAGATGCTACCCTCTTGGACTTTGTTGATTCCCTTGAGGTACTTGAAAGTTTCTATCATGTTCCCCCTCTCCCTCCTTTCCTCGAGGCTATACATATTAAGCTTCTTTAGTCTCTCTACATATGTCTTCTGGTGTAGACCCTGCACCATTTTAGTTGCCCTCCTCTGGACAGCTTTCATCCTGTCTATGTCTTTGCGAAGACTGGGTCTCCAGAACTGCACGCAGTACTCCAGATGGGGTCTGACCAGCTGTCTGTACAGAGGGATAATAACTTCCTGTTTTCTACTGGTGGTGCCTCTCCCTATGCATCCCAATATCCCCCCCCAGCCCTCATTACTGCCCTCTCACATTGCTTGCCCACCTTTAGGTCATCTGATATGACTACCCCAGGTCCCTTTCCATTTTTGTTGTCGTTAGTATCTCACCCCCCATTGTGTACTCTTCCCCTGGGTTTTTATTTCCCAGGTGCATTACCTTGCACTTCTTAGCATTGAATCTAAGCTGCCATACATTTGACCATTCTTCTAACCTTGCCAAGTCCCTTTTCATCCTTTCCACCCCACCTTGTGCATCAACTCTGTTGCAGATCTTTGTGTCATCTGCAAAGAGACATACTTTTCCTTCCAGTTCCTCTGCAATGTCGCTTATAAAGACATTGAAGAGGACTGGTCCTAATACTGAACCTACGGTACCCCACTGCTAACCCCCTTTCATCAAGTGGACTCCATTTACTATTACTCTCTGTGTCCTATTTTCCAGCCAATTTTTTACCCAGGCTGTCATCTTGGGACCCACTCCCAGGCTAGCTAACTTGTATATTAATCTTTTGTGTGGGACTGTGTCAAATGCCTTGTTAAAGTCTAGGTAGGCCATGTCCACAGCCCCTCCCTGATCTACTACTTTGGCCACCCAGTCAAAGAAATCTATCAGATTTGTCTGGCATGACCTTCCTGCTGTGAATCCATGCTGCCTTGTGTCCTGTGCCCCTCTGGCCTCTAGATACTCGACAATTCTTTCCTTCAGAAGTGACTCCATCATTTTCCCTACCACTGAGGTTAAACTAACAGGTCTGTAGTTTCCTGCTTCTGCCTTGCTCCCACTTTTGTGAAGGGGAATCACATCTGCCCTCCTCCAGTCCTCGGTACCACCCCATCCTCCCATGATTTGTTAAACAGGTTAGTCAGTGGTGTCACTAATTCTACCCTTAGTTCTTTTAGAATTCTGGGATGAATCCCATCAGGCCCCATTGCTTTGTCCACCTTCAGTTTTAAGAGTTCTTTCAGAACCCTTTCTTCCGTAAATGGGCTGGTATCAACTTCTGTATCCAGTGTGTTTCTACTGTTTGTTCTAGGTACCCCCCTTCCTTTGTAAATACTGAGCAAAAATATTTGTTTAGTATCTCTGCCTTTTCACAGTCTCCCTCTGCCCATCCTCTCCCCTTATTAAGCCTCACTATCCCTCCCTTGGTCTTCCTTTGCTCCCTGATGTACCTATAAAAGGTTTTATCCCCCTTCTTAACTGAGTTGGCTATCTTTTCCTCGGTTTGGGCCTTTGCTGTTCTGACTGCCTTCCCAGCTTCCTTTTGCTTTAACTGATACAGTTCTCTGTCCTGCTCCTTCTGCCGATTCCTTGTACTTCCTGAAAGCTTTCTTTTTCTCTTGAACCTTCACTGCCACTTCCTTTGAGAACCATAGTGGTTTCTTACATCTTTTAGTTTTGTTTATTTGCTTCACACAAAGGCTTGTTGCCTCTGTGATGGCAGTTTTTATTATTCCCCATTGTTCTTCCACCCCTCCTTCCTGCCCATGTGCTAGTGCATTCCTTAGGCACTTACCCATTTTGGCAAAGTCAGCCCTCCTAAAGTCCAGTACCTTTGCCTTTGTATGGCTTGACTCTATTGCTGTGTTTATTGTGAACCATACTGTTCGATGGTCGCTAGTTCCCAGATGGCTACCCACTTCTACATCTGTGATCCTCTCTTCATCTCCATTTGAGAGAACCAGGTCTAAGATTGCTCCCTCTCGAGTGGGCTCCAATACTAGTTGTCTAAGGCATGCCCCCTGTAGGGCATCTAGAATAACCCCACTCTTCGAAGTGGCTGTGGCAACTGCACTCCAGTTAACATCTGGCATATTCAGATCACCCATCAGCAATATCTCCCCTTTTTTTGCCATACTAAGTATACTTTCTATCATTTCCTTGTCCATTTCCTCCCCCTGAGAAGGGGGTCTGTATACAACCCCTGTGCGGATTGTGGTGCCATTGCCGGTCTCCAAATTTACCCACAGTGCTTCTTCTCCTCCCTGTTTTCTCTTTTGTTCTGTTACTTTGATTCCTTCCCTTATGTAAAGAGCTACTCCTCCTCCTCTTTTACCCTCCCTGTCCCTCCTGTAGATAGTGTATCCTGGTATGTTTATGTCCCAGTCATGGTTTTGTGCGAACCATGTTTCTGTGACTGCCACGATATCCAGATGTTCCTCCTCCATCAAGGCCACTAATTCAGGAAGCTTGTTACTCAGACTATGTGCATTGGTACTCATTGCTCTCCATTTTTGATGGCTTTACTTTCTGTTGCAGCATCCCCCACGGACCTTTCTACCTCAGTCTTTTTCTCATTTAGTACCCTGTTTTGTAGGGAGAGGCTGGGATTTTCCTGCTGCTCATCAGTGCCTCCCCCCTTGACTAGTTTAAAAGCTTGCCAATGAAGCATTTAAACCGATTGCTCAAAAGACTTGTTCCTTCCTGGACAGATGCAGACCATCCTGCCAGTATAGGCTGGTGTCCCTCCAGGTGGAACCCCAGTCCCCAATGAAGCCAAACCCCTGTGCTCCACACCATTTTTCAACCACTCATTAAACTGCATGGTGCATAGTACCCTTGCCTCCTCCCATGCCATTTACAGGCAGCACCTCTGAGAAGGTTACTGTGTGTGCACTTTGTCTTAGGCCCCTCCCCAGTTCTAAAAGTCCTTCTGCACTGCTCTAATCTCATGTTGAGCCAAGTCATTTGTCCCTAGGTGGACAATGACATCCAGCTCAGACTCCGTGCAGCTGTTCTCATGATCCTGAGGATCGCTTCCTGTCCCTACAAGCCATGGCACCAGGCAGGCACTTTACTTCAGTTTTCCCTGCTCCCCCAGTTCTATCCCCTAATAATTGGGTCCCCACCAGGAGCTGCTTCCTTTCCTTGTGGCATCCTCTGCCCTCCCTCCTGTGGGCCTCCCTTGTGACAGGTGTCCTCAGCCTCCTTAATCTCCTCCATGGGTGCATCCATAGGGGAGCTCTGCTCCCCCAGAATGGTGTATGGATTGTGGAGTGGAACAACTGACTTGGTGTGCCTCTGTTCCACCCTCCTCACCCTCCCTGAGCCCACTGTGGTCCAAGTGCTGTGCTTTCTTTGCAACCTCTGAGGTAGTGGTGGTGGCTCTGGTGCTCCCTGGATGGGGGGGTTCCCTTCCTACCATCAAGTCTGGCCTGGAGGAAGGTTCTCTTGCTGCTGTCCAGTGTGGCCTGAAGACGGGCAACTTCCTCCCTCAGGGCAGAGAGTTGTCTGCAAATAGGGCAGCATCTCAGCCTCCAGAAAGACTCCCGGAAGACTGCTGCCCCACAGCCATTACATTGCACTACTCCCCACATGACTATGTACTTTTTTTGTGTGTGTGTGTGTGCTTGTGTGTATGATTGGTTTGTTATATAGAAATATATATATATATTATATAATGTGTATGCGTATATTTTCAGTGCTGTGTGCTAGAGAGGATATGACATTGATATGCACCTTGCACTCTTGAGGAAATGATGTCAGAACCCTAGGTATAAAGGAACTATTTCCGGGGGTGGAGGTGGGAAGGGTTGGGCCTAGAATGTCTATGAATGTCCATAATAATGAGCAACAAGAGATATCTTTATCTATGGCATTCTCTCTGCAGTTCTGGACCAGTTGGGGTCTTTTAAAAATACTTACTAAAGCCTGAACACTGGACCACTTCTGGCAGAAAGTTGTTTCCCCCTGGAGACAGGGGGTGTGGGAGACTGGCTGGTCTTAAGTCTACAGCTGCAGCTGGGGTGAACAATAATGTCACTAGTCACCACATCACTGCACTGTACTGTGAAGCTCTGGGGTTTTAGATGTTCTGTGGCAAGTTCTGGGGCTTCTGGAAGAGAGTTAGGTGCACTGCACCATCCACGTCAAAGGTGTGGGGTGCATCCAAGGGACATGAAGCAGTAAGTCCCACAGGCAGATAAAAACACACTGGCTGATCCCAGATACTATAGAATTGAACCCAGGTCCATGAGAAAGTACCATTAAATTGGTTTTAGATAATGCAAGAAGTATGATTAAAAAAATGGATCTCCTCAGGACATGGGTTGATTGCAAAGAGCCAGATATAGTAATATAGACAGACACATGGTTAAAAAAGGAAATTAAATATGAAGAGGTGGAACTTAAAGATTTCTATCATTATAGGAAGGATCGAGGAGCACGGGGGTATTTTAATGTATATCAGACATTCAATTGGCTAGTCTAAAATCCTAGTCTCGGGGATAATTGAAGGGACAGAATGTCTCTTAATTGAGATTCAGGCACTAAAATTGGCTATAGGAGTGGTTTATTCTCCACCTAAAACCAACATTATTCATTTTGATATATTGACACGTGTATTAATGGGACATATAGGTCAATTACAAACTATTTTGACTGGTGATTTCAACGCAGGTCAGAAATTGGAAGAATCAATGAGATGTTTAAATATAATACAAATAGATGTTCCCATGAAGAATGGTTCCTTGACCAGTAAAGGTAACATTTTAGATCTGATCTTTGTTTCATCTGAATTGACTATCTTGGAAAAAAAGAGTATGTGCTCTCAGCTTAGGAGATCATAATGTTATTAGATGCATTTTTTCCACTGACAAAAAAATTATTCCTATAAATGCAGCACCAACTATGTTTAAAAGGTGTTATTCCAAATTTAAGTTTGTTATTTAGAAAGCATCTTCAGGGATTACCATGGTATAGGATTTTTCTTATCCCAGATATAAATCTAGCAGTGCAGGAATTCACAACAATGTTTGGGAAAGCTTGTGATAAATTTGCTCCACAGAAAAAGGTTAACCAAAGACTGAACCACCTGCCATGGTTAACGGTAAGATAAGGAAAATGATTAGGACAAGAAATCCACTTTGGAAAAAGGCCAATAAAACATTAAAAAGTGAAGTATGGGAACAGTACAAAAAGATAAGGAATAGAGTCATTCAGGAAATAAGGAAATCAAAGGTTTTTTATTTTAAACAAAAAATCAAAGAATTAGCTGATCCAAGTGCCTACTGGTCTGTAATAAAAAAATCTTACAAAACCTGTAAGGAACCGGGCTGAGATAAAATTAAGCCAAAATGGGACTGTACTTGAAACAAATAGGGCCTCTGATTTTTTGAGTAATTATTTCATAGATCTTCCTGATTTGAAATAGAAAATTACACCTTGTGTAAACCAAACGAGTGATGTGAAACAAGGGGATCCCCAAGATGAAAGTGTACCTAAATTTAAATTTAGGAGAGTGACAAAAAAGAAGTCTTAAAAAGTATAAATAAGTTAAGGATAAATAAGGCTAGTGGACCAGATAAGATAGATAACAAATTGTTGAAGGAAGCTGCCTGGGAACTTACACCAATATTACGGGACATTTTTAATTGGAGTTTAAGGGAGGGGCAGTTCCCATCATGTTGGAAACTTGCAAAAGTGGTCCCGATAGACAAAGGAAGTGATCCCATGGATGCTTCAAATTATCGTCCAATAGCCTTGTTGTCCACGGTTTCTAAGATATTTGAAAAAATTGTCCATGATCAGTTGATGGAGTACTTAGAGAAATATAATAAATTAACACAATGCCAATCTGGTTTTAGACAGGGCAAATCCATGACTACCACACTCACTGACTTTTTAGATCTTATAGCTACTCCTCTTGAGAAGGCAAGGTCCGTGGGTGCGGTATTCGTGGACCTGTCCAAAGCATTTTATTTGGTGAATCATAGCGTATTGATAAGTACTTTGAAGAAAATAGGAATAGAGGATGAAACTTGTAGATGGTTCATGTCCTACCTCGATAAAAGATCTCAGTTCGTTGTCTTGAACGGCCAGCAGTCAAGGATGGGCTATGTGACGAGAGGGGTGCCTCAGGAGTCTATCCTGGTTCCCCCCCATTCATAGTCTATCTAAATGGCTTACCAAATTATATTAAATATTTAAATTATTTGTAACCACTCTGGAAAGGGTGTCTGGGAACCTATTCAAGACATCTTGCGAGAGATACATATTAACTACCAAAGAACCTTAAGAAAAGCCATGCTTGTGAAAAATAGGAAATTAGATGCCCTTCAACATACCATACTTCCTAACAACCATGAAGCACATAATGGAGTCACTGAACAACAACACAATACTGATGGGCACCTTTCAGTTGTTAATTTGTCCAACCACACACTGACTACTGGAGAACTGAATGTACTTTCAAGGGCCTCACTTTCTGCCCAACAAAACCACTAGATAACATACTGTTTTGTGGTGAACTAAGAGGAGTACTTCCGTAGATTGAGACTTAAAGAATTCTTTCATGGCAGGGAAGAAATCACTGGTAGTGAAGACAGTGCAAACAACAATAATGTAATGGATAAGAAAAGGAATTGATTTTACCCCTCAAGTGGGCGTAACAAAAACTAGACAATTATATTAATTGTTTCGCCAACAAGTCAGTGGTCAGATCCTTACCAGGCAAAACAAACCCATTATAACCTCTCTCCACTGGAACGGAGGCTATAGGGACACTGAAATCAAACCACAACATTGTCATCAAAAAGCTGATAAAGGTTCTGCAGTGGTGATTTTAAACAGAGAAGACTATATTGCTGAAGCTAATAGACAGCTAACAGATCTTACATACTACAGAGAACTGAGAGTGCCCACTACAAGATATAAAGATGAACTATGTGACTTAACTAAAACTTTTCCTGACCATGTCCGAAAGAAACTAGCTCACCTCATTCCTGCTGAACCAAAGCCAGGGAAATTCTACATGCTGCCTAAAATACATAAACCTGGCAATCCAGGGAGACCCATAGTCTCTGGTAATGGTACCTTGTCTGAGGGGATCTCAGGGTTTGTAGAGACCATTTTGAAACCGCTGGTTATGGAAAGAGACAGTTATATCCAGGACACTACGCACTTGTTGCGTGTACTTTCTGGTTATAAGGATTTACCACCTGATACCATTTTAGTGACAATGGATGTAACATCCCTCTACACTAATATTCCACACACAGATGGCATTGCAGCATGCCTTAAATACATACGTGAGAAAGGACGGACCAAAACATCAACCCTGGAGTGGTGGGGAACTTATGGAATTCATTTGACACATAACAACTTCAACCTCAATGGTAAACATTATGTTCAAACTATGGGAACAGCAATGGGCACCAAATGGCTCCACAGTATGCTAACCTCTTTATGGCTGACTTGGAGGAGGATTTTTAAGGCAGTATCCCCACAAACCACTGGCTTATTTCCGTTACATTGATGATTTGTTTATCATCTGGACGGAAGGCACAGATGCACTCAAAGATTTTCATCACAAACTTAATAATCTCCACCCTACTATAAAGCTTACCTAGGTACTCTACCACCAAGAGTTAACTTTCTAGACACCACAGTCATCATTAAGGATGGAACCTTACATACATGTATTTACAGGAAGCCAACAGACAGACAGAGATACCTGCACAGGAAAAGTAACCACCCTAATCATACAAAAATCTGTCATATACAGTCAAGCACTTCGTTGTCAACGTATTTGTTCAAATGAGGATGACAGAGATACACATTTGGCTATGTTGAAAAACACCTTTATGGAGCAGGGACACTCTTCAGGAAATTGACAGGATAACAGACGACAGCATAGTACCAAGACAACAACTACTTCAATATAAAGAAAAGACAGCTACAGAAAGAATACCCTTGGTAGTCACATATCATCCAGACCTTGAACGTCTCGTAAGATTATTAAAGATCTCCACCCAATATTTAGTGAGGATGACACCCTTAATTGTATTTTTAAGAACTCCCACTACTATCTTTTAAACAACCGCCAAATTTATCCAGCCTAATTATTAGGAGCAAACTTTCACGGAACAGAATACCATGTCACACAATGGCACACGATCCTGCAATCACGCCCTGCAAGACTTGTGGCTAATTTCTACCTCAGACTGTGTGGTTACATCACAAACAGACAATTCCAGGTGCATGGAGTTATACATGCATGTCACGATATGTTGTTTATTTCATTCAGTGCAAGAGATGTCCACAAACAGGTTATGTAGGAGAGACACGCCAACAGCTCCGCACTAGGATGAACTCACACAGGCATACTATTACAGCAAGGAAGACTGAAAACCAGTGGGGCATCACTTCTCCCAGCCTGACCACTCAGTCTCAGATGTGTCAGTAATGGTCTTAAAAGAAATCTCAAAAACACACAACAGAGGCAGGCTTTTGAGATTAAACTTATTTTACATCTCAATATGGTAGCAGATGGGATGAACTTGGATATTGGCTTTATGGGACACTACAGAAATTAACATCCACAGACCTTTTCTTCTTCAAGCTGACATATTATAGGACTTCAGCATGTGTGAGATGTGGATGCGTGTGTGTATGTATATGTGTGGGTATGTGCTGTGAGGTGTGTGATATAATAGATGTGGGGCTTGCTGTCACATTGAGGTAAGTCTCTATTTAGCTATATGGAGTTATAATGTGTTACTATTTTCATTTCACACACAACAAATTTCTCCTTACTTTTTATCTTTGCCTGTGGGGGGGGGGGATTGATTCCATTGCACCATATTCAGTTTACCCAGCCTGCTAGTGTACATACAGGAGTGTTATCTTATACTGTTATATATAATTTTTGTAACTCTGTACATATTGGGATGTGTGATCTCAAATTGCTTGGGGGTCCTGCACATATCTTTTTACATTAGGCTAATATTGTAGTAATTTACTCAGAATTTCATTACAAGTTGTATTCCTTTGGGGAACAATTACAGTGACTGAAGTTAATATAGGTTCACTAGGAGAGAGATTGAGAGTGTGTGTGTGTGTGTGTGTGTGTGTGTGTCTGTGGGGAGAGAGAGAGAGAGAGAGAGAAAAGGAGGGGGGAGAGAGAGAGAGAGACAACATCTCGTTTAAGCTATGTATCTCCCCCACCCACATTATTGTGATGTGGGGTGGGTTAGGTTGTACTGTTTGTATGAGCAGGAGGAGATAAATTACTTTTTTATCTCTTTTTCAGATTCCCTAGACACTTGTGGTACATGTAGTTGCTACATTCTCAGTATATATTGACATCAGTACATATCAGGATGCATGGTCTGAATTCCTTGAGGTTCCTCTACTAGAGTTTTTGTTTAACACTAATATTATCAATTTATATTTAAATTATCATTTATATAGTCCTGAGGTTTTTGTAATTTCTTGGGCCTTTTATTTAGCTTGAGAATACAGCTGGGTGGCATGTCTAGCTAGGTTTACACATCACATAGTGTGCACTGATGTTTTAGACAACTTTACTGGTATTCTTGTCTTTAATGCATACATTGTAATTTCATGAGCCCTATAACTATCTTAGTTTGTCTTTAAGCTGGGTGGGGGTTGCCTTTCAGTAATCACATCCTTATACTGACTGTGACACTCATGGCTTGATTTGGGAGTTATCTGCTTCAGCAGTGTTATCTTACGTCAATTAAATTTATGTGCAGTAGGATTCTTTATGTTTGTTGCACCAAGCACATCTTAACCCAAGGTTCATTCGGACTGAGGGCAGTATTGTACTGTTTAACTTCTCTGACATCATCTTCTGTTTTTTTTTTTTTTTTTTTTTAAATGAGTATTTTAAACCAACGGGGATTTTTTTCTGTTTTTCTCTGCATTATCTAGCTGTTATAAGTATTGTATTTTCTAAACAACTGCCATGAGCTTCTGAAGAAGGACTGGTTGGTCCGAAAGCTAGATCACTTTGTTCTTGTTGTTACATCTATGTTGGTCCATTAAAAGGTATCAAATCATTTGCTTCTGGATCTATTAAATATTTACAAATTCGATTGTATACAGACGATACTGTTCTGGTAACAGCAGGAACGAATCCAGGAGAGGTAGAGCAGAAACTACAAAGTGACTTCCTTGCAATGCAAGGACATTTTTCATCTCTTGGTTTACTAATTAACAACAAAAAAACACAGACTATGTGTTTTGCCCCAGAGAGGAAGGGAGTCCCAAAATTAAAGATAATGTCTCAGGAAGGTAAGATCCTAGAACAAACAACGATATATAAATGCTTAGGGATACACATAAATCAGCATTTAACATTTCAACAACATATGACAAAATTAATAAGGAAAACAAATGCAACAATTGAAGCAATAAGACATATATCAGATTGTATAATAAAAGAAATGAGACTGACTTTGGTAAATCAATTAGTATTACTGGTAATAGACTATGGAAGTCATATCTATAGACATACTACAATAAAACAGTTAAATAATTTAGATGTACTCTATAATAAGCTTGCAAGATACGTGTTAAGGTGTGATTTTAGAACTCACCATTGTACAATGTATATAAGATTAGGCTGGATTCCACTAAACCTGTAGGCCAAGGGTATCTAGCTTAACCAGGTACGGGGTATACTTAAAAATAAACAATGAAATAACTTAAAAAATCAAGTTACAGAAGCCAAACCATGGACTAAATTTAAGAAAAATGGGTGCCAGGGATTAAATAATACCAAACATAACAAACCGATTTAGTGAAATGTCTCTTCAATATCAGGTTGTTTCCAGTTGGAATTGTCTCCCTCCTTTTCTTCGAGACTTAACCATCACTGATACTGTTTTTAAAACAGCAATGAATCATGAACTTGGTTTTCATTGTTATTATAATACGTGAGAAGAATGAAGTGGTTAAATGTTTATCTGCTTTGTTTTATTGGTCTTTGTAAACTCTTTGTAACTTGTTACTATTTGTATGTCTGATATTTTGTAGTTTTGTACTTCAATAATGCTGTTACAACTTAGCTTTTTTATATAAACAGGTAAGCCTTGTAAATAGGGATTTTCAGAACCCTAATGGCTGTATTACAGTATAAATAAAATTTTACCTAGATACAGGACGTTACCTTCCAGAGGCCACAATCTCCAGGATGCTTACCGAACCCTTGGCCTTTTCCTCAGGTGTACATTACTCCTTTCTATAGAGGACTACAGCCCACAAATCCCAGTAGGCTGACAGAGCCCTAAGTCCCCCAAGTTTATATCCCTTTTTTTCTATGGAGAACTACAGCCCAGGAAAGAAAAAGGAACAGCACAATTTATGCAAGGTTTACTTGTCATTTCTGTCACTTAGCAGTGGCAAACTTATCAACTAGCTCATTAAAGTCAATTTGTCAGAGTAGATCACTTTCAATACTTAAGAGTGTGAGTGCACTCAAACGATCATCTCGCATCTTAGATCGAAGTTTGTTTTTGATGAGGGTCATCTTGCTGAAGGAGCATGCACCTGAACAGTTAGTCACCATCAGAGACAGGTAGATGCGAAGAGCTACAGAAACATTTGGAAAGGTCTCCTGAAGTTCTTCATTATGCAGTAGTGCTGCTTGAGAGAGTGGCAAATCACAACCTCTCACCTTTGCAAAGCTGAAGAATTGTGCAATTTCACCAGGGAAGACCTCCACAGACAAGTCTGATGGGTATTCTTGAGCTAGTTTCTGAACCTCAAGATGAATTTCTTCATTTGTCAACTTGTTGAAGTCCACTGTGACTTTAAAGTGATCATAGACAGTTTGGTAGGCTAAAATTATTTTGTTCAAGGCCATGATGAGGCGATCAATTATAACCAAGTAAGTCCCAGTCCTGAATTTCTCTCTGCCAGTGAAAACAACTCCCTCAGATTGCAAGTAATCGTACCGAGTGCTTCTTTTTCTCTTCCTCGAATGATTACTTCTGTAATGCAATGTGCCTGATAACTCTTGCGCTCGTGTTTCAAATGTATTGAAATGATCAGTAATGCATTGACAAAGTTTCCTAGAGAGGTCAGTAGTGTAACTGCTAATTTCAAATCACTTTTGGTGTGCTGCAAAGATTTGCTTGTTGCATTGAATCTGTCAACAATGGTATTCCTTTGGTCGCACAGAAATGCAGTTTCTAGTAGCTCCATATTTTGGGACAAGGAGTCTGTCTCGTATCTTGTAGTGCCATTCTGCCGTTGGTCATCAGAGATTTCCTCCAGGGCAGCTTTGATGTCTGTGTAGCCGTCAAAGAGTGCCTTTGTTGTGTCAGCACCTGCAGACCACCATGTGTCAGACAGTGACTTCACTGTCAGTCCTCCACCTTTGTCCTTCAAGTGTTTAATCAAAACTGACCAATGGTGAGTAGATGCAGAGAAGAACGTGTACAGTTTCTGGAGCAAGCCAAAGAAGCTGACTGCCTCAACACAGCAATCAATAGCATTAGAACCAGCTAGGTTCAGAGAATGTGCAGCACAAGGCAAAAATAAGGCAAGAGGGTTCACTATTTTGAGACGTGCTTGCATGCCAGAGTACCATCCAGCAATGTTGTTTGCATTGTCATAAAACTGGCCCCAGCAATCTATAAAATCAATTGATTCTGCCTGCAAGTACTCTAGCAGAGTTCAGAAGAAGCCTGAGTGTTCAGGTGAAATGTAAGCTTGCTTGTAATGTTATGTTGCTCATACAAGTAAATTGCTGAAGGAAATAATGTTGATGTGAATTTGCATCATTTGTTCTAACTGCTCATGCGAGGGTGTGCTGCTCTTCACTATTTACTATACATGTTACTTATTTGGAGAAGCACCACCTCCCCAGTGATCACCACCATCCTGAAGTACTCTAGCAGAGTATTTGCAAGTTCTTCAGTCATATGACTGCCGATTTGCAGTAAAGTCAAGAACCACTCAATTGGTGTGCCATTTAGCACTACCGAGCAATCACAGGCAGCTTGTCAACATGGGTTAAATCTGGCATTGAGTCGAAAGCTATTGAAAAATACTTGGCTGTTGCAATTTCTTTCACAATCGTGCCTTGAACATGCTTCACCAACTGAAAACAAAATGGTGGATTTGCGAAAGTAAAAGGGCCATTTGCGAAAGTAAAAACTGCATTTGCGACACTGTCGAACTTTTTGTTAACTTTTCCCATTGGCTTATAATGGGAATTTGTTTTTTGAATAACTTTTGGACCATTTAATGTTTTTCCATGAAATCTTCAAAAGGCACATCGGGGACCCCGGCCACACATTCCCTGAAAATTTCTGACCGGTCACACAAACCCTACGACCTGTAGAGACAAGCAAAGAATTCCAAAAAAGCGTAAATGCATGCACAGATCATGCTTAGTAACTCTGCAGCTGTATATCTGAACAGTACGAAAGTTGGCAGATCCCAAGATGTATGGTTCTTGATTGCGTATGCCAAATTTCAGGCAAATCCGTTGGATGGTTGCAAAGTTATTAAGGTGCAAAATTTTAGGTTTAACATGTAAATGGCTCCTCTACCATAATATATATATATATATATATATATATATATATATATATTACTGTATGCTTCACCATACACATCAACGCTATGTTCCATCGTAAGGATATGATGACATCATACTGACATCAGGACCAAAGCTCCACAGATCAGTCTGATGGCATCACTTCCCTGAGTTGACAACATAGCCTGTTGTGTATGAACAACCACACACTGTTTTATACAGTATATGGTGCTCCACAACATCGAATCTATCACAATAATTTTGAAACCCACCACTTTACATTAACAATAAGCCCTAAACATATACTATAATTAAGCAGTAAGGCATGACCAAGGGTTATGTTAATGGTCTGTTAATCACCTTCTAGGGGTATACTGTGGCACAACGTGTGGCTAAGTGCCACATGGCCCTAGAGAGTGATTAACTGACCAGTAACAGAATCCCTGGGAGTGCCTTATTGCTATCATAATGAAAAAAAAAATTTAAACGGGGTAAACCATGTTCAGCATATGGCTAAGCTCTACATGTATGTTAGTAAAAGATTAACATAAGGCTGTTAAAATGTTTACAGCCAATCAGAAAGCTACATTTCTCAGACCATTTTTATGTTTGCTTGCACGCATGTGCAAGAAACATAGTGCCACCATACGAATTTTCGTAGGTGTGCCACTCAGCTTCCAATGCCCTGCTCCCTTTTGCAGGCTCTGTCTCACCGCACCAATATATGCCAGAGCTGTCTATGACAGCAGTTCAGATGCAGTGGCGTACAGTTGAAAGTGAAAAACTGCTGCAATCAGCGGTGGTAACGTGTAGGCAATATGCATACTGTTGTCGGCAGTATGCAAATTGCCTGCACGTCACACTGCATCTGAACTGTCATAGAAAGTTCTTCCCACCTCCACCCCAAACACCTATGTAGCACACTGGGAGCCCACCCCAGCATGCTCATGTCCTCCCTCCACCCACACACTGTATGGCCGATGGGGGGTGCTCAATCCCCCATCAGCTCTGCAGCCCCCCCATAACAGATTTCCAGGTGCCATGTTGTGAGCCAACCCCAGCACGGCAAAAGTCCATATGGTGGCAGGGGTGCCCAATCCCCCATCAGCTGCATTGAATCCCCCCACAGCAAAAAAAAATCTGACTTAATGTTGTCATGCTGGGAGCCCACCACAGCATGGCAAACATCCGTATGGCTGACGAGAGTGCCCAATCCCCTGTCGGCTCCACTATCCCCAAAAAACTTCCAGCTGTCATGCTAGGAGCACACCCCAGTGTGGCAAAGTCCTCAAGTCGTCTTTTATTTAAAAAAAAAAGACACCTGTAAAAAAAAAGGGGACCTCGATGACTGTCTTGCCTCCCTCCCCACCCCCACCCACCCTCTGCACCTACCTCCCACACACACACCCATACTTAGCTCGAGGCCCAGCACGACGATCTTCAGTGGACCAGGAACACGTCTGCACTCTTCAAAGCCAACTGTGACCTGAAGAAATGCCGGTAAGCTGTATAATGGCATTAATTAATTTTTTTCAACTTTGGTGCATATCTCAGCCATTTTGGGGATTTTTTTTTTCACCAAATTTTCAACATGGGGTTCTTCGGGCCCCACCTCAAGAACTCAGTCACTGTCATTTTCTTATTCGGTCCCGAAAGGTGATGTCATGGTCACTGCACAGAACCACCTTTCGGGACTGAGTAATGAAATGACAGTGTCACAGTTCATGAGGTAAGCCCCCCCAAAACAATATGTTGAAAATGTGGTTAAAAAATTTCAAAAAATGACTGTTTTACGAGCGTACGTTTTGCAGGTCATACGCATGCTCGTAAATTCGCAAATTTTTAATATTTTCACTCCAGATTTTCAACATTGCCATTTTACCGCACCTCCTTATGAGCAGTACAGCTGCCATTTTTCACATCTCTCCCAAAATTTGTTTTCACACATGTAGCACACAATGGCGCAGTCGGTGTGCGAAATCAATGTTTGGGACAGATTAAGAAAATCACAGTGACACTGTTCATGAGCAGAGGTCTTAAAATGGCTATGTTGAAAATTTGGTGACCAAAGCCCATAAAATGACTGTGTTCTGAGCATGCATTAGTTTCCACGCACCCTCGTAAATTCACGAATTTGTAATATTTTCGGTCCAGATTTTCTAGAGTGGCATTTTTCCACACCTCCTTATGAACAGTACAGCTGTCATTTTTCACACCCTGGCTGAAATGTGTTTTCGCACTTCTGATTCAGAAATACATGGTCACTGTAGGAAATCAGTGTTCGGACAGATTACGAAAATGACAGTGACACTGTTCTTGAGCAGAGGTCCCAAAATGCCTATGTTGATAATCTGCTGTAAATAATCCCCAAACTAGTTACAGTTTCTATGCACGCTCGTGACTTCACCAGTTTTTTTTATATTTTCACTCCAGATTTTCAATATTGCCATTTTTACAACTCCTCAGGAACAGTACAGCTCTCATTTTTCACATCCTGTTTGAAATGTGTTTTTGCACCTGTGGTGTCAAATGGCGTAGTCACTGTGCAAAATCAGCTTTCAGCTGACAAACTGATATTGCCACTGTTCATCAGGTGGGAGGGGGTCACAAAAAAACCCATGTAGAAAAATTGGAGTGAAAATAACAATGAACACCTGGGGCGTTAGGGTTTCTGGCCATAACACCCCACCCTGTAGAGACTGACAGGCATCAGGAGTGTGACTTGGGATTGTCACCTGTAATGCTCATACCATTCCACCCCCACCCACACCCTGCAGCCAGTGACAGGCATCGAGGTGTGCCTTGGACTCTTCAGCCCCAAAGTTCACCTCATTCTCCTATACTGCACCCATCTCACCATATTTCCTTATGGAATGGGGTGAGCATAAGGCCAAAAGATCCCAAGGCACACTGTGACATTTGTCAGTGTTTGCAGGGTAGGGTGTGGTGAAATGGCATGGCCATTATGCCTGACGCCCCAAAGGCACACCCCAATGTCTGTCAGTCTCTGCAGGGTGGTGGTGAGGTTGGCTTCAGTTCAATACTTCACTGCCATTCCTATTATCTGCTCTCTAACTCCTACGCTGCCAATGCCAGCAAACAAACATTCAGCATTGACAAATGCTTGTTATAATAGTATTAAATTCAATGTGATTGCATTATTACTGGTACTCTGCATGTGTGGTGACGTTTGGGTAGATTTTGAACACAGAATCTTCAGTTGTGTTGAGGACACCTGAGCACAGCAGTCATTGGTCACTGGTTTTATTGTCTGAGTCTTCACAGTAACTGCTGTACACTGTGTAGATGTTGACGGTGTATCATCATCAGTCTCCAGGTACAGGGTGGCACTAGTTGCCATGCTCTGCAAAAGGGTATTCACCAACTGTTGGGAGATGTACATAGAACAAAAAACACAAGACTTACGTTAAAATGATCCACTGTTGTGGATGATAACATTTTATTATTTTTTGTTAAAATGATGAGAAGCAGTAAGCTGTCATCGTAACTATCCGAATAAGGTATCAGAAATTGGCGTCACTGTAGACAACACAATGTTGCAAACTAATGTATCAAGAATTCATCCTTTGGATTCAGAATCCATACACTTCATACACTAAATGCACTCCATGTGGAAACAGTTTTTTAGTAACTGACACATGGCATCCAAATTCTGAATGGTAGCAGAGGTTGGTGAAACAGCATGGACAAAGTGGTCATGTTGTGTGTGCACCCACTGCATGTCATGGTTAGGTCACAGACCGAAATCCCTGTCAAAGTCTCTCTACCACACAGCAAAAAGAATCATGTCACCTTGAGAGTAAAATTATGATAAACATCCACGCTTCGTGCCGTGTGCAATTTAGCTGTACTGTGTATAGTATCTGACCATGTGCACTGAATGCCAATACCCATGCTGTATATGAAAAGACAGGCTCTACTATCATCACGGTGTGCTGGAGACCACCTTACTGTCTGCAGAAAGTGTATTTCATAGTTGTGTCACAGACAGAAATCCATGTGTCATTCACCTGTAATCCTCCCCCACCAATAAAGGAAATCATATTATCATGATAGTAAAATTATGACATGGTGTATTGAGCAGGCCAGACTGAGGGACACAACACAGAGGGTAGTTGTGGGGGAGAGTTATTTGGAACCAGACAGGTAATGAGTTGTGTCCCATAAGGCTTAGTGCTGGTGACAGTGTTGTTTAATGTGTGCATCAATGACACAGGGGATGTTATAAAAATCTGCCTATTCGAGGATGACACCAAGCTCTGTGGGACAGTTGTCACAGCGGAAGGGATACAGGAACTACAAAAATATATGGAAAAGCTGGGGATGGGGACCAGGATCTGCAAAGAACAGCAAAGTTATGCATATTGGAACCAAGAATCCCATGACACAGTACTACCTGTGTGGAGTCCTAGTAGCTTCATCAGAAGAGGGGAAAGACCAGGAAGGGATAGTCACAAGTGACATGAAATGCTCCACTCAGTGCAAGACAGCAGCAGGAAAGGCAGAAACAAAGCTGAGATGCATATCTAGGTGAATCAGTAGTAGGACAGCGGAGATTATACTGCCCAAGTACAGGTCACTGGTAAGGCCACATATAGAGAGGATGGTGTTCAGTAGTGGTGCTCACACCTCAAAAATGACATTAACCTGCTGAAGAAAGCCCAGAGGAGGGCTACAAAGATGATAGCTGATCAGCAGGGCACAGCATATGAGGAGAGGTTTGGGGAACTGAAAATGTACTCCCTGGAATACAGGAGAGAGATAGGGGGGCATGATTGGGACCTTGATGTCCTGGACAGGGATAAATAAAGGTGATAAAGCTCACTTTAAGCTGATTGGCAACCATAAAACAAGGTGGCGCAGTATTAAGCTTGAGTGTGGGAGGTTTAAGAGGGTTGTCAGGGATCACTTCTTCACAGAGAGGGTGGTGAACAATTGGAATGCAGTAATGGAAGAGGTCAACTCATTCAAGACAGTGGGCAGCTTTAAGAGAGGCTGGGATAAGCATAGGGGCAAATAGGGATCATGGGTAAGGAGGATGGTAGGAGTGGGGAGGGAGAACAGGGGCATTACCTAAAGACATGGACACTACAGTATGAGAAGACTTGATATAACAAATGGCATTATTTTGTGGGCTTCTCCTTATGTTCATATGTAATTATGACATGGACTGATGACCAGCACTGACTGTGTGCATCCTTGCAACTTGTGAGTTACACTTTTTGTTCACATACAGAAGTCACTGTCTCCTTTGCCCCACTCCCCCAAAATGACCACAGTATATGACCTATTCATTGCCATACTACCTTTCGTGCCATTGAATAGCATGATTTAATACAGTCGTGCCACAACTCAAGACAGAAATCCCCCCATCCCACCTCCCCACACACACCAAAACATAAAGAGTATCATGATACTAACAATATGTCAAATTAATCTTAATCCCTTGTGCTGTTGCTGCATTATACACAGCATGGGAATCGGACTTCATGTAATGGTCCCATCCATGCATCGTGCCTTGAGCCATTTGGCTGCATTGTGTCCAGCGTGTGCCCATGTGCACTGAATAGCAGTACCCATGTGGTAGATAAAATGCCAAGAATTACTACAATTTTGGTGTGCTGCACACCATCTTGCTGTGAGCTTCTTACCTACAATACACCCTACCAACTATGTGACAGTGTTGATAAATGCAACAAGTGTATTTCATGGTTGGGTAACAGACACAAATCACTGTGTCATTCCCCTCTACTACCCACCCCCCCAAAAAATCACGTTATCATGACACTAAACTGATGACATGGCGTATTGTCAACGCCACACCACTTGCATCCATGCGGAAAGTTAATGTCTTATTTGGGTTACAGCAAACCCTTTCTACCACCACCCACACAAAATGACCACAGCATATGGGCTCTACGCAGCCGTTCTGTGTAATCATAACCTCCCCCATACCACACATAGTGTGTCACCATGTGCATTCAAGTGGAAAGATTATTTTACAGTTCAGTCACAGACAGTGATCCCTTTCTTTCTTAGTCACATACCAATAAAAAAAGAGGTTATCATAAGACTAAGAGAATGAAACAACAATGTCCATGCACCGAGGTGTGCATCCTTGAAACTTGTTAATTACAAGATTGGGACCACATACAGCAATTCGTTTTTCACTCCCCACCCCACCCCCACCACAACAGACCAAGCAAAGCAGTGGGATTCAGACTGACTTGGTGTGCTGCACACCATCTGCACATCAGGCTGGCTACAATTTGGCAACACTGTGCACAGTGTATGAGCATCTGCACTAAAGGCTAGTACACTGCTACAGTATGTGGACATTTTTTTTTTTTTTGGTAAATGACTGCGAAATTGCCCAATGGTCATTGACAACAATGATTTAGTTTTTGATTATTAACATAGGAACACACCTGTTTTCATTCACATTTCTCAATAGCTGTTGAAGTTCTTTGACGTTTTGGTTTCGCACCAAGACTACCTGGTGTGGCTGGCTTCTTAAATATGGTTGGCACAGCATCACACTTCAAACAAGGGCAAGTTCAACCAGTATTGAGGCCAAACTGTTTCATAAGAACAAACTGTTTTTCATAACAGTCTTCTGTAAAGTGAGCACTACACAAACTACTGGTAAAAAATGCACCACGCCAATCTAACCATGTGCGGCTCACAGCTTGATCCCACAATTTTCTAAGTGTAGGGTCTGTTGGGAATTTATGCAGGCTAAAGCCATCCTTATGGGTATTATTGCATCCATATGCCACACAAGTATTACCCATTATCACATCAACTATGGATACCACAATATGCTTTATGGATGTCAATTGGTATAGCACTTTTATGTAAAACAATCACAAACTACCTAGTAACAGATTTGGGCATAAGATTAGAGCAATGGCTATTGAACAACAAATACCCTTTGGCACAAATGTACAAAATAAACAGTAGTGGCAGATAAATAACTTACATGTACACAGTGCATTGAGTTCTTAATTAAATGCACACTGTCATAAATACTGACATGTATTTATTCTCAATTTTATGACAAAACATCAAACCGGAGGACACAGTTTCTAGGCATGCACCTCAGGACTGAACTGTATATTCCCGTATTTTACTGTGTAACAGTTCTTTCTGGAGACCTATCACAATTAAATTGATATATGCCTCCACACTGCTGTCTTTTTAAAATAGTGTTAACACCCCACAGAAGTCTTTTTAAACAGTAGGGTTAGAATAAGCGATGGCAACATGGATCAAATGCAGCTCTATGAATGAATGGCTGCTACATGAAGAAAAATAAAATAAATTGCAGAAACTGAAGTGTGCAGTACGGCTCACTAGTAATTAGCACAATACAGTATACTGATATGCACAACCAACTACTTCTGAACTTAAAATCAATCGCTTCAAATGGGAAAAATGCTGAACTTCGCACCACTAAACACATGGAGCCATCAGTAGCAGGAACAGTATTTACTCCGAAGTTCACGTCATCGTGCTGTGCGTGATACTAGAGCGAGCATATTCATGTGTACAGCCAGTGTGAATGCGCAGGGCACACGGAGACAACAACAAGGTAGAAAAACATATTTAATTTTGTTACTTTTGAAAAAAAAGAAATACCCATAGCGTTTCTAAATGTCTTTATTGTTAAAATAATGCATAGCAGTCACAGACTTGTCAGTGGCTCTTTAAGATACTGTTGTCACAACTTGTAGCATCAAGCAAGCAAACACATTCAGCATTGATAAATGCTTGATTAGTTAGATGGGCTAATTGCAGCTGTATTGTACTATCTGGCTTTAGTGACTTGATACATATATTATAAAAAAGCAGTGAACTTACTTTGTGTGCTTGTTTTAATTGCTGTTTGGATGTACTACTTATATTTAGAGCTTTTGTTTTTCTTGTATATACTTTAGTATTTAGGTAACTACTCCTGCTGGACTATATTAACCTGCTGACTGCTGCTATCCTCCGTGGGACCACCATGAAAATGAGATGCTGTATCTCATGGGGTTATCCCACATGAAGTGATTTCAAATAAATACAGAAGAACATGTTATTATTATTTTTTTTTTTACTCTATCTTTTGTAACTGTCTACATGTTAAAAATATGATTTTTTTTACTCTGGTGAATGACATGTTTTGCAGTGCAGATAGTCACCAGAGCCAACCAGTCAGAATACAGTTGTATTGTACTGTGACTAGCTTTGGTGCCTAGCTGCATTGTAAAAATTAGATTTTTTTTTTCCTTAAGGAATCACATATAATGCAGATAGTCACCAGAATCAATCAGAATACATTTGCATTA
This sequence comes from Neoceratodus forsteri, assembly GCA_016271365.2. Taxonomy (NCBI): domain Eukaryota; kingdom Metazoa; phylum Chordata; order Ceratodontiformes; family Ceratodontidae; genus Neoceratodus; species Neoceratodus forsteri. Next base: position 359,162,124 of record CM057457.1, on the reverse strand, counting down.
TATTGTGACTGGCTCCCGCACTACAAGAGAGGCAGTATATTGCAGTGGTTTAAGGCTCTGCGCTGCAAATCTGGAGACCTGGGTTTGAATCCCACAGCCCCCACTTGCATAATGTGTGACCCTGAGCAAGTCACTTAACTTCCCTGTGCTCCCAGGTCGCACTCGTAAACAAGCTTTCAGCTCAGTGTGCTACTCCTTGTTAAACAATTGGAAACAAAATTTGATTTCTGCTTTTTACTTGGAGGATGTGTAGCTACAGTTGCACTGTATTCTGACTGGCTCTGGTGCCTATCTGCATTACACAAATGTGATTTCTCTGTTCTTTACTCAGGGAAGGGGGTAGCTGCAGTTGTGTTGTATTGTATTCTGTCAGACTATGGTGACTGCATTTTAAAAGTTTGATTTTCATTTTTCACTTGGGGTAGCTGCAGTTATATTGGGCTATGTCTGACTTTTCTGACTGCCTGCATTTAAAAAACGTGACTTTGCTTTTTTTACTCAGGGAGGGGGTAACTGCAGATTCATATTTTATTCAGTCTCACCCTGACTCTGGTTACTGTCTGCATTTTGAAAATGTAGTTAATTTTTTTCCACTGCTGGACATTTTCTATATGTTTTTCTATGATTTGCTTAATCATCTTTTTTCCTGTTTCATTACTGTTTTTTGGTTAGCATATGCCTCCTACCATGTTTTATTTAAGCAATAATGTGCAATGGGGGAAGGGCGCTATGGTGGGATAACAGCCTGCCTCATGTGGGTTGAAGCACAAGGCAAAGCTGAGTGCTTTCACTACTCAAGAAAGTCCATTATCCCACCATAATCCACCTCTGGAGTGCCTTATTGTGATTATGAACTGGGTCCCAGCACAATAAACAATTAAAAAAACAATTGTTCATTTTAAATTGGTAAAACATGAAAAATATAAAGATTTCATTCAAAAGAGAAAATGTAGTGCCATTCCACTCATTGTCACTGACTTCCTGCTCCAGTACTTTTGAATCCCAGCAGTGCTCTGGTCTCTGTCTCTACTGTCTGTTTCAGGAATATTTTTTTTTAAATAACATTCCTGGCTGGCAGCAAGTGTGGGAGCCTGTCTATTTTTTTCTACATTTGCATTTTAAATCTGCAATGATGGAGCATATGGGAGCTGCCAGTCTAACTGTGGAAGCACAAGCATGTTGGAGCCACTGAATTGAATTGTAGTTGACAGCTGTGGTCAAAGACAGGAACATTACTTTTTTAAATTCCTGAACTAGACAGTAGTGACAGACAGTGGAGCATGGCTGGAGCTCAGAACTAGTGGAGCAGGAAGTCTGGGACAGTGAGGCAGCAATCAATATCAGTGAGTGGGGATCGATATGCCATAGCTGATTAGTGGTAAGGAGGGTTGACTGCCAAGAGCTACTTTCACCCAGTCAGTTATGCTGGGATAACAGCCTGCTAAAAGCAGGTCTCAACCAATCAGGAGCTGTGATTCTTATTACTCATTTCTTAACACCTGTTGACATATTCCCTTGTCACCAGGTTTTGACCAATGAGAAGCCAGAATGTATCAGTCCAATGAATATTATCACTAAAACAATAAATTGAAATGTCACAAAAAGAAATTTAATCCACAGTATTTTATAATTGGAATATTTAAAAAACACATTTCTGAGATTTACTCTCAGGGGTGTTGATGGGTTGTTGAAAAGATTGAGGAAAAACACAAGCACACTTTTGTGCCCTTACAGTAAGAAAATACTAATTAAATATATATTTTTAGTTAGCAGGAAATTTGAGTGTAATGAGACTTGGAGCCAGCAATCATCGCTTGATAGTTGCCAGTTGAGTCACACAAAAGAGAAACACCATCAGTATCTTCAGTGCAGAAAGAATTTCCATGACCTACCTCTCATCACTGTACAACAACATATTCATGAAGGAGAGGGACAGTTTAAATGTATCAAATATCAGAGGAGTTTAACCAAGCTAAATGCAGTTAAATGTACTGACAAAAGTTTCACTGTGCAGCATAAAACTATATCACACCAAGTTTACAAGAAACCATATAAATGTGCTCAATGTGACACGAGTTTTACAGTACAGAGTGTCTTTAAGGGACAACAGCAAACTCACAAGGGGGAGAGGCCATACAAATATGGTGAATGTAATAAGAGTTTTGTCAAGAAGGGTCACCTGATAATATATCAGCAAATTCACTCTGGAGAGGGACTGTATAAATCAGTTGAATGTGACAAGAGTTTTGACCACAAAAGTAAACTGGTAACACATCAGTGAATTCACTCTGGAGAGAGACCATTTAATGTATTGAATGCAGCAAGCATTTTAATCAGAAGGGTCACCTGATAATACATCAGCACCTTATGAACTTAAAAAAGAAGCCATCTTGGGGATGTTGTGTGTGCTGAACATGCCCTGGCTAAAGAATCGTGTCCATTCTTGCCACGGTATCAGAAATCCCTAAACATTTGGAGACACTAACCCGAGAGAGACACACACACACATTATTCCAATAGTGCTTGGTGCAAAGGGACTAATCAAAAAGAACTTTCAGGCACATTTAAATATGCTACCAACACTTGTGACACCTTATGAACTTCAAAAGGAAGCTATTTTGAGGACGTTGCGTGTGCTGAGAAGAGCGCTCTCAGCAAACATCAAAGACTAATACAGTACTAATTTCTTGAGTTTTGAATATGCCCTGGCTAAAGAATGGGGTCCATTCTTGTCACAGTATCAGAAATCCCTAAACATCTGGAGACACTACCAGAGAGAGAGAGAGAGAGAGAGAGAGAGAGAGAGAGAGATGTAGCAAGAGAGAAGAAAGAAACATCAGAGGTATTCAAAGCTGAAAAGGCAGATGCATGGGATTGAGCAAAGAAAAGGGATTTGATATGGTGCAGCATGTATGCAGAAAAGAAAGCTGCTCTTACCAGCATGGTAACAAAACCTGCAGATATTTGAATGTATATAGAGACAGAGACATCCAGCTATGGGGAACATCTCAACAACAAAAAAATAATCACACAGAAATAGAATGTAATGCAAAGTAAAGAGTTTAGTGAATTTGAAAGGCAACGCATTGAAACACAAGTCCTTGATCAGCTAAGAAAAGGAGGATTTGAGGTGGGGATCCAGCCTCAACCACTACCATCACCACCTGTTACGACACTACAGCAAACAATTGCTCAACAAACTCAACCATGAGAAACAAAACAAGGTATACTCACTAAAGACATTCAGGAAAGTGAACACCAAATACACGTTCAACCCATACAGAGAGTGGAAAAGCAAGAACTGCCAAATACAAGAACAACTCTCAATCAAGAGGAAGAAACCATGAGAGAAGACCTGCTAGATTTAACTGAAATGGACAAATATATCAAAACATATAGAAGAGAAAGGTTGGAAAAATTGCACAGGACACAAGTGGTTAGGAAACTAATAAAACAGTCATATAATGTTATTGGAACCATTCAGAGGGATCCATATGATATAACTGAGATCAGCAGACTACACTGTTATGCAGCCAAACTAATAACAGGCAGAGCACTACCAGAAAAGCAAAGATATAAGAACAAAAAGACAGGGAAATGCAGCATGCAACCATGGATAAAGCAGATAGAAAGGACATTAAGGAGTTAAGATCAAAAGTATCACTGCTGGAGGAGTTCAGAAAAGAAAATAGATAAATGAAATTCCTCAGGAAAACAGATGAAATAAAAAAAACACTGCATTAAAACAGATCAAGACCTAAATTTTACCATCTCGAATAACAAACTCAAGATCTCTGCTCAAGCCGAGAAGCTCAGGATACATGTAGAAATGGACAAAGAAAAGAACACAAAACATGGTTTAGAGAAGACCCAAAGAAGTTTTATAGGGAGCTGGGAAAAAAAGCAACCAAAGTAATAACAACACTGGAAAAAAAAGAAACTGAGGAATTCTGGAGAAGTGTCTACAAAGACCCAGATGAACATAATAGGAATGCAAAGTGGATATAGGAAGTAAAAGACAGCATATGAAATGGCACTACCAGGGCTATGGAGTGGCCTGATATAATAGCTAAGGAGATAGCAGCTAAGTTAAAGAAAGCCCCCAACTGGAAAACTCCGGGTCCAGATGCAGTGCCCAACTTCTGGCTAAAAGTACTAGCATCTCTACACCAGGATTTAGCCACCTCTAAAAACAATATATATGCACATTCTGAGTTGGCACCCATCTTGCTAACAACAGGGAATACCATACTTCTTATCTAATCCAAGCCAGCCATTCTCCCCAAGAACTATCACCTTATAACCTGTTTGCCAACAACATATAAACTATACACTAGAACTGATGCAAATAGAGTTTATAACCATTTAGACTGTAACAAGTTCATGGCGTTGGAACAAAAAGGCAATAAAAGAAAATCATGCAGTACAAAGGACCATCTCCTGTTGAACAAAGTCATAATGGAGAGCTGTAAAAAATGCAGAAACCTTAGTGTAGCATGGATCAACTACAAAAAATTATTTGACAGCATCCCACACTCCTGGATCATTGAGTGTTTACAGATCTATAGGATACATCCCATACTGATAAACTTTATCACAACTACTATGAGAAAGTGGCAAACCACCTTGAAATTAAACCACGAGAAAGGTCAAATCACCGTCCCAAGTATAAACATCCGACGAGGGATATTTCAAGGTGACTCTTGTCACCACTGCTGTTTTGCATTGTCCTGAACCCATTAAGTAGCCTAATCAATCACCTAGATACAACTTGAAGCCCAGAAACAAAAACAATCAACAACTAACATCTCACTTCCTCTTTGTAGATGATCTGAATCTTTATAAATTCATTTGACAAACACTTGAAAGCACAACTACAAATTAAGACCTTCTCTGATGATATACAGATGGCATTTTGCCTAGACAAATGTGCCAAAGCAACATTTGTAGCAGGAAAGTTAGCTCATAAAGAAAACATTAACTTGACAGAGGGTTGTGACATAAAAGAACTAGAGTTAGAAGGTGTTTACAAATACCTGGGAATAGATGAAGGACCAACAACACATGAATAAATAAGAGCAAAAATAAGCAAAGAATATTTAAGAAGGTTGAAGCTTATACTGAAAACTGCTTCACAACATGAAATAAAGTGCAAGCTATAAACTAACTCATCCTACAAGTGATATCATACAGCTTTGGTGTGATCGATTAGCCACAGAAAGTGTTGAACCAGCTAGATATAAAAACAAGAAAACAACATCATGCTCACCAGTTAATACACAAAAACTAGTGCATGCCAAGATTATACATTCCAAGGTCTGAGGGAGGCATGGGCTTCCTTGAGGTTATTTACACATACAGATCCACAATAGTGGTGCTACATACATACCTACTGACATATTTGGACCCAAACATAGTCAAAGTCCTGCATCATGAAGAAAATGAGCCTAAGATGACTTCATTCATCAGATTAGGAGAAGCCTTCAGGAAGGTAACAGAGATGGATGTTAAGCTGCTTGCAGATAAGGAATAGCCAGCAACAGATAGTGCAAAGAATCAGAAAAAGAAGTATAAGGACAAAGACCAACAGGGAAGAAAGAACAAATGGAAAGCCCATAATTACAGCAGAAAATACAGGGAGCCACTGGAACAACCACAGGTCAATCAAGACCTGACTCATGAGTGGTTAAAAAGATGTGAATTTAGGTCATGAGATGAGAAACTGATAATGACAGCCCAAGATAGTGAACTATGCACAAGAAGGTTCACAAAATCCATAGAAAAAATGGGAGAAACAGACAACTGCAGGTTCTGTAGTACAGATTTAGAAACAGTTGCGCATCTTGTGGCTGCGTGTGAAGTACTCATGGCAGAAGGCCTGTATACTGGAAAAGACAATAATGTAGTGTGATTGCTCCACTAGAAAGTGTGCAGACACTATCACATACAGGTAGCAGAGAAACAGTGGAAACATGAATCACAAAGAATCACAGAGAATGAAGAAGTAATGATTGTCACGAATGCACTCCATGGTTCAGGCCCTCTGCTCCCACAGTGCCAAACCTTGAAGTGCAATTGAGAACAGGAGGCAAAGAGGGTAACCATCCTGTCTGTTTTGGGTCTGAACCACTACCAGTCTCAAGTCCTGGGATCAAATATAAACCTTTTTCCACTAGCACGCCCAGTTAACGGTTCAAATATCACACCCTTTTGGGGAACTGCAGTGCAATACTTAACCCAGCGGGCACCCAACCTGGTTCACAATCCCCCTTTTTGACTGAATTGAGACCTAGGTATTTTTCTTACCTTGGTGCATATGGTAACACACTGTAAACACTTAACAGTTCTGTCAAAATTATCAACACTGTCCCAGCATTCACATTCAAAATGAAGGAAAGGCTCGGGCAGGATTTCAAGAAAAATAATGTTTACCAACATTAAAATAGTAGTTGAAATACAAAACACAGATGCCTGGATATTCAAAGGGGTTGCGCCCCACAATGAGCCCTGGTGTGATATTCAGAGGGATGCCTTGAAAAGCGCAAATCCCAATGTGCTGGGGTGCATTGGTAATGTATGCAGTGCATCTGAAGGAGGTGTGCCCATGCATATGCGGCACATCCCGATATTCAGCCCGGGACATGCGGCACATATGCGAGTACAACCCTCCAGATGCATCTCATACCTGGGCACAGAGTTGAGCCAGGAAAACCAGGAACAAATGCTGGCCACCCACAGGCAGGCGGCTGTATTACATGGCACAACACACCAGCCGCCAGCCGTGGGTGGCTACACACCCAGCAGAACATTGTCCATGGGCACCCAAACCCTTCCTGCTAGCCTAGTGGATCCCCCCTCCCTCTCATATGCCCAATCACAGGCTACTGATGTGACATAACCCTCCTGGTAGTCACATGCACCCCTTGCCTCCTGAATGCCTGATCGTGGGCTGTAGTACACATAAAGGATACCCTGGTGGTCTGGGGGATCCCCCTCCCTCCTGTATGCTCAATTGTGGGCTGTCATAGGAATGACTACCAACCTGGTGGTCCAGTGGTACTCCCACCCACCCACAGAACCCCCGCCACCCACCACCTCCCTGCCATCGGGGGCGGCAGCACCTCGCTGCATGCCGTCACCCATCAATAACAGGTGTACAGTATGACCTGTACGCCTATTGGTCCACAGTGTGGACCAATGGGTCTGCAGACCATATTGTACTACAGGCACAAATATGTGAATGAATATGCTGCCCGCTGATGATGGGGAGGGTGGCCGGGGTCCTCTGTGGGTGGGTGGGAGGGGGTACCACTGGACCACCAGGTTCATAGTCATTCTTATGACAGCCCATGATTGGGCTTCTGGGAGGGAGGGGGATCCCCCAGACCACCAGGGTATCCTTTACTGTTACTACAGCCCATGATCGGGCATTTGGAAGGGGGGTGCAAGTCACCAGGGGGGTTATGTCACATCAGATGCCCGCGATTGGGTATACAGGAGGGAAGAGGAGTACACTAGCCTACCAGGGGGGTTTTTGCACTCGACTGACCATGATCAGGCATGCAGGGTGCCAGGCGCATTGCACCGGGATGCCCTGCGCAATGCATGCAAATGGGGCCATAATGACATGCAAATGGCCCCATTTGCACCATGCATATCTTATGGCCCCATTTGCATGGCCATTTCTGAATATCATGGGTGCTGCACCCAGTGCAATCACAGTTGCACTGGCGCATTCCCAGTCCACTCTGTATGGGGGCTGCACCAGCACAATATCACTGCACCATGTGCATTCTGTGCCGTATTCAACGGTGATGCACCATGGCGCATGATCGTTGAATCTCACCCTGTCTTGGTCCCGGCTCATCTCAGATGGGCTGTGCCCCCACTTGCACCATTGCCTGGTGCAGTCTGAATATCTGGGCCAGAACATATAACATTGAGTGTACAGTCATGTAAATTAAATGGACATATTAAACAAAATCACCTTATTACTGAATATTTAATCCTACCCTAGTTTCAACTGGCAAACAGTGGAGGCTGAGTGACCAAATGTAGTAGAAGTGCTCTTCTAGAGAGTGTGTACTGTCAGGAATTCAGAGATAAAAAGTGCAATTTTCCCTGAGCTTTGACCCTCTATAGAGAACAAGGGGAGGTCACATCTCACAGTGATGCTGGCTGTGAGGTCACTCAAACCTGGATACTGAATTGTAGTCACAGGCATCTGCATGTTGCTAAATATCCCCCCCACCCAAAAAAAAAAACAAATTTCCTGAGAGCTATTTCTCCTAGGGGTGAGAAATGTAACAGGAATCTTTCAAAAGTTGCTTCCCTCCCAATATGTCATAAAATGCAGTACTTTATATAAGTGGCTGGTTTTACAACCTGTTACAACCTGGTGTAAAGGAAACTTGTAATTCGATTTTCCACTGGGTCATGGAGAGTGCAATCTTCTCCCTACCATACTTTGAAAATCCCAGCTTCCATAATGCTTTTCTTCCCAGCCTGCCATATTTTCCAAGCAGACATTCAAAGAAACATATATTTATATCACAAATATGATACAATATAACAACAAGCAGATTGCTATTGTCGTAACACTCCTCCCTCCTAGGCTAAATTTGGGGGAATCTATTCCTAGGTCCGGGATGAATTTCCCAAATTCAGTTCACTGCTCTAACTGACGAGATAGCCCGTCTGCGTTTGTGTTTGCTGCCCCTGCCCTGTGAGTGACAGTCATGTCATAACCCTGCAAGGCAAGGCTCCATCTTAAAAGCCTAACATTTGTTTTACCCATTTGTGCCGGCCAAATCAGAGTGTGTGATCTGTTTGTACCTTGAAGTGCCACCCATATAGGTTTGGCCCTAACCTCTTTAGCGCCCACACTATTGCAAGGCATTCTTTCTTCACTGTAGAATAAGCCTGCTCCCTGGGAAGTAACTTCTTACTAGGGTACATTACTGGGTGATCTTTCCCTTGGTTAGAAGTTTGGCTAAGTACTACCCAATACCCACATCTGAGGCATCTGTTTGGACTGCAAAGGGTTTACTATAGTCTGGACTGGCTAATACAGGAGCACTGCACAGTGCCTCCTTTAGCCATGTAAAGGCTTGTTCACAGGCTGGTTCCCAGTTAACCTTTTCAGGCATTCTTTTCTTTAAGAGGCCAGATAGGGTTGCTGCCAGGGCACTGCAGTTTGATACTAATTTTCTATAGTACCCTGCAGTCCCTAGAAAACTCTGAACCTGCTTCTGTGTTTCTGGTCTGAGCCATGCCTCGATTACTTCAATTTTTGCTTGATTAGGATGAAGCTGTCCCCTGTCTACTACATGCTCAAGGTATGCAACCTCAGCCATGGCCACCTGGCACTTTTTAGCTTTTACAGTGAGCCCGGCCCTCTACTCCACCTGTCAATACCCTTTCGTCAGGTCAATAGTGGTAAGGTATGTTGCCTCTCCCAACTTGTCCAGTAGTTCATCTGCCCATGACATTGGGTGCATATCTGACTTCATGACTGCACTGAGTCCATGATAGTCCATGCAAAAATTAGTAGAGCCATCTGGCTTGGGAACAAGGACTACGGGTGAGGCCCAGGGGCTGTGGGACTTCTGGATTACCCCTAAATCCAGCATTTCCTCTACCTCCCTCCTAATGTACTTTTGGATGGCCTCTGATGCCCAATATGCTGACCACCATATGGACGCTTGCTTCCCTGTCTCTACTTCATGTGTTGCTAAGAGGATTAGTCCAGGATTGGTGCTAAACAATGGGGCAAAGTCTGCTGAAACCTCCCTTACTTCCTGGATCTGGTCCAGGGTCAGCTGGGGTGACATTTTAATTGTCTCCACAGAGGACTCCCACTTGTTGTCTTCCAGCAAGTCTAGAAGGGGGGTTTCTTCATCTGTCCCCTCCCCAGGACTACACACTGCAAAGATCATGTCAGCCCTATTTGCATATGGCTTCATCATGTTGACATGGTACATTCTTTGGGTATGTCTCCTGTCAGGCAGTTCTATAATGTAATTTATGTCATTCACCTGTCTGACTATGTTGTACGGTCCTGCCCACTCGGCCTGCAGTTTATCTTTCTGGACCGTGATTAGGACCATGACCTCCTGACCCACAGTGTACGAGTGAGCTCTGGCTCTGTGGTCATACCATACCTTTTGTTTTTGCTGGGTAGCTGCCAGGTTGCTTTGGGCTGTCCCCATAAGCTCCTTCAGCTTTCCCCTAAACTTAAGGACATAATCCACTATTGGAGTTCCCTGGGTGGCATGCTTGCCTTCCCAGTCCTCCTGGATCAAGTCTAGGAGCCCACACACCCTGCATCCATATAAGAGCTTGAAGGGGGAAAACCCTGTCAACTCTTGGGGCACCTCCCTGTATGCAAACAAGAGGTGGGGAAGGTATTTCTCCCAGTCCCTCCCATGCTGTTCAGCAAATGCTTGGAGCATTGATTTAAGGGTACCATTGAATCTTTCCACAAGGCCATTGGTGTGCGGGTGATAAGGTGTTGTGCATCTCTGCACCACCCCACACTTCTCCCACAAACACTTCATCAGGTCCGACATGAAGGATCCCCCTCAATTGGTGATAACATCCTGCGGGAACCCAACACAGGAGAAAATCCCTAACAAGGCATCTGCCACTTTGTCGGTCCTCAGTGAGGATAGGGAACTGCCTCTGGGTACCGGGTGGCATAATCCACCACTGTTAGGATAAACCTCTTCCCAGAGGAGCTGGCGGTATTCAAAGGCCCCACAATATCCATTCCTACCCTCTGGAATGGCTCCTCCACTATGGGCAAGGGAATTAGGGCAGCTTGAGTTTTCCTACCCGTCTTCCCTATTTCATGGCACCGGTGACAAGACCTGTAATACTCCTTCACCTGCTGGGTGAAGTTGGGCCAATAGAAATTCTGAGCCAATTGCTGCATAGTGCATGCGATTCCCAGATGTCCAGACATGGGAATGTCATGAGCAATCTTGAGCAACTGCTCACGATACCCTTGGGGAACGACAAGCTGCCTGCCCATCACCCTTCCCTCTGTCCTTAAATCCTGTGTATATAGCAGTCCATTGTCCCATTAAACTCTATGTTTCCCATCACATCCCAGTGCTCTGTCAGAGTCTTCCCAAGCCCTCAGCCTCTCTAAAATGGGGTTACTTTTCTGAGCAGCTGCAAAATCTTTACACATTCCCAAGGCATGGGACATGTCCCCTCCAGTTTCTAAACTAGGGTCCCTAGCTCTAGCGTCAGAGCTTTCAGGGTCACTGCCATCCCTAACCCTCAGACAATTGGCTACCCCTCCCTCCTCAGAGTAACCTTCTGTAGCTGTTCTGTTAAATGCTACCTGGGGAATTTCTACCCCCCTTTCATTAGTCTCCATATCAGGAGACACAGTCTGGGGAACCAGCCTCCCAGTGTTTTCCACAGGGGCTTCTATGGGGTCCAGGGAACCACAATTTGCCTTAGCTGCTTGACTGCTGGTAACTGCACACACCATCACCTTTTGGAGATTGTTCCCGATAATCACATCCAGGGCAAGATTTTTTGCCACTGCAATTTTTTGCACAGTCCCTCCTGTCCCACCCTAGTTGAGGAGAACATTAGCAAGTGGTAGCATTTTCTCCACCCCAGTGAATCCCCGTACTGTAACAAACTGATTGGATATAAGCTGATCAGACTCAACCAAATCCCCTTTTACCAAAGTAAGTGATGCCCCTGTGTCCCTTAAACCATGGGTCTACACCCCATTCACAGTGATTGGGTGTATGTGCTCCCTCATGTTTCCTGGCATCCTTTCAGGGATACACAAAAAAACACGCCTCTTTCCCAGCACCACTTTGTGCACTCTTTGCCTTTTTAGGATACTGTCTTGCAATATGCCCAGGTTGTTTGTAAACCCAGCATTCATTTCTTTTATCAGACAAATCTTTTCTTTGTAACCTGGGGCTGCCCACTTTTGGTGGGAGCAGTGAGGGTTTTAGCTGCCCTGAAGGTGCACTTTTCCCTTTTTGCTCTGCCACGCCCACCTCAGTCCCTCTCAGAGCAGGTCTGCTCCTGGCATAGCGATCTGAGAACTCAGCAGCCTCCTGCACTGTTTTTAGATCTTGTCCTCTAGACAGGTTTTCAGCTCTGCTGGGCAAGCCCCAAAGAACTGCTCCAGAAGTATAATATTTTCAATTTTCTCTACAGAGTCTGCTTGTATCCCTTCCCATCAACATTTTAAAAACTGACATTGTTTAGTGGCTAGCTCCTCGTAGCTCATGTCAGGGCTTCTCCTGAGCTTATGGACCTTAACTCTGTATGCTCCTGCTGTCAAGTCATATTTTTTTAACAGTGCAGCTTTAAGTTTGCCATAATCATTACTGTCCTGATTGTCCATTTGACCCAATGCATCATGAGCTTTCCTGGTAAGCAGCAGGGAAAGCTGGAAGATACAGGACTCTCTGGGAATTTTTGCCTGAATGCTTACCTTTTCAAATGAGTTCAAAAATGCATCCATATCTTCCCCCTCTTTAAATTCAACTATCAATTTAGAATTTAATTCGTAACCCAGTTCTGGAGTCCCAGGTTCACCCATGCCACTTACCTGCTCTGATGCTGGTCTTTGGAATCGTAGCTTCTCCAGTTCAAATTTCTCCTGGTGTTCTTGCTCCTCTCACTCGGCCTCTCTATGAAGCTGCTCTCACTTCTCCTCTCTCTCGCTCCATCTCCATCTGGAACTTCTTCTGCTCGAATTCCATTCTCTGCAACTCTATCTACAGCTTGATCCCTTCTGGCTCCAGAATGGTGGCGATCCTCCCCTGCAGCTGTGGCTCTCAGTTCACACTGGTCCCACTGTCCTCCTCCCTGGGTCTGGACACTGCAATGGATCCTGGCCCCTCCACACCCAAGGGCTGATCCCTTTCAGTCACTGACTGTGATTCAAGATCTTGGGCATCAGCTGCCACAGTGAGGTGCTGTTTGTTTCACCCTTCGCAATGGACTCCTCTCCCCTAGCACAACTGTCTCAGATATTCTGCAGTGTACTTGCTGTAGGAGGAAGTCATCTTTTTCCAGACTCTATGGCTACACTAGCTTGCACCCCAAAAAAAAAAAAATAAAACAGGTAGGGAACTTCGACTGTCACTACAATTATATATTTCTTTATTTTTAAATCACTGCCTTATTTTGTGTGTGAACTGTTACAGTATCAATCTGACACACTGGACTGTTAATGTTCATGTCACCAATTAATTTCACAGTATGCAAACAAATCTTTTTGATTGCAATACTGCAAACCAAATCTTTTAAATCTCACTGCTGCCAACCAGATCTGTCACAAATGCACTCCGTGGGTCAGGTCCTCTGCTCCCACAGTGCCCAACCTCAAAGTGCAATATGTGAACAGAAGACAAACAGGGAAACCCTCCTGTCTGTTTTGGGTCTGAACCACTACCAGTCTTGAGTCATGGGGTCAAATATGAACCCTTTTCCACTAGCACGCCCAGTTAACAGGTTCAAAAATCACACCCTCTTTGGGGAACTGCAGTGTAATACTTAACCCAGTGGACACCAAATCTGGTTCACAATCCCCCTTTTTGACTCAGTTGAGATCTAGGCACTTTTCTTACTTTGGTGCATATGGCAAAACACTGTAAGTGCTCAACAGTTCTGTCAAAATTATGAACACTGTCCCAGCATTCACATTCAAAATGAAGGAAAGGCTCTGACAGGATTTCAAGAAAACAAAGTTTACTAAAATTAAAATAGTAGATGAAATACAAAACCCAGAACATATAACATTGAGTGTGCAGTCATATAAATTACATGGACAATTTAAACAAAACCACCTTATTACTGAATATTTAATCCTACCCTAGTTTCAATTGGCAAATAGTGGTGGTTGATTTGCCAAACGTAGTAGATGTGGTCTTTTAGAAGGTGTGTACTGTCAGGTGTCCAGAGATAAAAATCACAATTCTCCCTGAGCTTTGACCTTCTATAGAGAACAAGGGTAACACCCAACTGGTGAGGTCACAGCTCACAGCGATGCTGGCTGTGAGATCACTGAAACCTGGATACTGAATTGCAGTCACAGGCATCTGCATGTTGCTAAATATCCACAAATATATATACTGTGTATATATATATATATATATATATATATATATATATATATATATATACACACACACACATATATGTTTTTTAATTAATGATCCTGCTTTATTGCCAGGTCAGAATAACCCCTTTGATCTTCAGAGGAACTTCCTGACAACTATTTCTCTAGGGTGAGAAATGTAACAGGCATCTGTCAGAAGTTGCTTCCCTCCTAATAGGTTATAAAATGCAATACTTTATACAAGTGGCTGGTTTTACAACCTGTTACAACCTGGTGTAAAGGAAACTCTTAATTAGATTTTCCACTGGGTCATGTAGAGTGCAATCTCTCCTTACCACGCTTTTAAAATCCCAGCTCCCATAATGCTTATCTGCCTGGCCTGCCGTATTTTCCAAGCAGACATTCTAAGAAACATATATTTATATCACAAATATGATACAATATAATAACAAGCAGATTGCTATTGTCGTGACAATGATTACATGGGATCACCCTCTATGAACTGCCAAGAAAGTGGAAGTGAGAAAACCAGACATTGTAATAGAAAAAAAAAGGTTGCATTGCTGTTCAAAATAGTCCCATCTAGTGACTACAGTATCCTTCACACAGAGAGACACAAAATCATGAAATATCAAATTATGTGAACAGAAACTAAATTGTTGTGGAATAAGGACACACACTAATTGTTCCTGTGGTGAGATAAGGCCAAACCTTATTATTTGGGGCATGTTTAATATATTTTTATTTGAGAAATGGATCTGATGTCAAGGGATCATGGGTACAGACCATGGACCCTGTAAACTGGTGTGATTTTCTGGTTACTACAGAAAAAAAAACTGTTTTCTGCTAGCAGAGGCTAGAGTTAACTAAATTATTTAAAAGGAAACAAAATAAATAATTAAGCAGAGCTGGCCAGCTGACAGGTCTGTTTGTGTCTCAATGGACCACAGCATCATCTGGTGCCTCCTTGTCTACCTCTCCTTTATTTTCAGAGGCTTCCTCAGCTAATCTTGTTATCAGTTGAATGAGATACCATATTTGTAGATAACTGCATTTAGTGTTGATTAATGACAGCTATCTCCTAGCAGGAAGGCTGGGATGTTCCCCCAGAAAACTGGTTTCAACTGGCTGACCCCTGAGTTTTTTTATTCTTTCATGTTCAAAACTGCATATCTGTGTTTCATAATAAAATACTGAAATCTGATTGGTTGCATAGCCATCGAAACAGAATGCTAGTCAATCACAGGGCAAGCCACCATCCACAAAATCTGTCCTTTTGAAACCCCTTAAAACAAGAGTGCAGAGGAGTATCTGGGCCTTTTAGCTTTTTGCCTTCTTGTGTAACCCCCCTGTTACCTGGGGTTACTAGAATCCCAGTAAGACCTAGTGGTAGGCAGGGAAGGCAGCTTGTGAAACTCCAGTTAAATGGATTTCACACTTTCTCACTCTGTTCTCTGTCTCAGCTGAGACTGAGGGATGACATCACCATAAAACTATCGCAGCTGCATGAGCCACATTGGAATCTGCAGAAGGGAGTTAGATTAGAATGTTGGGAGTTTTGAATAGTCAGACTGTAGTAGTCTGCAGTTGGAGATTGGTGTGAGAGGAGCACAGCAGCTCTGTGCATAGGCTCTTGGAGCCTCAGCTCTGAAATAGAGCTACATTTAGGGAAAGGTGTGTGTTTCTGCCTAAAGAGGGACACAGTAAGCTGTTCTTTAAAGTGGTGGAGACCACTGATTTGAGTCTCTGTACCCCATCCCTCAGGGGATGGGGCAGGAAGGTTTGCCTGCTATTCCAGGGGCAACCCCCTGGCTACTGCTAGAAGAAGAAGCTGCCTTATTTTTCCCAGGTGTGTGGGGTACAAGAAGATTTTGAGATTTGCCTGTAGGACACCTGTAACCAAAGGGTGAGTT
The DNA here is from genome assembly GCA_016271365.2 of Neoceratodus forsteri. Taxonomy (NCBI): domain Eukaryota; kingdom Metazoa; phylum Chordata; order Ceratodontiformes; family Ceratodontidae; genus Neoceratodus; species Neoceratodus forsteri. Next base: position 359,146,101 of record CM057457.1, on the reverse strand, counting down.
CTGCTCTTTCCAAAGGGCCCATGTTTCATCCTGAACTGTGTTAAAGTGGAGATTGGACTACTGAAGTAGTGGGAGGCCTAGAGTAATAGGCTTAGCCAAAAGTAAAAATATGTTCAAGTCCAGCACAAAGGGAAAGTCAAGACATGTAGAGGAGATGTGGCATACGTCTACCCTGTAATCTACATTGCCAAGCTAACAAAAAGAGTGATTTAGTATCCAGAGAAATGGCTGGGTATGGATTGTGGGAGCTGGAGGTGGGAGACCCCCCATCTTTAGTAACCAGGTCCACCTCTATGGACTTGCTCCGTGGATTTCTACTTTGCCTCATGCACTTGGCCAGTGATGAAGGAAGTACCCAGACATGGGATAGAAGGATAATTTCCCTAAGGAGTCAAAGGCTCTAAAGTGGTCTGGGGAGCCACCAACAGCAAAACTGGTTCATTCCCATATGGACCACGATCAAGTGGTCAACGGGGGAGCTGGGCCATGGGAAAAACCCAAGTAGTGTACAAGTCGGACTGTGTACCCAAAGCTGCGTGCAAGTCTGGGCTGTGTGCCTGGTGGGTTCAGAGCCTGAGGGCTGGAATACTGAAGAAGTGTTCTGTGCTCTAATCTGCATTACCAGGAATGTAGCCCCGTGGGGGTCCATCTATGCTTTGTTTGTTCAGTTTGGATGTGAATAAAACCACACTTTAGAATCCCATTCCTGGTATTGGACATTACAGTTATTGCTTCCTGTGTTTGGATTTAATTGGGTGCCCCTGTGCAGAGTAGCCAAACCTAGGCCCCCTGTGCCGAGTAACCTAGTCCTCCCCGAACCCAGTCCCCACCAGGTACTGCTGTCAGCTTCAACAGCATGCCACCTGTCATTTTGCAGAGGTGAGGGCCATTTACAAAATGGAGGCACTGCTTTGGATTTTAATTTTGGGAGGAAAGGTGCTCGGACAGGGGGCTAGCGTTTTGGCTATCTGGCAGTGGGTAGCTCAAAAAGCTGAAGCAAGCCTAACTAGTGTGTCGCTGTGTGCTGTGGATCTTATGCTGCTGTTAAAATACCAACTGTTTACCAAGGAGCAGTAAAGCTAAAAGAGTGTGCCCTTGTCCTGCATCAAATGTTTACAGTATTTTTGCCTGCTTAATTAAAGAACTGTGTGTGATAAAGAAAAGTGCGGAAGACTAGGGGTAGCAACAGGAAAATTGTGTCCTGGACGATGGAAATACTTTTTAAAAGAACTGTGTGTGATAAAGAAAAGTGTGGAAGACTAGGGGTAGCAACAGGAAAATTGTGCCCTGGACGTTGGAAATGCTTTTGAGTGAACTGAGAGACTTGCTGTGTGAATGGCCATGCTAAATGGCTGAAATGGGCTCCCGCCATGGAGTCAGTTGAAGAAAAAAAAAAGTGGTTTCTGCAGTTTAAATTTGCCTGCTCGACGATCGCCGTGAGGAGAAGAGCACTCGCGAGGAAGAAGAGGCTCATTTGCATGGCGTCATGTGATTGATGAGGCTGCAATCAGTCCCACCCCTCAGCCAGCTGTACAGTGACTGCCCAGCATTCGAGAGGGAGTGTGAGTGGAGTGCGTGTACTGGCTTAGTGGAGAAGCATCGCAGTGATTAAAAAGTGCTGTAAAACTTGTAAAAATAGACTGTTCTGTTTAAAATCGGACTCAACCCACATCTCGATCGACTGAATTGCGAGTGTGGTGATCGGTGAGATGATCAGCAGGACTGCCCACCCGTTTCCTTTCTAAGGCCTCCAAGACTGGCTGCAGGCCGTTTTTCCATCACAGCTAACAGCTACTGATAACAGTGAGTACCAACAGTAAAAGTTGCTCCAACAGTGATTTTCTGCCAAAAGTCAGCTGAATATGTGTGCAGCAGTGTAATCGCTTTGCAAATAAACGACTGTGTCAAGTTTTACCAGCAAGTGCAAGTCCTCTAGGCCATTGACTGTGAGCATAGTTATGAGTTCAGCATCAGTTTAAAGTTTTAAAGCCAGAGAGAGAGACTGTGAGTTGTAGCCAAATGTGCAGCACTAGTTTACAGGCAATCTTGTGCTTGAAATCCTGAGGCTTTAAGGGACTGTGAGTTAAAGAAATGTTTCCAGCAAGTGAAAAGTATGTGGCAAATCATGTAAATGTGTTTGAAAAAGAACAGTGCAAGTTTGTGCAGTTTGAGCAAATGTTATCAGTAGTGTGTGTAAATTGGATGCACAGTGGCTTGACCCAATTTCTGAATGTTGATGCGCAGGAGTGCTGCCGCCGCCATTACAGGGTGGGGTAGTAAAGTAAACACAGCAGCAGAGGAGCCATTTTAAAAGTAAAGAAAGTGTTCAGTGAAGTGGGACTTTCAGTAACAGTGAGCTTTTGTTTTTTTCCCTGCAGTTATGGCCTCAGGACCAGCTCGCTACCCGGATCATGCCCGGGCTGTAGTAACAGCAGCAGTAAATAGGTTAAGGGACATTGAAAGGTGTTATTATGGAGGACAATTGCCTTCTCATGTGGTGATCCCTGGATATCCAGTGCAAGTGTGTCAAATTTGCTTAAATGCTGGAAGGGACATCTTCATGATACCTCACTGTTCTGGGTGCCTAGAGAAATATAGCTTGTATAAAGTGCCCCAGATTTGTTTGACTCCCACATGGGCAAAGGTTCAGGAATCTGTAGTTGGCAGCACACAGCACCAGGCAGAGCCTGTTGAAGAAAGCCCCTCGGGGGAGTGTGGCACAAAGCTAGAGGGTGCAGATTTAGAGACAGAATCAGATGTTGATGTTTTGGATGCTGGATCTCAAAAGGAAAGTTCAGATAAAGCATCAGCAGACCCCTGGAAGGGTGGGCCTAGCCCAAGTTTCATAGGAGAAGATGAGAAGAGGGAGGCCTTTGAATGGGAGGTGTCGACCTCCATGCCTAGTGATGAGTGGATAGTCTCAGCAGTGAGGACGACTGCTCACTCCTGGGCTCAGATCCTCATTGAGGAAGAAGATGAGGGGAAACCTATGTGGCCTTGTGAAAAAGGAATGGGTACACAGCCTCAAGCTCTTGCCTCAGAAGAATGCATGGAAGAGAGTGGTGATGCCACTGCCCTGGCTGTGCAAGAAGAAGAAGAAGTCAGGGATCCATTTTTCATCTCATTGACGATGTGTAGCTGGCAGAACCAGGAGTGGCCATCCCCAAGCCAGGCCAGCGGTCTCAGGTTGACCAAAGCTAGTAAAGAGGAGAGACTGGTTCATATGAAGGCAAATGAGATCTATGGGATGTCCTTTCCTACCTTTCCTCAGAAAGTTTGGGAGGAGATTGAGAACAGCAGGAAATCCTGGATGGATCTGGGCTGAAGCAATGAAATGTGTGCATCCTGGTGCAAACAAGCATGTCAGAAACAGACTGTTTCATGAGAAATATACCCAGTGGAAAAGAGGCAGGACACTGTTTATGGACAAAGTGTGAATAGTGGATGGAGATGGACATGAAACCTTTCACTGTGTGAATTATGTGCACCCAAATGGGGTAATAATTTAAGCTCCTGACCCCCGGTACTATTGGCCTCAATACAAGGACCTCCCGGCAAATGTGCCCATGCCTACTAGATGGAAAGCCGAGCAGTGGTAGTAAATACTGCCACACCAGCCTCTGTAGTGCCTTTATTGATCCGCCAGTGTGGACATCCAGGACTCAGGTGCCCCACATTCATCAGTTCTACAGTGTACTGGCCTTTCCAGAATCCATCAACTGGCCCACCCAGATGACTTCAGATCCAGAGAGGACACCAGCCCAGCTGTATCCTGATTTATCACCTGGTAATCGGATGACGTCAGACCAGCTGTCTTCCTTTTTTGTTCCTGTTCTAAGGTTCCATCTCCAGAGATGACATCAACCCAGCAGTTTCCAGATGTGCCCTCCTGTAGTTCCCGGAAGATGTCCTCCCAGCTGTATCAGAAGAAATGCTGCCAGGGAGAGTCTTTAGCTGAGGAGCAGGTCGGTGTATCTTAGTCTTTCTACAAGGGGCTGGTAAGTCCGAACTTTTCTATCTTTATGACATCGCAGTACTCACCCTACACTAGCAGACTCCAGAATGTGTGAACTGTCCTCAAAAGACTCTCCCCTTCGGGACTTTGGCCTGTTAGAACTGTGCTTCACTGGGCTCCAGCCCAGGAGAGACTCTTTAATGGACAAGCCTTCGGGCACTGTGGTCACTAGTTGGGACTTTTAGGGCACTCCATCCCCTAAATGTGTATTGTAAATAATGTCATTGTTTTTTCTACTATTTTCTAGTGTATATATTGTTTTTCTATCTTTTCTAAAAAAATCTTTTGGGGATTCTCCAGTGTTTTGATGGTAGGGATTTAGGGCAGACTGTGTATGCAGATTAGGAGTGTGTGTTGTCTTTCTTTTTCTTGCAGGTGTTCCTGAAGAAGATAGAAGAGAAGACAAGAAGAGGTGGAGGGGCTCATCGGAGTTCCTCATTAGTACTTTAGTGTGTAGTAATTTAAAGTACTGTGGTTGCTATTGTTGTTGTTATTGTATTAACCCTTTTCCTTCCACAGGTGTGGTTGTGGGGTAGGGAGGCAGTAATATAATGGTATGGTATTAGTTTCTTGGTGTGTGGTTGCAGGGTGCCCAAGGTCGGGGAGGTCCCCGGGTTGTTTTTGTTTTGGGGTGTTAAGTTAGAGGAAGATAGGTTTTCCCTAGAGGACTAGGGGGGGATAGACAGGCTGTGGCCTTGACGTGCAGTAGGGGTTGCAGTATTGATCTATTAGGGCTATGCTCTGGACAGTTCTACCACAGCCACTAGGCATCCATAGTAAGTGGGTAGAGTAGAGGCTGATATGTCAGCTAAAGGCCTCTAGGCCCTTAGTGTTGCCTGCCTGTGTTCGCACATGGTAGGAGGGGGCTTGATCACCCCCCTCCGCAGGTAGCACATAGGGTGCGATGACCTAAGCCAGGTAAACAATGACTGCAGACAGTCATTTTCCTGGTCAAGGGTGAGTGTAACCCCCTGTTACCCGGGGTTACTAGAATCCCAGTAAGACCTAGTGGTAGGCAGGGAAGGCAGCTTGTGAAACTCTAGTTAAATGGATTTCACACTGTCTCACTCTGTTCTCTGTCTCAGCTGAGACTGAGGGATGACATCACCATAGAACTATTGCAGCTGCATGAGCCACATTGGAATCTGCAGAAGGGAGTTAGATTAGAATGTTGGGAGTTTTGAACAGTCAGTCTGTAGTAGTCTGCAGTTGGAAATTGGTGTGAGAGGAGCACAGCAGCTCTGTGCATAGGCTCTTGGAGCCTCAGCTCTGAAATAGAGCTACATTTAGGGAAAGGTGTGTGTTTCTGCCTAAAGAGGGACACAGTAAGCTGTTCTTTAAAGTGGTAGAAACCACTGATTCAGGTCTCTGTGCCCCATCCCTCAGGGGATGGGGCAGGAAGGTTTGCCTGCTATTCCAGGGGCAACCCCCTGGCTACTGCTAGAAGAAGAAGCTGCCTTATTTTTCCCAAGTGTGTGGGGTACAAGAAGATTTTGAGATTTGCCTGTGGGGCATCTGCAACCAAAGGGTGAGTTCTGCTCTTTCCAAAGGGCCCATGTTTCATCTTGAACAGTGTTAAAGTGGGGATTGGACTACTGAAGTAGTGAGAGGCCTAGAGTAATAGGCTTAGCCAAAAGTAAAAGTATGTTCAAGTCCAGCACAAAGGGAAAGTCAAGACATGTAGAGGAGATGTGACATACGTCTACCCTGTAATCTACATTGCCAAGCTAACAAAAAGAGTGATTTAGTATCCAGAGAAGTGGCCAGGTATGGATTGTGGGAGCTGGAAGTGGGAGACCCCCCATCTTTAGTAACCAGGTCCACCTCTATGGATTTGCTCTGTGGATTTCTACTTTGCCTCATGCACTAAGCTAGTGATGAGGGAAGTACCCAGACGTGGGATAGAAGGATAATTTCCCTAAGGAGTCAAAGGCTCTAAGGTGGTTTGGGGAGCCACCAACAGGAAAACTTGTTCATTCCCATAAGGACCGCGATCAAGTGGCCAGCGGGGGAGCCGGGCCATGGGGAAAAACCTAAGTAGTGTACAAGTAGGGCTGTGTACCCAAAGCTGCATGCAAGTCCGGGCTGTGTGCCTGGTGGGTTCAGAGCCTGAGGGCTGCAATAGTGAAGAAGTGTTCTGTGCTCTAATCTGCATTACCAGGAATGTAGTCCCGTGGGGGTCCGTCTATGCTTTGTTCGCTCAGTTTGGATGTGAATAAAAGCCACACTTTAGAATCCCATTCCTGGTATTGGACACTACAGTTATTGCTTCCTGTGTTTGGATTTACTTGGGTGCCACTGAGCAGAGTAGCCAAACCTAGGCCCCCTGTACCGAGTAACCTAGTCCTCCCCGAACCCAGTCCCCACCACGTACTGCTGTCAGCTTCAACAGCATGCCACCTGTCATTTTCCAAAAAGGCAGGGGTGAGGGCCATTTACACTTGCTTGAAGCCTTTTGCCATTGTTCCATTTGGAACCCTCTCCACCTGCTTAGGAGAGCAGAGACACTTTCTTTAAGAATTCTTCTGCACTACTAAGAACCAAGATTTTCAACTGCCTTTTAAGGACTTTGCACTTTAAAAAAAATTCCACAACTAGGGACTTCAGGTAGAACTTTACTCTCAGGGCCAGATATTTAGACTGCCCTGGCTAGGCGCATCTCCCATGATGTTCAGCTGGGGGCATGCAAATTAGGCCATAATCTATGCAAGGTGCAAATGGGGCCATTTTCATGTCATTATGGCCCCATTGCATGCGATGCGCTGGGCATCCCAGCGAATTGTGCCTGGTGCCCTGCCACGCTGCTGTCATCAGGGGTTGGCTCCCTGGTGTGCTATTGTAGCCCCCCTCCCGTATGCCCGATTGTGGGCAGTAGTGTGAATAAATATGAACCTATGCCTGATCACGGGCAGTAGTAAGAATAGATATGAATCTATTCCCGATTGCAGGCAGTAGGAAGAATAACAATAATCCTGGTGGTCTAGTGGACCCCCCTCCCTCCCATATGCCCGATCATGGGCAGTAGTAAGAAGAAATATAAACCTATGCCCAATCGCGTTCATTCACATATCTGGTCCTGTGTAGTACAGTATGGTCTGCAAGACCATTGGTCTACACTGTGGCCCAATAGGCATACAGATCATACTGTACGCTGTCATTTGATGGGCAGCCAGGCAGTATGTGGACGGGGTGCTGCCACCCACCGATGATGGGGGGATGCTGGGTGGCTGGAGGCCTCTGTGGGTGGCTAGGTAGGGGGTACCACTGGACCACCAGGTTGATCTCACATATTACTACAGCAGACGATCAGGCATAGGTTTATTTTCTTCTTACTACTGCCTGCGATCAGGCATACGGGGAGGAAGGGGGATCCACTAGACAAACAGGATTATCTATATTCTTACTACTGCCCACGATCGGGCATGGAATTATATTACTTCTTACTGCAGCCCATGATTGGGCATGCGGGTTGAGGGGACCACTGGACTACCAGGGGGGACTGGGTGCTTGTGGATGGTGTTCTTTCTGGGTGAATGGCCACCCACGGCTGGCAGCTGTTGTGTTGCGCCTTGCAATACAGCTGCCTGCCTGGGGAGGCCAGCATTTGAGCCTATTATTTATGGCTCAACCTCGGGCACCAGTGTGCAGCGCATGTAGGGGTTGCGCCAGGTGACAACCTCACACTAGATGTGATTATAAGGATTAATATACAGCAGGGGGTGGTGTGTGCTTTTTCCCATAGCCAGACGGCTAAGGCACCTTGTATTTCCCTGAACCCTACAGAAGCACCTGTGGAAGAGAATAGGAGATTGGTTCCCCAGCCTGTGTCTCATGAAATGTAGAGTAGTGAAAGGGAGGTAGGACTTCCCCAAGTAGCCATGCCCCAAAGAGCTACAGAAGGTTACTCTGAGGAGGGAGGGGTAACCAATGGTCAGAAGGTTACGGATGGTGGTGACTCTGAATGCCCTGATGCTAGAGCTATGAACCCCAGTTTAGAGACTGAGGGGGACATGCCTCATGCTTTGGGAACATGTGAAGATTTAGCAGCTGCTCATAGAATAGACCCTAGTTTGGGGATTCTGAGGGCTTGTGCAGAATCTGATGGGACACAGGGAGGTGACATGAGACATAGGGTATTTTGGGACATTGAACTGTTGTATACACAGGACATAAAGACAGAGGAAGAGGTGATGGGCATGTGGCAGAGGACTCCCCCAAAATCCAGTATGCACCCTGGGACTTTCTTCTTACATCTTTCCCACCTTTTTAGCCTGCTGCAGCAGCATTCTTGCATTCCTGTATAGTTTCCCCCATTTCTCCTTCGCGTAGGGTTGCCACCTACCGAAGTACCTCCTTACTATTCTTCCCCTCTTTGTTTCCTTTCTTGTCCATGGTAGTGCTCCAAGGCACCCTGAGTGCCTTCTTGTATGGTTTAAAATGTCTTGGTAAACGGAGAAGAAATGGCCCTTACTGTAACTAAATGGGCTGAAAATAAATAAAATGGAGCAAAAGCAGCTGTAGAAAAGAGAGCTTTTGTGTTAAATAAAAAAACCTTGCTTCATGAATACTTATAAGGAGGAATGTTTTATCATTTATACCTGAAATACAAGAACTGCATAAATATTAAAACATGGAATAGATGTTTACAGCCTTTTGCAGTACCCCATGCATGGTTTGCAGCAAATATATTTAAAGTACAGGAGTTGCAACATTTAGTAGGACTTGAGAAAAAATTGGAGCATAAAATAAAGTATTGAGGGTAGCTCATAGCCCTAAAGGAAAGTAGGCCCATTTGAAAAGGGACACCCATTGGCTTGAAATTGCAGCCAACAGGAGGGTAAAAAGAATTGTAAACCAAAAAAAAGCCTTGAAATGAATAGCTACTAGAAACTAAAATGCCCTGTTAAAGAAAAGGCTTTTCTTTGGATGTTGTGTCTTTTGGTGCTAAAGTGAAAATATTAAAACACTTTTGGTGGAATAAAAAAGGGATATTTACTTAGGGTATCACAACCCTTGCCTACCACTAAAACACAGCACCCATGTAAGACAATGATTAACAATATAAGGAATAAAATACAGCTAAGAAGGAACCAGTTAAGTAAAAACATTGGGGAAGGTTAGGCCCCATTCTTACCTGATACAGTCTCAGCTTCTGAGTTTCTATGTTCGCTTAGGAGTCAGCGGCCCCAGAATGATGATTATTTATTAGGAACTCTGACTGTCAGTCATTGAAAGTAGGAGAGGCTTAGCCCCTGTAATCAGCAATTAGGCATGCAAGCCTTAAAACTGTTTATACAGATGGAGAATTCTTGATCAACCTAACTAATACAGTGTGTTATATTACATTTAATATATTATGTGTCATCCTTATCCCCCATCGTATGTATTAGTGCAGATGTTCCATTGTATTAGTTTAGGGGTGGATCAGGTGACCTCCTGGGTCTGTATATAAAGCCCTTCTTTATTCAGGTACAGCAGATCAACCTTGGGAGCTATGCTGTGAGGTTGTACAGCAAACTGATAAAAGGCACAGACGATAGTGGAAAGCTGACTGTTAAATATTCCACTCTGTGGCAGTACTATCAAGGGGGGTAGCACTGAAGCTTGGGAAGAGCTTATTATTTTCAAATTGTTTAGTTTAGTTTATTATTTTTATTCTGAGTTAAAAATTTAATAAAATTCACATAGGAGTCTTGTGTGTTTTAAAACCTACTTCTTGTTATCTGAGTTATCTATTACCCACATCCGTTCACAGGGCAGGCAGCTTGTTGTTCCCCGGGAGTATCATGAGTGGCTGCTCAAGGTCAGCCATGATATCCCCATGTCCGGACATCTGGGCATCTTTCGCGTCATGCAGTGACTGGCCCCAAATTTCTGTTGGTCCAACTTCACCCAACAGGTGAAGGAATATTGCAGGTCTTGTCACCGGTGCCAACAGATAGGGAAGGCAGGTAGTAAAGCAAAAGCTGCCCTACTTCCCTGGCCCATTGTAGAGCAGCCATTCCAGAGAGTAGGAATGGATAATGTGGGACCCTTGAGTACCCCAAGCTCCTCCAGAAAAAGGTTTATCCTGATGGTGGACAAGTATGCCACTCGATACCCATAGGCAGTCACCCTCTCCTCCATTAAGGCACCCAAGGTGGCAGACACCTTGTTAGGGATTTTCTCCCATGTCAGGTTTCTGCAGGAGGTTATCTCTGACCAAGGGGCTAACTTCATTTTGGACCTGATGAAGTATTTGTGGGGGAAGTGTGGGGTGGTGCAGAGATGTACAACACCTTATCACTCACAAGCCAGTGGATTCATGGAAAGATTCAATGGTATCCTAAAAATGATGCTTTAAGCATTTGCTGAACAGCATGGGAGGGATTGTGAGAAATACCTTCCTCACTTGTTCACATACTGGGAGGTGCCCTAAGAGTTGACAGGGTTCTCCCCCTTCGAACTCTTATATGAACATAGGGTGTGTGAGCCCCTAGACTTGATCCATGAAGATTGGGAAGGCAAGCACACCACCCAGTGGACTCCCATAGTAGAGTATGTCACAAAAGTTCAGGGAGAAGCTGAAGGAGCTTATGGGGGTGGCCCAAAGAAACTTGTCAGCTGCCCAGCAGAAGCAAAAAGTTTGGTATGATTGCAGAGCCACAGCTCACTTGTACAACACAGGCCAGGAAGTAACGGTCCTCATTCCAGTCCAGAAGGACAAACTGCAGGCCGAGTGGGTGATCATACAAGGTAATCCAACAGGTAAATGACATGAACTACATTGTAGAACTGCCTGACAGGAGACACACCCATCATATGTGCCATGTTAATATGATGAAGTCATATGTAAATAGAGCCGACATGGTGTTTGCTATTTGTAGTCCGGGAAGGGGATAGAAAAAGAAGACCACCTCCTGGACTTGCTAGAGGAAAGCAAGCAGGAGTCATTGGTGGAGACAAACTGTCATCCCAGTTGACCCTGGGACAGAGCCAGGAAGTGAGGGAGGTCTTAGAGGACTTTGCCCCTTTATTTACGGCCAAACCAGACAGACCCCTTTACTGACCCATGATGTGGACATGGGGACACAAGCACCTATACAATGGACAGCTTACTGGGTGTCCGAGGCCATCCTAAAAGACATTAGGAGAGAGGTGGAGGAAATGCACAGTCCCAGGGCCTCACCCATAGTCCTTATCCCCAAGCCGGATGGGTCTACCCACTTTTGTGTGGACTATTGTGGATTCAGCGCAGTCACAAAGTCCAATGCACACCAAATGCCCTGGACGGATGAGTTGTTGGACAAATTGGGCAGGCCAACCTACCTAACAACCATAGACCTAACATAGTTGTACTGGCAGGTGAAGTTGATGGCCAGAGCTAGGGAAAGGTCAACCTTCATCAGTCCAATTGAATTTAAGGTGATGACTTTTGGGATGAGGAATGCCCCAGCCATATTCTAAAGGTTGGTTGGTCAACCAGGTGTTACATGGTACTGAAGGGTATGCAGTGGCTTATCTGGACGATATTGCCATCTTCAGTACCAGCTGGATGTAACACCTGTCCCATCTGTGGGAAGTGTTAGGCAGGATACAGAAGGCAGGACTCACTGTAAAGGCCAAAAAGTGCCAGGTTGCCAAGGCTGAGGTATCACACTTGGGACATGTAGTTTGGAGGGGACAGCTACATCCAAACCAGGCCAAGATAGAGGCCATTGATGCATGGCCCAGACCGGAGACCCAGAAGGAGGTCAGAAGCTTCTTGGGGACTACAGGGTACTACAGAACATTTTTACCAAAATACAGCACCCTGGCAACTCCCCTGTCTAGCTTGTTAAAGAAAAGGCAACCCCAGAAAGTAAAATGGGAGCCAGCATGTAACAGGGCATTCACCCAGTTAAAAGCTGCACTGTGCAGTGCCCCAGTGCTAGCCAGCCCAGACTACACTAAACCATTTGTGGTGCAGATGGATGCCTCAGCTGTGGGGATTGGTGCTGTCCTCAGCCAGACATCCCAACAGGGTAAGGATCACTGAATCATGTACCTAAGTAGGAAGCTACTTCCCCGAGAGCAGGCGTACTCCACTGTGGAGAAAGAATGCCTTGCTCTGTTATGGTCACTTAAAAGCTAGAGCCGTACCTCTATGGGAGGCCCTTCGAGGTACAGACAGACCACAGTCCTCTGGTTTGGCTAAACCAAATGGGAAAGATGAATGGGAGATGTCTTAGGTGGAGCATTGCACTACAGGCCTACGACGTGGACATTAAACATAGGTCAGGGTCTGCTAATGCCAATGCAGATGGCTTATCCCACAATCAGAGTAAGGGTGCAGAGGGCAGAGCTGGTGGAAACTCTTAAAATAAAAGGGGCGTGTCCCCCCCCCAGGTTCTGTTAAGGAGGGAGGAGTGTGGTGAGATATGGCCATACCTTATTATTTTGGGCATGTTTTGTATATTTTTATGTGAGAAATGCATCAGGTGACAGGGTGGCCCAATATACTTGCAAGAAATAATGGGTACAACCATGGGCCCTGTTGATTGATGTGATTTTCTGGTTACTACAGAAAACAACTGTTTTCTGCTAGTAGAGACTAGAATTAATTAAATTATTTAGAAGGAAACAAAAGAAATAATGAACCAGAGCTGGCCAGCTGGTAGGTCCATTTGTGTCTCAATGGACCACAGCATCATCTGGTACCTCCTTGTCTACCTTTCCTTTGTTTTCAGAGGCTATGTCAGCTAATCTTGTTACCAGTCAAATGAGAAATCATTTATGTAGATAGCTGTAATTAACGACAGCTATCTCCTAGCAGGAAGGGTGGGATGTTCCTCCAGAATACTGGTTTCAACTGGTTGACCCCTGAGTTTTTTTATTCTTACATATTCAGAACTGCATATATGTGTTTTGTAACAAAATACTGAAATCTGTTTGCATAGCCATCGAAACAGAATGCTAGCCAATCACAGGGCAAGCCACTATCCACTGACCTGCCCTTTTGAAACCCCTTAAAACAAGAGTTCAGAGGAGTAGCTGGACCTTTCAGCTTTTTGCCTTCCTGCTTGAAGCCTCTTGCCATCGTTGTATTTGGGACCTTCTCCACCTGCTTAAGAGAGCAGAGACACTTTCTTCAAGAATTCTTCTGCACTACTAAGAACCAAGATTTTCATATGCCTTTTAAGGACTTTGCACTTTACAAAAAAAATCACAACTAAGGACTTCAGGTAGAACTTTACTCTCAAAGTTTTAAAGTGTAGTTTTTTTAAGTATATTTTCCATTTTATTTTCAATATATTGTAACCAATGTCCAAAATTATTTGTCTTTGTTATTTACTGCATTCATTAATTTAACTATTAAAGCTTTTGCCTTATTTTAAGAATAATTCTGCCCATGTCTGTTGTGTGGGCTGCCTTGGGAAAAGTTGCTCAAACAATACCACGCATGTGTGACTGTTTTAAGGCTAAACACTACCAGAGTGAAATACCATTAGGGACTTCATGACAAAAGGAAGGGAGGAAATATGAAGGGTCTCAAGAGGAGCCTGTGGGGGTTTGATCCGAGTGCTGCATTTCTGGGGAAAGACACAGTAATAGGGTTGTATAGGTCCCCCCGAAGCCTATACAAGCCCGTGGCTTTCTGGTTCATGGTGCAGTGGCTGAGAGAATTCAACCCCAGGAACACAGAACTGAGACTGTATTTATATCCCCTCACACAGAGAAAAGGTATTTCTGACCCTTTTCCCCCCATCACAAGAGGGATTCATTGGGAATCAGAGAAACCCGCCCCACAGAAGTGAACTTGTGACAGTTCTAATAGTGCTTGGTGCAACGGGTCTAATAAAATAGAACTTTCAGGCACATCTAAATATGCTACCAGTATGTGTGACTCCTTATAAACTATAAAAGGAAACCATCCTGGGGGTGCTGCATGTGCTGAGAAGAGTGCTCTTAGCCAATATCAAAGACTAATACAGCACTGATTTCTTGATTTTTGAATATGGCCTTGCTTAAGAGTGGGGTCCAGTCTCATTACGGCACTAGTAATCCCTGAACATTTGGAGACATTAACCCAAGAGAGACACTGTGTAAATATACTGAATGTAATAAGAGTTTTGGCCAAAAGAGTCAACTGATAATACATTAGTGAATTAATTCTGGAGAGAGACCATATGTGTTGAATATAAGTTTTTTGATCTCTGGTCCCCCCCCCCCCTTTTCCCTACTGCTATGGTTCACTTATGCCTATCCCAAGCCTTCTTGAATCCTGCTCCCACCTCTGCTGGAAGGCTGTTCTAGGCATCCACCACTCTTTCTGTGAAGAAGTACTTCCTTACATCTCCCCCGAATGGCCCCTTTCGGGCACCAAGTCATAATATCACAGGGGAAAATGACGATGTCAAGAACATCACTGTAATTCCACAGGACACATATTTCACCACAGCACAATCTCATCACACATCAAAAATGTCACAAGACAGCAAACCCCCCACCCAACAGCACAATAGAGGGGGATTAACCCCTCTGGCACCCCCCTATTATTTATAAAGAACTCCAGTCAACACAGGAATGAAGAAACATGAATTGCACGGCGGTCATACGGGCCATGCAACATTGTTGTAAGGAACATTTTTCCAATGGCATTTTCGTGGCAGTATTTGAGTTGACATTTTGACCGACTACCCTCCCACCAACCTTATAGCATGACCCCTTGTTCTTGAGTATCTTTTTGTCTGAAAAAGGCTTCCCTCTTGCACTGTATTTTTACCTGTGAGGTATTTGAAAGTGTCTATCATATCCCCCTTTTCCCTTCTTTCCTCCAGGATTTACATATTGAGGTCCTTCAGTCTCTCCTCATAGGGCTTTTGCTGCAGAACCTGCACCACTTGTCCTCCTCTTGAACACCTCTAACTCTGTCCATGTCCTTCAGTAAATGTGGTCTCCAGAAGCTGACAGAGTACTCTAACATAAAAACATAGAAACTAGAGCTGGATGAAATAGGAAAACTCCAAATTTGTGGAATATTTACAAATTTCCATGATTTTTTTTTTATTTTCTGAAATTCTTTAATTGAATATAACTTGGTTTGTGTTGCACTAGAGGCCTGAAATCTGGCACACTAGAAGCATGCCATGTTTCATAACATTTGAAGGATGGGTAGGGAACTTATAGGGGCTCAAAGTCTGGCAATTTAAAATTCATCGTGAAATGTTCAGAAAATATTTCTATGCTTACAACTTAGTCACCTTTGGAGCTAGATAATTGAAAACTTACTTTTTTGGAGGAGTCATGTAAACTGAAAATAGAGAAGTACTGGTTATGTAAATTGTAAGTTTTAGCCATAGCCTACCTCCTGATTCAGCTTCCAGGGTCTCACTTCTGGATATACTGACACCACAGTGACTCCCCGAATGTGAAGACCATCACAGCGACAGGATTTAGGCAAAATCCGCATGTCGCTGTGATGGTCTCTGCAAGTCCCCGAGACTGCCTCGCAGGGTATATGACCCCCTCCCCGGTCCAACTCTGACTCGGAGTTAGAATCCTACAGACCAGAGGGTGTGTGAGGCGGAGCCCCCCATATGGGGGATTTGGGGGCACAGTCCCCCGATAGAAAAACAGAAGCATCCCTAACACTGCAGTGCCGACAATCGGCACTGCAGCTGTCGGGGATGTCTCTGTGGGAGATTTCATGGCGGCATGGTAAAACCTCACTTCTGAACCCAGGTCATCAGCATGGCAGCATGGTGCACGGATGGTGGGCCATGGGGATTGCCTTAAAGCCTAATATTTAGGGTCAGTGAACCTAAAAACATTGGTGATATTCTGTTCTCTAGCTTTAAACTTATAGGGGCTTAAAATTCAACAGTTTTTAATTGCGAAATGTACAGTAATTTCAAAATGTCTGAATGTTTTGAGGCTTACAGCTCAGTCACCTTTACAGCTAGAGATCTGAAACTTGGCACATATACTGTATGGGCATTCATAAAGTCACAGGTGCCCCATACCCAAAGAAAGACATTAATCTGCTGGGGGGGTGCAATGCAGGGCAACAAAGATGATCCAGGGTCTGGTGGACTTATCATATGTGAGTAGACTGAGGGAATTGAACATGTACTTGCTGGAGGAGAGGAGGGATATGATAGAAACCTTCAAGTACATGACAGGCATAAGCAGGACTGGGAGGGAGAGACTTTTCAAAGTGCGGGAAGGGAGGGATACTTGCGGTCATGCTATGAGATTGCAGGGGTAGGTTCAGGAGAGAGAGAGAGAGAGGAGAAGATATTTTTTTATGGCGAGGGTGGTGGCTGAGTGGAACATGTTACCGGCAGAAGTGGTATCCTGCAGAACAGTGAGCTGCTTCAAAAGGGGCTAGGACAGGGTTAGAGGAAGGGTTATGGGGAAGGGAGGGGCTGCTGCTGAGTAGGGAGGGTGGCTAACTACAAAATCGAGCAGACTTGATAGACCTATAGGCCTTTATCTGCTCATAAATTTGTACTTTCATATATAAAATGTGTGCAGTGTGGACTAACATAGTTGTTAATTGTAAGTTTAAAATGGCTGAAATTTTGCAGGCTTATAATTCACTCATCTTTAAAGATAGATGTCTGCAACTTGGTACACATCTGTACTGGCATAGGCAAAGTCCTCATGCAGAGCTAGCTATGATGCACTTTGGACAAATACATTTTAAATTAGATGGAAATAACCAAAATCACAATTTTGACAAAATTTCACAAAATGTTCAAGGAAATTTCATAAAATTACATGGAACTAGAATCAGCATTTCGCCATCATTCTGCTGCCAGAAGATAATTTCCACTCAGCCCAAACAGAAACATAGAATTTGATGGCAGATAAGGACCACTTGACTTACCTAGTCTGCCCGTTTTTTCCTACCTACTGTATCAACGCAGACCCTACTTGATCCCTGGCTAATTCCCCTTGTCTTATCACTAAGGTTCCCTTATGCCTATCCCATACTTTCTTGAACCCTGTTACAGTTTTTGCCCCCACCACCTCTGCTGGGAGGCGATTCCAGGAATCCACCACCATTTCTGTAAAGAAGTACTTCCTCACATCTCCCCTGAGTCTACCCCCCCCAGCTTCATAGCATGATCCCTTATCCTTGAGCATCTTTTTTTCTGAAAGATGCTTCACTCTTGAGCCTTAGTGATGCCTGTGAGGTATTAGAAAGCTTCTATCACATGACCCCTCTCCCTCCATTCCTCCATTTTATACATAATAAGGTCCTTCAGTCTTTCCTCTTAGGGCTTTTGATGCAGACCCTGCACCATTTTGGTTGTCCTCATCTGGACCACTGCCACTCTTTCTATATTCCTCCAGAGATGAGGTCTCCTGAACTAGACATATGAACATATGAAGAAGCCAGCAGTAGAAAGCCATTTGGTCTATCTAGTCTTCTCGTATCGCAGGGTACACAACTTGAGCTACTGTCCCTGTCCTCCCTCCTTTCTCACACCTCACATCCTCCCTACACATGATCCTTTACTTCCCCCTATGCCTATCCTAGCCTCTCTTAAAGCTGCCCGCTGTCTTCAACAAGAACACCTCTTCCAACAGCACATTCAAAGTGTCCACCACCCTCTCTGTGAAGAAGTACTTCCTGACCTCCTTCCTAGACCTCCCACCCTCCAGCTTAATACTGTATCCCCTCGTGTTATGGTTGACACTCAGCTTAAAGAGACTCTCCTTATCCTCCTTATCTATCCATTTCAAGTACTCAAAGGTCCCAATTATGTCCCCTTTCTCTCTCTTGTCTTCCAATGAGTACATGTTCAGTGCCCTCAACCTCTCCTCATATGCCTTACCCTGCTGACATGCTATCATCTTTGTAGCCATCCTCTGGACCTTCTCCAGCAGGTTAATGTCCTTTTTGAGGCGTGGGCACCAGTACTGAACCCCAAACTTTAGATGAGGTCTTACCAGAGACCTGTACAAGGGCAGTATAACCTCTTCTTTCCTACTACGGATCCCTCTAGATATGTATCCCAGCATCTTGTTTGCCTTTGCTGCTGCTTTTTGCACTGTGCAGAGAGCTTCAGGTCACTAATTATCATCACTCCCAGGTCCTTCTCCTCCACCTCTGATGCAGATATTCTGACTCCACCCAGGTAGTATTCTGTCCTAGGATTCTTGGCTCCAATATACACAACTTTGCATTTCTTGGCATTCAAGCCAAGCTGCCAGATCCTGTATCAACTTCCCAGTTTTTTCAGATCATCCTGTAGGTCTTGTATCCCTTAAGCTGTGTCCACTTTCCCATAGAGCTTGGTGTCATCTGCAAATGGGCACATTTTGTCCTTAATGCCCTCCTCAATGTCATTGATGAAGACATTGAACAACACCGGCCCCAGCAACAAGCCCTGTGGGACCCCACTGGTTACCTCTCTGGTGCCAGATAACTCTCCTCCCACAACCACCCTCTGGGTTCTGTCCCTCAGCCAGTTTTCCACCCATCTGACCATCTTTTCCCCAACCCTGAGATCCACCATCTTCCTGATCGATCTTTTATGTGGCACAGAGTCAAAGGGCTTGCTGAAATCAAGATAGAGGATGTCTACTGCTTGGCCCCTGTCTACTGTCTTAGTGACACAGTCAAAGAAGTCAATCAGATTAGTTTGACACGAGCTCCCCCCATGAACCCATGCTGTCTCACATCCTGGAGACCATGCTCCTCTAGGTATTCCACCAACCTTTCCTTTACAGGGTTTTATTTAACTCTAAAAATTGATTAGCGTTTTGCTCATAAAAGTGATAAAACATTGTGAAAATGCATAGCACTTGCCTCACTGTGTTTAACAAACATAACACTTCTAGAAAACCTACATAAATACTTTCTGTACAGTTAGTATTGTCCCGAGGAAAAAACTGCTAATCAATTATTTAAAACCCTGCTTTAGTATGGTCTCCATGAGCTTGCCCACAATGGAGGTCAGATTGACTGGTCTGTAATTCCCTGGGTCATCTTTGGGACTGCTTTTGTGGAGGGGCACTACATGTGCTGTTCTCCAGTCCTGCGGTACCATGCCTGACTCTAGTGAACTATTAAATAGGTCTGCCAGTGGCTGTGACAGCTCCTCAGCCAGTTCCCTTAGTACCCTTGGATGTACTATGTCTTGGCCAGGTGATTTGTCTACCTTCAATGCCAGCAGCCCCTCCTTCATTCTATCCTCTTCTGTCTCTACATCTGTGTTCCCCTTCCCCTCTGCTTCTCTTTTCCCTCCTGAAGGCACTGGTCCCTCTTTCTCCCTGGTGAAGACAGAACAGAAGTATTCGTTTACTATTTCTGCTTTTCCCCCATTATCCTCCACCCACTCCTCTCTTTTCTTTAGCCTAACAGTTCCTTCCTTCTTGTCCCTTTTCTCACTTATATAGCGAAAGAAAGCCTTCTCTCCCTCCATAATTCCTTCTGTTATCTGCAGCTCCTTCTGTGTCTTTGTTCACCAGACTTCCTTACTTGCCTCACTAGTAGAGGTGTTGCGAAGTTGAACTTTGCCCACGAAGTTCACGTGAATTGCCAAAAATTTGCGCTTCGCAGAGTTTTTGGAACACTCCACAACTTCAATTTGCGCCATTTGCACAAAATGTTCGATTAAATTCGCCTTTTTCTAATGCAAAATGTGAATTTCACAGGTGAAGTGTGAAATTCAAGGACGAAATTTCACATTCTGATGCAAAATCTGTGAAATTTGCAGCTGCAAATTTCGCGAAATCACTTCGCGAATGCCGCAAAATGCATGCATTAACAAATTTCACAGACATCGCACATCTCTACTCACTAGCTACCCTTAGGTAATTTTCCCTATCCACCTCTCTCTTGGTCTTCCTGAATTTTCTATAGGCCAACCTCTTTTCACTTACTGCCTGGGCAACCCCAGAACTTAAATAGCTAGCCGCTTTAGCCCTTGCATTCTTCCCACTGAGCCTAATGCACTCATCTGTGGCAACCAGTATTCCTTCCTTAATGATGGACCACCTTTGGTCCACCCCCTTATCTGCTCTGATGCACACCAGGTGGCTCCTTAGCTCTTCACCCATTTTTCTGAAGTCCACCCTCCTGAAATCCAAGATCCAAATTCCTGTGATCTATACAGGGGTAACACCACCTCCCTCTTTCTGTGGGGGATCCCCTTCCCTACACACCCCATCATCCCACTAGCTCTCCTGACTGCCTTGTTGCACTGTCTATCCACCTTTAGGTCAACAGATATAATAACTCACAGGTCTCTTTACTGTTTGGTGGTCATCAGTACTTCTCCTCCCATTTTGTACTCTTCCCCTGGGTTTCTGAGCCCCAAGTGTATGGTTTTGCAGTTTTTTGCATTGAAGCCCAGTTGCCATACTCTTGACCATGCCTGTAACATTTTCAGATTGGATCTCATTTTTCCACCCGCCCTGGAGTGTCTACCCTGTTGCAGATTTTAGTGTTCTTCATGAAGAGGCAGACCTTTACATCGAGCCCCTCTGCAATGTCGCTAACAAAGACATTAAAGAGGACCGGTCCAAGTACAGATCCCTGAGGTATCTCACTGGTCACTCTCCCTTCTTTGGAGTGAACTCTACTTTCCATTACACTCTTTCTGTTATCCCTTAGCCAGTTTCTTACCCAGTTTACCACCTTTGGTCCCACTCCTAGAACACCCAGCTTGCTTACTTATCTCCTATGTGGGACGGTGTTGAAGGCCTGGCTGAAATCCAGGTAGGACACATCCACCTCTCTTCCCTGATCCAATTCTCTGGTCACCCAGTCAAAGAAATCTATTATCTAATAATTTTTCCACCACTGAAGTCACACAGACTGGCCTGTAGTTGCTAGCCTCTAGGTGCAGTCTTACCAGTAATTTATACAGCACTATCACCACTTCCCTCTTCCTGCTGCTGATACTGTATCTCTCCCTAGTACCCTTGCATCCCACTGGCCCTACCCACTGCCTTGTCACACTGTTTAGCTACTTTTAGGTCATCAGAAATTATCAAGCTATGTCCCTTTCCTACTTAGTGGTCACCAGTACCCCTCCCCCTATTTTGTGCTCTGCCCCAGGTTTCTGCATCCCAAGTGCATGATCTTGCACTTCTTTGCATTGAAACTTAGTTGTCACACTCTTGATCAGTCCTCAAGCTTTCTTGGATCCCCATTCACTCCCCCTCCTCTGGAGTGCCTCCTCTGTTGCAGGTCTAGTGTCATCTGCAAAAAGGCATGCCTTCTCTTCTAGCTCCTCTGCAATGTTGCTAATAAAGACATTAAAGAAGATCCATTCTAGTACTGGTCCTTGTGGCACCCTGATGGTCACCCTACCTTCCTTGCTGCAAACTCCTTTTACCACCACCCTCTGTCACCTATTCCCCAGCCAATTTCTTCCCCAGTTTACCACCTTCGTATCCACTCACAGGCTATGCCCAGCTTGTTTGCTAGTCTCCTGTATGGAATGGTATAGAAGGCCTTACTGAAATCTTGATAGGCAACATTCACTGCTCCACCCTGATCGAATTCCCTGGTCATCCAGTCAAAGAAATCAGATTTGTTTGACATAACCTCCCTTCAGTAAATCCATACTGCCTCGGATCTTGTAAACCACTGGATTTAAGATATTGCACAATTCTTTCCTTCAGTGATGATTCCTTTAATTTCCATACCACTGAAGTCAGGCTGACTGACCTGTAATGGCCAGCCTCCTCCCTGCTCCCACTTTTGTGAAGTGTGACTACATCTGCCCTCCTCCAGTCCTTCAGGACCACTCTCATTTCCATTGAGTGGTTGAATAAAACTGTCATAGATGCAGCCAGCACCTCTCTGAGCTCCCCCCCGCGCAATATTCTTGGGTGTATCCTGTCAGGTCCCACATCCTTGTCCATTTTCAGATTTGCGAATGCCTTTAACATTCTCTTCTGTAAATGGACTAGTATCCACCTCCCTACCTTTGCTGTCTCTGACACTTATCTATGGCCTCTTTCCTTCCCTTTCCTCTGTTAACACTAAACAAAATTATTCATTCAGAATGTCTGCCTTTTTCTTGTTCCTTTCCACACACTCCCCCCTTCCCTCCTTAGTCTTACAATCCCTTCCCTGGTCTTTCTTCTTTTGCTTACATACCTGAAAAAGTATTGTATCCTTTCTTTACTGCCTGAGTTATTCTCTCTTTCATTTGCACCCACAACCTTCACTGACTGCTCCTGACTGCATTTCCTGCCTCCCTCTACTTCTCCTGATACACCTCCTGACCCCCCTTTCCTTTGTGTCTCCTTATACCTTCTGAATGCAAACTTTTTTCCCCTTAACTTCCCAGACATCTCTTTTGAGAACCATAGTGGGGTTTTTTTTGTCTTGTTTCTGCTTAGTTGTCTGACGCAAAGGTTTGTTGTCTTCACTATTGCCACATTTAGTTTTGTGCACTGTTTTTCCACTCCACCCAAGTCCTCTCCCCCTGCCAGGGCATCCCTCAGGCATTCCCATCTTTGTAAAATCAGCACTCCTGAAGTCTAGGACACTCGTCTTTGTGCAATTTACTTCTGCCACAGTTCTTTTATTGAACCACACTATACCATTATCACTGGTCCCCAGGTGGCCACTCACTTTAATGTCAGCAATACTGTCCCCATTAATGAGTACAAGGTTGAACAGTGCTCCCTTATGAGTGGGCTCCATTACTAGTTGCCTGAGGAACGCCCCCTGCAGGGAGTCCAGGATTTCCCAGCTCCTATCTGAAGCTGCAGCTAGGATGCTCCAATCTACATCCAGAGGACTGCAGTTCCCCACCAGCAGCACCTCAGCCTTATTTGCCATCTTATGGGTCTAAGCATGAAATAGGTCCACCAAAGTGTGACATTAGAGTTCATTTTTAAAATGCACATGTTATTATAAGCATTTGTGTATGCTGTCACTCACCTAATAAAAAAGTATTATATGCAAGATAACTCCCATTTGGAGTCCTAAGAAAAAACCTCCATAAAGTTGCATGTATGAAAGAGGACATTAAAATAGGGCTGCTCTGGCTGCCGGTCAGGTGGAGGGTCATCTTCAAGGTGGGCTTGCTCACCTTTAAGGCCTTACATGGACTAGACCCTGGCTAGCAATCTGATCTCCC
This sequence comes from Neoceratodus forsteri, assembly GCA_016271365.2. Taxonomy (NCBI): domain Eukaryota; kingdom Metazoa; phylum Chordata; order Ceratodontiformes; family Ceratodontidae; genus Neoceratodus; species Neoceratodus forsteri. The sequence goes on along the minus strand of CM057457.1, from coordinate 359,123,004 downwards.
AACACCTGCAGCCCCAGTCTGCTCCCTCTGTTCCTCCTCTAGGGGCCTCCTGGCGATTCCCAGGACTAGATTGAAAACTGCAGTCGACAGAGCGTTCAGTGTCATCGGTCCCATCCTGTGGAATTCACTCCCTCCAGTCATCAGAGAGGCCCCTTCAGTTGAAGTTTTCAATGAGCCTCCTCAAGTCCCATCTCTTCTCTTTGGCCTTCTCAGATATAAATATTTAATCTGATATAACAAAGATTTCTGGAATAAATTAGTTACTGAACCAATTTATCTGAAAAATGTTATTTATTTTTATTATTGTTTTGAAAATGTAGTTATTTATGTTCTTTTCATTCTTTTACTTGTTTTTATGTGAGGTGCCCAGAGCACCCTGGGAATGGGTGCCATATAAAAAAAAAACTTGCCTTGCCACATGAAACAGTGACATAACAGTAGGGCTGCACACGTAACAATAGACAATAAGGTATGAATGCACACATAACAGGGACCTTAGATTACCATGGTATGTAATAAAAGACAGGAAACAGCAATTCAAGTTACAAATCATTTATCATTCAGGTTAAAAAAAAAGTAAAATGGGTTATACAAGCATACTTTGAAAAGGATTCAATATTTACACAAAACAGCAGTTTGATCTAATGGACCAGTTGTAACTACTTCTGCTATAACTGCAGACTAAAATAATACTACTGACTTAATTGAATTATGTGTTTAACAAGTTTTAAATAGTTACAAAACACATTTTGGTCTAATGCATCAGCTATACCTACAGTCTAAACTCTACAGACCAAACTATTGATTTACAAAAATGCAAATATTTTGCTCAGATATACGAACATATGAAATTTGCCAGCAGAAAAAGTCCATTTGGTCTATAGGGTCTGCTCGATTGTGCAGCTAGTAGCCCTCTTCTGCAGATGTCCCTCCCTCCTCGTCCTCCCTCCCTTCATATGAAGAATGAAAACATAACTACATCTTGTATGATATCTGCACAGTACCCTACTAAGCTGAGGGAGTCCATTTAATACCATCTTTGCCGTAGCTTGCCGAACATTGCAGTGATTGTCTGTTACTTTTCACTGTGTATTTCAAACGTGCCATCTCCATGCTCAAGCTTTACTGGCTCATAAAAAGGGAAAGGTAGAGGGAGATGCGGCGACAAGGACGAAAATTAGAGCGTAGTTGGTGGAGATCCGCCCTTGATGCCGACCATCTTAGATTGATGGAACATTATCAACTATATCATTCTGCAATCTCCCGTAAGAAGGCAGAGTTCCTGTCCGGGAAGATTGCAGCTGCTCAGAACCGATCAGCTCAGCTTTTTTGAACTATCGACAGACTGTGCAACCCAGCCTGTCTACAAGTTCGAAAAGCCTTTTCACAAGTAGAGTGTGATGAGCTTGCTCGCTTCTTTGCAGCTAAGGTGGCCGACATCAGGGCGACACTCCAGTCTGCACCCTCTATGGGAGAAGCTGTAGATCAACGTTTGGCCGCAGCCTCTAGTCTCTTCTGGAATTCCTTTGACCGACCTGAGTTCATCGATGTCATGAGGATTGTCCAGAGTATGCGCTCTACATGCTGTAGTTTGGACCCGAGCCTGATCTCCCTGATAAAGGGTTGTCATGATATTATCGGCCTAGTCCTAGCACGGATAGTCTGGTGCTCCCTGGATATGGGTGAGTTCCCTAGCTCCCTGAAGGAGGCAGTGGTGACGCCCCTCCTGAAGAAAGCTTCCTTGGACCCAGACTGCCATGCTAACTATAGACCAATCTCTAACCTTCCCTTTGTAGGGAAGGTTATTAAAAAAGTAGTGGCCATACAGTTGGAGAACCATTTAACCATCCATGACATCTATGAACCATTCCAGTCTGGTTTTTGAAAGAGGCATAGTACTGAGACAGCACTGGTTTGGGTGCTCAATGATCTCCTGATGGAAAGAGATCAGAAGAGCAGCTCCATCTTGGTTCTTCTTGAACTCTCCTCCGCTTTTGACACTGTGGACCATGGGTTACTTCTCGAGTGCCTGGAGTTCATCTGTGGCCTGACAGGTACAGTCCTCAGTTGGTTTAGATCTTTCCTCACAGACAGAACTCAGAGGGTGGTGTTGGGGATTAATTCTTTCTGCCTGTCATGTGGGGTTCCCCAGGGCTTAGTACTGTCCCCCATGTCGTTTGCAGTGTATATGCTGCCCCTCAGAGACATTGTAAGATGGTATTAGCTGAGGTTTCATTGCTACGCAGATGATACCCAGCTCTATCTATCTTTTGCACCTGGCCAGGATAGAGCTCTCTCGGTATTTAATAGCTGCCTCACTGAGATCCAATGCTGGATGAATTCAAGCTGGTTGAAGTTGAACTCGGAGAAGACTGAGGTAATGGTTGTGGACCCGGGTTGCAGGGTAGAAGGGATAGGAGCCGGTTTATCCATGGGCCTTTTTCTGACGGGTGCCCAGCTCCCCACTTCTGAATGGGTGCGGAATCTGGGAGTGATTTTTGACAATGAGCTAACACTGCATTTGTAGGTGTCGGCAGTTGTCAAATTATCCTTTTACCATCTAAGGAACATCGCCAGGATTAAGCACCTTGTTCCATCCAGCGATCTGCCTACATTGGTCCACGCTTTTGTGACCTCATGTCTTGATTATTGCAACTCCCTTTATCTAGGGCTTTCTGGGGTTGATATCCGTCACTTGCAACTAGTGCAGAATGCTGCAGCCCGGTTGTTGACAGGTACTTCTCGTGCCTGTCATGTTTCTCTGGTTCCGCGCAATCTGCACTGGCTGCCAATACAGTGGTGGATCACCTTTAAAGTAGGCCTTCTGACTTATAAAGCCCTACACGGACTGGGCCCGGACTACTTGAAAGAACTTCTGGTACCTTACTGCCCTAAGCGATCTGTCCACTCGGCGGATGAGGGATTGCTAGAGAGTCCGAGGGTTTCTTTAAAATCTTCAGGAGCTTGTGTTTTTATGTTTGTTGCCCCTACCCTCTGGAATTCTCTACCCCTTCCACTTCATCAGTGTGCATCCATGGAGGAATTTAAAAAGGCCTTAAAGACCAATTTATGATCTAAGCTTTATCCTGATTGGCTGTTATTGGGATTTTATGAGCTCAGAATTGTTGTTTTATTTGTTTTATCTGTAATTATTGTAAGGTGCCTTGATTTTAAGAAAGGCACGATATAAATAAAGTTTTATTATTATTATTAAAGACACTCAGACACTATTTATGGATGTTCAGGAAGTACCATTTTTTCATTGGATCCATAGCAGTTAGTTGCCCAGTACAGAATTCATTTGAATAATAAATGGCATAGTAATTGTCAGTATCATTGATGGGTCTGATCTTTTTATGAATGGGTGGATGCCGGATGATGGAGCAGACATGTCATCGGAGAGTGGAGCTGTGCATTCTGTTGATGTGTCATGCATGTCAGTGTCATTTGACATATATGTGCATGGTAAAGCTGCACAATCACTGCCTGTGGTTGTTGATGTTGTGGCATCACAAGGAGCACAATTGTCACTGGAGGTTGTGGCTACTCCGAAGCAGGATCAGTGTTTGAGGTTGCTGAGTCACCAGGAGGAAGGTCAGTGTGGGAGGCTGTGGAGCATGCTGGGTCTGGCACTACGCTGAATGCTGTGGAGCATGCTGGTCTGGCACTACATTGAATGTTGTGGAGCATGCTGGGTCTGGCACTACACTGAATGCTGTGGAGCATGCTGGGCCTGGCACTAAACTGAATGCTGTGGAGCATGCTTGGCCTGGCGCTACACTGAATGCTGTGGAGCATGCCGGGTCTGGCACTACACTGAATGCTGTGGAGCATGCTTGGCCTGGCACTACACTGAATGCTGTGGAGCATGCTGGTCTGGCACTGCACTGAATGCTGTGGAGCATGCTGGTCTGGCACTGCACTGAATGCTGTGGAGGATGCTGGGCCTGGCACTACACTGAATGCTGTGGAGCATGCTTGGCCTGGCACTACACTGAATGCTGTGGAGCATGCTGGTCTGGCACTACACTGAATGCTGTGGAGCATGCTTGGCCTGGCACTACACTGAATGCTGTGGAGGATGCTGGGCCTGGCACTACACTGAATGCTGTGGAGCATGCTGGGCCTCCACTACACTGAATGCTGTGGAGCATGCTGGGCCTGGCGCTACACTGAATGTTGTGGAGCATGCTGGGTCTGGCACTACACTGAATGCTGTGGAGCATGCTGGGCCTGGCGCTACACTGAATGCTGTGGAGCATGCTTGGCATGGCGCTACACTGAATGCTGTGGAGCATGCTGGGCCTGGCGCTACACTGAATGCTGTGGAGCATGCTGGGCTTGGCACTACACTGAATGCTGTGGAGCATGCTGGGCCTGGCACTACACTGAATGCTGTGGAGCATGCTGGGCCTCCACTACACTGAATGCTGTGGAGCATGCTGGGTCTGGCACTACACTGAATGCTGTGGAGGATGCTGGGCCTCCACTACACTGAATGCTGTGGAGCATGCTGGGCCTGGCGCTACACTGAATGCTGTGGAGCATGCTGGGTCTGGTGCTACACTGAATGCTGTGGAGCATGCTGGGCCTGGCGCTACACTGAATGTTGTGGAGCATGCTGGGTCTGGCACTACACTGAATGCTGTGGAGCATGCTGGGCCTGGCGCTACACTGAATGCTGTGGAGCATGCTTGGCATGGCGCTACACTGAATGCTGTGGAGCATGCTGGGCCTGGCGCTACACTGAATGCTGTGGAGCATGCTGGGCTTGGCACTACACTGAATGCTGTGGAGCATGCTGGGCCTGGCACTACACTGAATGCTGTGGAGCATGCTGGGCCTCCACTACACTGAATGCTGTGGAGCATGCTGGGTCTGGCACTACACGGAATGCTGTGGAGGATGCTGGCCTCCACTACACTGAATGCTGTGGAGCATGCTGGGCCTGGCGCTACACTGAATGCTGTGGAGCATGCTGGGTCTGGTGCTACACTGAATGCTGTGGAGCATGCTGGGCCTGGTGCTACACTGAATGCTGTGGAGCATGCTGGGCCTGGCACTACACTGAATGCTGTGGAGCATGCTGGGTCTGGCGCTACACTGAATGCTGTGGAGGATGCTGGGCCTGGCCCTACACTGAATGCTGTGGAGCATGCTAGGCCTGTCGCTACACTGAATGCTGTGGAGCATGCTGGGCCTGGCACTACACTGAATGCTGTGGAGCATGCTGGTCTGGCGCTACACTGAATGCTGTGGAGCATGCTGGGTCTGGCACTACACTGAATGCTGTGGAGCATGCTGGGGCTGGCACTACACTGAATGCTGTGGAGTCCACTGGACCACCAGAGTGACCAGTGGGAATGGTGGTGTTGGAATCTCTTGAAGCTGTCCTAAATGCAACAGAAGCCATTTTTTTTTCATCTTCCAGGCTTCAACATGACTCATGTTGTCAAAGGGCCCATCTTCATTAATGCAGGGTGTGCAAAAATAGGTAAGTTTCTGGGTGACACCACACGATCCATCAAACACTTTACACTTTGCATTTGGTGTGTCCCCGGTACCGTTTTTATATCTGCTCTGGCCTCTCTTTTTGTTCAGTTTTCCATGACCAAGAAGAATGTTTGTCTGAAGTGACCACACTGTTTAGTGGAAGGCTCTCACGCCAGTTGATTCCAGAAGTAATTGCACATTTTTTTTGCCTTTCTAATTATAACCTGCTGTGAGTGTACCACTCTGGTTGCCACTGATTTTACAACTGCACTCTCACCATCCAAGGTCCCGTTTCCATGTCGGCAACCGAAAAAAGAATGCTCGACGGGGAATCCATAGTCACTAGATGACATTGAAATGGCATAGAATGACCATTTTGATTTGTACTGACTCCCGTAGCCATCAGTGAAGTGAACTTCTCTAATAATATTTAAAGAGTGGACGTTTTTAAGGTGTGCATTTGCCATCTGAGCAAAGTGATGCTCAACCTAGTGATCATATTTCAGATCCCTGGAGATGAATACTAATGAATCCATGACTGTGCCTGCCCAGTGATCGAACCGGTAGTAGGTCACCACCAGGTGAACAGTAGCTTGCTTGTAATGCCAGTGGGCTTCCTGCACTTCATCTTGTAATTTGCAGGCATAGTACTTGGCAAAGTCTAGAACCATCACTAGCCATCCCTTGGGTAGGAATTCTCTGATCCGCACAAACTGATGTTACTGCTGTGCTGCCACATGCAGGTGCTGACCCCAAAACCAAAGTTCCTCTTTTATTACCTTCACAAGCATTTGCACTCCTTAACACTTCTCTTGTTTGCCACACCTGTGTGGCATTGCCACCTCACATTATATTTATAGTCTTGCACTGCTGCCATGTTACATTCTCTTGTCCATGTCCCTTAATGAGTTCATCAATGGCTTTACAAAAACTAGTCTGTGCTGCATTTACATACATACATAGTTGCCAGTGGATTAGGCCTAATGGTCTATCTTGTCTGCCCGATGCAGCTCACTGGTAATGCACATTGGCTACTCTACCCCCCTCCATTTTGTCCCCTTCCCCTTCCTGTGCTACCCCAGTAATCTCCTTGGCCCCCTCCATGCCATGCCCCTGTGCCTGTCTCATCCCTTCTTGAAACCCCCACCCTTCCCATTTTTACCAGATCATCTGGCAGAGCATTCCAGGGCACCACCACTCTCTCTGTAAAATAGTGACCCCTCGCTTCCCCCCTGAACCTTCCCCCTGCTAACTTTAGACTATGGCCTCTTGTAGTCCCCTCTTCCCTCAGCTTGAGCAAACACTCCTTATTCCCTCTGTTGAACCCCTTCAGGTATTTGGAGGTCTCTATCATATCACCCCATCTCTCCTGTCCTCCTGGGAGTACATGTTCAGCTCTCTGAGTCTATCCTCATATGACAACCCCACCAGTCCACTAATCATCCTGGTTGCCCTTTGCTGTACCCTCTCCAGCAGTGCAATGTCCTTTTTTTAGGTGTGGTCACCAGAACTGTCCACAGTACTCCAGGTGCGGCCTCACTAGTGATGACACCCCCTGGCTATACACCTGAGCATTTTGCTTGCCTTGGCCACTGCCCTCCTGCATTGCTGAGTGGTTCACCTTAGCATCAATCGTCACCCCCAGGTCCTTTGCCATTGTTATTACAGCCAGCTGTATCCCCTCAAGTGCTAGATTCACTCAGGGTTCCTACTACCGAGATGCAGAACACTGCATTTATGTTCATTGAACCCCAGCTGCCATGTGTTTGCCCAGTACTACAGTTTCTGCAGGTCACCCTGTAGTGCCTCTTTTCCCTTCTCACTATCCACCACCGTCCCTAATTTGGTATCATCAACACATAAGCTCATTTTACTACCTATCCCCTCCTCAATGTCTGAAACATACACATTAAAAAGGATAGAAAGGATTTATCACATGTTTTCTTAACACAGTCCAACATGTAGCATTTTTCAGAAGGAGCTTTTGGACACATTGTTAGTTCTACTGCCTGATACCCATTTAAGACTTTGCAGGATGTTAGCCTGTGGAGATCCACAGTACAATTCAGTGCCTTAAGCTTGAGTGAAGTGTTTATGCAATAGTCAACCAGGCATTGGTCCAGTTTTTGCTCCTTTGACCATTTTATGTGCTTTGGATATAGACTTCCAAACGTCCTATCTTCTACTGGTGTCTGGGTTCTACTGGATAAATTCTTTGTGAATACTATGGAGGGTTTTATCAGGATATTAACCATGTTAATTCATCTGTATCTCCTTCCCCCAGGTCGTGCCTGAAAATAGGCAGAATTTGTCTAGTGCACTTACCCAGTCAACAAAAACTAACTAACTAACTAAATAAATAAATGTTTAGCCTATTCTTTTGGAAAATGCTTTTTTGTGAGGCAGATGGGTTGCTTCAAGAAAGCTCTTCACTTTCTTCGCTGTTCCCTCTGGCAATTGACTTGTGCTGTTTGTTCCGTTCCATTTCCTCATGCAATACCTTTATGAGCCTCTTCCAACTGATACTCAATGTTGTGCTTGCTGTTCTGAGCAGCTTGTATTTTTTATATGTAATTTTTGTGGTTTTTTTTCTTGTTTTCTCCCCTAACCGGGACCCCAGCGAACCTGCAGTGTGCGTCTTAAAGGCAGCACACGCACGCCGGGTCTCTTTCGACCCCTCCACCCCACCCCTGGCAATCACCACTGCCCCCTCCCACCTGTGCTTCCCATCGGATCTCCACCCAGTGGGAGCGGAACTACAGGGGGGGCAGCCACCCCAGGAAGGGAGAGTTGCCATTGGTTGCTCAATCCTGCTCCCTCTAAAATCCATTGCTTTATGATAACATGGTATGCTGATCACATTAGGCACAGCATTTAAGGTGTAATTTTCTTATTTCATAAATGGAGTGATCTGATCGACTGAACATCTTTATGGACATTTTTATGTCTTATGTATACTCTCTAACCTAAATCATGTTGTCTTTAATCAGATGGTCATTAAGATTTTTGGTTTTTACTGTTTATACCATTATTTAAGCAAACTAATTATATATTTGTAATCCGAGCCCTGTGATTGGTCAAAAAAATATGACATCACGGGATTTGAACTTTAGTGGTATAAATTGATTGTCTTACATGCAAGGACCCCCCCCCCCGATAAAGCCTTAATTGGTGAAGTGCCAGGGACCTTACATGCATAGTTTTTGTTGTGCCTATACTACTCTGTCCTACTTGTGTGAATACTGATTTTGTAATAACAACAAGGATCTTAACAATTTGTAATACCTTCACTGGAGAGATAGTGCCTCTCCAGGCTCTGGAATGCAGGTGGACTTTTGATTTTTGTCAATCAGCACTGCCCCCTCCCACCTGTGCTTTTTATTGGATCTCCACCCGATGGAACAGAATTACGGGGGGGAACAACAACCCCCAGAAAGGGAGAGCTGCCATTGGCCGCGCAATGCTGCCCCCCCCCCCATTTTGGCTCCCGATGATCTGAGGTCATTCCTGAACCCAGATCACCAGCATAACATGGGGTAAGGCATCCAGCACCTCAGCCCTTGGCACCAACGGGCCAGCTGCAGCTTGCATTTTTTAGTACAAGAACAGTGCTTATGAATTCCCAATTCAACTGTCTGTCACATTGTTTGATAATATTTTTTGATAATTTTTTTTTTAGATGTCAATAACAGCAGATATCAGTTTTCCTTGCAGGTTGTTTGGACTGGGAAGCACTTTACACTCAGCCAGGGTAGTTTGATTGGATGATGAGCAAGCAGACAGGATCTTCTGCATTACATCAGCAAATCAAAATTTGTGATTTAGGTAGACCTTTTCTGGCTCCTTACACAGCCTATCTTAAGGTAGCATCATATCTTAAGTCCATTGATGTCACACACAGCTTCCTCTCTGGTGTGACCGCTGTTATTGCTGGTGTGGTGATGGCCACAACTTGTCCCTGCTTTTGTAGCTCCTTTTTCCTCTGCTACTTCTGGTGTTGCTTTTTTTTTTACTTTTTATTTATAGCATTTTATGAAATATAGTGAGCGCTATATTCACATAGTACATATAGGATTAAACATCATGCTGCCCAGATGATTACTGTACAGACTAGACATCATACTTTCTTCTCCTTTTTTGATTTGAGCAGGAGCAATTATCGTACCGATTCATGAAAAAGGGGATCTTGCAGACCCAAAAACGTATAGGCCAATAAACCTCCTCGATATTAATTTAAAACTCTTTGCTAAAATAGTCTTGATTAGGCTTCAAGAACAGATTGCTAATACAGGGGGCTTAATGACTTACAAGTTGGTTTTAGAGAAGGACATTCGACTATCGATAATTGCTTTATAATAACTGGTGACCCACGATAGCAACCCATTTTTGAGACCTGTAAAAAGTCATATCAACCCGCAAGTTGATATGGCACTCATATTAACCCATGAGTTGATACGACTTTTACTGTCTCGTGTCAGGTTGTGTGTACCACACTTACCCATGAAAGACTCTGGCCCAGATACTCAAAAGGGTTGCACCATGCGCAATAGGGTTGCTCCAGCGCAAGTCCGAAAATGCGCCATTCTGCAATATTCAGTGGGAGGCAGATGCACCCCCCAAATCACGCTGAGCAAGAGCGTAATAATAATGAATGTATGTGCAACTGAAGGGGGAGGAACCATGCATGAATGGCGCAGTGCAATATTCAACAACATGCGCCATGCGCAATAGGGGAGCAAGCGGAAGTTGCACAATAGTGGAAATGAGCCAAAATAAAAAGGAACAAGGGAGAGGCACAAGAATGCTACAGGGAAGGCACATGAGGCTAAACTCAAGCAACTCAAACTGGGCAGAAGGAACACACAGGGCAGGCCAGGGAAAGGGCACCCTGAACAGAGAGGCACAGGGAAGGTGTGGGGAGCCACAGCCAGTGCAGAAGGGAGAAGTGCCACACAGCACAGAGGCCACCACAGGAAGGTGTTCCCGGTGCAGGGGAAGTAGCAGCCAGGACAGCGGGGAGAACACAGAAACAGCTGCCGGGGGGGGTGAACACAAGTCAGGGACATGGCCAGTGCCACCATCCAGATGGAGGCAGTAATGAGGGGGGAAGGTGGGCAGCAGGGGGGAGTGGCCGTGGACGGGTCCGTCGGCGGTATGCCCCAAACAGGCAGTACCGAGCCTGCACCAGCTTCGAGCTGTACAGCAATACTGAGATCGTGGGCTGGTACCGCCTGAATCAGGCAATTCTGAGGCAACTCTGTGAGTTGTGCAGTGATGTGATGCAGGCACCCACACGACGGAGCCATGCTCTGTCAGTGGAGATTAAAGTGACAGCTTGCATGTGCTTGCTTGCCACAGGTACCTTCCAGAAACCAACAGGGGACACCACAGGCATAACCCAGTCAGCCGCATCACGCCACCTCACCCAATTCCTCAGCGCACTGCTGCCACATGCTGCGGAGTACATCCATTTCCCCAGCACACCAGCGGAGCGCACAGCAAACATACAGGAGTTCCACAGGGTAGCACGTATGCCTGGCATGCTAGGGGCAATAGACTGCACCCATTTGGCCATCCGCACACCACCTGGCCCCGAGGGGGCCGCATATATTAATCAGAAGGGCTATGCTAGCATCTACTGCCAGGTGCTGTGCAATGCCAGGGGGCGCATAATCAATGTCTGTGCCATGCACTCTGGGGGAGCACACGATGTCTTCATCTGGCACCAGTCAGCACTGTGCCACAGATTCAAGAGTGGGGACATCCCCACTGGCCACTAAGTGGGTGAGTATGCAAACCACATGGACAAACATAAAGCTTGGGAGGGGCATGGTCAGAGGTGACACAGGTAGTGGCCTACATGGCCCGGGGCAGGGCGATGCTGATCACCAAACTAACCTCCACCCTCTACACACAGGTGACAGTGGATACCCACTCTGTCCCTGGCTGCTCACACCATACCAGCGGCCCGCGACCCCATCACAGCAATGCTACAATGAGGCACATGCCACCACACGCAATGTCATAGAGCGGGTGTTCGGTACGCTGAAGGCAGATTTCCATTGCCTGGACACCTCCGGCGGTGCCCTACAGTGTAGCCCATCAAAGGCCTACAGGCTATTCCTGGCCTGTTGCATCCTGCACAACATGGCTAACGAATGTGGGATAGCCGTACAGGTCAAAGAGGGGGACAGTGATGGGGATGATGAGGACGCCGGTGACAATGGTGATGGGCAGCCCCACCTTGGGCGACAGGACCCCCGAGTGCTCCAGCTGGCACAGCTGCACCGGGACACCATCACGGAGGAGCACTTCAGCCAGCCCAGGTAAGTCATGGGGCCATGTGCAACCACCAGTGGCAAAGGCACAACCCACAAGCATGCATGGACACACACCAGGGGTGCATGCTGTCAAGGGAAGTGGCCGGGCATGGAACCGCACACACCAGCAGGGATGGGTGAGGTCTAACATGGCATACGGTCAGACACACACACATACACAACTCACTAGACATGCACAAAGGGTAGGAGGCATGCCGACCCAGACCGCCACCCCTAGCCACACACATGTCCACAGACCACCACGTCCACTGCCTGTCATTGTGCGTGTGTCAGATGCTGGGCACCATTGCACAGTGGCATACGCACAATGCAGGCATCACCATGCACACACAACTGTGGACAGCAGCCAGGAGGGTGTGCAGATGGACTGTGTGTGTGTGTGTGTGTGTGTGTGCAGGGCCGGGTACCCACCCGTGCATTGCCCGCTGAATGACACAATGCACACAGGGCAGCATCAGACAGTAGCCGTACTGGGAGACAGGTCAGTCATGCGCCATAGTGCCATGACTGCCACGGATGCGTGGGCGGCCCCGCCGAGACCCACCAGCAGTGACAGGCTGACCACTGGCCTCATGGGGTGGCACCGACAGTCCCCCAGGGGTTCCACTGCGTGAACATGACCATGCTCGTGCAGGGGTCTGCAGCACTCCGAACATGCCTGCGCCAGGCATGCTCGGGATGCCCACAGCTGAACCCAGTGTCGACAAGGAGGGTGTCGCACAATGCCGGGAATGGGGGGTGGACATTGCACTGCGTGGTGTCTGCGACGCATAGGCAAATAGCTGTGTGCCCATTGTGGCCATGACAGCAGTGAATGCCTGTGTCTGCCTATCAATGGCAGCGGTCACATCCTTCCACAACCAGTCCATCCCTGCCAGGAGCAAAGCGGTGTCTCTGCTGTGACGCTCCTCTGCCTGGCACAGAGCCGCACTCAGTGCATCCACCGCCATCACAAGCCGCATCTGCTGATTGACTGATGCTTGCAGTATGCGGGTGTGTTCATCCAAGAGGTCATCTGCCTGATCAGCATGCTGTCCCTCAGGGTGTTCACGGTCCTGATGCTCATCACCTCTTGTGGATGGGTGCTGCACACCAGGGCCAGGCCTGGGCATGTCCACAGGCAATGCACTGATGCCGCCCCCTGACACTGTACCCCCATGGCCATTGGCCGACTGCTGATGCTGCCCCTCCGGCTGCTGCTCCCCAGGGCTCAATGGTGCCACCGCAGTGGCTGCAACAGTCCCACTGTCCTGTACACACACCAGTGCTGCCCCACTGGTGCTGACAGGCACAGGCTGGGACTGTGATGACATGCAGGCCTCCACCGTGGCACCACCCACAGCCATTGCCGCGATGTCACTTGCTGTGTGGCCATCCTGTGGCACACACGTGTCACTGCCCATGACGTTAGCTCCATCATCATCAGTGATGGATCCGGCACCAGCCCAAGTCTCAGCATGCTGGCATCCATGGACACTGGCACGCTGGGACACGGGCAGGGCCTCCTCTGCACCTGCTCCACCAACATCAGTCCGGATGTCCAGGTGGTCCCACTGTCGCCCTGACCCATGTATTCCTGTGGAGGTGGATGGGCCCTCCTCCATCTCCATGTGACTGGCATCAATGGAGAAGCCCACCACCGCTGACCCATACAGATGCTCAGGAGCTGTAAGGGAAAAAAGTAGCGTTATTGCATGTGACCTACCCTGTCCCCCCCCAACAGACAGACCATGGCCTACCATGCAGTGACGGGCTACCACCCATCTGGAATCCACCATCTGGAACACCCTCAATGGCACAATGCTGCATGCTGCCAGCAACCTGTTCCTCCTGTGGGGTCAGGCGTAGCACCTCCGGCTGTCCCCCACCTGTCGCAGACCATGCTGCCCTGATAGCAGCCACCTTCTCTTTAATCCTATGCCTGTCTGTGCCCATCTTCTTTTTGCACTTCTGCACGGAGTGCTGGTGGCTGCCATGCAGATTTACAGCACGCACCACCTCCTCCCATGCAGCAGCATGGGCCTGTGGTGTTCTCTGGTGTCTGCTGAGAAGCAGCTCCTGGTCTAGGTAGGCCTCGAACAGGGTATCTGTCTCAGCCTTAGTGAAATTCGGCCTCCTCTTCTTCCTCCCACAACTCTGTTCCTCTTCCTCCACTACATACTTGGTTATGATTCATCCTGTGAGAATGACAGGTGTTACCTGTGACTGTGCAGTCCCATGCATGTCCCACACACCACAGTCCACACTCCCAAACAGCATGCAACTCACCGCAATAGACTGCAGTAACTGACTATGGCCAGTGCAGCCCAATGTCGCACTTTTATAGTGCAACCCATGCAAATGAGGTGAGGTGCATCTTTAAGTGGATGCAAATGCAGTGACTGCGCCATTGAATGGTTGATTAGCTGATTTGCATATGCCGGCTGAATATTGTGCTGTTGCACTTTGTGCAATTGTGTTGAACGTGCTGAGCCAGGGGCGCAGTTCTGTGACATGTGCTGTACACACCTAACTGCACCTGCCCGGGTTGATGACGCAGACGCCTGCTGCACTGCTGATGTGCTGTGCATGGGAGGCAATGCAGGGCATGGCCACCATTGTGCCAGTGGCACTACAGCGCTGTTCACCTATATGGCGTTGTGGCACTGGGACGTCATAGGCGCACTGGTGCAACAGCGCTGTAGGCCGCTATAGGAGGTGACACACAGGCACCCAATCATGCTACACGCATTGGGTTCCAATCACGCTGTGGCTGTCCATGCACCAGAGATCCTTGACTCTGTGCCCAACCTTTGCCCCCTAGGCACCATGCATCAGGCATGGGTGCATCACTATCGGTGACAGCACGATAGGGAATGGCAGCACTGTACCGTGCAGCATCTGCACGTGGCAGGACCATGCTGCAAAGTGCCATTTTGATTGAACTGAGCAGCAGAGATGGAGCGGAGGCGTGCTGTGCAGTAGAGCCAGACTGAGCTGGCAAACCTTGTGGCCATAGTAGAGCCACATGTTGGGGCTTTGTTTGGAGTGGCACCCCTGGACAGGGCCAGGAGTGAAGTATGGCAGGAGGTGGCTGACGCCCTGGAGGAGGCCACCGGTATGGGGTGGATGGCAGAGCAATGCCTCCACCGTTATGGGGACCTGAGGCGCAGGGACCCAGACCTGCTTGCCCGCCTGCGGGCACGTGCCAGGAGAGGCACGGTGCCACGGCCAGGTAGGTACAACATCCATACACTTTTATCGTCCATACGGGTATCACGGTTGCATGTGTCCGGCACATGGGAGGGGCCATCCGGTGTTGGCCGTGGTGGTGGTATCGGTGTGGGGTGGTGGGTCTGGCTGTGTGGGATTGCACACACATGGGGGCGGGGGGACATTGCTACTGGATTGTACTGATGTTCCTCTCTCCATGTTTGCACCTTAGGGCCAGAAGAATGGAGGCGCAACAGCGAGGGGAGGCACCGCATGTTGGAGGAGAGGGACAGGAGGGATGAAGGTGGTCTGCGGTGCGTGGACCAGCCTACTGATGGTGAGTGCCTTACATCCATGATTACTATTGCATGCTGTATAACTGGGTGGGCAGTTGGGCATGGCCACCATCCAGTAACACCACTGCCATGCACGCAACTTGTTACAGTCTGCACTGTCCAGTGGCACTGCATGTCTGGGAGTGCGTCAGTGGTGGTCCATGCATGCACCGGGCACATGGCTGTGGCACTGCCTTCACGCCACATAGCCAAGTCACTGTACGGCCATGGTGGTGCTGTGCAGGACATGGGCGGTGGGTGTGTGCAGTGGTCCACATGGCTGTGACTGCCTGGGTGGGCAGGTCTTGTGGACACAGTCACTGTGGGTGGTCGCACACCATCACAGGGGCGTGTCACATGGCTGTATGCCATGCACAATGGGTGGGCTGCAGGGGGATGTACAGTCACACCTATTGACTCTGCTCCCTCGTCCTAGGTGGCCGGACTCTTTGGCAGATCCAGCTGGACATCCAGGAGCTGCTGCGGGTTGGGAGGGAGACTTTGGAGCTCCTGAGGCACATCCACTGCCATGGGTTGGGGAGGAGGAGGCGGAGATCCCATCGGCGCCAGGAGGAAGAGGACTGGGGCAGCCAGTAACATCCCCATGCCCCAAATACCACCTTTCCCCCATTTGACCCACCCTCACACCCCTTCTTCCCTCTCCCATATGTTCACCCCTGCCCCTTACCTGACCCCACCTGTTATATGACCCTTCCCCCACTATTATATATAGTTTTGTATATAGCTTTACTGTACAGTTTTAATATATACATTTTGTTATAACAACTGTGGTGGTCTCTGATTTGCAGTGGGCTACAGGTGCTCAGCTGCAGTGGTGTGCATGGCGTCTGGGATGATGCACGCATGGGCATATGTGTGTGTGTGTGTGTGTGTGTGTGCAGAGGTGAACCACCTATGGTGTGGACAGGGGGATGAGTCACTGTCTGTGGTTTGTGTGTTGTACTCTGTGCACTGCATGCTTGTGTGCAGTGGTCCACGGGGCCTGCACTGTGTGCATGGCACCCCTGTCAGACTGTCACTGTCCTGTGCAGCTGACACCCTTGCATGTCTGTGATATGCATGGTCTGCTGGCATGTCAGTGGTGGCTGTCCATGCTGGATAACAACTGTACCCGGCACAATGCCAGGTTGACCGCCATCACCAGTATGGTGCACGTCTGCCTCCGATGGCACTGTGGCCTCCGCTGTTGTTGTCCACCATCCATGCTGTCGCTTGTGTCTGTTGCAGGGAATGTGTTCCAGTGTCTGTCACTTGTGCTCCAGCAGTATGCTGGTGGCATACAGCTTCATGGTGCCTGCACAGGGTGTCTGGCACACCTTTGCAAGGTAGGGGTGCTGGCTGTGTGTGCACATCAGCCATGGCCACACGCCAGTTGCTTGGTTGACTCACTACTGTGTCCCTGTGTTGCTGTGTCCTTGGGTATGGGTGGGTGTTTGTCCATGTACTGTGTAGCATCCTGTGTGGTGCATGCCTCCATGCTACACTGTGTGTGTCTGTGCTGGCTGTTGTGGCCAGTGCTGGGATGGGATGTGTCCTTGGGAGGGTGTGCAGGGTGCTGTACCACTGGAGGTGGGGTCCGGGGCATGCCCTGTCACATGTGGGGTACCTCGTGTGCTGACGCATGGTCGGTCTCTCAGCTGTACCGGGGGATGTGCAGGGCGACACTGTGTATGCATCTGTTGCATCACTGTCTGCTGCCGCCCGCTGCAGGGTGTCTGTGGTGGGGCTGCCTTGCATGGCTCCATGGTGCACAGGGTTGCATTGTCACAGTGGGGGTGGTGGCATGCATGGGGTGTCCTGCACTGTAGGGTGCTACTCCTGGGCAGGGTGTATGGGGATCATGGTGCAGGGTGTGCTCTGCATTAGTGGGATGGTGTGGTATGGGGTGGTTGGCCCTCCTTGTGTGCCGGTCACAGCTTGCCAGGGGGTGTTATGGGCACCATGGCCCAGCTGTGGGTTGGTTGCTGGTATCCATGGACTGGTGGTTATTCCAGCTCTCCCCCAGTTGTGCAGTGCATGGGGTGTGGGGGATGATGTCTGTTCTGCTGTGTGTTTCTCTGCCCATTTGTGGCATGGGTGGTGGGCCCCTGCATCCCTGGTTGTGCTGTTGCATTGCTGCCCTGCTGCTGGAGGCATCCCTAGTTGCGCTATGGCGCATCTGGACTGCTCAGCTGAACATCCCTTGTTGCGCTATGGCGCATCAGATATGCTCAGCTTCACCTCCCTAGTTGTGTCATGGTGCAGGTGGTGCAATATTCAGTCGTTGGCCGTAGGCACATCTTGGCCTGCGCAGTTTTTGAATATCGCGCTTCTTGTGCATGGGCGCAGTGGACTTGCACTTGCTCCTGCAGTTGGGCACTTTTTGGGTGCAGTTTGAATATATGGGCCTCTGAGTTTTGTTTACTTAACACAAGTTATTATAAAAAAATAACACATACGAAGGTGTGTGAGCTGCAGTTTTTTATGCACTCTCAGTGTGTGACAATATATAAACCTCTCGAGATTCACTCTCGAGGTTTATATATATTATCACACACCTTGTGTGTGTAAAATAATTGCATATCACACACCTACATATGCATCATTATGCATATGAAACCTCTTTTTCACCCCTTTCCAGTCTGGTTTCAGGAAAAAACACTCAACCACCACCTCTCTCCTATGGCTCACAGACTCCGTCCTAACTGGGATGGACAATGGGCAAATTACCTCTGCCATTTTTGTCGACCTGGCCAAGGCCTTCAACACCATCTCTCACTCCCTTCTCCTCAACTCACTCACAGCAGCTGGTCTATCTCCCTCTGCCACAAAATGGTTCAAGGCCTAACTTATTGGTAGAACCCAATCAGTTAAGATCTTGGACGCCACTTCCCTTCCCCTCCTGATTAGCACTGGAGTCCCCCAGGGCTCAATATTAGGGCCCCTCCTTTTCTCCATCTTCTTAAATGACCTTCCCTCTGTTTGCTCCCCATCCTGTGCTATACATATGTATGCCGATGATACAGTCCTGTCTGCATCTGGCTCCTGTCCTGTTGAGGTTATAATCAGCTTACAGCAAGACTTCACCAAGGTTCGGCTCTGGTCTGCTGACCATAAACTTTTCCTCAATGCCAAAAAGACTGTCTCCATGACCTTTGGCACAAAGCAGAGACTCTCTAGGCTTCCCTACCTACCCACTTTCCACACCCTTGAGGGGTCTTTACTTGAGGACACATCCTCCTCAGATACTTAGGTGTTTAACTGGACCAACACCTAAACTTCTCTGGACATATTGACACCATCCAGAAAAAACTGTGCCCCAAGCTTGATGCCTTGTTTAGGAACCTTAATTGCATCCCTCTTACAGCTAGGTGTGAACACGTTCAGAAGATGATACTCAGAGGGCTGTGGGTTCAGTTCCCACATCTGGCACTTGGGTTAATGTCGCAGTACTGACACTGTAGTGCAGCATGAGAGGGGTGCTGCACTTCTGAGGTGCCGTCTTTCGGATGAGATGTTAAACCGAGGTCCCATCTGCCTGGATTGGTGGTAGTTCAGGTGGATGTTAAAGATCCCATGGCACTTATCGAAAAGAGTAGGGGAACTTCCCCAGTGTTCTGGCCAAATTTCCCTCATTCACTAAAAATACCACCAACAGCTTAATCTGGTTCAAGGTCAGTTGGCATTCATCTGTATCCCCCTCCCCCGGGTCGTGCCTGAAAATAGGCAGGATTTGTCTAGTGCACTTACCTGGTCAACAAAAACTAAATAAAATAAATAAATAAATACTGCCCATTTTCAACTACTGTGATGTGGTCTATGGTACTGCCACTAAGTCCTCCCTGGCAAGACTGGACACCCTCTTTAATTCCTTCTGCCACTTTGCCCTGGATGCCTTCCCCACTTGCACTCATTACTGTGATCTTTATCGTGCCCTATCCTTCCCCTTTCTTTCAAACAGGTGACTCTCCCACTGTGCTAAATTCACCTCCAAGCACTGTTTGGGTGAGCTCCCTTCCTACCTCACCTCCTCCTTTATAACACACCCCTACCCTCTCATTCCCTTAGATCAACTGACTCCTGTACCCTGGTTGTCCCCCCGCAGATCCACCCAAATCGGCCAATCCAGTATCTCTCACTGCCTCCCAAAAATTTGGAATTCCTTCCCTCCCAAGTCTGGCACTCATCCTCTGCCTACGCCATCAGCTCTGCCCTCAATAATTACCTTGCACCTAGCTGCTCCTGCCATGTCCCTCTCTAATTCCTTCCTCTAAGCCCTGGACAAACCCTACCCACTACCCTCACCTTCATTTTACCCTGTGCACACCCACCCCCCAAATCTCTAGCCCTTCTCCCCTTCCACCTAATTGCTCCCCTTACTGGCCTCTTTGATCTCTTACAGAATATAAAGGACCCCAAATGCTCTCCATGGGTCCCTCTCCTACCCCCCAAGGGGCTTGTATCTCTCATCTACTCCCTTTTCCCACCATCTTAAAGGGGTCTCTCTGGGACACTGCCTTATCCCCTTTTCTCTGGTCCCTCAGTCCCCTTGCAGTGTTCCTCGCATCCTGAAGCGGTCTCTGGGGGCATGACTCTTCCACCTCCCCACCTCACCCCTCCCTCCCCTCCCTTTCCTCCTTTTCTTTCATGTAAGCACTTGTTTACTTATTAACTCAGCTCTTATTATTGTCCACTCTTTCTACATGTTATGCTCAATACTGTTGTAACACTGTTTGTAGCACCTGCCTTACAACTGTATGTTAATGTTGATCTTGTAACTTGAATGTTTAATGTCACATTCCAGTTGTACCCCTTCCCCCCAGGTCATACAGGGAGATGAGCAACTTGTTGCTCGGCGTGTCTTCCTGGTGAAACATTTCAATAAATAAATAAATAAACATTCTCTACGTATTATCCAACTTAGAGGAGTAGTGTTTATTTAAGAAAACAAAATTTATATACTATTTTTGTTGATTATTCCACAGCATTCGATTCAGTTTCCAGATCGGTGTTATGGGAACTGATAATTCAAAGGGGAATGGATTATGCCTTTGTACATCTTGGCACAGATGTTCAAAAGGGTTGCGCCATACGCAATAGGGTTGCGCCTGCGCAAGTCCGAACTTGCTCCATTCTGCGATATTCAGCAGGAGGCAGTTGCACCACTGAAAACAGGCTGAGCAACAGCGCAATGCAAATGAATGCATGCTGAACTGGAGGGGGAGGAACCATGCATAAACTGCACAGCCCGATATTCAGCCGGGCTGTGCAGAGTTGTGCAGGCGCAACCCCCAACCTGAGCCTGTACAACCTTGAGCCAAAAAAAAAACGGCTTAAGTTGAGGGCCACCCACAGGTGAGCTGCTGTGTTGCAGGGCGCAACACAGCAGCTGCCACCTGTGGCTGGCCCTCAACCCACCCCTGTGCCCCTGCAGCCCTGGATCAGGGCAAAAGAGTAAAATCCCCACCACCACCCCCACTGGCCCGGTCGCAGACATAGCTTTAATTCCTCCCCACCAGCCCGACTGTGGCAGCAATGTGTCTCCCCACCTCAATCGATCCCTGGTGGTCCAGTGAACTCAAAATCCCGATCACAGGATTGAGTCCCCACCTCCGATTATATCCTTGGTGGTCCAGTGGACCGAAATCGATCAGCTGGATTGAGTATTACCCCCACCTCCGATTATATCCCTGGTGGTCCAGTGGACCAAAATCCGATCGCGGGATGGGTGTGCAAACAACCCCCAACACATCCCTGGTGACCTCGTGTCCCCACCCCACCCACCCACAAAGCCCCACCACCCTGCTCCCGCCCCGCAGCAGTGGCGCGCGGCATCCGACCCGCCTGCCGCCTGCCGCCCGCCCGACTGACTGCCCGGTAGGGCTGCACGCCCATTGTTGTAGAGCAAGTGCTAATTGTGTAAGATAGTCAAGAGAAGACAGTCCAGATTTGTGAATGAGTTTGTTCACAAATCTGGACTGTCTTGTACGGTATGGGCTGCACGCCCATTGGCTATTTAAGAGATTCAGCCCAGATGTCTCCGTCCAGGTTGACTGAGATACAGTAGGCGAGGACTGTGTTTTGGTATTCAGCAAAGAGTTTGTGGTCTGCCAAAATGTTTTAGGATCACCCAAGTTTGCAGTTTGCTGTTGTTTTAAATTTTAACTTTTTGCCTGGTGTATTGCCTGTTTGCATCTGTTTCTTAGTTGTCTGTATGTGATCCAGTCTGATGCAAGCTTGGTTTACTTGTACTTGTCCAAGGAATCATTTTTTTTTTGCAAATGAGAGTGAAAATATCACGTGTGAGCCAGTCAGATTTATTGTGTTTTACCCTGCTCGTGTGCAGGGGAGTGTGTTTATCCAGTATTTTTATATTCTTATGTTCCAAATGATGCCCACAAAAAAAGAAAATATCTAGTTAGAGCACATTATAATTCCTTAAATGTCAGTATTAAATTATTTTAGCTGAATTAGCTGTACATTTCAAATAGTCAAAGGAAGTGCTACATATAGAATCAACATTGTAAATTAACATTACTTGCTAAATTTGTATACATACTGTGGCATAACATCACAAAAAAGTAGATAAAAAAAAGACAGAAAAGTACAGAAAGTGGAATCAGAAAACGTGATCACCCTAGGAAGAAAGGGCAAAAAAGACAGAAACCTTTGGAGTGTACAGAAGAACCAAAAGTCATAAATATCTCAAAGGTACTACTTACTAAAGATCAAGAAAAACTTCTCCAAAAGGGACTTAATTTTGCTGCCAGAAGTGACTTTAACAGCTTCTCTGTACAATTTGACCTTTTCAAACTCTTTAGAAAAATCTGCTTAAAAGAATATTTTGGTAAATGAAAAGAAGCATAAGAAACTTGAAGAAGTGGAGTACCTTTCCATTTAGATACACAGATATATGGAAAATGATGGCAGAAGGAGACAGACGGTCCATTGAGTCTGCTCATGGATACCCAGGACCTATTCTAGATCCTGAGAGCTACCCCCCACCTGGATTTCTTCATTTGTACCTATTGTAATGTCCCTTAACTCATTTGCTCCCAGTGATCATTTTGGGTTGGATCCAGCAATGGATGGTTCTGACGCCATATGCATCATTGGGAACAAAGGAGTTAATTGATCTGTATCTGTCCCACCCATGCTTGAAACTTATCACCGTCCCTCCTCCCACTAAAAAGTTACAGTACAAGAAGTGCATATTCACAAAACAGAGAATAGATGCGAGGCCAGTAGTGGGTATTCACAAAAAAAAAAATATATGCAATGCAAGAAATGGTTATTCACACAAAAGTGAATAAATGCAACGAACAAAGTGGTTATTGACGCAAATGAATCTATCAGTTTGCTAACAAAATGGAGGCCCACTTCCACCTGTTTGCAAACAAAATGGAGGCATGGATCCACCTGTTTGCAAACAAAATGGAGGCATGCATCCACCTGTCTGGAAACAAAATGGAGGCACGTATCCACCCATCTGCAAACAAAATGGAGGCATGCATCCACCCATCTGCAAACAAAATGGAGGCTCGCATCCACCCATCTGCAAACAAAATGGAGGCATGGATCCACCTGTCTGCAAACAAAATGGAGGAATGCATTGACCCAGTTGCAAACAAAATGGAAGGCCACCTCTAAACACCAGATGGAACCATTAAAACCTAACACAGACAACACTCACAGAAAACAGTACAGTTTTTTTTACAGTTATTTTTTTTAACCCCATTCAACCACAGACACATTCTATCTGGATGACAATATGGCCCAGAGAATAATGTTTCATAATTAGGGCACCACAACAAGCAGCATGGGGCAGTTGCTTTTTACCACATACTGCACCCCCCCCCACCTTCAAAAACAGTGACCACATGATTTGGTGCTCTGGTTGCCCTGTAATGCAACCAGAAAATCCACAATGGCCCACTGATAAATACTTTAAAAATGCAAAACTAGACATTAAATGTTTTGGGAAGTACCAACAACATTAGCGTATCAGTAAGCACCCCACCCTCCAGCCACCATCTGAATCACATCACATCACAGAAACCATCCAGCCCACCAGATTTAATTGTTTCCTATTTAGGCATACAGCATAAACTTGCAGACATAATGTTGTTCCTGTGTACCAAGCACAGAAATATGGTGCGCATACAACTGTTTTGATGGGGGTAGAGTTTGTGGACATAGTCACACACAAAATGGGTTCTGCCGATACCATTGTCTCAGGACCAAGCTATCTGTTGTAAACCAATGATATAATTGGAAGCGGTCATCTCGAATGTTTGGTGATTTTGAAATTTAGCAGTACAGGGGTTGTCCTGGAGGTACCGAAGTGAAAAAACAAAACAGATGTCCTTTTTTCCTGTTCTGTTCTTACAATACCAAAATACTAAGTACCCAAATTCCAAAAATCATGAACCTAATAACACAACTGTTTAAATTACTAAATCACTCAAAAAGGAAAAAATAATATCAATAGAAACCACGCATCCTTCCGTCTGTTTAAAAACAAAAAAAAATAAAAAAAATAAACTGAAGTCAGGCATCCATAGGTCTGCAGACAAAATGGAGCCATGCATCCACCCATCTGAAAAAAAATGGAGGCACGCATCCACCGGTAGCACGTGAGGTGGGCGCCTGAATTAAGGCACCATCCGAAACGGCGACACAATGTGGGCGAAAGCCCGCATGGCGATGGGGGAGTAGGGCGACCGGATGTGGTGGGGTGGGTGACTGCAGTGACAGAATGTCGCTATATGTACATGCACGTGGTAGAGCGAGCACAGCGAGCGCCTGGGAGGGGGTGGAGGGAATCTAGGGGGTGGTGCTGCGGTTGGCTGCCAAGCTGCACCATGGCATCGGAGGTTGAACTTCGCTTGCGGTGTGTTGGGTTCTGGGTTTGGGTCTGGGTCCAGGCGCTACTGTGGTTTTATCGCGCCCGGCCAGAAACGTGTTTTCTTTTTTTGCTTTCGCCCCCCCCTCGACATGCACCCCCCTGGAGTTGAGAATCCTTAAGTAGGGGTGTGGGAATACAGCCCAAGCAAGGACTGAGTCCCTGGTGCCGTTCCTCCGTGTGCCGAGGTTGTCAGGGTGGTTTTCACTGCCCTGACATCGCGATACTGCTGGTCACCGTTCGGCGCTTGCCATTATCACATAGAATCCATCCACCCATCTGAAAACAAAATGGAGGTATGCATCTGCCTGTCTGCAAACAAAATGAAGGCACACATCCACCCACCTGCAAATAAAATAGAGGCAGGCATCCACCCATCTGTAAACAAAATGCAGCCATACATCCACCCATCTGCAAACTGGAACCATGCAGCCACCCATCTGCAAACAAACTGGAATCATGCATCCACCAGTCTGCAAACAAAATGGAGGCAATCATCTAACCCTATGCAAAAAAAGGGGAGGCAAACATCCACCCATCTGCAAACAAAAGGGAAGCATGCAAAACAAACAAAACAGTAGAGGGCCACCACTAAACACATCATCAGTCAAAACCTAGCACAAAACCTGCTACCTACAGACAAAAAACAGAACACATTATAATCTTATTTTAACCCTCACCCAAACACATTCATTATCTGGCCAAGCAATATGGCCACGTGAATAATTTTGCTTAAATAGGGTACTACAACATGTAGCATGGGACGGATGCTTGTAACCACACAGTGCGTCAACCTCACCACACAACCACCCAGCATCAGTGACCACATTTTTGGTGCCCTTTTAACAACAAATGCTGTGGGTGCCCTGCAATGCAAGCAAACAAAACAAACAAAAAAACTAATACAGCTAGTATGAAACACAAAACTGTAACAGCCCAGCACAACCAATATCTACCCCGTACCAAGCAAACCTTCCACTCAACCGACATTTTTTGTTGCCTGCCTAATTTGTCTGCACACAAGAAATGTGCACATTTGATCATTCACATAGGTGTGGTGTGTTATAATTGTTTGTTTTTTTTTGGGGGGGGAGTTGAAGCGGGCATCCGGGAGTGTTGGTGGTTTGTACTGGTGGTGACCTGGTTATACACAAAAACATGTGCTTTTTTCCAACTTGGTTTTAAAATATGAACATAATTCCAAATATACAGATTACCCCCCAACCAAATGCAAATATTTAATAGCTGCATAATACCTAGAAACGAGCACATGAAAAATACACTTTCATTACCTGAAAATAGCAAGCATTCCAAGAGTGTATTGTAATAATTTAAGCATGTCGACGTATATTCTCAATTTATCAGACTAAATACCTTACTAGCATTTAGAGTCAGAACAACGTTTTCTCCTGAGTTTGAAATCTGGCTAATTATATTCTGTACTTTTCTGATTCCTTCTAATAACAAAATGCAAAAATATAAATTGCTCGCCAATCTTGTTCTAAACATTAATTGTCTACTCAGACTAGGAAATGAGCTTGGTTGATATTCCTGTCCCCTTTCCCCTCCCCGTCCCTGGGACTGCGTGGCGAATGGGGACACAAAGCTCTTTCAGGCTCAAACTTCTATTAATTTAAATGGTGCCTCTTACAATCAATGTGTAAGTCTAGAAGAGCCATCCAGCGTGTTGGTCCATCAGAGCTGTAAATTAAACACCCCAGTACTGGGTATCTGGACTTCAGATGCTGCATAAAGCATTAGATTCAGCTGCATGTGTAAACAGTCACTTACCTGGTAGTGGAAGCCTTGCAACATAACTCGGGTCACTCAGGCAGGACAGGAGATCTTTACCTTTTGATCTTGGTAAAGTCCTGCCCAGGAATTAACCCCTTTTGATCTCGTTGATTAGACCACTAGATGAAAAGACTTCCCCAAAGCCACAGCCCAGGGTACTCACAATTCATGGCGGTATCGTGCCAGGCGTTCCTTCGAGCAGCTCACAGAGGTGGAGACAGTAGGGCGATACCACCTGAACAGGGCCATGCTGAGGCAGCTCTGTGAGCTGTGCAATGATGTGATGCAGGCACCCACTGCACAAGGTCATGCCATCTCAGTGGAGTCCGAAGTGACAACGGTCATGTGCTTGCTCGCCACGGGAACCTTCCAGAGGCCTACTGGGAACACCACTGGCATGTCACAGGCCTCTACATCCCGCCTCCTCACACAGTTCCTCACCGCACTGCTACCATATGCTTCAGAATACATCAATTTCCCCATTACGCAGGTGGATCGGACAGAAGCTATGCAGGGGTTCTACAGGGTGAAACTCCCCTTCAGCACGCCACTCTGATACTGCAAATTCAACCCGGCTGCACTGTGCTTGGACGCAGCTGAACCTCCACATAAAACACAAGACCACAGTACACAATACGCTCGCAAAAAGGCAATAAAATAAAATGCTGGAAGCCACAAATTATGTAGAAAATAACGCTTATAGATGAGCAAATTTATTCCAGCAAATAAGTAACCAAATTTAGGACTACAAACTCAGTACAAATCCCTAGCACCTTGGCTCATACGAGTCTTCAGTGGGGGTGCTGGAATAAATTTGCTTATCTATAAGCATTATTTTCTACATCATTTGTGGCTTCCTGCATTTTACTTTATTGCCTTTTTGCAAGCACACTGAGTACTGTGGTCTTGTGTTCTACAGGGTAGCATGCATGCCAGGTGTCATAGGGGCCACTGACTGCACCCATGTGGCAATCCGCACACCACCTTGCAATGATGCCATTACATACATCAACCAGAAAGGGGACCATTCTGTGAATTGCCAGGTGGTATGCAATGGCACAGGGCACATCACCAATGTCTGCGCCACACACCCTGGGAGCGCACATGATGCATACATATGGCACCAGTTGGCACTGTGCATGAGGTTTGAGGACGGGGACATACCAAGTGGCCTTCTGATAGGTACATGTGACAGGGCACCAACAGCACAGGAGGGCACCAAGGCCAGGACTCATGGGGTTGGCAGTGGGCAATATGAAGCAGGCACATGGGCCCTGGTACAGCAGGGGTGTGCAAGGGTACACAGGCAGACACAGGGTGGCATGTAAGCACCGTGCCCCACACGGCAGATGGGAGCATGAAGGTGCAGCTGGGGTAGGGATGTAGGACTGCCAGGAATGGGGATGCACAGGTGATAGAGCAGGACAGGTGCACACACCACTGAGGCCAGGGTTGAAGACAGGGTACATGCCACAGTGGAAACCAATGTACTAACGGACACACGTCTACCCCAACAGGAGATGCTGCATATTCACTGAGGCCCTGGCTCCTCACCCCCTTCTGATGACCTGGAACAGTGGCAGAGGAATGCTACAATGAGGAACACATCGTGACACATGCCATCATAGAGCGTGTCTTCGGCATGTTGAAGATGCAATTCCGGTGCCTGTGTCGGTCAGGGGGTGCCCTACAGTATAGCCCTGAGAAGGCCTGTGGCATATTCCTGGTCTGTTGTATGTGACACAACTTGGCCCTAGACCGTAGGATACCTGTCAAGGCTGGTGAGAGTGACAGTTCTGGGGAGTAGGAGGGGTTGGGGGGTTGGAGAGGGCACCCTCTGAGGGCCAGGGAGGCGAAGTTGGGCAGGACCAGAGGGACCCAAGGCTGGCGGACAGAGCACAGGACTATCATAGGCATGTGGTGGAGGAATACTTTGGGTCACGCAGGTGAGTATGCAGGTATGTATGCGTGCAGGTGTGTGCACCAAGGTATAGGGAATGCATGTCGTGCGCACAGTGGACACTGGATGCTGCACAGTGGCAAACACTCAGGTGCACACACATGGTGGGAGACACACAGACACACAAACCAGGCGTGCAACAACCATGCATCACCCAGGCCATGTCGCAGACGTCAAGGGTCAGTGTGCACTGCAGCCTGCACACAGGCACAGCAGACACCAGAACACACTCATCAATGCCATGACACATGGCACAACAGTGGTGCACACAGACACGCAGGATGTCCTGCTCAGGTAGCACAGAGTGGTGCCAGGACAGCTGTGGGGCAGATGACTGCCACACACACCACCACTGGCACCACCTGCAGGGTGTCCGGTACGCACAGGCGTGCCATCCCGCCATCACAGGCCCAGGGACATGGGTATCACATGGTGGCCCTCTGGCTACCACGGACATGGGGACGACCCCTGCCATGGCTGGTGGTGGTGGGTGTGCCACCATCGGCCAAAGGGGGTGTTCCCTGTGACCCTGCAGGGGTGCTGCACTGAGACCATGAACGAGTGCTCAGTGGAGTGGCCATCCCACGGCCACTGGTCGAGCCATGGACGGTGGACATGGAGGCCAGTGGCGATGGAGACAGCAGCAGGGGGTTCACCTGGCTCCACTGCCAGGGCATGCAGGATGTGCTCCTGGGTGCCCAACTGGACACAGTCCTAAACAGAAGCATGATTTCC
Source organism: Neoceratodus forsteri (assembly GCA_016271365.2). Lineage (NCBI taxonomy): Eukaryota > Metazoa > Chordata > Ceratodontiformes > Ceratodontidae > Neoceratodus > Neoceratodus forsteri. The sequence continues at coordinate 359,094,249 of CM057457.1, read as the reverse complement.
CTCAATAAAGCCTGTCGCCTGGTACTTGGGGCACATAGGTCTATCCACACCTGCAACCTCTACAAACAGGTAAAATGGTTAAATTTCAAGGGCCAACTTACCTACTAAACGTGCTTGTTGACAAAAAAAAGTTCACCTCCAGTTTGTCTCCTCCATCAGCCTTGAAACTCCTGAACCCTTCCTGACCCCCAGAGCTACTCGAAGCTCCACCAAGGTTTCTTTCCTTGTTCCATTCTGCAAAGCTGCTCTAAGTCAGCACTCCTTCTTGTATAGGGCTCCAGCTTGGTTAAATGGTCTACCACAAGACATTCTTTCCACAGACTAGCTTGTCCCTTTTAAAGACAAACTCCAGCAGCATCTCCAGTCATTGAACTTCTGCAACTGCTCCTAAATCTTCACTTGTACCCTGCTGACCCTCCTTGTCCCCCTGTCACTCTCTGTTTCTCTCTCCTTACCTCTGGTCTATCTACTCACATGACTGACCAGTCTCCCTCCTCCCCCTCTCTCCAACCCCATCCTTCCTACCCCTCTCTTTCCATTTCCCCCTCACTTGATAATTTTCCCTAACTCATGTAGTTCTTTCCCTTATGCCTTTTGCTCCTTCTTGCCTTCATGATTCTCTGACAATGTCCCCTGGACTGCCTGCTCCACTTCATACCGTGTTTTGCCTGGGCTCTTCTCGCCCTGTGTCTGTAGGCCCCCCTGCAATCCTCTGCTCTCTACTTTCTCCCCCAGTGCTGTTCTGTTCTCTTGTCTTCCCTATTTGGTAATTTCTCCTCCCTCATTTTGGTTTTTCTCTTTAACTATAATCCCTGTAAAACCTTTACTCCCTTTTTTTCCCTTCATTTTCCTGCTACTTAATAAGTTGCATATTGTTCCTGTTGGTTCCGGTTGTACTAGTTATATACTGTGAATTGCATTGCACTTGTCTGAATTGTTTCTCTCCTGATTGTTTCTAATTGCACTGTTTTGCTATTGTAAATGACATTTGCATTGTTGTTCATCTTTGTACTGTTTTGGCACGGAGCCTTTGTAAAAGAGTCTCTTACTCAAAGGTTTGTAATTCCGAAACTTAAATAAATAAAGTTGTATAGGCAGCTTGGGCCAGGTTTGGCATGAGCCCAAGACTGGATAAACACTTCTGGCAGAGTTCAATTTATTTGCTGGTGACCATTCCAGCTGGCAGACAGTTAAGTCACTGGTAAAGGTAGGCTCCTTTCTGGCAATCAGGAGTCCCTCGACAGTAGGCCTTAACCTACGATAAGCGTTCAGCACATTTAATGTTTGAATGTATACAGATTCTCAATGTATGTTAACATCCGCAGTTTCCTAAGGGTTAATGGAAACAGCATTCACTTCTCTACCCCTTAGTTCGGTTTTAGGACGGTTCACAATTACAGCTGATTCACTAAGCAAACCTCTTAGATGATAGAAACAGTCTCTGATCACGGTTCTTGGGTTGAACGCTTCACAGAAGCTCCTCTCGACCCAATAGCTCGAGTTGCACTCTTCAGAGTCTTGAGACTAACTGCCACAGTTTATTTCAGATTAGTCTCTTTGACTACTATCAGGCAGCCCAATGCTGAAAATAATAACCGGGAGGCAAGTCAGGCCTCTTCCTGCCAGTTCTCCCCAGTTCCTTTCCTGGAGCTGCCTCTTGATGGCTCGAGCTGCTCACTCACTCAGCTCTAACAGCATCTGTCCCCTTTCTCTTAACAGTTCTTGAACTAGTCCGGTTTCTGTGGGTTTCGATTGGCTAGGAGAGCTGTCAATCACAGTTCTAGTGCTCCCATTTGTCAGTTTAGGTGCCAACCTGTAAAACTACAAGAACTACATCTTTTTCCCATGAGGCACCTGAGCTAAGGACCCCTCGAGGTACCTTGTGTACTAGTTGGTCCAAATTCCTGGAAGTCCCAGACCAAACATGGCGGTTCCCATTCTGATGCATAGGCTGCAAGAAGGCAGGTTAAAATGAGCATTCTAATTTAAATATAACAGATTAAAAGTAAATGTTTGCAATAGTAGTTAGAGCTCCCTCTGCTTTATAATCAACCACAGAGTGGCGCAAATCAGGATGGTACCTGACCGGTCACGGGTTTTGAAGAACTCGGACTCAGCCAGACCATTTACTGTATACAAACTTGCTATGGCCTTAAAGGGACAGGCATGGAGACATATCAAGGCACGCTCATGCAGATAAACAGGTTTAAACAAATGTCCATGGATTTGCTATCTCTGCAGGATGTCTGTATGGCAGTGGGCACTACTGGGGCTCTGGGAGACACTTAAGATAAGCCCCAAATTGGTAGGGGGGGGCTACATTTAAATGTTCCCCAATGTAGCATCTAAATTGTTCACTGTGGACCTGGGTTCTCCTCCCAGATGAATAAAGGCCATTTCCCCTATACAGCCCTTTATCCCTGCAGGCGGGACCCCAGTCCTCAATGTAGCCAAATCCCTCCCCTCCTCACCACTCATTTAACCATTGGTTGTGGCTCCTGGTACAGAGTATCCTATCCTTCCCCTGTTGTAGACAAACAGTACATCAGAAAATGTTACAGAGTGTGCTACCTGCCAAAGAACCCTCCCCAACTTCCTGAACTCCTCTGGCACTATCCTAGCCTCATCCCTTACCAGATCATTAGTTCCTAAGTGGACAATGACATCCAGCTCTCTCTCCCATTCTGCTGTCCTAGCAGTCCTCAGGATCTGCTTCCCATCCCTCTGAGCCATGGTGCTATGTAATCACCTCACCTTCCTCTCCCCCTCCCTTCCAATCCCTAACTCTACTCCTCCCATGATGGAGTCCCCCACCAGAAGTTGCTTCCTCCTCCTCCTCCTCTGGGGTCCTCTGCCCCCCCTTGGGGTCTCCACTATTAAAGACCCCCACATCTTTCCAGGTCAATACTTTGGGTGCCTCCCTGGAGGAGTCCCACCCCACCATAGTGACGTAGGAATTTTGTAGTGGTACAATCTGGGGATGTGAATCTGACCCACCACCCTCTTCCCTCCCAAGCTGACCATAGTTATGCCACTTCTCCTCCTCCTCCTCCTCCTTGGCAAGCTTTGAGGCAGTGGTGGCAGACTTGGTGGTCCCTGCGTGGGGAGAAGACCTCCCAAATCCTAGTTAAGTTAGCCTGGAGACCAGCAACTTCCTCCCTCAGTCCAGAGAGGTGCAGGCAGATAGGACAGCACTCAAGCTTCCAGAAAGTCTCCCTGAAGACTGACGCCCTACAGCCACTGCACTGCACCACTTCCAGCATATATATTATTCACCCTGCCTGCTTCTGATTTGCTTACTCCAACCCTTTTTTACCTCTAACTTTGATAAAGATGTTTAATCTATTACCACCCATTTGCTCACTTTAAACCTTTTTTTACCCTTACCTTAGATAGGGTTCTTCACCAATTCCCACTTATTTGCTTACTTTAAACCCATTTATTTTACCCCTACCCTGGACCAGGTGTTCTGCTATTCCCAAACTTCTGCATGCTTTAAGCCCTATTTTACCCCTGCCCTAGATACAGAGTTACAACTAGTCACAGATTTTTTTTTGCATGGCCCTAACACTCCTCACCCCCAGTAATCATACCTCAGTTGTCAGGTAGACCTCTGGTTGCCTACCTCCTCCTAGTAAATCCTGATACCTATTTCACCCCTTTACTGCAACCCTACCTACCAGCTGAGGAGCAGAGTGTCTGGCTGCCAGCTGCCTTACTGAGCTGACTCCAGTGGAAAGACTCAGATGTCCTTAGCATGTTAGTCCTTCATGCGGGGGGGGGGGCACTCGATGGCATAATCTTTATGTAGCCTCCAGTACTTCCTGGTCAGCTGAGGCAGCCATTCCTATTAGTTACCATTCAGTTAGGGAGGCATGGCCAGGTTCTGATTGGCTGCTGTGCCCAAGCTCTTAGTTTCAGCTGCCTGGCTGCTCCTGTGCTTGTGGTCCCATGGTGTTTCAGCGGTGGAGGGGGGCAATCCTTAACACATCCCACCAAAACAGTCAGTGCCACTCTCTGGAGCCATGGAAGGGCTAGTTAAATACCTTTCTCCTCCTCCTGCTATTCCTGTTTCATCAGTGCAGCTTCCCTGTTTGTTGCTGTGCAGGAAGGGAGACATGGCCAGGCTCTGATTGGCTGCTGTGCCCAAGCCCTTAGTTTCAGCTTCCTGGCTGCTACTGCGCTTGTGGTCATAGATACATAGATAGTGAGGGCAGATAAGGGCCTTCAGCCCACCTAGTCTGCCCATTTGTGCATGTAATGCTGCTTCTTCAAGCTTCTCTAGAACTGGGTTGTCCCCTTCCTCCGGCTACCAGGATCCCCAATATCTATCCCACGCATTCTGAAATTCTGTAATCGTTTCAGCCCCCATGGCCTCCTTTGGCAGGGTGTTCCACCTGTCTACCACCCTCTCTCTGTAAAGAAAACTGTTCTTAAGTTCCCTCTGAACTCTTCCACACCCCTCCAGTTTTATCTCATGTCCCCTAATCCTGGAAGCTCTTTTTCAATGCAAAATTATGTTTCTATGCACCTTGTTCCTCCCTGTGAGGTACTTATATGTCTTAATCATATCCCCCCTCTCCCTCCTCTCCTCCAGGGAGTACATATTTAAGTGTTTCAGCCTGTCCTCATAGGTTTTGTGTGATGTAATCCTTGCACCATCTTGGTTGCCCTCCTCTGAACTGCCTCCATCCTGTCAATGTCCTTACATAGGTACGGTCTTCAGAACTGGACACTGTACTAGAGGTGTGGCCTCACTAATGTCTCGTATAGTGGTATTATGACCTCCCTTTTCCTGCTGGTGATACCTCTTCTTATACATCCTAGCATTCTGTTTGCCTTACCTGCCGCCTTGTCGTACTGATTCCCTATTTTGAGGTCATCAGAGATGATATCCCCTAGGTCCCTTTCCTGCTTGGAGCATTTTATATCCATCTACCCCCCCCCCGGCTGATATGTTGTTCCAGGATATTTGTGTCCGATGAGCATTATTTTGCATTTCACTGTGTTAAATCTCAGCTGCCACCCCTTGACCAAAACTGGTAGCTGCTGACTAAGTAGATATGGCCTACTTAGACTTTAGCAAGGAATTCAACACAGTACCACACAAAAGATTAATAATCAAGTTAGCCAGCCTGGGAGTGGGTCCCAGGGTGGTAGCCTGGGTAAAAAATTGGCTGGACAACAGGATGCAGAGGGTAGTGGTAAACGGAGCACACTCTAGAGAAAAGGGGAGTTACTAGTGGGGTACCACAGGGTTCAGCACTGGGACCGGTCCTCTTTGTCTTTATAGGTGACATTATGGAGGGACTAGAAGGAAAGATCTGCAACAGGGTTGATACACAAGGAGGGGTGGAAAAGATGAGAAGGGACTTGGCAAGGCTGGAGCAGTGGTCAAGAGTATGGCAACTTAATTTCAATGCAAAGAAGTGTAAAGTAATGCACCTGGGAAACAAAAATCCAGGGGAAGAGTACATAGTGGGTGGCGGGTACTAACAACAACAAAAATGGAAAGAGGGGGTACTCATATCAGACGACCTTAAGGTAGGCAAACAATGTGAAAAGGCAATAAGGAGGGCTTGGGGAGATTCTGGGATGCATAAGGAGAGGCATCACCAGTAGAAGGCAGGAAGTTGTTATTCCTCTGTACAGACAGTTGGTGAGACCCCATCTGGAGTACTGTGTGCAGTTCTGAAGACTCTATCTCCACAAGGATAGAGGCAGTCCAGAGGAAGGCAACCAAAATGGTGCAGGGTCTGCACCAGAAGCCATACGAAGAGTGACTAAAAGAGCTTAATATGTATACCTCGAGGAAAGGAGGGAGAGGGAGGACATGATGGAAACTTTCAAGTAACTCAAGAGAATCGACAAAGTCCAAGATAGTAGCATATTTCAGAAAAAGAGATGCGCAAGAACAAGGGGGCACAATTTGAAGATAGAGTGGGGACAGCTCAGGGGCAACATGAGGAAGTGTTTTCCACAGAGAGGGTGGAGGATGCATGGAACAGCCTTCCTGAGGAGGTCATGGGGTCAAAAACCATGGGGGAATTCAAGAATGCATGGGACTGGCATAAGGCAATTATAGTGGGAGGTAAGGAGGAAGTAGGCTGCTGGTTAACTAGGATCTGCAGCTTATCTAATAGGTAGGGAAATGGGCAGACTAGGTGGGCCAAGCAGTCCTTATTTGCCATCAGAGTCTATGTTTCTATGTTTCTCAAGCTTCTGCAGATCTCTCCTCATTCTATCCACACCCACCAGCATGTCCACCGTGTTTCAAAGCTTTGTCATCCACGAACAGGCAAATTCTCCCTTCTAGATCTTCTGTAATGTCACTGATAAAGATGTTGAAGAAGACTTGACCTAGCACTGATCCCTATGGCACCCCACTTTGTTACCCTTCCCTCTGGGGAGTGACAGCCATTTACCACCACCCTCTGTGTCCTGCAATCCAGCCAGTTTCCCACCCACCGCACCATCATCCTACCTACCTACTCCCATATTCCACAGCTTGTTTAGCAGCCTTCTGTGTGGCACAGTGTCAAAGGCCTTGCTGAAGTCCAGATAGGCCACATCCACTGCCCCTCCCCGGTCCACCTCCCGTGTCACCCAGTCAAAAAATTAAATGAGCTTCATCTGGCATGCCCTCTCCCCAGTAAAATCATGATGTCTTGAGTCCTGTAGACCGTTGGCAACCAGGTGTTCCATTATTCTTTCATTCAGCAGTGATTCTATGATCTTCCCCACTACTGCGGTCAGGCTGACTGGTCTGTAGTTCCCCACTTCCTCTCTGTTCCCTCTTTTGTATAAGGGGACTACATCAGCTGTCCTCCAGTCTTTGGGTACCTCTTCTGTTTCTAGTGCTGACTAAACAGGGTTGCCAGAGGTTCAGCCACCGCCTCTCTTAACTCCCTCAGCACCCTGGGGTGTACTCCATCTGGCCCCATGGCTTTATTGACTCTTATTCCTTCCGGTTCCTTAAGAACCTTTTCCCATGGAAATGGACTTGTATTCATTTCTGTGGTTTTCCTACCCTCTCTACTCCCTTCTGACCCATTACCCGTCCCTTCCTCTGTAAAGACCGAACAGAAATATCGGTTCAGTATGTCTGCCTTACTGTTGTCATCCTCCACTCTACTCCTGCCCTCCCTTTTCTGCCTCACTATCCCTCCCTTTACCGTCCTTTTTCACTTATTCCTCTAGAAGGAGGGAAGAGATCCTTTCCTTGTACAGGTTGCTGGTCAGGCCACACCTGGAGTACTGCGTGCAGTACTGGTGCCCATTCCTGAAAAAAGACATCAAACTGTTGGAGGGGGGTGCAGCACAGGGTGACTAAGATGATCCAGGGTTTGGAGGGAAAATCCTATGAAGGAAGGCTAAACATGCTTAGCATGTATTCCCTGGAGGACAGGAGAGATAGGGGGGATATGATCGAGACCTTTAAGTACCTGAAGGGGATAAACAAGTCTAATACAGGAGAGTTATTCTGGATCAGAAGAGGGAGGGATACCAGAGGGCATCAATTGAAGTTGGAGGGGGGAAAATTCAGGAAAGAAATCAGGAGACATTACTTCACGGAAAAGGGTGGTGGACAGGTGGAACACTCTACCAGAGGAGGTGGTTTTGTATAGGACAGTGTAATACTTCAAGGTGGGGTGGGACAGAGTGGTGGGGGAGAAGGACTGTGAGGGAGTGGGAAGGGTGGGGCAGCTGCAAGGTGAGGAGCTAGCTGCACAATCGAGAAGACTCAATAGACCAGTTTGGCCTATTTCTTCTGGCATGTATGTTCATAAAAGGTTTTGTCCCTCTAACCACTGATTTCACAATGTGCTCCTCTGTTTGTGCTTTGGCTTCCCTTACTGCCCACCCTGCCTCCGTTTGCTTCTCATGATACCTCTCCCTGTCCCATTCTGCCTGTGTCTTTTTGTATTGTTTGAATGTGGGTTTTTTTTGGCTTTCACTTTCATTTTAACAGTAGGAATCCCCTATTTCTGTAGTTGAATTGGGCAGGTGAAAGATTGATTTGTGAGTCTTGTAGTCAGGTGATGAACTTCTTCAGTATATTTGTTGTAGAGACGTCCAGTGTTGCCCACTGGTGATGCTGTTGATGGCACTCTGGGTCTATCAGAGTCATTTGAATTAATGTCAAAATCCATAGTAAAGTACCAATCAATGCTGTCTGGTGAATAGCCACACACTGGCTTGATGATGTTGAAAATCTCACAGCGACACAAGTAGTGATATCCCTTTTTAGCTCAGCAGTTCGTATGAGGTGCCACCCATGCTTCAAGGGTGGGGTGGAAGACCAGAATAAGTGGAAGGTCGATGCATTCCCAGTAGATATCCTCATCAAGATGTCCAATGGAGTGAATGGAGACTAAATGATCAGAAAGAGCTGTAGTGGGATCAAAACATAGTAAAGGCACAGTAAAAGTTAAGAAAATGGTTTCTCTGATGGTACAATTAGCATTATAACATGTTCCCCTATTGGGATGTCGGGTGATATAACCTAAGTTACATCCAGTTGACATGGGGATAGATAGTGACCTAGAAGTGCACATAGAAACATAGAAACATATAATTTGACGGCAGATAAGGACTGCTTGGCCCACCCAGTCTGCCCATTTCCCTACCTGATGGATAAGCTGCAGATCCTAGTTAACCAGCAGCCTACTTCTTCCTACCCCAACCCCCTAGAATTGCCTTATGACTGTCCCATGCATGCTTGAATTCCACCACTGTTTTTGACTCCATAACCTTCTCTGGAAGGCCGTTCCATACATCCACAACCCTCTCTGTGAAAATATACTTCCTTAAATTACCTCTGAGCTGCCCACCTTCTATCTTCAAATTGTGCCCCCTTGTTCTTGCACACCTCTCTTTTTGAAAGATGCTACCCTCTTGGACTTTGTTGATTCCCTTGAGGTACTTGAAAGTTTCTATCATGTCCCCCCTCTCCCTCCTTTCCTCGAGGCTATACATATTAAGCTCCTTAAGTCTCTCTCTTCCTTATGTCTTCGGTACAGACTCTGCACCATTTAGTTGCCCTCCTCTGGACAGCTTCCATCCTGTCTATGTCTTTAGGAGTTGGGTCTCAGAACTGCCGCAGTACTCCAGATGTGGTCTCACCAGCTGTCTGTACAGGGGATAATAACTTCTTGTTTTCTACTGGTGATGCCTCTCCCTATGCATCCCAGTATTCCCCAACCCTCCTTGCTGCCCTCTCACATTGCTTGCCACCTTTAGGTCATCTGATATGACTACCCCCAGGTCCCTTTCCATTTTTGTTATTGTTAGTATCTCACCCCCCATTGTGTAGTCTTCCCCTGGGTTTTTGTTTCCCAGGTGCATTACCTTGCACTTCTTAGCATTGAATCTAAGCTGCCATACATGTGACGATTCCTCTAACCTTGCCAAGTCCCTTCTCATCCTTTCCACCCCACATAGTGATGCAAGTAGTTGATTTACAATGTGGACAGTACCATTTAGCAAGTTTCCTGTCATGAAAAATATCAGGAATATGTCCAGATTCCAAATCACGGAAGAGATTATTGACAGTGGTTATGACATAAGAGCCATAAGCAGAGCAGAGCAGAGAAGTTCCCTGCAATATATTGCTTGTCTGCCTCCTTGTTATTCTGAGCAACAAGTTCATGAATTTTATTCTTAGTATCTGTAAAACTCTTGATGATATCGTGCATGTTAATCACGGTAAAGCACACTTCCTGACTAAGTCCATCTACATCATGCAATAAGGATGGTAAAATATTATTTTTCATGCCACCCCGGAATTTAGCAATTTGGCTAGAAATAGAAGCAATATCCACTCTGTTCCAGATTGACATGCCAGTTCTGAAGAGACCGGAAATCGTGCCAGTGGCACCAGTGATATCAATAGTGTCACAGCGCCTTGGTGAGGAGGAAGGTTTGGCTTTTTTCTTATCATCAGGGTTTGGTCTAGGCCTAAATAAACCTAGATGTTCGATAGTGTGGGTACAAGCCATGGGGTCTTGTGTGCATGCCTGGTATACAGCAAGACTATCTAATAACATAGTACTGAAAAACTTAGAGGTATTGGTATTATGAGTGACACATATCAAATTCAGCCATATTCCAATAAGTAAGATTAAAAATAAGTGGGACATGCATGTATTGCACATTGTTAACAAAGGTACCTGGAAGGAAGGTGGCAGTAAGACCACTGGCTGGGCCAGGTTCCTGTGGGAGACAATCAGTCATTTCAGCTTCAGCAGGAAGGAGTACAGCCAGAAACATAGCTGCAGTAGCTTTGTAATGATGATTACAAAAGTATTTTGCGGAGTCTTGTGGGAACCTCTCACAAAAGGCTGGATCAATTAGAGCAGTAAGATTATATAAACCAGAATGCCTGTGATTATGAGTTTGAATCCCATAGCCGCCTAGGTGCATACTGTGTGATCATGAGCAAGTCATTAACTTCTAGTGCTCCCAGGCCACATCTGGAAACAAGCTTCGGCTTAGTGTGCTGCTACTGGTTAAACAATGTTCCCTTCCCTTGATTAGCTTGGAGAATGGACAGAGCACCATTTGGGTCAATGTTGGTATTGGGCCAACCTTCAAAAGTGCCTTTGGCAAGGTAGGCAATGGGGAGTGTGTGTCCATTGTTGTCGGTCTGCCATTCAATTTATAGGGAAGGTTTTTCAGGGGACACAACTGAAGCAGTGAGATAGGCATCCTTGCCTTCCTGAACAGTAATTAATTTGTTGGGAACATCTATGCTGACTCCTTCAGGGATGGTGGTGGGTTTGTCTGCTGGGGTCATGTATCTTCCCTGAGGATGATCAAGTAGTGAAAGGAGTTGTCTTAGACATTGATTGCTGTCAGATATAATTTTCATATCCATGCCATGGACAATAGGGAATACTCCTAATATCAGGAGGGTCAGATGCAAGATAGCCATCTTGCAGGAATACCTGTAAGGAAAAAGAAAAGATCAGTAGGTACAATTCCGCCCAATGGGATTGGGAAAAGTAATTATACTCCTTTATATAACTTTAACTGGTTAACATGCACCCATTTCTTAGTAAGTTTCTTTTGCTGAAGGAGTCTAACTTGTTAGACTGCGGGACTGACTTTGTTGACAATGTGGTACTAACATATGAAAATACCAGCAGAAGCAGGCCATACGGTCTATCAAGTCTGCCTGATTGTGCAACTAGCCCCTCAACTTGCATCTGCCCCTCCCTCTCAACCCCTCTTCATCATACCTCCCCACCCTATTCCAACCCATCTTAAAGCCACCCACTGTTCTACAGGACACCACTTCCTTGGACAGAGCATTCCACCTGTCCACAATCCTTTCTGTGAAAAAAATGACTCCTGATTTCCCTCCTGAATCTTCACCCCCTCCAACCTTATCTGGTGCCCCCTCATCTCCCTCCCTCTTCTAAGCTGGAATATCCCTTCCGTATGAACCTTATTTATCCCCTTGAGGCATTTAAATGTCTCGATCATATCTCCCCTATCCCTCCTCTCCTCCAGGAAATACATGTTCAGCTCTGCCAATTTCTCCTTATAGGACCAGCCCTCAAATCCCTGGATCACCTTTGTCACCCTACGCTGCACCCCCTCCAGCAATTTGATGTCCTTCTTTAGGAATGGATGCCAGTACTGCTCACAGTGCTCTAGGTGAGGCCTGATCAGAGTCCTGTACAAGGGGAGGATCACCTCCCTATTCCTGGAGGAGATTCTTCTCACTATATACCCTAACATGTTTTTGACCTTTGCCACCTCCGTCCTGCACTGAACCGAGTTGTTCATGCTGCCCATAATAATCTTCCCCAGGTCCTTTTCTTCCTCATTACTTTCCAGCTGTACTCCTCCTAACTGATAGCTTCTCCCCTGGTTCCTAGCTCTGAAGTGGAGTACCTTGCACTTCTTGGCATTGAACCCCAGCTGCCACATTACCAACCACTCCTGTAGTCTGTTCAGGTCCTTCTGCAGCCCCTTCAAGCCTTCAATGTTATCTACCACAGCTCCCATCTTTGTGTCATCTGTGAACAGACTGATCCTGTGTGAGATTTCAGCTATGAATATCCCAAACAACACTGGTCCCAACACTGATCCCTGTGGCACTCCACTCGTCACTTCTCTTGGTGATGAGAGCTCCCCCCAACCACCACCTTCTGTTGCCTTCCATTGAGCCAGTTGATAATCCAATTTATCATCTTTGTTCCCACTCCTACGTATTCCAGCTCCCCCCCAGCCTCCCATGCGGCACAGAATCAAAGGCCTTGCTGAAGTCCAAATACAGGACATTCACCATGCTGCGTGGCCCCTGTCCAGTTCCCTTGTCCACCCTTAATGCCCTTGATCCCTCCAGAACCCTGTCCTCCATAATACCAACGTCAGTCACCTCCTCCCCTCAACTACCCTTCCCACACACACCCTTGGGTATCTACCCCACCTTTCTCCTTCATGAACACAGAAGTATTCATTTAATGCCTCTGCCTGTTCCCCCCCTTCTCCACCCACCCTCTGTCCTTCCTAATCCTCACAATCTGGTCCTTGTTCTTCCTTCATTCTCTAATGTATCTGAAGAAATGATTTTCTCTTTCCCTAATACCCTGTACCAGTCTCAGTTCTCTTGAGGATTTGGCTGCTCTGACTAGCCTGGTAACTTCCCTGGACTTCTTTGTATACTTTTCCTTTACACCGCCCCCCATTTTCTTGAGTTTCTGAAATACCTTCCTCTTGTCCCTTACCTCCTCCATTACCTCCCTAGTCAACCAACTGGGCTTCTTTTCCCTTCCCTTCTTACCCCATGCCTTTGTACACACCCCAGTGGCCTCTGCCATGCCTCTTTTAATAACCTCCCACTTTTTTTTACTTTATCTTTTTATTGAAATTCGAGTATGTAAGAAAGCACACATCTAATACAATAGAAGACTATCCTCCATCTAAGGTATAAAATATCACTTAACAAGAAGAAGAAGAAGAATCAGCATTTATATAGCGCTTTTCATACATCCAAAGCACTTTACAAGCAATGCTAGAGTGGTAGTGAAGTGACTGAATGTGTGTTGACGGCCATATCACACATCATCACCCACACACAGCCTGGTTAATTGCATGAACTAGTTTTATGGGAAGAGGAATGTTGGCCAGGACACCAGGAATGTTCCCTACTTTTTGCGAAGAGTGCCCTGGGTTCTTTTACTTCCACCTGGACACCCACCAGGACAACACTAGGATGGGTAGAAGGGACCTCGGTTTAACATCTCATCCGAAGAATGGCACACCCCAGCAGTACAGCACCCCCCAATACTGCGCTCGGATGCCAGCGATTTTTAGGTGCAAGTCCAATCCCGGTGTGGGACGAGAACCCATGACCTTCTGGTCCAGAGGCGGATGTGCTACCAACTGAACCATGCTGACACCTATAAACATAAAACACAGTATTTAGGGTAAACATATTGGAGAAGCCTTATATACATGTATTGATGATAAAACACAAACCTAGACAGGATGTAAGTGGAGAGCAGAAGGGTTACAATCAATAGGGTATTATAGGATCAGAAATAGCAACCATGTACAAAATACATGCTAGCGCTGGCTATGGCAAGGCATTCAGTAAATTGCAAAAAGTGATAAATGTAGTAATATGAACAATGTTCAGTAATGGAGAGGTGAAGATAAGAGAAAAGTATGCAAGGAAAGAAAGAAGAGAGAAAAAAGCAAGGAAGAAGGGAAGGAGAGAGGGAGAAAACAAGGAAAAAGGGAAAAAGAGGAGAAATCTGTGCACAAAAGTTTCGAGAAAACCTAATCTGAGAGCAAAATAAGAAGGAGGGCTAAATATTCCTAAGGATTAGGGTCTAGAAGAACTAGGTTCGATGTACTTGAAGTAATCCTGCCAACATCTGTCATATACAGTGAGTCAGTTATGAGTAACAAGAAGTAATCGGTCTAGGGAGGTATACTGAGAGAGGCTTTGAAGAACATCTGAAAGAGAAGGCACCAGACTTGATTTCCATTTCATAAGGATCAGGCGTTTGACCAGAAGAGAAAGTATGTTTAGCCATCTAAAATGTGCATGTGAGAGGAGAGAGCTATTGGGGATAAGGATGCCTAGAAGGAATAGTTTGGGGTCAAAAGATAGTTTTTGTCCTGTTACTCTGGAGGCAAGTAAACCGACTTTATGCCAGAGCTTATTAATGGGAGCACAAGACCACAAGATATGAAATAGATCCCTGTTGGCCAAATTGCAGTGCCAGCAATTATTATTATTTAATAGGCCCATTCGTTGAAGCACAGAGGGGGTTCTATACCAAAGATATAGGATTTTAGTTTGTATTAATGAATTATGGGCATCTTTAAAGGTATTATGTGCAATATGCCAACAATTACTCCATTGTGCATCTGAAATATTGTAGTTAAGAAGAGTACTCCATTTATTTTTGGTCTGTATAGACTGAGCAGGTAGATTATCAATAATGTCTTTGTAAATGGAGCTATTTAATTTTACTGATAAATTAGTCCAGTGTGAGATGTATGGGTTTAGAAGAGTATGACTATACATTAAACTAGAGAAAGAGTTATAAGCTGCCCAAATTTGTAAAAACTTCCAGAAGTCCTGTTTAGGAAGTTTCCATGTGACCTGCAAGTCTGAGAATGATCTAAGAGTGAGTGAATTCTGGTCAAAGATATCTCCGAAAAAGAAAATGCCTTTGTTCCTCCATGTATGACAGAAAATTGGGTGATCTTCTAGAGTGAACAGTGGATTGCCCCATAAGGGGGCATAAAACCAGGGTGTTGGATTGGATTTCAGGAATTTGTAGGTTAGTTTCCAATAAAGAACAGAGGATGATATAGTCGGGTGAGATTTTAGTTTAGAGGAAATGGGGTTAAAAATGAAGGAAGTGGGAACTCCTCCTGGTCACAATGTGGATTCCATTGCAACCCATAGTGGCGAGTGAGGGAAGGGTTTCTGAAACCATTTAATGATTTGGGCCATTCAGAAACCCAAGAGACAGCCTTTGAACCAGGGGAGTCTGAATCCCAATTTTTTCCAATGTGATCGAAGTTTGTTGCAGTTAACTATCGGTGGTTTCCCATCCCATATAAAGTTACCTATTAATTTATCAATTTCAGCAAAAAAGGAGGATGGTAAGACTAAAGGAATATTGGCAAAGAGGTAAAGAATCTTGGGAGAAATGGACATTTTAATGGCTGCAATCTTCCCCATGAAAGAGAGATTAAGAAGTTGCCATCTGTCCAGAATTGTTTTGATGTTATCAAATAAGGGGTTAAAGCTAATGTCCCATATCTTCCCTAAGTTACTAGTAATTTTGATTCCTATATATGTTATACCCTGTGGTGATCAGCGGAATCCAAGAGGTATGTTCATAAAAGCTTTACAGTGGTAGTTAAGGGGCATAGTTTGTGATTTGCCATAATTCAAAGCAAGGCCATAAATTTTTGTAAAATTATTAAGCAAATCAATCAACAGGGGTCCAGCCTCATTCAGGTTTTCGAGTAAGATTAAGAGGTCAACCACATAGGAGAGAGAAACATATCTTGAATTGCTCACAGGTATGCCCATAATGCCAGAAGATTGACATAAACAATCAGTCAGGGGTCCCATGACTAAAATAAACAGGGAAGGTACAGGGAACAGCCTTGTCTAGTTCCCCTTGCTAGATGAAAGCAAGAGGAAAGGGTGGAATTAGTAAGAAATTTAGCAACAGGGGAGTTATATAATAGCTTGATCCAGGAGCAAAAGGTATGAGAAAGACCAAAATAAGATAAAACTTGATGAAGGTAGTCCCAGTTTAAGGAATCAAAGGCCTTCTCAAAATCAGTAGCTATGGCTGCAGCTGGTGTCATGAGGGATTTGGCTTTGTGAATTAAATTAAATAAGGAACGTAGGAGATCAGAACCAGATCTATGTTTAATAAAACCAACTTGTGAACAATGAGTTAGCTTGGGAATCAAAGATTCAAGTCGAGAAGTTAGTAGTTTAGCAAATATCTTCCCATCCATGTTTAATAAAGAGATGGGCCTGTAACTTGCGGGGTGAGTAGGGTCTTTTTATTTCTTAGGGATTAGGGTTATGATTGCTTCGATGCAAGATGGGGGAAGCTTGCCAGTATTGGAAGCTTCTTGATAAACGTTAAGAAGAAGGGGACATAAGGTGTCAGAAAACATTTTATAGAAATCGACAGGGAATCCGTCACCCCAAGGGGACTTGCCGAATTTCAAGGAAGACAAAGCTTTCTGGATTTCCTGAAGTGAGAAGGGTTCATCTAAAGAATTTGTTTCAAGAGTAGAAAGACGAGGAAGATGTAACGATTTAAGGAAGTGTTGAATTTGTAAAGTAGATGGAGGATTTGTGTTAGAGTATAGTTTTTGATAAAAGGTTTTCATGATACGGTTTATAGAGGGGTTGTCAGAGTGAACTGTACCTTGTTCATCTTTTAGGCTTAGGATATGTCATTCCATTTGTTGTGCTTTAAGCTGGTAAGAGAGGAATTTCCCATTTTTATCACCGTGTTTCCCAAACTTATATTTAAGTTTAAACAAGGCCAGTTCGGTTTTACGAGAAATTAATACGTTAATTTTAACTCTAAGTTGAAGAATTTCAAGATGACGTTGAGAATCAGGACAGTGCTTATTAGAAGAAAAGTATAAATTCTCTTTAGCCTCAAGAGATTTTTCCAAGTCAGCCAGCTGTTGTTCCCTTACTCTTTTCCTATGTGCAGCATAACTGATAATTTTCCCTCGAATCATAGTTTTAAGAGCTTCACATACAGAGGACATAGAAGATTCGGTTGGGGTATTGTGAAAGAGGAAGTCCTGAATTTGTGTTTTGACCATGGGTAAGAAATTGGGATCCTTGAGAAGGAGAGGGTCCAGCCACCAGTAAAAAGATTTAGGTGTTAATGGGCCCCACAAAAGTTGCAATTTGACAGGGGAATGGTCCAAGATTATGATGGGAGAGATGGATGAATCAATATTTTTTTTTCCATTATAACAGGAGAGGCTAACCAGCAGTCAATTCTACTGTATGTCTTGTGTAGAGAGGAGTAAAAAGTAAATTCTGGATCACAGGGGTGAAGGAGGCGCCATGTATCGGCTAATCCAACATCTTGCATTAGTAATGAGAGGGCTTTAATACTTCTAGGGTAGGCCTCTGTAGTGGGGCTACTTCTGTCAATGCTGGCTTCTAAAGCTAAGTTAAGATCCCCTCCAAGAATAACTGGGGTATTATCAGTGTTAAAGGATAGAATCTGTTGAGATAAATTATGAAAAAACTCAGGGAAATCGGAGTTGGGTGCATAGACATTAACAAGCAGAAGAGGACCAGAGTTGCTATTCAGTTTGACCATCACCCATCTGCCATCAGTATCAGAAACAGAGTTTAGAAGGGACCATTTGAGACTCTTATAAATAAGAATAGCAACTCCTCTTTTTTTTGAGGTATAGGATGATTTGTAGATCTGACCGACCCAATCTTTTTTAAGTCTATGAGCATCCTCAGCTAATAATTTTGTTTCTTGAAGGAAAGCAATTTGTGTTTTATGTTTTTTGAGATGTGAAAGAATTTGCTTCCGCTTACAAGGAGAATTAAGTCCCTTCACATTCCATGTATATAAAAGTATGTCACTCATATTGTTAGTGTTAAAGAAAGGGAATAATCGCTGGAGTGTGAAGGGACAAATAAGTGAGGCAGAGGATGATTAGAATACAATATAGAGAGCTTACGTATATGCAGAGAGTGGCAGGAACATTCAAGCCAAAATAAAGTGAGATATATGATACATGAGTAGCACAGATATCTTATTAAAGTTAGAATAGAGATGGGGAAGGAGGAAAGTCATTAACAACAACAACAATACTAGTAAGCTAAATAACAAAGAAAACGTTTTATGGGTGTGAGGAGATATGAGTCAGCCAACTGACTAAGAGACTCCCTCACCACACTCTGGGGCATCGATGTAGGGAAGAGACTAGGGAGGACCTGTTATAAATATCAGCCCAAACTTAAGTCTGATCCCAGTAATATAATAAAGTAAGTATTCCTGATAAGCTAAACTGAAAGGGAATAATACCAAGAAAGGCAGGGGACTGTAATAACCTCAGCTTAATTCTAAGCTAACAGGACAAGGTATAAGGATAAAGCTAAACACCAGAACTTATTTATAAACATTAGTAGTAATAGTACAAGATATACCAACGCGAAATAACAGTAAATTAAAGAACCATATATATGAGATGCCAGTACAGCCTAGATATAGAGTAAGGAATTCAGGGAGCCAGGTGGAATGCAAATTAACAAATATAAAAGAAAAAGTAGATCATTACCACATTAGAGTGACTCTGAGTATACTTTGCAGTGCAACAGAATAAGTACATAATAAATACAATATTGAGGGGGAAAGAAAAAAGGGGAGGTCAATTTAAGCTCCTACGCCCTGAGCCAAATGCAAATCAGGATTATGTAGAGAGGTATAGGCTTCGGAGATAACTGTAGACAGAAGAGATAATCATAGTAAAGATCAGCTCCGATTATCCGAAAAGCACCTAAATAGGTGTTATATGGGGTGACTAGGTCTAGAAAACTAGGCCCAGTGAGCCCTAAAACAGGAGAGACTGCACAGCAGTGGATTTCTATAATATCGGTAGGCTTCGAGTAAAATAAGGAGCATAAGGAAGATGTAGATTGACAGTCCTTTGCAACAGTACACCAAACATAGCCCACCTCTTTGAGTGCTAATGTTAGTTCCATATTGTAAACAGGAGGTAGTAAGAATAATGGAGCGTAGGGAAGGAGATAGATTAAATGTAGTTGCCAATAATACTTAAGAACCTGTCATCAGGAGAGGGAAGGGGTAAGTTGCCTTGTAATATATAATAATTCACATATGAAAAAAGAAAAGGCAATAATCAGGATGCATACCGATTGAAGATATGCAGCTGAACTGCTAAACTGGAGAGTAAAAGGCTAGATACAGAGAGCCTGTTTAGTGAGGTAATGTATAAGATCCAACACTAAAATAATGGGTTAGAAAAGCATTGCTGATATATCAAAATTCCCTTGAAGACCTTTAAGCTGCTCATTTAAACACTGCAACAAAACAGTAAATTGATCACGCTGCGATGTACAGCTTTTGCTTTCTGCACCCACTGGGAGAGAAAGCAACCAGGTAGCATAGACTGTAGAGTGGGCGGCTAGGCAGAAAAAGTGTACTGGCACTCCCTTTAAGTATCCTGGAAGCAAAACCTACCAAGATATAACAACTGTGACCATATTACTGACCATATAAGCTCATGACACCTTAGATTTATTAGCAGGATTGTGACTATTGATGTTCTTGCTTTTGGTCTTTGCCCTACTTTTCTTTTTGGGCGGCTCTAAAGATTTGAGTGGGGAACTTGCAACAACTTCTGCCCATGAAGTATCGGCAGAAATACATCCCTGAGGCACAGGGCCCAAATTAGAGGGATGTTCGTCTGAAATTTGCTGGGAAAGATCCTCCTACGAGGAGCGCATGTCATCCTCCAAGAGAGCAAACTTATTGCTCAAGGGAGTAGAGGGGTTGATTTGAAGGTGAGAGGCTGCAGCTTGGGGTGAAACCTTGCTAGAACAGCATGAAAGTCTTGAAGAATAATGCCCTGACAGAAGCTTCTCTTGCAGCCGTGTTGATTGCCTTGGGGTCAAATCAGTTGCGGCGTTGCTGCTTGGGGCTGAGAGTTCTGCAACACTTTCCCCATGCTCCTGTACCTCGTTGTCCACCCTCCGTGCAGATACCAAAGCTGTGTTCAGGTTGCCAATTGCTGCTGAACCTCCCAGGGTAAGGTTGCAGAGAGAGACCTCCAGATAGTTGGCTAAGGCATCAGGGGTTTCAAAATCCTTGAAGGAAGAGCCTGAGAAAAGGCGTAGTGTCACAGTAACGAGAGCAAATTTAATGCTTCTTTGGTGGAGGATTTGTTTAAGTGGATTGTAGGCCTTCCTTCTGATGGTTAAATCTTTTGAAAAGTCTCTGTAGATGGAAATATTAAACTGTTGCCACTGAAGTTTCCCCATTTCTCTGGCTCGTTTCAGTATTAATTCTGTGTGGGAATAGTTCAAAAAGTGAACAATGATAGGCCTTGGTCGCTGGTCTGATGTTGGCCTGGGATCCAGAGTGTGGTGAGACCGCTCAATGATTAACTTTAGGTCAGGAGGCAGTTTAAGCATTGCAGGCAGCACATGTAATAAAAGTGCAGCAGTGTTTCCTAATTCTACACCTTCAGGGAAGCCAAAAAATCGTAAATTGTTGCGACGATTACAATTTTCAATATCGTCAGTTTTGGCTTGTAGGGATTTAACAGTTCGATCTTGATTACGGACAGTAGCCTGGAGGTCATGAATAGTAGTGGTGTTACAGGCCATTGCTTTCTCATTAAATGCAATTTTCTGGCTAAATGTTTCAAGAGTGGTCGCATTCTGTTGGGTGGAGGTTTTTAGATCATTAATCTCAGCCATCAGTTTCGAAAACATTACTTCCACTCTAGCAAGTGAGCTTTGCTGTACTTGGAGATCTGCCATAATGCTGAAGGATGAGGCCTAGTATGCTGCAGTACAGTGTAGAATAAATGAATATAAGTAGATGATGGATCAAAAATGACTTACAAACTGTGTCAGGAAGTAAGATTACAGGATGGGCAAAGGAGTTGGTACCAAAGAAAGGTCTGGTGAAGGCTGGATGAGGTTAGATTGCAGTCATTCCTGCAGAGATTCTGAACTATGCTGCCATCTTCTGCCTGGTCAGGCCACGCCCCCAACCTCCCACTTTTGACTAGCATTCATGTCCTGACGAATGCTTGCCAGATGCTTACCTAAAATCTCCCCATCCTACAAAAGTCCACTCCCTTAAAATCAATCACCCTGTCTTCTGTACCCCGTTTTCCTACTCATATTAAGTGTGAATCATACTGAGTGGTGGTCACTCCCAGCCAGAGGGTCCTCCACCCCCAGATCCCTTACAGCCTCCCCATTTGAAAGTACCAGGTCCAGAGTCCTATCCAAGCACAGTGACAAAAGTATGAAAATGTGATGTTAGGATTACACTCCTACCACCCCATCCCCCCACCCTCCACACACCAACAGGCATCGAGGTGTGTGTTGGGGTTGTCAGCCTCTCACCCGCTCCATGTGTAAACAAGTTGAGGTGGTGCAGTATAGGAGAATGGTGTGAGAGTTAGCTTAATGACTCTCAAACACACACCCCAATGCCTGTTGGTGTGTGGAGGGTGGGGGGGGGTGGTAGGGATGTAACCCAAACATCACATTTCCATACTTTTGTCACTGCTGAATGAACCCTAACTGATGCATTGACGGAGTTTTTTGCAATGAATTTCCTTTTTGAGAAAGTATTATATAACTGGTAACTGGTATGTGTTAGTGGGAGTATGTGCCCTCTGGGCCCTGCCCTCCCACTTACACATAACAATGGAGCCATACAGCAGCCCTATAGGGCAAGGAACATTTGTAATACTAATCTGCCAATATCTCAGCAACTGTAGGAGCTATGAAAAAAATTCAAATGTTGTTGGCAGCGTAACCTCCACATGAGATAAGTCAACCTAATCCATATCTTGCATGGTTTACAAGATATGGGCACTGAAAAGACACCCTTGGAACCCTTGTGACACTAATTTGCCAATATCTTCGTAACCGTAGCAAGTAGGAAAACAATTCCACTGCTGGTGTAATCTATGATTTCCAAACTTGTTTCTGCAAGTAAGTTCACCTAAAAGTAAGCTAAACTGTAGGTAGCAAAAACCTCTGTATCTCACTTCATTTTCAAGATACGGGGTGCCAAAATGCGTTGCAATGCCGCACTGTTATCCTATGGGAAATTTCTTAATTTTGGAATGCTATAACTTTTGGCCCGATGAATGTTTTTGTACCAAACCATGAAAAAGGCACATCTGTGGGACTAGGGCTGCCACCCTGTAAATTTCAGCCCAAAAGCCCCAACCATTTTGTTGCAGGGGATGGCAAAAATTTGCAGTTTTTGGGCAAAATACTTCTGCAAATTGTGAAAGTTTCGCAGAAAACAGCATGACACTTTCATGTTTGCGAAAGTGTCGTGGACATTTCTTTCACAATTTGTGAAAGTACTGGGGCACTGATTTTAAAAATGGCATTTCTGGGGGGGTTTACCCCCCAAGAAAGATAGGGCTGGCATCCTCAGGACCCAACTAGGTAAACCCAACAGTCAATGTTTACCTAGGGGGTCCCACATTTAAATGCCAGGCATTTTTTATTTTTCACTAACTGAAAACAAAATAACTGCCACATGAAAGTAAAAGGGCCATTTGAGAAAGGAAAATGTACTGGCAGCAGCTTTCATGAGACACATATATTTTTTCCCATTGACTATAATGGGAAATTAGTTTTTTGAATAACTTTTGAATGGTTTAATATTTTTCACCAAATCTTCAAATGGCACATCAATGACCCATACTGCATCTTCCCTGAAGATTTCAGACCAAACAGATAACTTGTGAAGGCTCTGGGTGCGAGCAAAGAAACATGCAAAAAGTCTTTTTTTTTTTGCGTTTTTTGGCATTCTGCAGCTCCACAACCGTACATCTGACCATAATGCAACTTGTAGAGGGATCTCTGTTCCAGAGCAGGGGATGGGGGCACTGAATAAATATTACTGCAGACAATCATATCCATTTCCAAGTGTTGTTTTTTTATTTTAAATATGTCATATTTAAAATAAAAAGACAACACTGAAAATAGATTCTGCAAAATATTTATTCAGTGCTTCTGTGAACAGAGATCCCCTCATGTATCACATCAGGGAGAGGTAGCTTGGAATTAATTGAGAATTGTTAATTTCCTGTGGAAAAAAAAATTCCCCCCCTTTTCATAATGCAACTTGTCAGATCCAGAGTTCTATGGTTCCAGACTGCACATGCAAAATTTCAGGCAAATACGTCATACAGTGGCAAAGTTGTTAAGGTGCAAAATTTGAGGTTTAACATTAAAGTGCTTACTCAACCCTAACTATACTGGCGTACTGCACCACTGTAATAAATACATACATATATATATATATATATATATATATATATATATATATATATATATATATATATATATAGATATATATACACAGTATATATATATATATATATATATATATATTATAGTAGACGGTAGTGTTACCATAGTTATGGTTGAGGAGCCATTTACGTGTTAAACCCAAAACTTTGCACCTTAATAACTTCACAACCATTCAACGGATTTGCCTGAAATTTGGAATACCGAATCAAGACTCATACGCCTTGGGATCTGCCAAGTTTAGTACCAGTCGGATATACAGCTGTGGAGTTATTAGGCATGATCTGCGCGTGCATTTACCCTTTTTTGGGAATTCTACGGTAGTGCCTACAGGTCACATGGTTTGTGCGACCAGTCTGAAATCTTCAGAGAACATGCGGCCGGTGTCCCCGATGTGCCTTTCAAAGATTTCATGAAAAAATATTAAACGGTTCAAACGTTATTCAAAAAACAAGTTCCCATTATGAGTCAATGGGAAAAGTTAACAAAAACTTCGACAGTGTCGCAAATGCAGTTTTTACTTTCGCAAATGGCCCTTTTACTGTCACAAATCCACCATCTTGTTTTCAGTTGGTGATCAGAAAAATGCTTGGCTTATATTTGGGACCCTCTAGCAATCTAATTATTTTTGTATTCACCTAGTCGGACCCTGAGGATGCTAGCCATGTCTTTATTTTGGGGTAAAACACCCCAGAAATATATTTTTCAGATTTCTGGAAAAAGCACTTTCGCAAAGTAGTGTTGCACTCACAAAACTGTCACAAATTTTCGCGAAAGCTTTCACAAATTGCGATAGTACTTTTCTAGGCTGTGGGAAAATTACAGCAATTCTTTAGCACCCTGCTGCAAAAGAACGGTTTGGATTTTTGGCCTGAAATTTGGAGGGAACGCAGCTGACATCTCACAGATGTGCCTTTCAGTATTTTGTTGAAAAAATATTATACAGCAGCAAAGTTACAGTACTCCAAATCTGACACTTTTTCCCATAGGATAACATTACGGAGTATGATGCATTGCAGCAATCGTTTGGCGCCCTGCTGCAAAATAATGGTTTGGTCTTTTGGGCTGAAATTTGCAGAGAACACAGCCAACATCCCACAGATGTGCCTTTTAGTGGTGTGGTGAAAAAAATGTTACAGGGAGGCAAAGTTATGGCACTGCAAACTTCTGTTTTTTTCCCATAGGATAACATTACGGCATTCTCTGCACCTTTTAGGGCCCGTATCTCGAAAACGGTGCAAGATACGGACTTTTCGTCAAAAAAATTCTTAGCTCTCTTATAGTGGCTAAGTACAAAACTAGCCAGGAAAGCGATACTTCATATGACTTTTAAATTTTTTTTCTATGTCTTACGGTTCCTGAGATATAAGCAATTTACTATTCCGAGTCCTCATTTTTGTGTTCCGAGACTCATTATTTTGCATACATTCTTTGTCTTTCTCTATAGAGCTTTTGGGGAAAACTAGCCTGTGCGTTTACATTACTGTTACCATTACTGTTTCCACTTGCGGTTCCGTACCCATTTCACTTACCGTTCACGTTTACGCCACCATGTGCGTTATCTTTTGCGTTTTCATTTGCGGTTGCGTTTGTGTTGTTTTTAACTTTTCTGTCTACAGTACCGTTTCTCTTTCTGTTTCGCTTTGCGTCACCATGCGCATTACGATTTGCATTTGCGGGCACAATGTTACTATGTGACAAGAAATCATGTGGCGGGAGCACAGGGCCCTCCGCCGCATTACATTCACTATTTCTCGTTGTCATTCTCAAAAAGAAGGGAAATTAGAGGCAAAAAGCTCCATTTAATGCATCAGTTAGGGTTGCTCCACAGTGACAAAAGCGAGGAAATTCGATGTTAGGGTTGAAACCCCCTTTGCACCCCACCAGCCCACTCCTCCAACTGGAATCGGGGTGTGCATTGGGGTCATTGGTCCTAACTCTCATCCCATTCTCCTATTCCTCAGCTTCTTCCCACATGTGATAGGGTGAGAGTTACGGCCGATGTTACATCAAACCCGATTCCAGTTGGGGTTGGGCTGGAGGTGCAAAGGTTTCAACCCCTAACATCGAATTTCCTCGCTTGTCGCCAGGAACAACCCTAACTGATGCATTAAATGGAGGTTTTGCTCTAAAATATATATATATATATATATATATATATATATATATATATATATATATATATATATGTGTGTATATACATATATATATATATATATATATATATATATATATTGAAGCCATAACCCTGCTTTCCCAACCATTGCATCAACCTGTAGTTGAATTTCTGTAAGCAGAGTGACTTATTCTCCCTCATGCCTTGGACAGGTAGTACCTCAGAGAAGGAGATGGAGTGTGCTATCTGCTTTAGGCTCCTCCCAACTTCCTGAAAACCTCCTGATTTTGGCTATCTCCCACCTTGTCTCCTGCCAAGTTATTTGTCCCCAAATGGACAACGACATCACGCTCCTCCCTTCTGACTATAACCCTTGCGATTCTATGGATCCACTTCCCATCCCTCCATGCAGTGCTTCCTAGAAGGCACTTGACTTCCCTCTCCCCATTGCTAGGTGCCCCTAACATCGCTCCCCTGGGCAATTGCATCCCACATGAGGAGTAGCTTCATCTTCCTCTGGGGTACTCTACCCCCTTCCCTTGGGCTTTATCCTGGAGAACCCGCCCATCTTCCTTGGTCTCAGCTGTGGGTTCCATTGTGGGGATTTCCAACTCCTCCAAGACAGCATAGGAGTTACTTAGCTGGACTGGTTGGGGAATGTGCTACAGACCCCCCTCCTGCACTCTCCCTGAGTCCACCATGGTCCAACCACTCCTCCTGGGCATCCTTGAGATTCAGGTTGTGGACATGGTGGCCTCTGGGTGGGGGTGATGGTCCCCTATAGCCTGGCCAACTCGTTTCAGAGAGAAGCAACCTTCTCCCTTAACCCAGAGAGGTGCCTGCAGATGGGGCAGCACCACATGATCCAGAATGTTCTTCTGAATACTGCGGCCCCACATCCACTACACTGCACCACCCCTTGCATCTTCACTCTTTAGTAACTATGCCCACCACCACCAATGTCACTCTCCTGCACTCTTGTATCTCTTTTCTGTGTTGGACTCATTTTTTAAATACCTCTTCACTGCTGGTTTAATCTGCCCTCATGTGTACTCTGGTGCTATGCAAGCTTGCAGTCTCACTCCCACTTCTATGTGGTTGATATGGTGTTGCTGTAGTTACTCCTGCCTTGAGCTGAATTAGGAAGTAGTACCCATTTCCTGAAGTTCCACCAATTGAGGTGGACTAGCCCCGGGAGGTGGGATGGGGAGGGTAGGGTAGGCCTAATCCCCTCACTGCTGGAAACAATTAGGCACTACAGTGGTACCCGTAAAGATAACAGTGTCTGCTGCTCTCTCTGTCCTGTATGAGAGGGGAAAAAAGGACACTGTA
This sequence comes from Neoceratodus forsteri, assembly GCA_016271365.2. NCBI lineage: Eukaryota > Metazoa > Chordata > Ceratodontiformes > Ceratodontidae > Neoceratodus > Neoceratodus forsteri. The sequence continues at coordinate 359,067,703 of CM057457.1, read as the reverse complement.
CTAAAGCAACCTGAAAATACTTCCCAGCTATTGGAAGTATAGAAAAAGGAACCTGGTATTTCAGTTACGAGGGATGAGAGAGGGTGGGAGAGTATTTCACTGTGCTTCCTGTTTAGAGAAAAACAATCAGCAGCATTTTAGTTATACTAAACTCCAATAATCACCATCAATGGCAACAGCGTCCTTTGGGCACCTGAAAATCAAGCTCTTGTAAATCAAGCAGTAAATGAATTTCCCAATACTGAGATTAGCAATCCCCAGCAACAGCAGTTACTCTTGCTCACCCAAAAATCAAGCTAAAACACAATTCTCCAATGCTGCAATATATCCCAGTGCTCCTCTATCCTGGCACAGAGTCATAATATCACAGATGAAACCACGCAAGTAATGACCGCGCACAGACAACAGCATGCCACAACATAGCGGCGGTACATAATACCAACCTCACAAAAACACCATGCACCCAATGTATTCTTTAGTTTTTGTTAGGGGGCTCCAAACCCCACACTGCCTGATGAGGGGGGCTCACACCCCCAAAATAATAATAATCAACTCCAAGGGGGTGTGGACAGAGGAGGAAGTTAAAACTCCTATTGCGACACTTATCATGGCTGCACAGATTGGAGTAAAATAGAATAAACCTCAAGCAGGGTTTTGATGAACCCTGGTCCCCCCTTGCTACTGCTACTGCTGGGTCGAGTGCCTTGGCCGCTCCACCATGCGAGCTGCTCAACTGAGCACCCAGCCAGCAGTACTCACAACCCTTTTCCTCACTTCCATGTTCCATTCTACAGTGACAGGGGTAGTGATATTGTCATATTGCTGTCATACCCCTGTCGCTGTACTTCCATATGTGCTTAAGACTGCGCCATTCTTCATGAATGGTTTTGTCTGCAGTATAGTAACCCAGCACCATGATCTTCACCAGCTCCCACTGTGTTGTATGTTTGGTCTCCCCTCCACCGGCACTCTCCACAATCCATGCTAGGCTTCCCACAGGAACACAACTCTGCCTACATGCAGGAAATCAAAATTATAGACAAAATAGCCCAGTTAGGTATTCAGAATCTCCCCACAGTCTTCTCTGACTAGCTGACCAGAAGGCTCAACCTGTAAAGTAAACTCAGTCAGTGAGTAATCCAGAGCCTTCCTCTTTGTCCCCTCTGACATGGAGGTGCTCTGCAGCATCAATGCAGCGGCAGCATGTCAGTGGTGGAGGGGCTGATCCTTAGCCCATCTCACCAGAATAGTTAGCACCACTCTCTGGAGCCTTGGAAGGGCTATTTAACACTTTCTAGTTTAATCAAGTGGTGCCCCATGATGTTTAGATGACTGATAAGATATACCGTACACTTGTAAAAAAATATATCTTTTTTGGGGGACCAAAGCCCGAGGGTAAATGAAGGCAGAAAGGTGGAAGAATGGAAGAGGAGAGGAAGGATGGACATATAGGTTGCAGAGTCAGCAACAGGAGTAAGGCTAGCAACAGGAAGAAGGAAGGAAGCCACATGCTCACCGACACTCATGAGGCACTGGCTGTATATAGCTGGAGAACTTGAAAGGCCACACTGTGGTACTTCTGGTTTCACAAGTGAACTAAAAACACTAAAATTGGGGGTTGAAATGGGTTCCCCCACTGACTCCTGCCAATAGCAACTATTAAAACTGCTGCTCTTGTGAACTTGCACCATGTCTGCCTTCTTCAAGTCTTCAGGCCCCCACTCTGTAGCCAGGGACAAGTTAAGCAGCTTTGCCAGAGGTGCATCTAGTTCCTCCCTTAGTTCTTGGAGTACTCCATGATGCAGGGCATCCAGACCCATTGCCTTGTCCACCCTTAACCTTTCCAACTCCTCTCTTACCCTGTCTTCACTAAACAGGCTAGGATCTACCCTATGCCCTCCCTTTCCCTCTCCCTTAACTCTGGTCCCCTACCCTCCACCTCTACCATGAAGACTGAGCAGAAGTACTTATTCAGTACCTCTGCCTTCTCAAAGTACCCCCTGTACTTGTACACCTCTTCACCTGTACTATCCCCTGCCTTGCCTTCCTCCTCTCTCCTATGAACCTAAAAAAGTTTTATCTCCCCTTTTGGCCTGCCTAGCAATTCTCCCCTGTTTCTACTGGTAAAGGAGGAAAGGAGGGAACATGGGAGTGGGATGGGCATCCTTCAACTGGAAAGCTGAGAGGGCGTTGGTGGGCAAATAGAGAGTTGGGAAGGGTGGTAGGCTACCACAACTGTGGAGCACCAATCTTTCACAGAATTGTGTGGCAAGTAGGGAGATGTTTGGTGTGCAGGCAAATACTGCGGCTGGAGATGGAGATCAGGTGTTTACAATCGGAGCTAAGGAAGGGACGGTGAGATGCAGTGGAGGACAACCCAACAACTGGGGTGGGTAGGAGGGTAACTGAGGAGGGAGGGCAAAGAGAGTTGAGAGGGGGTAAGAGGAATGAGAAAAGTGAGGAGGATGGGGTAACCATACTGGGGGACCAAGACCAGAGGGCAAACGAAGGCAGAAAGGTGGAAGAATGGAAGAGGGGAGGAAGGATGGACATATAGGTTACAGAGTCAGCAACAGGAGTAAGGCTAGCAACAGGAAGAAGGAAGTAAGGAAGGAAGTAAGTAAGTAAGTAACTAAGTAAGTAAGCAAGTGGTGGTGAAGGGTCATCATAAAATTGTTTTGCAGTTCTGGCAGGACTGGGGGATGTGGATGGGGGCACTCAGTGGAGAAGCTGATGCTAGACTGGAAGGGAAGGTATGGGTGGGGGAGCCAAAGGGGCAGGAAGGAGGGGAGAAGCAGGAGATGGGAGAGGCGGCGGGCATCAAGGGAGGAGGCAGGAGGAGCCCTGGGAGAGGAAGGTAGAGTCAGTGGGAAAAGGGGGGGAAAAAGGAGGGATAGTAACTGGGATGTTACAATAGGGGAGGAAGGGGGAACAACTGCTAGAGGAAGGGGAGGTGAGATAGAGGATGGGATAAAGGGAGGTCAGGAAGGGTAGAACATCAAAACAAGGGGAAATCTTAGTGCTGGGGACTCAGTACAAAAAGGGGTCAGATGGGGAAGCAAGGGGAGAGGCATAGTTGCATTTGGGTGGAGGCCATGCCAGGAATGACAGTGGACTGGGTGAGTCAATCTGTTCTGAAGTACAGTATGCTAGGAGGGGTACTGAGAAACCTCACATAGTTCTGCATTTGGGAACAAATGACCTGGCGGGAGAAAAGGTAGAGGTAGTTCAGAGGAGGTTTGAGGAGCTGGGACTAATATGTGAGGAAGCAGGAGGATCAGTAGCTTTCTCAGAAGTACTTTCAGTGCTCAAGGCAAGCACTGAAAGGAAACTGAGGATACAGGAATTTAACAAGTGGTTAAAAACTTGGTGTCAGTCAAAAGGGTATGGGCTGGTGGGAAATGGGGACGTACATGGGAGAAGAGTGATATCTACATTAAAAATAGGCTTCACTTAAGTGTGGAGGGAAGGAAGGTATTGAAAAATAGATTGGGAGAGTACATGGCAAAAGCTGGGTGTTTAAACTAGGAGCAGGGGATGGCATGTGGGCAAGAGGCATGCAGAATGCACAGAAAGGGAAGCAAAGTGAGCTTGTCCCCCGCACCAGCAGCAAGGGAATGAGGGTGAATACTACAGGAGATGCTAGAAAGGGTGAGTGAGTAGGAAGAGGGGGGACTGTAATGGTGTGGAGGGTGGTCACCTTGAATGTAAGAAGCCTGGGGAACAAAACAGCTGAATTACAGGCTTTCATGGCAGATGGGGAGGTGGACATGGTGGCCATCACCAAAACATGGGCCACCCAGTACATTGACCCAGATCTGGTGGTACCAGGGTATAGGGTATTTTGCAGGGATAGGGAAGAAGGGAAAGGGGTGGTAGCGCTATATGTGAAAGAGGGTCTGAAGTGTGTTCGAGAGGAGGGGGAGGAGGGCAATACAGAATCATTGTGGATGCAGTTCCAAGACTCAAAAAAATAGGACTCTCAGGATGGGAGTGGTGTACAGGCCACCCTCTGAGACAGAGAAGATAAACAGGGAACTGGTGGAACAGATCAGAAGGTCCTGCAAGACTGGTAACATGGTGATTTGGGGGGACTTCGACCTGCAAGGAGTGGATTGGAGTACTCCTGCCACCACAAATAGAAGGGAGAAGGTACTTCTGGATGCCTTCCAGGATAGCTTCATGCTGCAACTGGTCAGTGAGCCAACCAGTTTAGGGAACACTCTAGACCTCATGCTGGCTAATGGGGAGTGTGTGAGAGAGCTGAAGGCTGAACCGCTAGTGGGGAGTGATGACCACTCAGTGTGGTGCATGATAAATATGGACAAGGAGGGAGTAGTAACACATGCAAGGATGTTAAACTTCAGGAGGGCCAATTTCGAGAGGACGGGGGAAGTAGTAAAGGGGTATCTGGACAGAATCCATCTTAATATGGACACTAACCAGAGGTGGGAGGTCATCATACTAGGAATTGAGGAGGCAACCAGAACCTGTATCAGGGTTCAGACTAAGAGGGCTAGGGCCAAGGGCAAAGAGACTGAGCTGGGTGAGCAAGGGGGTCAGGGAAAAAGTAACGAAGAAAAGGGTCACCTTTAGGAGCATAGGTGCTGACTACGGGAGACTGAGAAGCTGAAGCCACCCCCGGGAATTTGAAGTAGGAGCTCTGCCCCCCCGGCGTGATGCCAGACCAATGCCAGCTCATGTAGAATTTCTTTTCTTATTTCATTTTTTTACTTTACTGCAGTGCTGCTGCCAGGGGCAGGGCAGTGCCACCGTGCCAGTGGAGGTGGCAGTGACTCCATCTCCACGGGAGCAGCAGCAGTACCACATGTGCATGTGCCAAGTGCCAGACTGCAAGTAAAATAAATTATGCATATACTCAGCTTTTTTCTTATTCTGCCTTCTGCGCAATACTATTGGTGGAGGATTGGTGGTGCAATTCAGTCATGTGGCTCATTGGCATGAAGTACGCACGTGCTGTGGCACCTCCGATGGTGTGCTGTTATTTTAATGCCATATCCACCATTTCAGTCCTCCTCGGCAGCGGGTGTGCTGGGCAGAGATTTTGTGGACTGGTGGCACTAGTAGTGCTGGCGCAGTACAGAGTCAGGGTTTGGTTTGGTCCGTGGCGCATGCGGAGTCTCTGAGAAGAAAGCAGTAGTAGCAGGCATGGCACATAGCCTGTGCTGCTGTGAGGGCACTTGGTGGGGACTCGGGTGGGAATTGGGATCAATTTTCCTTTCTCGTGTGGCCTACTGGCCTGTGCTGGACCATTAAAGTAAAGAAGATCGTCCATCTTCTGACGTCTCTCATTTGTCTGGGTCGTGATTTGAGACTTGGGCTGTGTGGTCCTGGGGCTGCCTGCTGGTCTGGCCTGGCTCAGTAAGTGGGAGTGATTGTTTGCCAGTGCCTATGCCTCGAAATTAGCACTGGGACCCGTGCGGTGACTCGCGAGGAGAAGATCGAGTCATAGAGGCCGAGAGACTACTCACCTCAGGAGGGAGAGAGGGTGAGTCAAACAGAATAGGCCTTGTCGGGCTTGAGTCGGTGTCTCATGGTGGTGTGTCTGCACTGTCTTCTGGCAAACTCGAGGAGTCAGGAGAAAAAATGAAGAAGAACAAGAGAGCCGCCCACGCACCAGTATCACCGGAAAGGAAGGAGAAGGAACCTGTGTGTCCCAGGCTGCTCAGACCTTACTAGCTGCTCAGTCAAAAAGGTAAATTTTCTGCATTTTTTGGGGGGGAGGTAAGAAAAAAAGCCATCAATTTAGCAATGGGAATGGGCTTAGAAGGAATCCTGTCCCTGGCCTTACCAGCTCAATCAAAAACAAAAGTAATTGCAGCCTTTTTCAGGGGGTGAGGGAAGGTGTTATTTAGGGTTAGAGAAAAAGCCCCATGGCAAGATGGCATCACTTCCTGGGTGCCTGAGCCAAGAGCCTCACATCACCAAGAAATCAATGCTGCCTTGCCTCATTAAAAATAATATGTGTAGGCCGTGTGTGCACTGCACAACTGACTTCCCCATAACCTAGGAGCTTAATGCTCAATGCCTACATCTCTGACATAAGGATAGGTATCAGGAGTGAGATGAGTCTCTTTGCGGATGACTCAAAACTGGGGGCGGTGGTGGATGGGGAGGGGAGATGGGGAGGGTGGCCCTACAGGGGGACCTGGAGGCTCTGGAAAGATGGTCTAGAAGTGGAAGCTATGGGTTCAATGCAGGAAATGCAGGTACTGCACCTGGGGGCCAGAAACCGGGCCAAGTGTACACCCTGGAAAGCTACAAGTCTCGATGGCTGAGAGGGACCTGGGGCTGGATGTCAAGACGAACAACTCGGAGACTTGTAGGAGGGCAGCGGTCAAGGCCAACAGGATGCTGGGATACATCGCTAGGGGGATCACCTCCAGAAGGAGGGAAGTGATACTCCCTCTGTATAACTGCTTGGTGAGGCCACACCTCGAGTACTGCGTGCAGTTTTGGGGGCCACACTTAAAGAGGGGCATTAAACTCTTGGAGAGGGTCCAGAGGAGGGCAACCAGATGATTTGAGGCTTGGGGGACAGGACCTATGGGAAGAGGCTCGAAGAGCTAAATATGTACACATTGGAAGAGAGAAGGGACAGAGGAGACATGATAGAGGTCTTCAGGTACATGAAGGGGGTAAATAGGGGAGGAGCAGTCAGGGAGCTTCGAAGGAAGAAGGAGGGGGCAAGTAGAGAGCATGGGTGGAAGCTGGAGGGGGGAAAAATTCAGGGGAGAAAGGAGGAGGTGCTACTTCACTGAGAGGGTGGTGGAGCCATGGAATGCACTGCCCAGGGGGCTGGTGGAGGCAGAGACAGTGGAGGGGTTCAAGAGGGGGTGGGACAGGTACAGGGGAAGGGTTCTGGAAGCAAAATCCAGTGCAGTGAGAATATCTGGAACTGGGAAGGGAGAAGCCAGAGAAGGCGAGGGGGACAGCAAGGTCAGCTCCCAGGGTGGGGGCTGACCAAATGAGCAGACACAAAAGACCGTTAGGCCTATTCTGCTGGCATTTTAGTATGTTAGTAAAATTCAGTTTATTAATTAATTACAACCGAACCTGTTTGACTGTCCCTACTGGATAATGTAAATCTTGAATGCATAATTATGGGAAACTTTAACCTTAACTGGTTGGATGTCTGCTCCAATAAATTAAAGAACTCTGTTCTTAATTCTTGAAATCACAGAAAGAGGCTGGAGTAGAACAGTGAAACAGTCTAGGGAGGTCAAATCATGGAAAGCCATGTGTGCAAATGCCAGGAGCCTTAGCAACAAGATGGAAGATCTGGAGGCTGTCATGGTACAGTCAGACCTGGACATTGTGGCCATCACTGAAAGCTGGTGTAATGATAACCATGACTGGGAGATGGCCATACCTGGCTACAACATATTCAGAAGAGACAGAGCAGGCAGGAAGGGAGGAGGAATGGCACTGTATGTGAAAAATGTCATAAGGGCCACAGAGATCCAGGAGGAACAAATGGGAGAGAGATACTGTGGGTTAAGCTGGAAAGGAAAATGGGGACAGCCATCCCGCACAGGTGTGGTCTATAGACCACCAGCCCAGGAGGAAGAAACAGATAGGGAGTTGATGCTAGCCATCCAAAGGATGGCAGACAAGAGTGAGGTAGTACTGGTTGGAGACTTCAATATTCAGACGTGGACTGGAGCATCCCAGCAGCAGCATCAACTAGAGCAGATTTATCCTGACTCCCTTCAGGTGCCTTCCTCAAGCAACTGGTCATGGAACCAACTCGGCAGAAGGCAATACTGGACCTTATGCTCACAAACAGGGACAGTGTGATGGGGTAACAGTGGGATAATTTGAAAACAGTGACTATCAGTCATTGTGGTTTGAAATCACAGAAAGAGCAGAACCAAACCACACAAAAACACGACTTGGATTTTAGGGGGCAGACTTTGGGAAAATGGGGAGATACTTGAAAGAGGCATTAAGGGAATGGGACAGGAATCAGGGGTTGAGGAACAGTGGCAGTATTTAAAATGGGGATTATAAGAACAACAGAATTATGCATTAAGCAGGTTAGCAAGAGGAAAAGGAAGAGGAGACCATTATGGTTTTCCAAAGAGGTAGCAAAAAGTAAAAGCCAAAAGATTGCATTCAGGCAATACAAAAGACACAGGCAGAAGGGGATAGGAGAAGTACCAGGAGAAGCAAAGGGAGGCAGGGAGGTCAGTAAGGGAAGCCAAAGCTCAGACAGAAGAACACATTGCAAAATCAGTGGGTAGAGGGACAAAACCTTTACAGGTACATAAGTGAAAAAGAAAGACAAGGGAGGGATAGTGAGACTGAAGGGGAGGATGGGGGCCGTGTGGAGGATGACAACAGTAAAGCTGACATATTGAACAGGTATTTCTGCTCAGTCTTTACTGAGGAAGAGGAGGGTAATGGGTCTGAAGGAGTACAAGGGGTGAGAATGGTACAGAAATGGACACAAGTCCCTTTACATGAGAAAGGGTCCTGAAGGAACTGGAAGTAATAAGAGTTGATAAAGCAATTGGGCAGATGAAGATATTCCTAGGGTCCTTAAAGAACTAGAGAGGTGGTGGCTGAACCTCTGGCTGTCCTGTTTAGCCGATCACTGGAAACAGGGAGGTACCCAAAGACTGGAGGACAGCAGATGTAGTCCCCTATACAAAAGTGGGAACAAAGAGGAAGCAGGAACTACAGACCAGTCAGCCTCACCTCGGTAGTGGGGAAGATCATGGAAGCACTACTGAAGGAGAGATTGGTGGAACATCTAGTTGTCAATGGACTACAGGACCCAAGGCAGCATGGTTTCACCAGGGGGAGGTAATGTCAGACCAACCTGGTTGAATTTTTTGACTGGGTGACTAAGGAGGTGGATCAGGGAAGGGCAGTGGACATGGTCTATCTGGACTTCAGCAAGGCCTTTGACACTGTGCCACATAGAAGACTATTACAAAACTGGGGAATATGGGTGTGGGCAGGACAGTAGTGTGGTGGGTAGGTAACTGGCTGGGTGGCAGGACACATGGTGGTAAATGGCTGTCACTCCACAGAGGGAAGAGTGACCAGTGGGGTACCACAGGGATCAGTGCTGGGACCGGTCCTATTCAACATCTTCATCAGTGACATTCGCGAGGACCTAGAAGGCAGAATTTCACTGCTAGCTGATGACACAAAGCTCTGTAACAGAGTAGACACACCAGAGGGTGTAGACAGAATGAAGCGACCTGCAGAAACTTGAAGAATGGTCAGGGTTTGGCAGTTGAAATTCAATGCAAAGAAGTGCAAGATAATGCATATGGGGCACAAAAACCCTAGCACGATATATCAGTTAGGGGGTGAGAGATAGCATGCACCAAGCAGGAAAGGGATCTTGGGGTTGTCATCTCTGATGACCTCAAGGTAGGAAACAGTGTGACAAGGCAGCAGGTAAAGCAAATAGGATGCTGAGAGGTATAGGCAGGGCATCACCAGCAGGAAAAGGAGGTCATAATTCCGCTATACAAGACACTAGTGAGGCCCCACCTGGAATACAGTGTACAGTTCTGGAGACCATACCTACGTAAGGACATAGACAGGGTAGAGAAGGTTCAGAGGAGGGCAACAAAGATGGTGCATGGATTGCATCACAAGTCCTATGAAGACAGGTTGAAGGAACTGAACATGTACTCCCTGGAGGAGAGGAGGGAGAGAGGGGATATGATAGAGACATACAAGTATCTTACAGGGAGGAACAGGGTGCAGGAAAACACTATTTTTAAGCGAAAAAGATGTTCCAGGACTAGAGGGCATGGGATGAAGTTGGAGGAGGAGACGATTCAGAGGAAGCGTGAGAAAGAATTTCTTCACAGAACGGGTGGTGGACAAGTGGAACACCCTGCCAGAGGAAGTGGTGGGGGCTGAAACAATCATGGGATTTAAGAATGCATGGGATAGACATAAAGGAATTCTGGAGGTCAGGGGTAAGGGGCAACAGACTTCTAGGAAAACAAACTGAACTTACAAGCTCAAATGGGCAGACTGGGTGGGTCATAGGCCCTTATCTGCCGACGCTGTCTATGTATCTATGTATCTATGTGTGATGCACATGGGCTAACTCAGACCACGCCCAAGGTTGCATGACCTAATAAGAAACATAAAGAGCGTAGCTCACTTCTGGAAATTATGCTTGTTAGCAAGCCCAATATCTCCCAAGCAGGAGTCTTTCATAGTTATCTAAGTGATCACTGTGCTATTGCCTTGTAAACGTGGGTAGTAAGGAAGACCAACACAGTGTCAGGATGCCAAATAAAATAAGTATTTATTCATACAACGGAAATAAAAAAAAGCGGACTGATTTCGTTAAAAGAAAATAATCATAAACAAGAAGACATCAAATAAAGGCATAACGGTTCAGTACATCTTCAAACGGAAACAAAATCCCACCTAGAAAAGAGCTAGGGGTCTGATAGGGTCAGCACCCTTTCACCAACTAAAATAAATGCTTCCAGACCTGGTCCTTTAATACAGTAGTAGGATCAGGTGATCAATTAGGCTCCGCCCCTTTTTATAACTAAAGACTAAAATCTTCCAGAATATTTATTTTTAGTTCAGAATTAAAGCAAACCTACAACAGGTTGCTAGAAACACAATAACATAATCTAGAAGTAATAATAACGAGGCAAATCCTTTCTATGTGTGCAATTCCAAACAGTCAGGCTCCTCCCATCACTACTGACTATAAACTAACTGAGAAAGTGGCAGCCTGGCCCTATAGCAGAGTCAGAGGGATGGAGGAGAGCCCAGGCTATAAGAAACATTAAATAGGTAAGACTGTATTTTCTAGCACAGCAGTACAAGTTTTCTTTTACCTAAAACATAGCATACAAAACATAAGTCTGTTAACATACAAGAGTCTCTTTTCAGAAAGAAATGTGTGGTTTTAAAAAGAAACAAAACAAAATGGGCTGCAGAAGCCTGAAGAGACAAGCATGCTCAGTTTCAGTCTATCACACAGAACATAACAAGCACCAAGCAGCCTCATTTTAGCACTGAACTTTAAACTGCAGGTAACTCCAGGTTCGAGCAGACTCGATAGACCATAAGGCCTAATCTGCTGGCAAATAGTATGTTAGTAACATTAACTGAAGAACCAAACTACAGGTTGCCTTGTGCACTCATTCTAATTTGTTTAGAAAACTTTTTCTGCAGTTTATTTTGCTAGGAGTGTGACAGAAACAGCCAGAAAGACACTCAGCTTGACTTTCATTTCACCCTGAAGTTTCAACCCCTAAGCTACACAAGAAGGCAAATCAGGGCTACTTTCACTGGGTTTGTCCTAGCTAAATCTTAGGACATACAAGTCCGTTTTGGAAATGGACTCCGTGGGAGTGCAGACCAACTGCCACATGTCCATGCAGGTGATCATGCGCACATTCGTACAGACGATCGTGCTCACCTTCGTGCAGGTGGAATGCTCACGCGCCAATAATGATTTAAACATAATCAGGGGCACAACGCAAACGTGGAAGACCAGGAAGAAATAAAAGGAGGAAAGAAAATAGGGATACACAGAACAACTACAGGTGACCTTCCTGATAGTTGGGGAACATAGGGAGCAGAACTAGAATATTACAAGACAAAGAAATACTGTTGCAACAGATTTGATTTAAAGAAAAAGTGTGCTCATTCCAGGATACACACAGCACCTATTACATACTCCTCCCCACTTAAGAGGAAGCCAACAGACAGGGCTTTCTCTAAAGGAACGTTTCTTTTTCTTTACTGCTTTTACTTACAGACAGAAGAAATAGATTTCTCACAAGGAGAGATGGAGCTTCAGCCCACCCACTCCCAAAGCTCCACCTCGGGGTCCCTTAAACTCAAATAAAAATAATTCAGAGGTTGCCCTCTGATTTTTTGTCAGTCATTATCCCAAGGTATAATTCTGTCTGTACAGTTGTATCTGCCCCAAACTGAGACATAAAATCTGCATTGCTATTTGCGGTCCCAGATCTGTGTTTTACTAACAATTTATATGGCTGTAAAGCCAGGTACCACCTCATAATCCTCAGATTCTTCTCCTCCATCATATGAATCCAACAAAGAGGATTATGATTGGTCCACACTTCAAATTCTGTACCCCACAAATAGTATCTTAGAGTCTCTGCTGCCCACTTCAGGGCCAAACATTCTTCTTCTATAGCAGAATATTTGGTCTCTCTTAAATGCAACTTTCTACTAATATAAATTACAGGATGTTCTTCTTCATCCTGTATCTGGGATAAGACTGCACCGATACCAGTATTGGAAGCATCAGTCTGGACAATAAAAGGTTTGGAAAAATCTGGGCTCTTCAGTATTGGGGATGAACATAGGGCAGCTTTGATAGTACAAAATGCCTCTTCACAGGCTGGTGACCACACTACCATTGTAGGTTTGTTTTTCTTAGTTAAGTCTAACAGAGGACTAGCAATGGTAGTGAAATTGGGGACAAAACACCGGTAATAACCGGCCAAGCCTAAGAAGGACCAAACATGTTTTTTAGTTACTGGTCATGGACTTTTGGCTACAGCGTCCACTTTCCCTGTTTCGGGTTTTACCTGTCCTTGGCCAATTACAAAGCCTAAGTATCTTGTCTCTGTCATTGCTATACAGCACTTTGTAGGATTAATGGTGAGGTCTACCTGGGTAATAGTGTTCAACACTGCATTTAGATGTTTCAGATGTTCTTCCCATGTGCAGCTAAATATTATCATATCATCCAGGTAGGCTGCACTGTATAACATGTGTAGTCTAAGAATCTTGTCCATGAGCCATTGAAAAGTGGCAGGGGCACCGTGAAGGCCAAATGGCATCGTCACAAATTGAAACAATCCAATGGGGGTACTGAAGGCAGTCTTTTCCTTGGCCTCCACATCCAATGGGATCTGCCAGTACCCTTTTGTGAGATCTAATGTGGTGATATACTGGGCTTGACCAAGGCGATCGATGATGTCATCGACACGGGGCATAGGATAACCATCAAATTTAGATATTGCATTTAACTTGCAAAAATCCAAACATATCCTAACTCCTCCCTCTTTTTTTGGTACAATTACCATGGGGAAGCCCCAGTCACTGTTGGCCTCTTCTATCACCCCCATTTCTTTCATTTTACGTATGTCTTTTACAACATTATATTTTACTTTTTCAGGTAATCTGTAGGGCTTAGCCCTAATAGGTGACTCCTGGGTTACATGAATGTGGTGCTTTATTTCACCCGTTCTCCCTGGTATACAGGTGAAAGTACTGTCAAACTGATGTAACAGGGTATCTAGCTCTGCTTTCTGGCCTTTTGTAAGTGTGAGGTTAACTGCCATTGGAGCTTGAATACTTTTGGTGTCCAGCCTCTTGTAAGCAAGATCCAACTCAATTTCCTCGGACTGAACAGGGCAAACATACATATTGGAGGATTCATTAGATTCAGCTCACTGACACCATTTTTTAAATAAGTTAGTGTGGTACACCTTCACTTTCTGTGTTCTATCTGGTTCCTCAATCTCAAAATTAACAGGCCCAGTTTGTCCCTGTGCAACATATGGACCCTGCCATTTCATAGTGAGCTTGTTGTCAGAGGAAGGTAGTAACAGTAAGACACGATTTCCTGACTGGAACCGTTTACTCCCTACTCCCTGGTCATATCTCTCTTTCTGATACTGGTGCTTTTCCTCATTCTGTGCTTGTGCTAGCTGAGCATATTTGGCTACCCTTCCACACATCTGGGTGACATATTCCAAGGTGGTAGGTGTCACTACAAGATTGCCATTCTCCCACTGTCTCTAATGACATCTAGAAGTCCCCTAGGATTCTTGCCATATAACAGCTCAAATGGTGAAAAACCAGCAGATGTCTGGGTCACCTGTCTGTAGGCGAACAGAAGGAGTGGTAAGTAGCTGTCCCAGTGCTTTCCTTCATCTGACACATATTTCTGAATCATCTTTTTCAGTGTCTTATTGAAATGCTCTACCAATCCATCTGTTTGGGGGTGGTACGGGGAGGTGTACACAGCTTCCACCCCTAGGGATTGGAAGAGACGTTTCAGTAAGATAGAACAGAAGTTTGTACCCCTATCCATTAGTATTACCTTGGATATTCCAACCTTACTTAAAAATATCAACAATTCTTCTGCTATTTTGTCTGCTGTAACAGTATGTAGGGGAATAGCCTCTGGGTATTTTGTACCATAATCACAGATCACCAGCACAAATCTATTACCTTTTTTACTTTTTGGTAGAGGGCCTACGGTATCCATGGCAATCCGTCCAAAGGGAAGGGACACCAGTGGCAGGGGTTGCAGAGGGACTTTGTCCTTCTTGTTTATAAGAGCTACTTTCTGGCAAGCACTACAGCTCTTACAATAGTCTGTTATGTGTTCATGGATACCCGGCCAAAAGAAACGTCGAAACAGCCTACTGAGAGTTCTGTCCCTCCCTGCATACCCTGCACAAGGAATATCATGGAACAAGTACCTTAGGTTATCTCGGTACTGTGTAGGAACTACCAGCTGATCCACACATTCCCCAGTCTTAGGATTAGTACATTGTCTATACAGTCTTCCGTTTTGGACTTTAAAGCTGGGAGTTATAAAATCCTTCCCCTCAGGATCCACCTGTAAAAATAAGGGTGTTAATGTACTATCTTGTTTCTGATCATTAATAAAAGACTCATGTTCAGTACATTTCAATAATGCCTCATCATCTATCAAGTCCTTCTTTAAAGTCCATTGATATTTATCTCTTCTCTTCTCTCGTTTGGAAATTCTGTTTTTTCCAGACATGTCATACAGTTCCTCCTCAAAAGGAAATGCCTTTGAAATACACGGTTCCTGTTTGGCCTGAGCCCGTGTTGTAACAGCACACACTGAGGTAACAGATGTTAGGAGATTTTGCAAATGAGGAAAATCATGTCCCAATATTACGGGTACAGCAAACGTGGCACCAGACCTACCCGTATCTGTTGCGTTTGGTCCTGCATAGTCACATTTACCTCTTTAAGGAGGTAGAAGTGCACATCACCATGAATACAAGTGACTCCTGTCTTGTGGTTCAGAGTATTTTCTGCTTGCACAAGATTAGTCCGGATTAAAGTTTGCCTACTCCCTGAGTCAACCAGTCCAAGCACTTCCTTCCCTTCTATGGTAATTGGCATCATGTATTGCCCCCAGTTGGCCAATGCTAGATGTGTAGGGTCACTCTTTCTCTTTGGGCAGAATCTAGCTATGTGACTCTTCATTTGACACTCATGACAGGCAATGTCAGGATTGTAACGTCTTATAGGCTTATCCAATCTAACAGTATTAGTGTCACTAGAAACTTTATAAGAAGTAGTAGAATGCATATGCCTTACCATGGTTGAGGAGGCACTGGTCCAGGTATGTCCTTTCTGACATGATGGGTGGGCACTCAAGAAGTCCTCAACTAGGTTGATTGCTTTCTTTGCTGTTTTGGGACGGTGCTTCCTCACCCACATCTGCACGTCATGTGGCAGGATCTTGATGAATTGTTCCATGACAACCGATTCAATAACTTGGTCCATGGTTTTCAAGGAAGGCTGCAACCACTTCTTGCATAGATCTTGCAATCTCACATATGCCTCCTGTAGGAAATCCGGTGACTGGTACCGGAAAGTCCATAACCTCTGTCTATAAGTCTCTATGCTTATATCGTAGTGCTTTAAGATTACTTGACGCACATGACTATAGTCAGTGGCATGTCTAGTCTCAACATGGCTATAAGCTAATTGGGACTTTCTGGTGAGATAGGGGGCTAGTCGGACTACCCACTGGTCCTAAGGCCACCCACAGGCAGTAGCCACCCTCTTAAATGTTGTTATGTAGGACTCAATGTCATAATTCCCTGCTAATTTAGAAAGTTTAATGTCTTTTGGGCCATCTTTAGGTGGATTCTGATGAATGGCCCACAATGTGTCCACCCACCTTGCTTCACTTTGCAGATGGTCCCTCTCTCTTTATTTCTCCATGTTGATTTGCTTTACACAAAGCCATCTTAACAAGTCCTCCATCTTACCGGGGGGAGTCTCTTCTTCTTCTTCAGAACCACTAGAGACATCATCCCCTCCTGTTGCTCCTTCCTCATGTTTCTCGGTCTTGGCCTCTCATCTTCTTACATCCCCTAGGCCAGGGTTCAGTGGAATCTGTAGCTGGTCTGCCATTGTCCTTGTCAGAACAGCACTGGCCATGGAATCTTCCACCTTGTCCTGCTGCATCTGGCACCTCCTGGATATTTTTGGACAATATCCACTGCTATCTCACTTCTGACACCAAGTGTAAACATGGGTAGTAAGGAAGTCCAACACAGTGTCAGAATGCCAAATAAAATAAGTATTTATTCATATAATGGAAATAAACAAAAGTGGACTGATTTCATCAAAAGAAAATAATCATAAACAAGAAGACATCAAATAAAGGCATAATGGTTCAGTATAGCTTCAAACGGAAACAAAATCCCACCTAGAAAAGAGCTAGGGGTCTGATAGGGTAGCATCCTATCACCAACTAAAAAAAAATGCTCCCAGACCTGGTTCTTTTATACAGTAGTAGGATCAGATGATCAATTAGGCTCCGCTCCTTTTTATAACTAAAGACTAAAATCTTCCAGAATATTTATTTTTAGTTCAGAATTAAAGCAAACCTAAAATAAGTTGTTAGAAACACAATAACATAATCTAGAAGTAATAATAATGAGGCTAATCCTTTCTATGTGTGCAATTCCAAACAGTCAGGCTCCTCCCATCACTACTGACTATAAACTAACTGAGAAGATGGCCGCCTGGCCCTATAGCAGAGTCAGAGGGATGAAGGAGAATCCTGGCTGCAAGAAAGGCTAAAATAGGTAAGGCAATATTTTCTAGCTCAGCAGTACAAGTTTTCTTTTACCTAAAACATAGCATACAAAGCATAAGTCTGTTAACATGCAAGAGTCTCTTTTCAGAAAGAAATGTGTGGTTTTAAAAAGAAACAAAACAAAATGGGCTGCAGAAGCCTGAGGAGACAAGCATGCTCAGTTTCAGTCTATCTAACAGAACATAGCAAGCACCAAGCAGCCTCATTTTAGCACTGAACTTTAAACTGCAGGTAACATTAACTGAAGAACCAAACTACAAGTTACCTTGTGGACACATTCTATTCTGTTTAGAAAACTTTCTCTGCAGTTTATTTTGCTAGGAGCGTGACAGAAACAGCCAGAAAGACACTCAACTTGTCTTTGATTTCACCCTGAGGTTTCAACCCCTAGGCTACACAAGAAGGCAAATCAGGGCTACTTTCACTGGGTTTGTCCTAGATAAATGTTAGCTAAATATTAGGACATACAAGTCTGTTTTGGAAATGGACTCCGTGGGAGTGCAGACGAACTGCCACACGTTCAAGCAGGCGCCCCGTGCTCACATTCGCTCAGACGATTGTGCTCACCTTCGTGCAGGCAGAATGCATACGATCGAGCGGAGCTATGCGCCAATAATGATTTAAACATGTAATCAGGGGGCACAGTGCAAATGTGGAAGACCAAGAAGAAATGAAAGGAGGAAAGAAAATAGGGATACACAAAACAACTACAGGTGGCCTTCCTGATAGTTGGGGAACATAAGGAGAAGAACTAGAATAGTACAAGACAAAGAATTATTGCTGCAACAAATTTGATTTAAAGAAAAAGCGTGCTCATTCCAGGATACACACAGCCCCTATTACAAGCCTGTATTAGGCATGTACCCACATTGCCGTCTTTCTCCTCATTTAAACTGAAAAGATGTTTAAAAAACTATTGTCCAACCTCCTTTCTGACAGATCTTGGCAACATTGTCTGGCAGGAACGCTACATGGCCTCCACTATCACAGAAGCGTATAACATTTTCCAAAATATTTTACTGGGGCTGATAGATAAATAGGCTCCTATTATGAAGATCAAAACCAGTAAAAGGTCTCCTGCTTGGTTCACTTCCCTCTTAAAGAAAGCCCTTAAAGACAGAGATGTTCTGTGGAAAAGGGCAAGAAAAATGAAGTTAGATACTGACTAGTTAGTGTAACCCCAAGGGGGCACTACCCTTAGAGCTACTACCCCTGTCTGCCCCCACGAAGGCAGGGTGAGGAGCCCAGATCCATGGATGGGTGCCTCCACCCAGAAGTCGGGGTCAATACAGCAGAGACTGCCTTGGTCACAGCCCTCTGGGCTACTGCAACCCCCCGCCCGTCCCACAAGTGACTCACACTGGATGTCAACAATTCTTTCCACCAGTACACTTACCCCACGGATAATATATTCCAACTCTCTCCAGGGATCCCCTGTAAAGTAAGGTACAATTATATCACAGCCAACATGCAGCAACTTGTCAGAAAAGTACAAACCAGCCAGGGTGTAGTTATAACACAGCAATCTGATTTATTAAAAGGGCAGCTAACAGGGGAAAGGGGGAAATCAGGTTGATTTGCTTATACTATTTCTATATACCTACAGCTCTGTGCACTGGCCTAACCCTACGATTTACTGTCCCTGGGTACCCAAGCCCTAACAGCTAGTCCAAAACGTGGCAGCTGGTAGGAGCCCTTCACACGGAGAAGAAAAAAAAAGTTCACTTAAGCAGTCAGCAGTATAACAATGCCATTTGGATCCTCTGTTGCACATTTAACAGGGAGCTACCCTGATTTAGTACTCACAACCTCCAGACCAAACAGAGTCCTTCAACACCAGCAGGGCTGAGCCTGAGCTCCAGGAACCTCCTCACACATTTATATGGCAAACAGCAACAGCAGAGGGGTACCACACCAGGCAGCTGCTTCTGGGCTCTCCAGGTTCCAAAGTCACCACAGCACTGCAACGACAGCTTTTCACTCCTCCTGTGGACCGAGCGTGATTCAGAAATTTTCTCCAGTCCTCCAAACAGGTCGAGCCTGGTGGGTAACTGTACAGGGCACAGCCTCCTCTGACCGCCCACGAACGGGTTTTTCAAATCCTCTCTCAGGCAAAACGGCCCTTCAGGCCTTCACGCGCTTCCCGCGTGAACACTTCCACGGCGCAGAAGCAAACGGCTCCTCTCTCTTCACCAACCACAACGCATCTGCCCTCTAAAGCTTGGGGCACTCCTCTCAATTTGGGCGCGACCCAATCTAATTGGCTGGTTGAGCCTGCCAGTCACTTTCCCCAGTCTTCAGCGGTGCAGAAAAAGCGCCATAGCCCATAATACCTTTCCCAAAAACAAACAGCTCTTCTATTGGTCAGTTCACTTCTGTGAGGTTCGAGGTACTGATTGGCCCAATTCAACAGTTCGGGACCAAAATGGAGGAGGCAATTGAAACTCTCTGTGCTGCAAAGCAAGGCAGGTTAGAACAACTACATTATTGTTATTTTTACATGTTATTTCCGGCAACCATTCACATCCCCTATCAGGGCTCCCCCTGCACTGCTAGCGATGGCAGAAGGAGCACTTACTCTGCAACCCGGGCGGAAGTCGAGAATGACAACACTCAAACCCCTTCCCATTTTAACTAATCCCGACTGCAACAGGCAGCCCTTAACGAGACAGTATATGGAGGCCTTGAAAAGCACTCAACGGACCCCCATTCAGGCTGCTTCATGCCGATTATTAACCAAGCATAAGGCACATTAGGAACCCCCATTTGCAAGGGGGTTACATTAGTCTTTCACATAGCAAGGAACACCTGTACCAAATTGATTCAACAGTTCGGGACCAAAATGGAGGAGGCAATTGAAACTCTCTGTGCTGCAAAGCAAGGCAGGTTAGAACAACTACATTATTGTTATTTTTACATGTTATTTCCGGCAACCATTCACATCCCCTATCAGGGCTCCCCCTGCACTGCTAGCGATGGCAGAAGGGAGCACTTACTCTGCAGCCCGGGCGGAAGTCGAGAATGACAACACTCAAACCCCTTCCCATTTTAACTAATCCCGACTGCAACAGGCAGCCCTTAACGAGACAGTATATGGAGGCCTTGAAAAGCACTCAACGGACCCCCATTCAGGCTGCTTCATGCCGATTATTAACCAAGCATAAGGCACATTAGGAACCCCCATTTGCAAGGGGGTTACATTAGTCTTTCACATAGCAAGGAACACCTGTACCAAATTGATAAGATCTGAAAAGCCCATTTTGAGGGCCGCCCAGTGGCATTGAGGGCTGAGGCGCTGGACGCCTTACCGCAGTTGGCGTTGCGGTGACCCGTATCAGAACGGCACGGGTCATCGGGGTTGAGTAGGGAGGGGAGAGAAGGATTGCGTCCATTGGACTGCTCTCCTCTCTCCAGGGTGGGGGACACTAGCTGTCAGTGTCCAATGCCCCTAGCGCTGCCAGGGGGCAGCACGCTGATGCTACAGCTGAAGGGGAGGAGACAGGCAGACACTTGGTGAGAACACGTGCGGTAGCGTGCACGCTCTTACTGCAGGTGTTATTGCAAGCCCTGCCTCCTCACAAGGGGAGGAAAGCGGAAAAAATCTCCAGCTGGATGATATGGTCCCCACAGCATGCCACCTCCGAGAAGGCACCTCCCTGGCATGGATCCATTTGGGGTGGGTTGAGTCACTCCCCACCACCGTGCCACGAAGGGTAAGTCATGGGGTGCACAAGGGAGGGGGTCTAACCTTCAGGAAAGGGCGCACTGGGGGACAACTGATGGTAGAAGCTGGGAGCTCAGAAGAAATAATACAGCAAAAAACAAAAAGAAAAAGCCCATTTTTTCTGAACTGCCCTTGAGGAAAACATGCACAGCTCTGCCAAATTCTGGAAAATCCTCAAAGAGGTTGAAGATCATTCCCCGGCCTCTCCCCTGCCTGCCAAGATCATAACCGGTATTACTATTTACATCGGTAGGACGAACATCTTCGAACAGCTTAACAATCATTTTGCTACAGCTGGTCTAGCCTTTGATGTTTCCCTAGCCAGTAAACTCGTAGCTCAGGGTGATGCTACTGATGGTCCAAGTCCTGGCGTTCTCCTCAGCCTGAACCATCATATGTTTAGCTTTCACCCAGTCTCCTTCAAACAAGTCAAGGACCTCCTAATGACCTTGGATATGAATAAAAGCACAGGCGCAGATCACCTAGTACCATTTTTCTTGAAAATAGGTTACTATCACTTGACAGCCCCCATCACTCACCTATTTAATTGCTCCCTGAAGGGTCGTGAGCTACCCTCCCCCTTTGGAAAATTGCTCATATTATTCCCGTCTTTAAATCTGGCGACCCATCGAACTTGAATAACTACCAGCCTATTTCCCTTCTGCCAAGTCTCTCCAAATTATTGGAAAAATCATCAACTCAGGCCGGCCCGGTGGCGCTAAGGGTTGAGGTGCTGGATGCCACACGTCGCACCATGCCTGGTGACCCAGATTCAGGAATGAGCCTAGGTCATTAATGGTCAGCAGGGGAGGAGAAGGATCGAGTGTCTGTCGGACTGCTCTCCTTCTCGGGGGTGGAATGCTCCAGTGGCCTAGTGGCCTCTATTGATGGCTGGGGGCAACTGCAGACCATGAGCAGAGTGGGGGGAAAATGCTGTGGCAGATGCAGGGAAGAAGTGCGTGCAGTAGTGTGTGCACTCCTGTCCCTTGGTGTCATTGCACGCCACAGATGTCCAAGGGAGAAAAACAGAAAATATGGCCACCAGTCACGGCGGCTTGATGGCCATCTCCGAGGAGGACTTGCTTGGTGCCAAGGTTACGCGGCTCACTGGATCCGGTCTTGGTGTGAGAGTGCGAGGGGAGCTCTCCACCTCCCTTCTGCAGGGGGCAAGCCACGGGGGGTATGCAGCGGGCCCAAACATGGAGCTGGGGGGTCCTTAGGACAGCAGCTGGAAACCTCAGGAGGATGCCTGGAAGTGTGAGGTAGGCAGGCGGGTGACCAGGGGGAAAAACGTACCAAGAAAAAAAGAAAATAATCGTCAACTCACAGTTTAGAGAATACCTTGAGTCAGAAAACTTACTAAATCCAGTTCAATCAGGTATTAGACCCAAACATAGTATGGTGTCTGCCCTGGCCAAAGTGTCCAATGACTGGCATACTGCTGATGATGCTAAAAAACATATTCATGCCCTTTTCTTAGATCTTAGTAAGGCCTTTGATTCTGTGGACCACAACATCCTACTTACTAGTTTGAGCAGTATTGGTTTGGACAGGACTGCAGTACAATGGTTTGAGTCCTACCTTACCAATAGAATGCAACAAAAAAAAGCTCATGGTAATTTGTTTCCATTGAAAAATCTTCCTAGGGGTGTGCCGCAGGGATCTATCTTGGGAACTATACTCTTTGCAATCTATATTAACAACACTGATACCAGCATCCGTACAGGTAATGTGCATCTCTTCGCCGATGATACGGTTCTTTATACCACTAGCTCCTCTTCTGAAACCACCCACAAGGAACTTCAGCAAGACTTTATCTCCCTTCAGCATAATTTGAAAAAGCTTAAGCTACTGCTCAATGCAAAAAAAACTAAATTCATGATTATCTCACCCCATCTCTCTTCTGCCACTGTGCCTTTGGCAAACCCCCATATTCACACACACTACTAGGTGAATCATTGAAAATTGTGGACAAGTTCAAGTACCTGGGATTCTGGTTAGATAATAGGCTAAGTTTCATGACCCACTTGTCTGAGCTCTAGAAATCACTAAGGCAACGACTAGGTGTCTTCGTTCATATCAGACATTTGCTTACACTAGAAGCCAGGATGAGACTTGTCCAAACAACCTTTCTCCCTTTGATTGACTACACAGACTTTCTTTTTAGTCATTGCCCCATTGTGACTTTGAATAAATTAGACACCCTTTACCACTGTGCCTTAAGATTTGTCCTGAATTTACCATTACACACCCATCACTGTCTCTTCTACATGCTGCTGGGCTGGTCCTCCCTCTTGAATAGAAGACAAAGAAATGCTCTCCTTTGGTTTTATAGGGCCCTAACTGATCAACTGCCTACCTATATCTCTAACCTTTTTTGTTAACGCTCAGGGATCGTACGGCCTGAGAAGGTTTGCTCTGGTTACCTTCAAGGTTCCTAGAATAAAGACTCGGTATGGTTCAGCCGCCATCTATTGTTCTTTTCCTGCTTTATGTAATGCAGCCCAAAAGACCCTAAAACTGGCTTCCTTGCCTTGTCCCCACACCTTTAAAATGTTGCTTGCATGCTATCTAAGGGATACCTGTGCCTGCTTTAGGTAATCTTACGTAGTCCTTGCCATTCTCCTGCCCTTGCTCTGACAACCTTAGCTCTTACTTAACAACAACAGCACTTTCCTCTCCCCTTTTCTTCCCCCTCTCCCTCAGTTTCTCCTAGCTTTTGTTACAGCCCTCTGCCTAAGTGCTTCCCTTAGCTTCTATAGCAGCTCTCTCACAAGCTGTCCACCCAGGCTTGCCAGCCCTCTCCCACTCCGTTCTACTGTCAAATTTTCTTACACACTGAAATTGGTTATCATTGTAATCTTCATTATTGTACATTTCCATGTGTAATTATGTTGTACCTCACATCTCTACATTGTATTGTAATTTATCAGCCTTTGTATCTACAAGTATGTTCTTTGTCCAGGATCATCTTGCAAATGGGCTTGCTCAAAGATGAAATGCCTGGTTAAATAAAGATTGATTGATTGAAGCTTCATGCATCTAAAACATTACACATCTGGGAATTTGGCAACCATTAAAAATCAGATTATCGATGGAACAGGTGCAAAATGCATGTTCTATTTTCTCCATGGGTTATAGGTAAAATCTGCAGTGCTGGTACTTGAACAACCACAAATACCAGAAAGACTAAAATCCAGAATGGCCATTCTTTTTTTGAAAAATATTTTATTAGCAAGAGGAGGTACAGGTAATATACATCCTACATGCTTATTGTATCACTTTGGTACATACAATGTTGTAATTAGGATAGTATATCAGAAGCAATGGTTTCTAAATTACAACACGTATTAATGCAGCAGTATACATTTTAAAGTTCGCATCATTTATGTAGAAGTACATATTGTGGAAGTACATATTATTTATTTATGCGGAAGGCTCCTGGGCATCAATTCAGGATGTTGGGATCAACTTTAAATCACATGGGAAAGGTACCTGCCTCTACTGCCGCTAATAAGGGAGCCCATGTACGGTCAAAGTCATTGTGATGACCATGAGCAGTGCCCTGTGCACGTTCCAGTGCCATACAAGCCCTCATGTTGCCAGCCTGTCTAGCCACCAATGGAGGGGACGGGGAAAGCCACATCTGTGCTACTATTCTTCTCACATTGATGAGAGCTAGGCACCAAAGGAACCTCGCAGGTCTAGGAATACTCATGTTAGGTTATGCTCCCAATAACAACTCAAGTAGGGACTTGGATAGAGGGCACTTCAGCAGTTCACTCTGTGTATTATGGATAGCATGCCAGAATGGAGCAACTTTAGGACAGGCCAGAGCCAAATGTAAGAAATCAGCCTTCTCCGCTTGACACTTTGGGCATAGATCTGACCTATTCTCATTCATCTTACTTAGCATCAGGGGTGTCAGATAAGCTTTGTGCAGAAAGTTAAATTGCATTTGGTAGAGCTTATTACTGTTGGAACATATTATATAATGTTGACAAGCATACTTCCAAGTGGCCTCATCTATTGGGAGCGACAGGTCTTCACTCCATCTAGACCTACTCTTATTCTGAAGTTTATTCTGGATGTGTCCTTGGATCATATCATTATATACCAAAAGTGCCCCCCGTCCTGGTTGTGGACTGAAGAGCTCCTCCTCCAAAGGCGAGGTTTCTGTCCATCAACCCTCCTGTGTGAGTAGTTCCCCACATTTTTGTTGGAGTCTTAAGAATATGAAAAAGTCCCCTACTGGGACTCCCCATGTATGGCGGAGGGTTTCAAAGTTCAGCAACATTCCCCTTTCGTATAATTGACTTACTGCTACTAATCCTAATTTCCTCCAAACCAGTATTCATTGTACCACCAATGGTGAGCAAGGGGCCATGTCCCTCAGCACACCAAGCAAGCTTATGTATGGAGATTTTTTATGCATGTGGGCCATACCTTTATGAGCTGACAACCATACTTGTAAGGTGGTTCCGGTGAATGGGTTAATGGGTAGATTGTCTCCCATATTCACCAGGGCACCCACTAGGGTATCATTTTTATGATTCCTATTTAACATATCCTCTTCAGTTTTTAGCCAGGGACAGCTTGCTTCCTGTGCTTTACTGGGCAGGTAGGCTAACTGTGTGGCCCAGTAGCAACTTTTAAAGTTGGGTAGCCCCACTCCACATCTAGTGGGGGAGTTGCAGAGTACTTCACTTGACCTTAACCCTTCCCCTTCCCCCTTTCTACACAAATTGAGCAATCAATGTGTCTAACTGCTGGAAATGTTTCTGGGGGAACTTTATAGGGAGTGACTGATATAAATACAAGATTCATGGCAAGATGGTCATCTTAACCACTCCTACTCTCTCTATGGTGGATTGTGGAAGCACGTCCCACCGGTCATAGACTTCCGAGAGTTTATGTCTTTATAAGTGACATTGCAAGGGAACTGGAAGGAAAAGTATGTCTCTTTGCAGATGACACAAAGATCTGCAACAGGGTTGATACACAGGATGGAGTGGAAAGGATGAGAAGGGACTTGGCAAGGTTGGAGGAATGGTCAGATGTATGGCAGCTCAGATTTAATGCAAAGAAGTGCAAGATAATGCACATGGGAAACAAAAAACCCAGGGGAAGCATACACAATGGGGGGTGAGATACTGACAACAGTAAAAATAGAAAGGGACCTGGGTTAATTATATCAGATGACCTAAAGGTGGGCAAGCAATGTGAGAAGGCAGTAAGGAAGGCTGGAGGGATTCTGGGATGCATAGGAAGAGGCATCAATAGTAGAAAACAGGAAGTTGTTATCCCTCTGTACAGACAGTTGATGAGACCCCATCTGGAGTACTGTGTGCAGTTCTGGAGACCCCATCTCCGCAAAGACATAGACAGAGTGGAGGCTGTCCAGAGGAGGGCAACCAAAATGGTGCAGGGTCTGCACCAGAAGACATACGAAGAAAGACTAAAGGAGCTTAATATGTATACTCTTGAGGAAAGAAGGGAGAGAGAGGACATGATAGAAACTTTCAAGTACCTCAAGGGAATTAACAAAGTCCAAGAGGGTAGCATCTTCCAGAAAAAGAGATGTGCAAGAACAAGGGGGCACAATTTGAAGATAGAGGGGGGGGACAGCTCAGGGGTAATGTGAGGAAGTATTTTTTCACTGAGAGGGTTGTGGATGCATGGAACAGCCTCCCTGAGGAGGTCGTGGTGTCAAGAACAGTGGGGGACTTCAAGAATGCATGGGACAGGCATAAGGCAGTCCTAGGGGTGGGTAAGAGGAAGTAAGCTGTTGATTAACTAGGATCTGCAGCTTATCTGTTAGGTAGGAAAATGGGCAGACTAGGTGGGCCAAGCGGTCCTTATCTGCTGTCAAATTCTATGTTTCTATGTTTCTATGTTTATCCATCAAAGGCACAAAGTTCTGAGCATAGAGATGACTAGCCTCAGCTGAGATCTCAATGCCTAAATAATTTATAGTGTGCACCAACTGCAGCCCTCCCAGGTTTTCTATCAGTTTTGCTCTATCTTTCAGTCCCACTGGGAGCAGTTCACTTTTAATCCAATTGACTCCATGCCCAGCCAGCTTTCCAAACTTTTGCATCAAATCATGGACCACAGGCAAGTCCTGGGCTGGATATTGCATGAAAAGGAGCTAATCATCTGTGTACATGGCTATTTTATGCTGCCTACCCCCCCAAACCCCCTTATACCCAGATGTGTTCATAGAAGCACACCTAGAGGCTCCAAAGACAGCACATACAGCAATGGAGAGAGGGGGCACCCTTGGCGTGTGCCACTTCCCAGACTGAAGGGTGCTGTGAGTGTGCCATTTACCATGATTTGTGCCTGCAGAACATTGTAGAGAGCTTGTACCCAAGAAATGAACCTATGGCTAATTCCAAATCTCCCTAAGACTCCAAACAGAAATCCCCACTCCACATGGTCGAACGCTTTTTCGGCATCTAACGCCACCGCTGCTGCCCCATGTGCTCGTTTAGATTTAGCTCAGTTGTAAATAATATTCAGAGTGTGCCTAATATTATGTTTCCCATACCTACCCTTAACAAATCCCGATTGGTCTGGGTGAATCAGTTCAGGCAGCACCGGCTCTAACCTGGCCACCTTGGCTTTTGCCAAAATCTTGTAGTCCACAATGAGCAATGAAATTGGCCTATAAGATGCACACTTTTACCGGTGTTTCCCCAGTTTAGGTAGTACCATGATAATGGCAGACCGTGTGGAATGGGGCAGTTCTCCAGTCTCTAGACTTTCCAAGAACATGTCAAATAATGGGTCTATTAGGAGATTCAGAAATTGTTTAAAAAAATCAACCAGCAGTCCATCAGGACCAGCAGCCTTCACGCTTTTCAAGGCTTTGAGAGTTGCCTCAGTTTCTTGTTTAGTTAAAGGGGAGTCAAGCACCGCCATGGCCTGGTCTGTAGTGGTAGGCAGAGATATTCCCTGAAAAAACTGATCCTACTCAGGTTGACTAGGCTTGTACTCAGAAGTATAGAGTTTAGCATAAAACTCCCCAAATGCTTTACCTCTCCCTTCCACCTCCTGTATTAATGTTCTGTTTTGTATAAGTATTTGGCCTATTTGCCTTTCGGCTTCTTTACTTTTTAACTGCCAAGCCAACAATTTCCCTGCCCTTTCCCCATCAAAATACGTCCCCATGTTGGAGAGTAGGATAGACTGCTCTAGGTGGGCACTAGATAGTGTGTTTAACTGCCACTTCTTTTTTTGAAGGGTATTATATAGGGACAAAGTATGCTGCTGTCTATGGGATTGCTCAAGACTCTCCACCTCTGCTCTTAATTTAACCAGTTCTTGGTTCTCCACCTTTCGCTTATGTGCTGTATATGCAATAGTTTGGCCCCCTGATGAATACTCTGAGGGCCTCCCAACAGGTTCTGTAGGAAGTATCACCCCTTTTATTAAAATGGAGGTACTCCTTAATACATACGGCCATAAAGTCTAGGTAGTTGCGATCTTTTAAAAGTAAGGGGTCCAATTTCCAGCCACCCACCTTCTTAGGTTCTCCCATCCTCTTAAATATGACCAGGTGCATTGCATGGTCTGACACAATTATTGGACAATATCTTGCCTCTTCAGTGGTCACCAGCAATGTCCTTGACACTAAGATTCTGTCTAACCTAGCGTAGGTATAGTGCAAATCCAAAAAGAAACTGTAGTCCCTTCCATCTGGGTGGACATGTTCCCATGCATCTGTCAGCTCCATATCACTCTGAAGTCCCTCCAGTGCTTTGGCATTTTGGGTTATGTGCACTGGGACCCTACTGGATCTGTCAAGTATATTGTCTAAAACGCAATTGTAGTCTCCCCCCAGGATCCAAGACCCTGTCCAGTCTACCATATCAAGAGTTAGTTTCTGGAAGAAGCCTGGGTTTTCAATATTCAGTGCGTAGACTGAACCCACTAAAAACACTCCCCTACCTATTATATTAATCTTAGCCAATACGTATCTCCCAGCGTGATCTATTTTTTTTATTAATAAGCTAAACAGATAGTCCCCCTGGGATCCATATTGAAGCTCCCCGTGCCTTTGAGGAAAAGGTGGCAGAAATCTACAGCCCTCCCATAAACTTAGCTGTTTTTTTGCTCCTCTTGGGGTGAGAAGTGAGTCTCTTACAATAAGATAATATTCGCTTTAGCCCTCCTCACTTCTCCTATAACCTTTCACCATTTAAGTATTGTTTTCAGTCCATTCACATTCCAGGACACACACTTAATATTTTCAGCCATTATTGTCAAAAATGTATATCCCCATTGCCCCTACTATGTAAACACTCTGTACCTTCCCTCTTTTCTTATTTTTAACCCATCCCCAATTCCCTCTTCCAACCCCCTCTGCAAAATAAACCCTTGGGTATCTCTCTGGCGATCATGTCTCACCCCAGGACTGTAACCTCGTTGTAGCCAAGTTCCACCATTTAGAGGTGCCTCAGAGTCTCCCAGTGATGCAAGTCACTCAAGAGAATTAACCCCCACCCTATTGCTCCAACAGTTTTGTGCCCCCCCAGGCAGAAACAAGTCTGCCAAAGTTTCCAATACAAATAACAGGCAGTAAAGGTGTGATATAACAAACATCAAAGGTACACAGAGACACCATTTATCTAACTCTTCTATTAGTCAGAACAGTTAACAAAAAAGATTAAAATGAATATAGTGAAACACCATGTGGTAACTGGATTTTAACAGGGCAACAATAACTAATTTCCTGTACCGTACCCAGCAGTAAATTTCACAGCCCACGTCCCTGTATACGTCCTTGGTGAGGCCCCACCTGGATTACTGTGTGCAGTTCTGGTCACCCATGGGTAAGACTGAAATAGTGGCACTCGAGAGAGTTCAAAGGAGAGCCACCAGATACATACAAGAGGTCAAAGGCTTAGAGTATACAACAAGGTTAAACACTTTAGGTCTGTACTCCTTGGAATATAGACGCTTAAGGGGAGATATGCGTTAATATATAAATCAACCATCGATCCAGATTTATGGGAACTACTTGGCTTGAAATACAGGGAACCTATATATAATACCAGATCTCACCCACTAAAATTATTTGTTGAATGTCCAAAAACGAATAAAAGGAAATCCTGGCTCACGCTGAGGGCCACTAATATTTGGAATAAATTACCCTTAGAAGTAGTAGCTAGTGATACTGTGAATACATTTAAAAACAGATTAGATAGCTTTCTATTCATACAAAATATTCAGGGTTATTAACTAAATGGCGAGCAAAAGGACTAACATCTATATAGCCCTGTATTCACCTATGAGACCTATGATGTTATGCACCGATAGCCCAATAATATTAACGTTCCAGCCTAGCAGGTTCGATTTATTTAGCTACAGGGTCACAGCAATATAAGTTCCTCACGAGTAATTCCAATTAAATTCCGGGTTCCCTCTCCCATTTCAAATTAACCAAAGCATAAAAAATGCAAACTCTGCCAACAGAGTATACAACAAATTACCCGCTGTTACCCATATCCCCAGATACGGTCAGGCAAGTCCAATGAGGGAGAACATCTAAACACTATTCCCTCTCCCACTTTCAAGTCGTAGGCAAAGAATCATGTTCCAAAGCTGCAGGGTCTGTTTAGAATACCAAATACAGAAGCCCCCGCTGATACCCATACCCTCCCCGATATGGTCGGTAGAACTGAAAACTCCTCCGAATTTTCTATGCAGGATTGAACTCAAAATCAGGAGGTGTCAGAGTGAGAGAAAGAGTCAAGAGGGTCATATGGTAGCTGGTTATGCGTGTGTAATAAAGCCTCTCCCCACACAAAAACACCCTCGGTAAAACACAGGCCCCAAGTCTATGCAGTCAGGGGGAAACCCCTATCTGCTAAGAGGTATATCCAGAACATATTTGTTAATCAAGTCACTTGCCTGGGTTACCACAGTGCACATACTAGGTGTGGTACGAAGGAAATAAGAGCACCAGCGGATTATCTATATCATCTGCCATAGTACTTACTGCCTGAAATTTCACTGGTCATTGGCACCGGCATCTGGCTCTTTATTCACTCTGGCCTCCGCCTCCACAAGCCATTTATCTGCTTCTCAGGGACAATTGAATATGCATGGCTTTTGTCCCGGTCTTTCTACCCACAGTTTAGCTGGGTAAAGAAGAGCAAATGACCATCCCAACTGAAAAAGACGTTTTTAACTGAGTTGAAACGCTGCCTCTTCTCCTGCAAGTCTACTGTAGTCCTGATATATGTGGACCATTCCATTCCCATAACGAATGTGCCCAGCTTTTTCAGCTGCTTGCAGAATTTTTTCTTTGTCAGGATAATGCAGGTATTTTATTAAGCAGTGATAGGGCCTGTCGCCAGGTCTCGGCGACGGACCCACGCGGTGTGCCCCTTGGCTGAAAAAGGAAGTCCTTTTGTGACTGTCTTGACTGTTTAACCTTTTTGGAGGTGAACTGAGACTGAGAGGTTAAAGTTACATTTATTTATTCAGTTACAGACCCCAGCAACAAATGTGCATCAGCAGGTGCAGGCCCATTTGATTTTACACTCCTGTCTCCCGAGTAAGTCCCACCTTGGACTTGGTTGGCTTGGTGGGACCATGGGGTAGCTGGATAGGGGTTAGGGATGGGATTGACTCTGTGGCGTTGTGTGGGCCTGCCTGGTTTTGGGGGCCTGCCTGGTTTTGGGGAGGGTTGGGGAAGGAAGTTAAACACTGAGAGGCTGCACTGAGGAGGTGGAATGGAATATGGAACGTGAGATCACACTGTATTCCTTGGTTTAAAGGAATACATTGTGGTTGGTCAGTGAGCTCAGTTGCCTTAGTCAGCTGTCAAACTGATGTGCCTGGGGAACGGGGTAGTGCTAGTATGGCCCTCTGTTGCTCGGCTGGGTGTGTACAACGCCTATGTGGAACCAAAAAAATATGCAGTCCATCCATCTGATAGTTTAACAATACCCGCTGTGTTATGTACAGCACTGACTATGCAGAATTTCACTAATGGATGATTGATTGAATGTAAGGACCAGTCTTGTGCATTTACAGTAACACAGAGTGTTGGGGGGGCAGCTGAAGATTTGGGTGTTGATGTAACACGGTTGGAAAGTGGGTCTGTAAAACTGCCACTGCAAAGCACCCTTTTCTGTTTCTTTCTTTGCAATCAAGTTATACTACAACATGGGTATAAACCTGGCTCCACCTGCCCAGCTCCTCCTGACTGTGTATGTGTTGCATCCACCTCTCTTTTGAATAATGTTTGAAACTAAGTGGATGGATGGATGGGGAAGTTATTAACTTGTTGGAAACAGTCCACCAGGAACTGGGTAAGAGGTGGGGAATGGCTTGGTATCAGGGCTGGGACAATTTAGCCTGCCAGTGGTGCCAAGTACCATTGGGAAATCATTTTGGCACTTGGCACCACTGGCAGGCTACATTGGAGCTTGGAGTCAGTCTGGAGCCCTAGGCAGTCTCTGGACTCTAAATTCAGAGCAAGTGTGTGTATGTGAAGCAGTGAATCAGTGCTGATGCGGTGGGGTATGGGTGGGCAGTCACATTGTGGTGTAGTGCCCTCATTCAAATTTGCTGAGACAGGAGCTCCAAGCTTAATTGTTTAGTTTGATGTTTAGTGACCTTTTGTTCCCACCCTCTTAGAAAATGGGCATTTATTTTGATGCTTTGAGGCTTATTATCATACCTAAAAATGTTAACATTAAAAAAGTAAAAAAAAAATGCTGTGCATGTATATGGTGATGGAATGAAATGTAGTTATACTAGGCACCTTTTCTGGCACCAAGGTCCAAGCAGACAAAACTGCTGCTATATTAAAGATGGTTGTTTTTTCTTGGCTTAATACGATTTTCCTACAAAGGGACACTGTCAACCTTTTTTGCATCATATTATTGTTTTGGTAAAAATCTACGTAGTACATTGCTTACTATAAAATCCATTGATGTTGTGGATGGTTTTATCTGCCTCCTTGCTTATTAGAACCAAATGCACGGCGATGCACAGCTATGCCTACCTTTCTTTTGCAGTAAATCACTGAGCTGCTCTTAGTGCACAATTCCTGAACATTAGAAACACCCTTAAATGGTGCAGCTGCATGTGTTTTTTAAGCTAGACACACTTTAAGGCTTAAGGGGGTTGCAGTATCCCTTTCACTAGCCCTGTAGGCTTGTAAAGAGAAAGTAGTAAACATACGTACACAGCTGGACCAGTGGAAACATTTGTTATGCTGGTTGATTTTCCCAGTCAGTAGCCCTGCTGTCTAGTGGCTGAGACTCTTATTTCGACCCCTGAGAATAGTAGTAGTGTAGTGGCATGTGAAATTCCAGCTGGGAAATATAAACTGATGATGCTAGTCTTGTAAACAGTGGCATCTGGACTGTCTGATTGTAGAAAACCTACTATGAACTTTATTGTCAAAAACTCAAACTTTGGAACATGGTGCCTATGCCAAACATCTGTGATGCAAGTGCCACCTTACGTCAACATTTGTGACAGTCCCAATTCCACTTTTCCAGTTCCAACACAGGATGCATTAACATCTGGATGTCGTGTGCCAAAGCTGCTCTGCACCTTCTTGTGTCAGAAGCACTCCTTCCCAGTATGCAGTGGTGCTATGACTGCACTGTGCAAGGTGGAGCTGCACCAGTCATTATTTTAGATTTCAGAAGCCAGGAGCTGCTCTAAGGGCCCTGTGCCACTGCAGACTTCTGTGTGTGTGGGGTATGGAATGCGGTGGGGCAGGGGTTACAATGTGGGGCTGTGCCTGTGACAGGGGCATGGTGTCAGTTAGAATGATCTGTGAGGGACTGGAACCTGGCAGAGGTGCCCTACACTCTCATACAGAGCAGACTGGCCCAGGAGGGGGGTAACCTTGGGAGGGCTGGAGCATCATGACCTGGATCCCTAGGTGGACATAGCCCTGCCTGTCACCTCCCACATGGGACTATAGTTCCATAGATACAGCAAGTGGCAGTGGACACTGGACCCAGGTGGCAGGGTGCATTTGGTGGACAGGATGGGTGCATTCCTGGCCCCAGGCACCAGGTTTAAAGAGAGTCCCCTGGTATATAGCCCCCCACATGTGGTGGCTGGCATATGCCCAACTATACTGTTGTGGGCTGGTCAGTTGGCACTAGGCTAGGGCTGTTGCCATCTGAGGTCTGAACCATTATGCTTTGCCTATGCTTCAGGCATGCCAATCCTACTACCAGGGCCAGTAAGCTCTGCACCACTGCGAATGCATTGATCATGGCATCTGTGCCTGGAGACTCCAGAGATCACTAACTGCCATGCCCCATTGTGACCAGTGGCTCTGTCTCCTCCAGTGCCCACTGGTCCCCATTTTCCATTCCCCCCTCACTGCCCTGCCGTGCATTGACCCATGGCAGAGCTGAGCAAGTCTACTCTGAGTACAACATCCCCATGATAAGTGTGCCCATTGCAGGTCTGTCCTGTGATGGCAGCTAGAAACTGACCCCCATCAAACAAGGTGTGTTGAGCGGTCCATTGTGGGTTTTGTAGATTTACAGGCTACAGATTCTCTTACAGAGTTTCTGCTGCACAGAGGTGGTCCTAACTCCTGAGGAAGTTTGACCAAGTAAGCAGTGCCACCCGAATGGCAGATTGAAGGAGTAAATGGACGTCAGTCTTCATCTTTTTTCATGGGTAGCCTAGAAAGGAATCTGTATCATCATTTTATGTTTTTCTAGTGCTCTGATCAGTGTTTATGGTTTGCAAAACACTTTGGGATATGGACAGAATATAATAAGCAAGTTGGTGTTTTAAGAAAAAGAAATTCCATTTCATCTATACTAGTATGTGCCCTGGTGGTTATATCGTAGTATAGAAAGGATCTGAGAAATGCTGCTATCTAACTGGATGTTAGGATTCCAACAGACTTACAATAATCCATGTTACACTGTCTTGTCATTTAAAGCCTGATTACCGTGGCACATAAATTGCCCCTGTCAGCATTCTATCCTCCACAGCACTGCTGACAGTCTGGAATGATGAATTCTTATTTTTGAACCACTGACCGAACCAGCAGTCTTAAAATGTTGCTGGAAGAACTATTTCATTTAAAATCTCCATGCAAATGAGGGAAACTTTCACAAAGCCTTAACTAGTTTCTATTGGAATAGTTTTTATGTTCACTTGCACACATGTGCAAGGAACATCTTGCAACAGTATGAGTTTTAGAGGTGTGTGACCCTCCTTCCCAATACACTGCTCAGTGTAGTAGGCATGACCCTAGGGGACCAATACATGCCGAGCTGCGTATGACAGCAGTTCGGCTGTGTTGGTCTTCACTTCTAACAAAAGGCCCACTGCAATCAGCGGTGGTAGCATGTATACAATTAGCATATGTTAGCCGAACTGCTATCATGCACAGCTCGGCAATCCCTCCCCACTTCCTACCTCTGCTAATGTCCCTCCCTCCCCCCTTTTGCCCCTGGCCCCCAACATGTGCCGAGGGGGTGCCCAATCCTTCTCGGCTCATAATTGTACCCCACACAGTGTGTGGCCAGTAAGTGCCCAATCCCCCGTCGGCTGCACCTCCCCAAACAAATTGGCATGCTGGGAGCCCACCCCAGCATGCTTATGCTCCCCCCCAGCACACACACACACTGTATGGCTGGTGGGGGTGCCCAATCCCCTCCGGCTCCACTCCCTGCCCCAACAAACAGGTCAGTGGCACGCTGGGAGCCCACCCCAGCATACCAAAAGCATCTGTTTCTGTTTTGGCTGGCAGGGTGCCCAATCCCCACTGGCTCCACCCCCAAAAACAAACAGGTAGGTGGCATGCTGGGAGCCCACCCCAGTGTGCTAAAAGCATCATTTTTTTTGTTTAAATCCTGTGAAAGAAGAAAATGGTCCCTTGGTGAGTCCCTGCCCCCCCGCCAACCCGCGTCCACCCTCTGCGCGCCCACCTCCACACACCCACCCCTCACCCCGTACTTACCTCTGGAGCCTAGCACGATGATCTTCGGTGGATCGAGAACACATCTGCACTCTTTAAAGCCGACTGAGGAAAATCCGGTAAGCAGTATAATGGTATAAATAGGGTTTTTCCAACTTAGGTGGATATCATGACCATTTTTTTGACTTTTGACACCAAATTTTCAACATGGGGTTCTTGACATCCCTTCTCATGAATTCACTCACTGTCATGGCGTTATTCGGTCCTGAAAGGTGATTTTGCAGTCACTGCATGGAATCACCTTTTGGGATCGAATAATGAATCAACAATGTTGGTGTTCATGAGGTGGGCTCTCAAAAAGTCTATGTTGCAAATATGTAAAAAGTGACAAAAAAATTACTGTTTTACGAGTGTGCATTAGCAGTTTCCAAGCGCACTTGTAAGTTTGCGAATTTATAATATTTTCACTCCAGATTTTCAACATAGGCATATTTCCACACCTCCTTAT
Source organism: Neoceratodus forsteri (assembly GCA_016271365.2). Taxonomy (NCBI): domain Eukaryota; kingdom Metazoa; phylum Chordata; order Ceratodontiformes; family Ceratodontidae; genus Neoceratodus; species Neoceratodus forsteri. The sequence continues at coordinate 359,031,645 of CM057457.1, read as the reverse complement.
GAACAGTGCAGCTGTCAATTTTCACAACCTGGCTGAAATGTGTTTTTGTGCTTCTGGTGCAAAATGCGCAGTCGCTGCTAGAAATCAGTGTTTGCTACTGAGTAAGACAATCACAGTGACACTGTTCATGAGCAGAGGTCCTAAAATGCCTATGTTGAAAAGTTGGTGGCAAAAGTCCATAAAATGGCTGTGTTACAAGCGTGCGTTGCGCAGTTCCTACGCACACTCATAAGTTCATGAATTTGTAATACTTACACTCCAGATTTTCAACATTGACATTTTACCACATCTCCTTATAACCAGAATAGCTGTCATTTTTCACATCCTGGCCAAAATGTGTTTTCACACTTCCAGTGGGCAATAGCGCGGCAGCTGTGGGAAATCATGTCTAGTACAGAGTAAGAAAGTCACAGTGACACTGTTCATGAGCAGACATCCTAAAATGCCTATGTTGAAAAATTGGTGCAAGAATTCCAAAAAGTGACTGTTTTTCGAGCATGTGTTGCGCAGTTTCCACGCACACTTGTAACTTTGCAAATTTGCCATATTTTTACTCCAGATTTTCAACATTTGCTTTTTTTTTCACACCTCCTTATGAACAGTACAGCTGACATTTTTCACATCCTGGCCAAGATCTGTTTTCACACTTCCGTCGCAGAATAGCATGGTCACTGTGGGAAATCAGGGTTTGGTACACAGTAAGAAAATCATAGTGACATTGTTCATGACCAGAGGTGACAAAATGCCTATGTTGAAAATTTGGTGAAATAATTCCACTGAATGACTATGTTACAAGTGCAGGTTGCGCAGTTTCCTCACAGGCCCGTTCCCTTGAGCACAACCATGGTGTTAGGGTTACTAAGAATGACACTTAAGTATGAGGGTGAAATATTACTCAGATGCAAGCAGAGTTGCAAAGAGGTACTCTGTTGGGATATGGATGTTGAAGGGACATGGATACAACTGGGGAGGGACTGCATAAATGCTAGACGCCAATACAAGTACCAGCATGCGAACGTTCGGCATTGACAAATGCTTGTTTTAATAACAACAATAAGGAACTCCAAGGAATTTAATAATTACAACCTGAGGGAAATTTAGACACTTTTTATCGACTGTGCCTCATGCCACATTACACCCCTAGAGGGTGATTAATAGACTGTTAATTCATCTTTTGGTTATGCCATGTTGTTTAAATAATCTTTGGAGAGCCATTACATTTTCTCAGATCCTGGCTACCCTTTAACAACAGATGCCTCCCTTAGTGGTGTGTTGGTGTGGGTGGGGGCACATCTGAATGTAGAACAATGATTCATGGTATGCACAGCATGGAGAAGTAGGAGCAGAGCTCGGCTACACCAAAAGGGAGATTTGTCCTCTTGTTGTGCTAGATGGGTCAGGGCAGGCAGGTGCTATTCTGAAATAATGTTCCAGGTAGTTAAACAACAAGGTGCTTGGTGATGCTGCTGGTGTGTTTTAAGGTTTAACAGATTGGTCCAAAAGCAACATTGGCACTGACAAATTCAGTACTAAAGTCAACAAGTCTGTTTCAAATTGTGTTCACTTACTTCTTAATATTATTTCTTAGAGTGTATTGTTTTGCAGGTATGTTTGTCCCAGTATTGCATATGGTGTGGCAAGCATTCTGTGCCAATACATAGAAATTGTTGGTAGAGAAGGAGCACCAGTCCCATCTAGTCTGCCTGCAACCCATATACTGATTACGGAATCACATTTATAAACATAGAGAACATGCTTTACTCCTCACCCCAGTTATAGACAGTGCAAATGTGTTTTGTTTTCAAATTTGTAAAGTGCATGTACGCTGTAATGACATTCTTTATTTGTACTGCATCAGGCATGATACGCCTCATGTCATCCAAAATAAATAAGATGGACACATTTTTCAATGTGAATGTAGTAAATATATATTACAATAGTCGGTATTATTCCTGTAGACCTTCTCCGTACTTAAATGCCCAGAGCCGTGTAGACAGATTAGTGTCAGTATTTCCAAAGGAAGAGAGCAATAAAAAACAAGCATTTGTCAATGCCGAACGTTCACTTGCAGGTATTTGCAGTGGTATTTGGCACTTGGACATGGCTTAAAAAAATCAGTGACAAAGAAGTACAAGCATTTGTCAATGCCGAATGTTGCTTGCTTCTATGTGCTGTTTAGGTATTTGGAAGTCATTGGAGTGCAAATATTGAAAATTACGTGAACATCTGGCGTGCGTAGGAACTGCATAGCCGCGCTAGAAAACAATCATTTTAGAATTTTTTTCCAAATTTTCAACATAGCCATTTAAGACCTCTGCTCATGAACAGTGTCACTGTGATTTTCTTAATGTGTCCCATATATTGAGTTACTTTACCCGACTATGCCATTATGCGTTACATGAGGAAACACATTTTGGGCAAGATGTGAAAAATGACAGCTGTACTGCTCATAAGGAGGTGTGGTAAAATGGCAATGTTGAAAATCTGGAGTGAAAATATTGAAAAGTCGTGAACTTACGAGCGTGCGTAGGAACTGCGCATGCTAAGTAAAACAGTCATTTTAGGGAATGTTTTCACCAAATTTTCAACATAGCCATTTCTAAGACCTCTGCTCATGAACAGTGTCACTGTGATTTTCTTAATGTGTCCCATACATTGAGTTCGCAACGATCGCGCATTGTGCAATTTCTACGCGGGCGGAAACATGTTTTGGGCAGGATATGAAAAATGACAGCTGCACTGCTCATGAGGAGGTGTGGAAAATGGCAATGTTGAAATCTGGGTGAAAATATTGAAAATTCTGCATTACGGCGTGCGTAGGAACTTACTGCTTATGCGCTTGTAAATGGTCATTTTAGAATTTTTACAAATTTTCAAAATAGGCATTTTGAGAGCCCACCTTATGAACACTGGCAATGTCGTTTCATTAATCAGGCCCAAAAGATGATTTCATGCAGCGACTGCGAAATCACCCTTCGGGCCCGAATAACGCCATGACAGTGACAGAATTCATGAGAAGGGGTCCCAAAAACCCCATGTTGAAAATTTGGTGCAAAAATTCCAAAAAATGCCTGAGATATGCAACAAAGTTGAAAAAACCCATCTAGCCCATTATACAGCTTACCAGCATTTCCTCAGTTCGCAGTCGGCTTTGAAGAGTGCAGACATGTTCCCAGTCCAGCGATGATGGTCGCGCCGAGCTCCGGAGGTAAGTACGGGGTGAGGGGGGTGTGGGAGGCAGGGTGCGCAGTGGGTGGGTGGCCAGGAGGCGGGAGATCATGGGACCATTTTTAATTTAAGTGGCTTTTTTTTCTAAATTGATGACACGGAACATTTGCCATGCTGGGGTGGGCTCCCAGTGTGGCAGAAGGATGGCTGGGGGGCCGTGGAACTGACGGGGGATTGGGCACCCCGTCTGCAGATGACGCGGGACGTTTGCCATGCTGGGGTGGGCTTTCAGTGTAGCAGCAGGGAAAGCTGTTTGGGGGGAGGTGGAGCTGATGGGGGATTTAGCATCCCCGTCGGCAGATGACGCAGGACGTTTGCCATGCTGGGGTGGGCTCCCAGCATGGCACCAAAGACTTGGGGGGGCGCGTGACGTGCTGCCAGCACACAGCGGTGGTTTTCTTTGAAGAGAAGCCCACCGCTGTCATACACAGCACCGCATTGATTGGTGCAGAACCGCCACACCTGCTCAACAGAGCAGGGGATTGCACAGGATGGGCACACCTCCAAAGTGTCCCATTCTCCCAAGACGTTCCTTGTGCATGTGCGCCAGCGAACGTAAAAATGTGGAGACAGACCACAGTACCATACCATTGTAGAATTTGTAGATAATATGAAATCAACTAACTGAGATGTTTTGCCATCTCATTTGCAGAACTGCATTTTGGACAGTTCTTGCATGCCAGATCACAGTACAGTTCAGCAAGGAATTAATCAGTTTCAGAGAGTTACTGGCTGTGGAAGCAGTTGTGTCATCATGGATAAATATGTTATAAAACGTAATGCCTACAAGAGCAGTCACAGATCGACCTCTTCTAATGCCAGTGTTGACAGCAGGAGTAATGGCGGTAATGGTGAAAGTGAAAGCAGTGCAGAAGGCCATTCCTCTTTCAACACAGTCAGACCAGCAGATAGATATGACAGTCAGGGAAACAGCAGACAGCCCTGCCCCAGTACATCTTGTACAGATAACAGTAGTACTACAGATGAGGCAATAGCAGGAATGCAGGAAGCAGCAGGTCATGTATTCGAACCCCATTGGAAGAATAGTGTTTCATGGATTCAGCATGATTGTGCAGTTAAAAAAATATTCTGCACAGTTTGTCACAAGGCTAAAACTCTAGATATACCACTTCCAAACACATCATGAGACAAGGGTGCATATAAGGCTTTCATCCAGATTGGATTTGACAATTTTTAAAAAGTAATACAATGTTTCAACAGTCATAAAAGATCAAACTTGCATAGAGCTGCTGTAGCTGCATTGGATGCTGTCAGCCGTGGCATTGATGTCGCCGCCTTCTGCTCAGAGGGAAAAATGAAGCAAATGAAAGATTCAAGACATGCTGTTCTGAAAATTTTATCTTTACTGTTATATCTCAGCTATCAAGGTCTTGCAGTACGGGGCCACACTGATGAGGAGTCCAACTTGACAAATCTTCTTCTGTTGCGTGCAGATGATGATTCAGTACTAAAATCTTGGCTTGCAAGAACAGGCTACAAATGGATTTCTCATGATGTTGCTAATGAGATGATGTCAATTAAGTCACATGAGGTACTACACGTATTAATGATGGAGGTTCACAATACTGGTTTCTACGCTGTAATCTTGGACAAAACTGCAGATATTTGTGTACGAGAACAGATCTCATTTTGTTTTCATATCATCAAGCGGGATCTTCAGGTAGAAGAATTGTTCTTTGGCTTTTACTCAACAACAAGCACCACTGCAGCTGCACTGTTACTGTATGTATATTGCAGGATGCATTAGCAAGATTCAAGTTTAGCATACAGATGTGTCGTTGGCAGTGTTATGATGGTGCATTGAATGTTGCTGGCCATCTTCACAGATTACAAGCTCTTGTTAAAGAAATAGAGCCACAATCTTTATGTGTTCACTGCCTTGCACATAATTTAAATCTGACAGTTCAGAATACTGCTCACGAAGTTACTGTGTGTCAAAATGTTCTTTGTTTAATTCGCAAGTTAATAGTCTTTGTCAGAAATTCTCTGAAATGTCTTGCTTGGTTTGAAAACTTTCAAGACTGTGAGAATGTTTGTTTGCGACCACTTTAATCTATCCAGTGGACACTTCATGCAGCTTCTTTGTAGTCAGTAAACTCTAATTATGAAGAACTACTTGAATTCCTTGAAGAACTAGCACTGAAGGATACTAGTGATGCTGGAGCAAAGGTCAATGGATTCCTAATTCAGCTCAGGAAGTTTGACACATTTTTCAATCTCAAACTACTTCACCTTATCTTCTCCTGAATAGAAACCATCAATACTGCCTTACAGAAAACAAACTTGCAGTTCCATGAAGCATCTCATATAATAGACTCTTTGAAAGACAGTATCAAACAACTTTGTGAGGGATTCTCCCAGTTTTATACAAGTACTGCTGATTGTGCAGCACAGCTACATTTGGAAGGGCCATTTATTCCAAGGCCTAGAATTCCATGCAGATTGAATGATGGTTCTGCTCCATATTTATTCAAGTCTCCAGAGGACCGATACCACTGACTCTACTTCAACCACTGCTCTTGATGACCATTTCACATCTGTCATATCTGACCATATGACGAAAATAGAAAAGTTTGTGATGCAGCATGCTACTTCTGAGTATATTGCAAATTTCTACAATACAGACTTCAATGCAGCATGTCTTAAACTACATCGAGACATGTTTCTTGATATTGCAAGGCAAAGGAATGTCACGGTGGAATCATTTCAGGATGTCTTCAACATGCTTCACGGTGAAAATTCTCATGATCTGCGAACACTTCTTCCAGAACTGACACATTTAATATAGTTGTCTTTATCCCAGTGTCATCTTATACAACAGAACATTAATTTTCTTCACTTTGTCGAATGAAGACATACTTAAGATCAGCCATGGTACAAGCTAGACTTAACCATGTTCTCTTGCTAAACTGTCACAAGCATGTAGCTTGAAAGATAAATCTAGAGAATGTAGCCAACGAATTCCTCATATGGCACACGGTCAGATGCAATACTTTCTACATAGGAAGAAAAAAGAAATTGTATGCAGACTTTGTCCACATTTCCCTCCATTTGTATGACACCAAACATAACATATCCTGGTCTCTACAGTTTCTTAATTCAGTTTCTACTGTTTCTTAATTAATTTGTAATACTTTTTGGAGATGTCACAATGTTTGTGGACCGGAACTGTTAGCAAATGTTTGACCGCCACATTCTTCAGTTGCCTCCTTTGAGTATCCACCATTTTTGGCCATAGCAGAATGTGAAGATTGTCTGTATACAAGATGTCCTAGTCGATATGTCATGTGTACTGTAGGCTTCAAGTTTGTTTTGGTTTTCCTTCAGTGATTCTTCAAGTTGTTCTTTACCAAACAAGATATACTACATGTTGGACTTCTAAGAGCACCATTCATGCTGATTTTGAAAACGTCTGCATTATCCTCCAACATTTCAGACTCCGTGGTGAGCTGTTGACTAAAAGTTTGTTTGGCTTTTCTTCATGTTTTGAGTTGTTCTTCACCAGGCAAGTTATTACATGATGGACTTGAAAGAGAACAATTCATCAAAACGTCTGCATTATCTACCAAGATTTTAGAATCCGTATTGGGCTGTCAAGTTTGTTTGCCTTTCCTTCAGTGATTCAAGTTCTTCACCAAGCAAGTTAATTCATCATAATGGACTTGAAAGAGCACCATTCATCAAAATGTCTGCATTACCCACCAAGATTTCAGACTCCATAGTGAGCTGTCAAATTTGTTTGGCTTTCCTTCAGTAATTCTTCAAGTTGTTCTTCACCAGGCAAGATATACTACATGATGGACTTCAAAAAGCACCATTCATGCTTATTTTGAAAACCTCTGCATTATCCTCCAACATTTCAGACATTGTGGTGGGCTGTCAACTAGAAGTTTGTTTGGCTTTTCTTCAGTGGTTCAAGTTGTTCTTCACCAGGCAAGTTACTATATGATGCACTTGAAAGAGAACCATTCATGCTCATTTTCAAAATATCTGCATTATTCACCAAGATTTCAGACTCCATTGTGGGCTATCGACCTACAGTTTGGGCTTTCCTTCAGTAATTTAACTTGTTCTTCATCAAGCAATTTAATACATTAGGATGAACTTGAAAGAGCACCATTCATCAAAACATCTGCATTATCCACCAAGATTTCAGAATCTGTAGTGGGCGGTCAAGTTTGTCTGGCTTTCCTTCAGTGATTCAAGTTGTTCTTGTTCACCAAGCAAGTTACTGCATCATGATAGGCTTGTAAGACCACAAGTGCCACAGTGCCACCAGTCATGCCCATTATCAAATATTTCAACCCCCCCTCCCCACACCCAGCAGCAGCAGCTGATTACCTCTAAATATCTTCAAAATACCTCTTATTGAAAAGGATAGGACTTGAACTACCAGAGTTGGTACTAGTCTCTGTATCACAGACACTGTTTATCCCAGCAGATGCCGATGCACTTCACCACACCAAAATAGTGTTGTGTCCCTGTAGATGCAGATCTGCTTAGACACTTTACCTAGCACACTGAGAGCACTGTTTCGATAGATGCTGCTGGGACACTTCCATTCACCATACAGGCACCTAGTGTACCAGCACAGCAGGAGATGCTGTCTGAGTTCTGGTACCACAAGCACCATTGTCCCAGCATATGCAGTAGCTCAGATAAGAGAACCCTGGCATAATCTGAAGCTTGGACAGTAGTGCCAGCGTTGAAGGAAAGTGCACCGACATCTGACGGAGGTGGCTGTGGGAGTGGGATGGTACTGTCTCTGCTAGGTAGGGTGTCACAACAGATGCAGATATGCTTGATCACTAGTACCTGAGCTAATGGAATCTGCCACCATCTGCTGGTCTGGGACACTGGTACCTATGGTGAAGTGATGTTGCAAAACAAGACTGCAGGGATAGTAATAATAAAAATAATAATAAAATGTTATTTTTAAGATGCCTTTCAAATACGAAGGCACCACACAACATTTAAAATAAATCATACAGCTCTGAGTCATTACAAAATAGACCATCAACAAAACAAACAATACAATTGAAAAGAACCTAACTGCCAAAAGCTTGCATCCATAAATAAGTTTTCAAATCCTGTTTAAATCCCTCCATGGTCACGCACTCCCTTAACCAATGGGGTAGAGAATTCCAGAGGGTGGGAGCCTCAAGCATAAATGCCCGGGCCCCTGAAGATTTTAAACATACCCTCAGGATCTCTAGCAACCCCTCATTGGCTGAGTGGAGCGATTGCCTAGGGTGGTAGGGAACCAGAAGCTCTTTCAAGTAGTCGGGCCCAGACCATCTGGAACTTTAAAAGCCAGAAGACCGACTTTAAAAGTGATCCGCCACTGCACAGGCAGCCAGTGCAGCACCAGTTATATATGACTGGACTACAAGGTTCCTGTCAAAAGCCAGGCCACAGTGTTCTGCACTAGCTGCAGGCAGTGAATTTCCACTTCAGGTAGCCCTAGAGGTAAAGCGAGTTGCAATAGTCCAAGCATGAGGACACAAAGGCATGGACCAGCATAGGAAGATCACTGGATGGAATAAGGTGCTTAATCCTGGAGATATTCCTCAGATGATAAAAAGAGGATTTGATAACAGCAGACACCTGCAAATGCAGAGTAAGCACCCCGTCAAAAATTACCCCCAGGTTCCGCACCTGTTCAGAGGTCGGGAGTGATACGCCCTCAAGATATAACCCTGAGAGCAAACCAACCCCCAAACCCCCTGTCCGGTGTGATGGGTCCACAACCAGCACCTCAGTCTTATCCAAGTTCAACTTCAGCCAACTTGAGTCCATCCACTCCTGGATTTCTATGAGGCAATTATTAAAGACTGAGAGAGCTCCATCCTGGTCAGGTACAAAAGAAAGGTAGAGCTGGGTATCATCAGCATAGCAATGAAACCTCAGCCCATACCTTCTTATGATGTCTCCGAGGGGAAGCATATACACTGTGAACAACATGGGGGACAATACTGAACCCTAAGGGACCCCACAAGACAGAGAAACTGGGTCAAAGGAATAAACCTCAGACACCTCTCTCTGTGTTCTCCCGGTGAAGTATGATGTAAACCACCTGAGGACTACACCAGATAGTGCGCAGATGAACCTCAAAGGGTTAAGCAGTACCCCATGGTCCACAGTGTCAAACGCTGATGAGCGATCAAGAAGAACCAAGATGGAATGGCTCTTCCAATCTCTAGCCATCAGGAGATCACTGAGCACCCAAACCAGCACCGTCTCAGTACTATGCCTCTTTCAAAAACCGGACTGGAGGGGTTCATAGATGTCTTGGATGGTCGAATGGTTCTCTAGCTGTATGGCAACTACTTTTTCAATCATCTTCCCTAAAAAGGGAAGATTTGAGATTGGTCTGTAGTTAGCATGGCAGTCAGGGTCCAAAGAAGCTTTTTTCAAAAGAGGAATTATCACCGCCTCCTTCAGGGAGCTAGAAACTCACCTGTTTCCAAGGAGCACCCGACTATCCATGCAAGGACCGGACCGATGATATCAATACAACCCAAAATCAGGGAAGTTGGTCTGGATCCAAACTACAGCATGTAGGGTGCATACCCTGGACAATCCGCATGACATCCATTAACTCCGGTTGGTTGAAGGTACTCCAGGATGACTGAGGGGCAGCAGACTCATGCTGGTCCAGAGCAACACCCATAGAGTGTGCTGGATGGAGTGCCACCCTGATGTTGGCCACCTTATTAGCAAAGAATCAAGCAAGGTCATCACACTCAACTGGGGAAAATGCTTTCCGCACTTGTAGGCAGGCTGGGTTGCACAGTCTGTCCACAGTATGAAATAGCTGAGCCAGTCGATTCCAGGCAACAGCAATCTCCCTGGACAGGAATTCTGCCTTGTTATGGGAGATAGCAGATTGATAGGCTTGATAATGCTCTATCAATTTAAGGTGGTCGGCCACAAGGGAGGATCTTCGCCAGCAGTGCTCTAATCTTTGTCCTAGTGGTCACATCTCCCTCAAGGTCCCATCAAACCAAGGAGACTAAGGGTGAAGGGAGAGAGGATGAATGAGGGCCTCTGGGTCGCTGTTTGCTACTGGAAGATATGATAGATCAGGCACCACCACCACCAGGCCTTCAGAACTAATATCCCATAAAGGGCGGTACCTGACCATCTCCACAGGGGTAGGCCTACAAAGGGGGGCACTAAAACTAAACCCCACAGTGTAGTGATCGGACCATCCAACTGGTTCCACCCCCACATCAGAGGCCTTGATCCCCAGGAGGAAGACTAAGTCAAGGGAGTGACCACATTTATGGGTAGCAGTGGTAACTACCTGTGTCAGGCCCAGAGATTACTTTAACTGGAGGAAGTATTGTCCAAACGGTGAGAGTTCATCATCGATCCAGGCATTAAAGTCACCCAGAACCATCAGTCTGGGCAACTCAAACGCCATGTCGATGACAAAGTCTGTCACTTCCTAAAGGAAATGCTTCTCATCTCCTGGCGGATGGTAGGTGAGGGCGATCCTACAACCTACACCTGCTACCATGGTACACTTGAATGACTCAGTCTCCTCTACTGGTACACTTGCAAGGTTAAGTCTGGACTTAAAACAGACCGCCACCCCACCCCCCGTGATCCAGTCTCGGGTGGTGAATCACCGAGTACCCGGCTGGAGTTAAAGCCTCCAAAATGGGGCCAGAGTTCTCATCCAGCCAGGTCTCAGTGATGCAAACCAGGTCCACTATTCTTACAAGATCTGCAATAATTGCAATCTTGTTTTTAATGGACCTGGCATTGCATGACACCACCCGAGTTGGATGAACCTTCACAGCTGCCTGAACCACAAGCCCCCCAATATTGGTGGTGCCCTTGCGTATGGAAACCAAGCATGGCAAACCATATTCTTGGTTCCATTTTGCCCTAGGTCATCTCCTGGATCTCACAACTCCAATGTTATCACTTCGCTCATTTACCCTCCACTGTTCGCACCCCTCCAGTCCCCCTCCTCCCCTTATGAGCAATACCCAATGCCCTACAGTGCTGGTATGTTGTATCCTGCAATGGGGGAAGGAAAAAGAGCTGGAGAGCATGGAGAGCAGAGGGTGAATAGCGCACGACTGAGGAGGTAGGACTCCAACACATCCTGGCAGTACTTTATCAAACAATTTTAATCAAAAGCAAAAAATAAAACAAAATAACCCAAACCATTAAAATTATTCAAAAAATAAAATAAAATAAGAATGAAGCAAAAAGCACCCCACCCACAAAATAAAGTAAACCCAAAAGTAACCCTATAAAAAAATCCTCCCCAAGTCAGGATGAAGACATCAAATAAATGAGGAGATAGATTCAGTCACTAACCCAGTTGCAAGTCTGCTATAAAGAGGCTCTCACCCCCAGCAAGCAAATAAAATGTCCAATAAAAACACTAGACTCTCACTCCGGCAGTTCTTCGATCAACAGTATTTTGTGCAACAATGCTTAAAGAAAACTCTCTCACAAAGTCAGAGTCCAAAAACCAAAATGAGACAGGCGGAACACTGATATTCAGTAGCAATTCTTCATATATATAGCCTTGATGCATAGCAGCCCAATAAAGACCCAAACCACAAAAGGCCACCCTGAATAAAGCCTTACCAAGTGACCCGGGCAGGGCAGCCTCACCAGGATAATCGGGCCTCCCAAAAAGGAACCCACCAGCTCCCAATGGGTAGCATCTAAAGGGACCAAAGCCCAGCAACTCTTCAACCACAGTACCCGAGCCCCCACCAGGAAGGGGACTGAACCCACACCCAGCCACCTGGCTAGTTTCCTGGGAACAACCACTTCCATGACCACAGTCAAACAGGAACAGCTGAAGTATAATGGCGCAAAAACTAAAGCCAGCAAGTAAGGGGAAGAGCTGAAGCGGTCCTCTGATGACTCAGGGAATAATTCTCTAACTAACTTTACTGCTGAAGCCCATGCCCTCAAGCAAAGGTTCCAGCAGCAAAACCCCAAGCACCCAAGGACACAAACAGCCCCCCCCACACCAGCAGCTCCAGCACCAAAACCTCGACCAACACAAAAGTCTGAGGATTCTAACACGTCTTTGTGATAAGAAGCAGTGGCAAAATTTCAGCACTCATGACCTCCAACAGTCCTTAATCCCAGGTCAAGAAGTTCACTCTCCCCTGTCTAGATTTTACTTCAGAATATCAGGTTCCACAATTTCCTCCAGCAACTAAGATGTACTGGCTACCGTTAACAAATGGTGTTTGCTTGCAACACGATAAGCTAAAATGGGCACCTCTGCTCTATTAACAGCCCAAGAAATCTGCCCCAACTTACAAAACTCACCGCAGGCAACAAACAAAAGTGCTCACTATGACACAAGAGCGCAATTTAAGGCAGAGCAGGGTTAAAAGGCAACGGCCAGAAATACTACAAAAATCGCACCGACCGGAACAAATGCAGCCTGCCACACTGCAAAACAGCCTTTAAAGGAAAACTACACCCTAACTTGAAAAAATATATGTTGTGCAGAGTGTTTTAATTTGTATGTGAAGTTCTAGTGTTTCCTTCCCTCTGACTGGTATTAGGGGTTTTTGCTAAATTAGCCTGCTAGCTTTAGGGTAGTTTTACGACCCCTGGAGATCTCCATATCAAATAGCTTAATTGTATTTCTTTGTCCTACAATGCACCTTGTTTCATGTGATGGTGATGTAGCAGAGCCCATAAATTCAGCAGAAAGCATTGCATTACAATTAGTTCATAACAATAGAGATGGCTATATTTTAAAATCTGTAGAATTCAGCTTGGTGACCACCCTCATCCTAAAGCTTTTACTGTCCTGAAAAACTTTGGTGCTGGTAATTTTTGTGCAGCTTGTAAAGCTTCCAAGATATTTAGTTTGTTTGGCATGTGTGTGCTGAATGTTGGGTCTCTCTTACATCACAGTCACATGAGACAAGATGCACTGTGGGGACAAGAAATACAATTAAGCTATCAGGGATGAAGATCCCCAGGGGTCGTAAAACTAGCATAAAGCTAGCAGGCTAATTTGGGAAAAACTCCTAATAGCAGTCAGAGGGAAGGAAACACTAGAACTTCACATACAAATTAAAACACTGCACAACATATATTTTTTAAAGTTTTGGGTGTAGTTTTCCTTTAATTTCGAAGATCCCAGCTACCAAACAGTTGAAAAAGTCGACCGGAAAAAACACAATACACCCTAATCTTCCTCACTTCTTTGACCCTATTTAACTATTTAAAACAACATTATGACAGGCTAAAATACAGAAAAATAAAAACAACTCAGAGCTAATAAACAGGCTGGCTCACAGCTGCCGCCATCTTGATATGAGATGGATTTAGTACTGTAGTGTCTCTTACAGAAGCTACAACCAAATCTGCTGGCACAGTACACTTCCTTCCTATAAATTCTTACAGACTCAGAGATTGCAAACATCTTTCATTGGAGGAGGTGGTCACCACATCCCTCACTATCAGTGATTCCGCAAATCCTTGTGGGATATCCTGAAACTTGACTCGGCCTGTGGTTGCCCCAGGCCTCCCTAAGCTAAATGGCCTTTCATCTGCTTAGTCCCCCAATCGCACTTGCAGGAACATCCTGCCAACTCTGGGTGTCCTCTGCTCAATGCTGTATGCCCAGGACCACAGACGGAGCCTCTAATCTTTGTGGTTACTACCTGCCCTCCACCCCAAACTCTGGTAGAGCTACAATAGCTGCTCTACAACACATCTGATATAGCCACAATGTGTGCGTTCATGATCTGAGTGTTTATAATCCATTACTGTCTCACCTGTAAATGAACTGTCTATTTCTCTCTGTTGTTGCTCTCCACTGTGTTTATATATGATGCTGCACTGTAATTATGTACTGTAATGTGCTGTAATTGATGTACTGAAGTAGCGATGAACTGTAATGTGCATAATGATGTACTGTGCCCTGTACCCCAAGTGTTGTAACCTCCCGGGTCGTTCCTGAAAATAGGCATACTATTTGTCTAGTGTACTTACCCAGTTAACAAAAGCTAAATAAATAAATTCATGATCTCCAATTTCAGCAGGCAGTACTGTTGTGCACCACAGTTTTATGCATCCATTCATAGTCACACGTTCACAACAACCTAGCAAAGCAGAGGCTGAATGATGCAGCATTAACAGACTTCCGACTGTCTGGGTGCAGGGGTTCAGTTCAGTATGTGCAACATTGTTACATCACACACCCGCAGCATCGCACATGTGCCAGCCTTAAGGGGGAGTTTGTGCACCAGTAGACTGCCTTAATGGCATACAGGAGCCCAGAGTCAGACTTCTTTCCCATGTTGATCCTCACTAGTGAGACAGTGGGGGGGAGTGGCGGTTAGAGTTGGGCACAAGGATGGCAGAAAAGCTTGAGCTGGTGGTGACATACTTAATGGCAAACAGGAGCCATCAAACCTCTTCCCATGTTGATCCCCACTGGTGACACAGTGGGGGGAGTGGTGACTGGAGTTGTGGCATAAGGACACCGGAAGGCTGGAGCTGCTTGCAACGGCTGGGTCCTAGCACCTATATGGGGGGGGGAGTTTGAAATTTTGCTGCTTTACCATGATAATGGTGCTTTTTTTTAACCAAATAGCATGATATTTTGAAATTCCTATGCTGGAAACAGTGGTGCCTACTCTACTTGAGGACCAGGAAGGGGAAGGGAACAGGTGGCCGGCTCCTTCAAATAAAGTAGGATTTACAATCTCTGAGGCTATTTAACAAATTTCAGTAACAGGAGTTTTAAAATCATTTTACAGCTGCTAGGGACTGGGTGTGGGGGTGTTCTTAAGTAAAGCACTGTAAATTGTAATCTTTAAAAGCCTACAAGCAATACAAATCTGACATAGTGACATGAATACTCGACTGCATCTGCTATGCTGGGTCACCATGCCTCAAGTGGACAGAGTAATGGAAACCGTCAAAAAGTCAATGCTAACGACAGCATCCTAGGACGTTATTTATCATGATGAGATCACTTACATTATGGGATTTGACGGAAATGTCTTCACACTGGACAACAGATGCCATAAATCACTGATGTTGAATTGAAATATAGAAGCTGCAGGCTCATCTTGAGAAGCTGGTACCACAGCATTAATCAATGTCATACCAAGGTATGTATGCATCTACTTAGGTGACTGTTGCAGTCAGGACACATTACAGTTTGATAACATTTTTAATGCTGTATTAATGCTATTATTAGAAGTAAGCTGAACCACAGTAGTACAGGCAAGTTTTGGTACCGTTCTATAATTTCAATAGTAGTGTTTATACTGTGCTAGCTGTTAAGTACAACTCTCAAAATACACCATAGAACACCAAAAACCCTGGAGCTTCTGGGGGCCTTGGTGGACCCCAGACCTCAGGGCCCTTTGTTGCCTCCTCCTAGGGAAAAACAAAAGTCAGTTCCTGTGTTTAGGAGTACAAAAGAACAGGGAGGAGGAGTACAGAAAGGATTATGTGAAGGAGCTGAAGGAGGTAACAATAGCAGTAAGGGAAGCCAAGGTGGGTAGGGAGCTCAGGCTGCCTCAGGGCATCAAGGACGGGGATAAGTTTTTCCTCAGATACATCAGAGATAAAATAAGTTGTAATCATAATTTCATTTATAAAGCACAATTCCAATGTCAAAGCACTGTGCAGGTATAAAATCAGAAAATTAAAAACAAGGAATACAATCCAATAAGCTCAACCAATTAATTTTTCAGCAGTTCAAAAATGCAAGATTAAATAAATATGTTTTTAGTGCAGTTTTGAAGCTCTCAACAGTCTGGCACTCCAGACCCTGATGAAGTAGAGAATTCCACAGAGTAGGCATTACAAAAGCAAATGAATAAGCACCAGGTGTTTTAAACTGCACCCTGGGAACCTCTAGCAATCCCTCATCGGCAGAACGGAGGGGCAGAGGGGGCAGTAAGGGTGAAGAAGCTCTTGCAGGTAACTCAGACCCTGTCCATGTAGGGCTCTGTAGGTCAACAAGCCAACCTTGAAGGTGATCCGCCATTGCATCAGCAGCCAGTGCAGCACAGGGGCAATATGGCTAGATTGAGAAAGTCCAGTTAGTAACCTGGTTGCCACATTCTGCACTAGCTGCCAATGGCGGAGGTCAACCCCTGGTAGCCCTAGGTAAAGAGCATTACAGTAATCCAGGAGAGAGAGGTCACAAAAGCATGGACTAGTGTTGGAAGGTCACCCAGTGGAACAAGGTGCCTAATCCGAGCGATATTCCTCAGATGGTAAAATAAGGTCTTGACCAAAGATGATACTGGAGACTTCAAGGTCAATTTCTCATCAAGGATAACACCCAAACTACACACCCATTTGGCAATCCTCAGCTGGCAGTCACCCAGTACTAGACCAGATGCTCGTCATACCGAAGACTCCTGTACCTGGTGCCCCGAGTCACCACCAAAACCTCAGTCTTCTCAGAATGCAATTTCAGCCAGCTGGCACTCATCCGTCCTGGATCTCTTATAGGCAGGAATTAAATACCAAGAGCACAACATCCTGACGGGTGCAAAGGACATGTACAGCTGAGTATCATCTGCATAGCAGTGAAAACTCAATCCATACCACCTTATAATGTCCACAAACAGCAACATGTACACCATGAACAACATGGGGGAAGCACCGAGCCTTGCGGAACCCCACATGGCAGGGAGAAAGTATCAGAGGAAAAAATTCCTGACAATACTCTCTGAGATCTGCCAGTGAGGAAGGAATGGAACCATCTGAGGACTGCACCAGACAGTCCACATGTAACCCCCAGGTGGCACTGTCCTAAGGGCTATTGCCCCTGCCTGCTTGACTACTGACAGGTGGAGGGGGCATAGGTTCTATGGCACGTGCCTCCACCCAGAGGTCAGGGTTTGTAGTGGTTAGACTAGCTTGGTCACAGCCCTCTGGGACACTGAGACCCCCTTTTATTCCCTCTAGTGGCTCACATAGTACACAGGAGTTACAGCCTCAATACCCCACGTATACACACTGTTCACTCATAAAGTACCACTTACCCTCGAGACTGATTCTGCAGCACGTCTCTAAGGACCGCCTGTAAAATAAGGTTAAACAACATACACAGCAAAATACAATACTGTTTTCATAAGTACCAACACCATAGACAGTATATAGTATAACAACAGCAAATCTGATTTATTTAGGGGACAGTAACATGGGAGGGGGCAATCAGGTTAATTGGCAGAATTAAATCACAGTACTATGCACACATACAGGGTCTGAAAAGTCACACTCTGGGTACCCAGGTTGGGGCGGGGCTAGCCAGGTCCATTGCCCGGGGTTGGCTGGTAGGTGCAGATGGACAGGGCGCTGTAGAAGAAAATATATGCACAACACCCAATTGTAATCCGGAGCTGGATGGCTGAGCCCATGAAGAAGCGAAACAACAATTATTAGATGACACATTTGTAATTGAAAACAGGCTGCAGGGGAATACCCTGATTTGTACTCACAATACCCAAGCTGAGAACTGGATGGTGGATGTTCTTCTGGGTTGCCAGAACAACAGGGCATGGAGACAAGATCCTTGTGACTGGACCCACTGCAGTAGATAGCAAACGGATTTAGTCCGAGACAAGCTGGGGTTTGCTTCCAGCTTCAACACACAGCACGCAGCACAGGGGTTTGGAAATAGCGATTCTCCACAAGCACTACGCACATTCATATGTAAAAGGAAAGTACTATACCAGGCAGGCTGCTACTAGATCCCGATTGCAATTACTGCAAAATACCTGGGAGCACACACAGTAACTTCAGTTCCTGACAGACCGAGCATGATGCAGCAATTTCTCCAGTCTTCTACATGGTGAGTCTGGTTTCCACTCTTCAGATTTCCTTCTTTCTCCTCACAAATTGGATTAATCTGAACTGGCACTTAGAACGGCTGCAGGCCGAACCTCAGGGACTCATGTGTGCTTCCCGCACAAAACTATACACCGCAGAAGCACAGAGCTCCTTCTCTCTTCACTGCAACAACTGATCTGATCTTTCCAGTCACAGAGCAGGGCATTTCCTTTAGCTCCACACTATTCTGTTGGCTGTTTTGGCTGTCAGTCTCAATGAGACTCCCTCTGTTGGTGAAAAAAAGGTGCCAAGGTCAAAACTACATTTCCCAGAGTCACTGCCCATACAATCCCCTTGTAGCTGGCTCAAAATTGAGAGTCCAAGTCCCGATTCATCCACAGGCTCCATTTTAAGGAACCCCTCCCCATTGATTGGTCCATTTCAGCAGTTCAGGACCAAAATGAAAGAGTTACACTGAAACAGTCCGTGCTGAAATGAAGACAGGTTAGACAAACTACATTTTCTCAGTCACTCCAAATGATTTCTGGCAAATAGTTCTATCTTTCAACAAAGCTCCCTCTGCACGTGTAACGATGGCAGAAACGGAGCGAATTTACAGCAGTGCACCAATGTCTGTTGTAGAAAAGTGGCAATAAGCAGCAGGTATGCAATTCTCAGAGGGTCCCAAACAATCCACCATACAGTCCACTGCGTCCGTGGACATTTGTTCCTCCCTGTCAAACTTCTGGCAGAGTGCTCGAATATCAGGTTCTGACAGTCTGACCCAGTCATTCCGGGGAACAGACCTCCGTGAGAGAGCATCAGCATCTATGTGGTTCAGGCCTGCTCTGTATTCAACAGCATAGTCATATGTAGATAATGCAGAAAGCCACCTATGGCCAGTAGCATCCAACTTAGCTGAAGTCTGCACATACTGTAGGTCAAAGGATTATTGTCAGTTTTTACTAGTATCTTAGCCCCATACAAGTACTCGTGGAATTGGTCAACAATGGCCCACTTCAAAGCTAGGAACTCTAACTTATGTACAGGATAGTTCTTTTCGGATGGGGTCAGGCTTCTACTGGCAAAGGCCGCTGGTCTCAGGCCACTCTCATGCTCCTGGTACAACACAGCCCCCAAACCTTGCAAATTAGCATCAGTGTGTAGGACATAGGGTTTTGCTGGATCTGCATAGGCCAGGACAGGAGCGTGGGTAAGCTGATATATAATCTCATGAAAAGCAGCTTCATGATCAGGTGTCCATCGTGCCTCCAAAATGTCATTAGGATGGAAATACAACTCTCTCAGTCTCAGGGGAGTTGACCTCTTGTATTTTTTGTGGGTAGAAGGGTAACTTTGAATAAGATTAAGTAAAGGATGGATCACTCTTGAATAGTCCTTGATGAAATGGTGATAGTAGCCACAGAATCCCAGGAATATTTGCAGTTCTTTTAGATTGTGGGGCTGTGGCCAGGTGGTCAAAGCCTCAACTTTGCTTGGGTCGGTCTCTGTTCCCTCGGTGGAGACTATATGCCCCACATACTTTACAGTGGTTTGGAATAACTGACATTTATCGATGGACCGTTTCAGGTCAAAATCTTCCAGTTGAATAATCTGCTGTCATGTTCCTCCAGTGAGCTGCCAAACACAATAACATCATCTAGGTATACCAGGCACTCTAATAAGTTCATGTCCCCCCACAGCACGCTCCATCAGTCATTCAAAAGTGGCTGGGGTGCCTGAAATCCCTTTGAGGCATCCTCATGAATTCATAGAAGTCAAGCGGACAGATAAAGTCTTCTCATGGTCTTCTGGGGCCATTGGGATCTGGTAGTACCCACTGCGAAGATCCAGCACAGAGAACCACTTTTCTACCATTCAGGCAGTCCAACGCATCCTGAATGTGGGACATTGTATACTGATCAGGGATAGTCCACTGGTTTAAAGTGCGATAATCCACTCACATCCTTACTGTTGCATTCTTTTTTCTCACTACCACGATAGGGGAAGCATATGTGCTTCTGGATTCTTGTATTACACCAGCAGCAAGCATCTCTTGCAGATGCTGTCTCACATCATCTATGTCAGCAGGGGTCAGGCATCGAGACCTCTCACAAAATGGCCTTTCATCATGCAGCCAGATGTGGTGCTCAGCTCCTTGCACACATCCTGGATCCCATTCCTTTAAAGAAAACACCTGGTCTCTCTGGGCAAGCTTTCTACTGATTCTCATCTTCCATTCAGCTGGCAATGGAGAGTCCCCAAAATCAAACAAGTCGGGTGTCACTCTGTCATTTCCCCCTTAA
The DNA here is from genome assembly GCA_016271365.2 of Neoceratodus forsteri. Classification (NCBI taxonomy): domain Eukaryota; kingdom Metazoa; phylum Chordata; order Ceratodontiformes; family Ceratodontidae; genus Neoceratodus; species Neoceratodus forsteri. The sequence continues at coordinate 359,011,276 of CM057457.1, read as the reverse complement.
CACTTGTTACTGGGTATCACTGCAGTATCTGCATAATGTACATTAGCCAGAGTGCAACCTCTATTTACATACTAACATACTATTTGCCAGCAGATTAGGCCTTACGGTCTATCGAGTCTGCTCGAACTTTAGATCCTTAGTTGGGTGCCAAGACCCTCCCATCCCTTGTGCTCCAGAAACACATATCATCCATCCCCACCCCCCTGGGACAGGCCATCATCTGATACATCCACTTTCTGTGTCTGTCCCATCCTCTCTTGAAGCCCTCCACTGTGGATCTCTGAACTAGCTCACCAGGCAGTGCATTCCAAGAGTCCACCACCCTCTCAGTGAAAAACCTCCTCCTCTTTTCCCCCCTCAGCCTTCCACCTTCCAACTTCAAACCATGCCCTCTGGTGCTACCTCCCTGCTTTAGTCTAAAGATCCCCTCCATGTTTACCCTATTTATTCCCTTGAGGTACTTGAAGACCTCAATCATGTCCCCCCTGTCTCTCCTCTCCTCCAGTGAAAACAGGCAGAGCTCCTTAAGTCTGTCCTCATACGTCAAATCCCCTAGCCCTCGTATCATCTTTGTTGCCCTCTTCTTTACCCTCTCTAGGAGCTGTATGTCCCTTTTCAATTGTGGTCTCCAGTACTGTACACAGTACTCAAGGTGTGGTCTAACCAGTCCATTGTACAGCGGCAGAATCACTTCCTTGCTCCCAGAGGTGATCCCCCTTACGATGCATCCCAACATCCTGTTTGCCTTGCTAGCCGCTCTCCTGCACTGCTCAGAGTTATTCATACATGCATCCACCATGACCCCTAGGTCTTTTTCCCCTATTGAGGCCTCCAGCGCCTCCCCTCCCAGGGTGTACCTGTGTTTAGGGTTTCCCCGACCAAGATGCAACACCTTGCACTTGGTGATATTGAAATTTAATTTCCATGTGTGAGCCCAGCTTTCCAGGGTGTCCAGGTCCCCTTGCAGGGCCAACCTCCCCTCTTCTCCCTCAACTACTGCTCCCATCTTGGAGTCATCTGCAAAGAGACTCATTTCACACCCTATACCCTCCCTGATGTCCGAATGTATGCATTAAACAGGATCGGACCCAGGACCGAAACCCTCTTGGTGCCCACTACCAACCTCTCTGGGTTGAGAGCTCCCACAGACCACTACTCTCTGAGTGCGTCCAGCTAGCCAGTTTTCAATCCATCTGACCATCAAGGGCCTACTCCTAACCCCATCAGTTTCTCCACCAGACCATTGTGGGGACAGAGTCAAGCATGCTGAAGTCCAAGAATAATACATCCACAGGCTTACCCTGTCCAGTTCTAATGTTACCCATTCATAGAACTCCACAAGGTTGGTTTGACATGATCTACCTGGCACAAACCCATGTTGCCAACTATCCAGACCTCCCACCTCCTCCAAGTACACCCCCAATCGTTCCTTTAGTATACTCTCCATTAATTTTCCCACCACCGAGGTCAAACTGATGGGTCTATAGTTACCTGGTACTTCCCTCGACCCCCTTTTGGATTGGTACCACATGTGCCTCTCGCCAATCCCTAGGTACCCTCCCTGTCTCAAGTGACCTGCTGAAAAGCTCTGCCAGGGGTGCAGCCAGTATGTCCCAATTCCCATAGTACTCTGGGATGAATGCCATCCGGCCCAGGATTTGTCTTTCTTTGGGGCCTTGAGGTATACCACACCCTTTGGTGGAGATAGCATCATCCATCCCCTCCACCTTACTGGCCTTTTTATCTTTGCCCAGATGTGACACCCGGGGTGCCTCTCTCCCCTCTTGCTCCATTTTGTTGCCCCATCCACTTACTGATGTTTCTATCCCTTGGTGCCTTGCTTTGTAGATATCCCATCCCCTTCCCTAGTGAACACAGAGGCAAAGTACTCGTTAAATACCTCTGCCTGGTCCCTCGCCTCTTCCACCCACCCTCCTTCTGATCTCAATCTGCTGAGATGGCCCTTAGTTTTTCTCCACTCCCCAATGTACCCGAAGAACCCCTTTTCTCCTCCATGTATCCCCTGTGCCAGCCACTGCTCTTTACTGGACTTTGCTCCCCTCACCATACGGGTGACTTTTCTAGATGTAAGTTGGTACATTTCCTTATCCCTATCCCCGCTTGTTGTTTTATATTTTTTGTAGGCCGCCTTCTTTTCTCTGACTGCTACCTGTACCTCACTGGACCACCAGCATGGTTTATGTGACCTTGCTCCCTTATGTTTCAACTTAGCGCAGATCCTGACTGCCTCATGAAGTCCCCATTTTATGACCTCCCATCTCCTTTCCACACTTGTCATTGAGGTAATCCCCTTCAAGTGATCCTTGAGAATATTTCCCATGCCCATAAAGTCTGCCCCCCGAGTCCACTGCCAGTGTCCTAGATCTCCCCCCTCCCCCCATGCTTATTTGAAACCAGACAGTATTGTGGTCGCTCCCAGTCAGGGGGTCTTGTACAACCATGTCTCTTACCAGATCCCCATCTGCCAGAACCACATCCAAGACATGCCCCTCCCTTGTGGGCTCCATCCCATGCTGTGTTAAGAACACATCCTGGAAGCCATCCAGCAGCCTCTGCTCCTTGGCCACCTCAGAGGACATGGTTCCCCAGTTTGTACCTGGCATATAAGGTCCCCATCAACACCACTCCTTCCCTTTTGGTCCACTGGGCAATGATGTTGTCCAGCAAACCATCCTCTAGAACCTCACTCATCCCGGGGGGCCTATATGCTACACCCAGCTTGACCTTATTTCCTGCTGAGGATCGTAAGGTGACCCATAAGGCCTCCACGTTTCCCTCTGCCTCTTCTACCCTAACAATTTCTATGTCATCTCTAATGAACATAGCCACTCCACCCCTCTGCCCTCCTTTCTATCCTTCGAGCATAGTGTACCCCGTGCGTTTAGGTCCCAGTCATGGTTTTTGTTGGCCCACATTTCCGTGACCGCCGCCACATCCACCCCCCCCACTCGAATCTCGCTATCAGACACATTATGAACTTGGACCATTACCCTTCTGTCTTAAGCATAGGCTCTGACAGGCAAAATACTTGGTTTGACCATCAGTCCTTCTGGCAATTTCCCATCGCTTGGTGCATCCAGCATGAGGATTTTATTCTTGACATCCTTTCTGATACAGACTTCCCCCTGTAGGGTACACTGGGCATTTGGCACCAGAATCAGAGACTCAGGATCCTTCTTCCAGACAATTCCAACCAGTTCCTTTGGTTCCATTTTTTTAGCATCTTTCTGTGCCTCATAGGCCTTCTTGATCAAGGCCAGAATTCTCAAAGCTCTACTAGTCCTTGACCTCTGTTTTTCATAACATAACTTCGTCAACCGTCCAAACAAATGTGCATTCATCCCAGTTAGTAGAGGAACCCCATCATACAGTCCAGTAGGGGGGACACACTAAGGCCAGGGTCTCTACTTGCTCTGCCACTCCAGCCATGGAGGTGGAAAAATACAGCCAAATTTGGATCTGTCCAGAGTAGGGGTTAGGCCTTCTCACTTAACCCCCAGACATGCAGCTCCTCCAATGGTTGTAAGGGTATATCAGACAAATGCTTCTGATATGTCTTGGAACATAATTGTCACTTGGAAGCCACTGTCTAATACAGCTCTGGCAGACACTCCATTCACCTTTACAGTGGTCTCCATGGAGGGACCCACTATTCTGGACCAGAATGGAGAGGCAGTAGCGGGGGCCTGGGCAACTGACCTTGCCACAAAGGAACATGAGTTAGCATTTTTGAGACCCTCACTGGAATTATTTTGTGCACCTCTTAACCACTGATTTCTTCTCTGAAGCTCTCCCTGTAGCCTATATACCACTTTGTCTGGGTTCTTTGGGGACCGGCACTCTCTCTTCATGTGCCCATCCTTCCCACAATTATAGCAAAACTTACTTTCTGGAGTTTCAGCTGGCCGAGGCGTCACACTGGGGGCCAGGTCAGGGGTACTATTAACTGGGAACCTTGGGGCCATCTCGGTCTATGGCGTGATAAACATTTAGAGGTATCTCATCAATTTCCACACTTCCATGGTCAAGACATTGAGTTTTGAGCTGCTGTCAGCAGGAGATGCATGGGTGGGTACCCCAACCCCCATAGCAGATGCAGTCAGATAAAGGTTGGGGCCTGTACTTGCAGGTGTGGCTTTCATAAAGAGACTGTTTTTTTATCTCCCTAAACTCTCTCAGCAGTTCATCCCATGGTGGCACACCCTTTTCCTTCTCAGAGCACTCATTAACTGCCAGCCTCTGCCCCTGAACTTCATTCAGAGGTCACCCTCAGTTACTCGGGTCGTAGCAGCAGTTATTGATGCAAGTCCCTGCCAGGGTCGCCTTTTCTCAACCCCTCGAATTACTCTCATTAGCTCATCATAGGCAGGTGGGGATTCCAGTCGACTGGCCAGGCGTAACTGAAACAACAGCAGTTCTGAAAAGGGGGCAGACTTAAGGATCCTGTCCAGCCTGGTTTGGTCCAATTCAGTTGCTGGCAAACTACCTTTTCAGAGACATTCTTGCAACAATTTTACCAGCCGAGATACATACACAGACAACAACTCCCCTTGGTACTGTTGTGCACTTCTTACTCTCCACCACAGGTTCTCATCAGAATCTGGGCTCCCATACACATTCTCCAAGGCCTCAAGATAGTCCTGTGCAGTCGCATAGAAACATAGAATTTGATGGCAGATAAGGACCACTTGGCCCACCCAGTCTGCCCATTTCCCTACCTAATGGATAAGCTGCAGATCCTAGTTAACCAGCAGCCTACTTCTTTCTACCCCTACCCCCTAGAATTGCCTTATGACTGTCCCATGCATGCTTGAATTCCACCAGTTTTGACTCCACAACCTCCTCCGGTGAGGCCGTTCCATGCATCCACAACCCTCTCTGTGAAAAAATACTTCTTTAAATTACCTCTGAGCGCTCCCCCTCTTCAAATTGTGCCCTCTTGTTCTTGCACACCTCTTTTTTGAGAAGATGCTACCCTCTTGGACTTTCTTGATTCCTTGAGCTACTTGAAAGTTTCTATCATGTCCCCCTCTCCCTCCTTTCCTCGAGGCTATACATATTAAACTCCTTAAGTCTCTCTTCATATGTCTTCCAGTGCAGACCCTGCACCATTTTAGTTGCCCTCCTCTGGACAGCTTCCATGCTGTCTATGTCTTCTTGAGATTGGGTCTCCAGAACTGCCGCAGTACTCCAGATGGGATCTCACCAGCTGTCTGTGCAGAGGGATAATAACTTCCTGTTTTCTACTGGTGATGCCTCTCCCTATGCATCCCGGTATCCCCCCAGCCCTCCTTGCTGCCCTCTCACATTGCTTGCCCACCTTTAGGTCATCTGATATGACTACCCCCAGGTCCCTTTCCATTTTTGTTGTTGTTAGTATCTCACCCTCCATTGTGTACTCATCTCCTGGGTTTTTGTCTCCCAGGTGCATTACTTTGAACTTCTTAGCATTGAATCTAAGCTGCCATACATTTGAACATTCCTCTAACCTTGCCAAGTCCCTTCTCATCCTTTCCACCCCACCTTGTGCATCAACTCTGTTGCAGATTTTTGTGTCATCTGCAAAGAGACATACTTTTCCTTCCAGTCCCTCTGCAATGTCGCTTATAAAGACACTGAAGAGGACTGGTCCTATTACTGAACCCTGCAGTACACAGCTTCACGATTACTGGCCCATTTGGCATGGATGGTAGCCAGGGCAGGAACTCGGAGGCTCTCACTTAACCTTTTTCACTTTTCTGCTTCTGAACATTGCCATTCTAGCACTTGAGGGGCAACATAGTCTATCCTGGTCTCCCAGTCATCCTCCCCTTGTGGGGTGGGGAGGGTGCAGGAGAAAACTTTCAACCTGTGGTAAAAGTCATGACTATTGGCAGGTACAGACATAGGGGCTAGCACTGGCACAGAAGGAGGGGCAATAACGGGTGCTGGAGGGGGACAGGGTGTTGGTGGAGGAACATTCTCAGGTGGCAATAACAGTTTCTTTAAATCCTCCACAGTTTTCCCTTCCTCCAGCAACAATTTAACAAATTTCTCCTCAAAAGTTTCAGATAAGGGGGGCTCATCCCCCCTCAGGTCTTTGCTGTCGTTAGTTATCACTCTCCAGGCAGTGAGGGCTCCCTCTGGGGTAATAGTCTGTGGCACTTTGGAGCTATCTATGGGATCCTTATAGTCTACTAGGGCCATGAAAGTGTGGGTGAGCAGATCAGCATGTCGACCCACCACCACCACAGGGTTTTGTAAACCTTCCACCTTGGAAAGTACTCCCTGTACAGTGTCCATACTGATACCCAGGGGGATGTCCAGGATAAGCATAGCATTTTGGGGGTCGATCTCCTCCCCAGTACACCACTCCACCAACCGCTGCACAGCCACTTGTGTCGGGGTACCCATTTATTTTTTTAACAGTGGTTCGTAAATGTGGCCACTAGAGGACACAAAATCCCAGCGGTGAGCCTCCAAGATGTAACCCCCAGGTGGCGCTGTCCCAAGGGCTACTACCCCTGCCTGCTTGACTACTGACAGGTTGAGGGGGCATAGGTTCTATGGCAGGTGTCTCCACCCAGAGGTCAGGGTTTGTAGTGGTTAGACTAGTTTGGTCATAGCCCTCTGGGACACTGAGACCCCCTTTTATTCCCTCTAGTGGCTCACACAGTACACAGGAGTTACAGCCCCAATACCCCATGTATACACACTGTTCACTCATAAAGTACCACTTGCCCCCGAGACTGATTCTGCAGCATGTCTCTGAGGACCCCCTGTGAAATAAGGTTAAACATACACAGCAAAATACAATACTGTTTCCATAAGTAACAACACCACAGACAGTGTATAGTATAACAACAACAAATCTGATTTATTTAGGGAACAGTAACACTGGAGGGGGCAATCAGGTTAAATGGCAGAATTAAATCACAGTACTGTGCACACATACAGGGTCTGAAAAGTCACATTCTGGGTACCCAGGTTGGGGGGGGCTAGCCAGGTTGGTTGCCGGGGTTGGCTGGCAGGTGCAGATGGACAGGGCCCTGTAGAAGAAAATATATGCACAACACCCAATTGTAATCTGGAGCCAGATGGCTCAGTCCATGAAGAAGTGAAACAACAATAATTAGATGACACACTTGTGATTGAAAACAGGCTGCAGGGGAATACCCTGATTTGTACTCACAATACCCAAGCTGAGAACTGGATGGTGGATGTTCTTCTGGGTTGCCAGAACAACAGGGCATGGAGACAAGGTCCTTGTGACTGGACCCCACTGCAGTAGATAGCAAATGGATTTAGTTTGAGACAAGCTGGGGTTTGTTTCCGGCTTCAACACACAGCACACAGCACAGGGGAATGGAAATAGCGATTCCCCACAAGCACTACGCACATTCATATATAAAAGGAAAGTACTATACCAGGCAGACTGCTACTAGATCCTGATCGCAATTACTGCAAAATACCCAGGAGCACACACAGTAGCTTCAGTTCCTGACAGACTGAGCGCGATTCAGCAATTTCTCCAGTCTTCTACAGGGTGAGCCTGGTTTCCACTCTTCAGACTTCCTTCTTTCTCCTCATAAATCAGATCTAGTCTGAACTGGCACTTACAATGGCTGTAGGCTAAACCTCAGGGCCTCACATGTGCTTCCCGTGCAAAACTATACACCGCAGAAGCACAGAGCTCCCTCTCTCTTCACTGCCACAACTGATCTGATCTTTCTGGTCACAGAGCAGGGCATTTCCTTTAGCTCCACACCATTCTGTTGGCTGGTTCGGCTGTCACTCACAATGAGACTCCCTATGTTGGTGAAAAAGGCGCCAAGGTCAAAACTACATTTCCCAGAGTCACTGCCCATACAATCCCTTTGTGGCTGGCTCAAAATTGAGAGTCCAAGTTCAGATTCATCCACAGGCTCCATTTTAAGGAACCCCTCCCCATTGTTTGGTCCATTTCAGCAGTTCAGGACCAAAATGAAAGAGCTACACTGAAACAGTTCGTGCTGAAATGAAGACAGGTTAGACAAACTACATTTTCTCAGTCATTCCAAATGATTTCTGGCAAATAGTTATATCTTTCAACAAGGCTCCCTCTGCACATGTAGCGATGGCAGAAATGGAGCGAATTGACAGCAGCTCGGGTGGGATTCGAGCATTAAATACACAGTCCCCCCATACAAACTAATTAAGTCTGCAAGCAGACAGCTCTTAAAGAGACAGTATGTGGAGGCTCAAATAGCACTCACTTGAAACTATATTTAAACAGCTTAAACGCCGAACACCACCCAGACTTGAAGCATTCAGGCAAGCTCCTGGAAGACTTTTGGGAACCCCCATTTGCAAGGGGGTTACACACAGATCAGCCACAGGCACTCTAGCAATACCCTATGGTCCACGGTGTCAAATGCCACCAAGAGATCAAGGAAGACCAAGATAGCATGGCTCCTCCGATCTCTCACAACATGGAGGTCACTGAGCACTCAAACAAGGGCAGTCTCAGTACTGTGCCTTTTCCTGAAATCTGACTGGAAGGGATCATAGATGTCATGGATGGCAAGATGATCCTCCAGCTTCAGCGCAGCCATCTTCTCAATAGCCTTACCCATGAAAGGAAAGTTAGAGATGGGCCTGTAGTTGGCAAGACAGTCTGGGTCGAGAGAAGATTTCTTAAGAAGGGGACTTACCACTGCCTCTTTCAAAGAATCAGGGAATTCCCCAGTCTTGAACGAGCTCTGGACTACCTCTGCCAGGTCTGGGCTGATAACATCCACACACCCCACAAAGAGGCTGGTTGGGCCCGAGTCCAGATTACAGAAGGTCGGCCGCATAATCTGGATCATCATCATGACATACGAGATGGCCACTTGGCCAAACGCGGACCAACCAGACCGTGGTTCTGCGACCTCCCCCTGATCACTGTAACCCCTTAGAGCGAGCCGAACAGATCTCGGACCTGATGCCAGCAATCTTATCTGCAAAGAATCGAGCAAACTCGTCACATTTATCCTGTGACAACATTCTTCGCACCTACAGACAGGCTGGATTGCACAGTCTGTCCACAGTGCGAAAGAGCTGAGCCAGTCGGTTCCGTGCAGCAGTGATTTCCCTGGACAGGAACTCTGCCTTCTTACAGGAGATCTCTGATTGACAGTAATGTGTAATGAGCCATCAATCTAAGCTTGTCAGCATCCAGACCCGATTTCCACCAGCATCACTCTAGTCTTCACCCTGCTCTCCTCATCTCCCTCTAAGTCCTATCAAACCATGGGGATCAAGGCCGAAGGGAGAGGGGGTGGTGAACATGGACAGGAGCAATGGAATCCAGGGCCACCACCACAGCCCTATTATAGGTCTGCAGTAGAGCCTCTAGACCAATGCTTGCACTCGTACATTCCGATAGGTCCAGCACTGCCATTACGTCAACCGGGACCACATCTCTCAATGGGTGGTACCGGACCATCTCCGAAAAGGAGATCTATAGAGGGGTGCCTGGAAACTGAACCTGATGGGCGTGATGATCAGACCATCTGACTGGTTTCACCACCAGACCAGCGCATTCTATATCCAGCAGGAAGACCAGATCCAAACAGAGGCCTGAGATATGGGTCACAGAGGAAACAACCTGTGTGAAGCCCAATGCATACATAAGCTGGAGGAAGTCCTGTCCAAAGTGTGAAAATTCTTTGTTGATCCAGGCATTGAAATCACTTAGCGCCATCATTCTGGACTACTCCAACACTATGCTGATGACGAAGTTCGTGACTTCCTGCAAAAATTGCTTCCCATCCCTGGGTGGACAGTAGGTGAGAAGAATTTTGCACCCCACACCTGTGCCCAGGATACACCCAAAGGATCTGATCTTACCCATCGGCACTTCTACCAGGCCCAGTTCCATTCTAAAACAAAAGGCAACTCCCCGGCCCCTATGATCCAACCTCGGGCAATGTATCACCTAGAACCCGGCAGGCACCATTGCCTCAAGAACTGGGCCAACATTCATGTCCAGCCAGGTCTTAGTGATGCAAGCCAGGTCAGATGACATAACAAGGTTGGCGATCACAGCCTTCTTGTGTTTAATGCACCTGGCATTGCATAACACCACCTGGGTAGGATGGGGTTCCGAGGCCGCTCGAGGACCAAATTGTAAGGATTAAGAGGGATGGGAGGTGGGTGGAAACAGGGACAGAACAGGCAGAAAAGCTTAATGAATATTTCTGCTTGGTGTTTACTAAGGAGAAAGGAGAGGAGGTACCCAGGGGAGTGGGAAAGCAGGCACAGAGGAGAGAGGAAGTGACAGCTGGAGGAATAACAGTGGGTAGGATACTAGAGGGCACTGATTGTGGACAAGGTGCCAGGGCCAGATGACATACACCCCAGGGTGCTGAAGGAGCTGGCAGAAGTCCTGGCGGAGCACTTGGCAGACCTGTTCAATGCCTCTCTGGACTCAGGGAGTGTACATCAGCACTGGAGGATGGCTCACATGGTACCTCTCCATAACAGTGGCCCCAAGGATGAACCTGGGAACTACAGACCAGTGAGCCTCACATCCATCATAGGTAAGCTAATGGAGACAATCCTGAAGAAGAGACTGGTTTCCCTTCTGGAGGCAAATGGGCTGCAGGATGGTAAGCAGCATGGGTTTGTCGCATGCAGGTCCTGTCAGACCAACTTGGTGGATTACTATGACTGGGTAACTAGGCAGTTAGACAAGGGCAATGCAGTAGATATTCTCTACCTGGACTTCAATAAGGCATCTGATTCAGTGCCACATGGGAGGCTAGGAAGTAAGCTGGATGACACAGGGGTGGGGGCAAAGATGATGGGATGGATAGTGAACTGTAGGCATTGGAGATACGCCGTGCGCAAATTCCTGATATTCCGAAACCAATATGCAATGGGATCATTATGAATGCATGGCACAAATGGTGCCATTTGTATGTCATTATGGCCCCATTTGCACGTGTTGTGCAGGGCCAGCCAGTGAAATGTGCTTGGCACCTTGCATACCATGCAGTGCTGGCAGCTGAGGTCCAGAGATTCCCTTCCTCCCATTCTGGTGGATGGAGAAGAGGAGCGGCAATATTGATTCCTGCAACCACCCTCAATGGAGGTTCATAAAACCTACACAGATGATCACGATTGCTTTGTTATAATTCAGGGTAGACTTTACACACAAGAGGTTACCCTGGTAAGTGTATAAGTCCTCCCTCAATCTAAAATTCTGGTGATAAGATTTTTTATATTTAAGGTGATGGACCTTCTCCAGGGGCATCTAATATTGGTGGGAAGACCTAAATATGACAATGCCCACAACTTTAGACTGCTCTAACCCACAGATATACTATCAGTCTAGTACAGCCAAATACTTTAAAGGCATGTTAGATTACCTTGGCGTAGTAGTCGTATGGTGCAAGATGTTTCCATTGGCCCCGGGATACACCTTTTATTCAAATAGATACCATTCCTATTCCAGACTTGACTATTTTCTGACAACCTGTGAACATTTATCTCTAGTACAAGACATCACAAAAGGTCCTAAAGTGCTGTTGGATCACCACCCGATTGTACTAAAATTGGACCGAAGTAAAGTTAAAAAGCAAACTCTCTGTCACTTCAATCCAGTGCTTCTAAATATCGCCAATACCTAGACTATATAAAACACAGGATCCCACAGTACTTAATAGAAAATTCCTCCCCCAGCCCTCTCCAAAGCAATAATTTGGGATTCCCTAAAGGCAACGCGGCAGGGAGAAACAATTGCATATACGATAAAAAAAAAATGGAATCTTAATATACAGAACTCATGGATGAACTTCAAGGTTATCAATTATTGTATAGGGAAGGTGACAGGGAAACTCAACAAAAAGTCTGGGAAACTAAATCAGCAATACAAAAAACAGTGGACAATAATATCCAAGAGACCTTACTTTACTTAAAACAAACCAGCTATGAAGCCAGGGGCACACATCGGCTAGCTTAACGTTTAAGAGCCCATAGGTGTTCAGCCACTATACTCAAAATTAAGACTCCAACCACAAGGCAGATATCCCATAAAGAATCAGAAATCAGACAAACCTTTGTGGAATTGTCAAGGATTGTTGGTTCCGAAGAAGGACTTTGTTTTGTAGAAGATCTTCACCTCCCACAATTGACAGAAACCCAGATATGATCAATAGAGGCCCCAACCAAGATAGAGGAGGTCCAGAATTGTATAAAATCTTTAACAACCCAGTGTTACCCAGGGCCCGATGGCCTCCTGGCAGAGTGGTATAAAAAATTCATGGCGGAACCCCAAAAATCTTATCAGTATTTAGGGAGGTAATGAACGGAGATCCCTCCTCCTGGGATTATGTAACCTTAGCAGCACTTCGTAAGCCAAATAAAAACACTACTGACCTAGCTACCTACCACCCAATATCTATTTTAAATACAGACTATAACATTTTTACAGCCATATGGGCAGCAAGACTGGAAAAAAATTCTACCCCACATGATACACCCAGAGCAGGCGGGACTTATCAAACGTAGAAATGCAATGGACAATATCCATAAAACTCTTTATCTTGGTAGAATATATTCAAACCAGGAAAATTCCGGCTGCCCTTTTAAGTCTGGATGTGGAGAAGGCTTTCGACAGGGTGTCCTGGTCCTTTTTGTGGGACACCCTGTTGAAATTTCACTTCCCGGACTCCTTTGTGACATGGCTACAGAATATTTATGCAACCCCACGAGGTTATGTTAGAATTAATGGTGGCATATCCGCCCCTATTCCATTACAATGCAGCACATGGCAGGGGTGTCCATTGTCTCCCCTCCTGTTTGTACTTTATATGGAGCCTCTGGCGGTGGCCCTTAGGGAAACAACTGGAATAGAGGGAATACCCATGGGACAACAAGAATATAGGGTCAGTCTATTTGCAGACAATGTTCTCCTGACACTCCTTTCCCCAGAAAGCTCAATCCCAGCTGTCTGGAAAACCCTTAAAAATTTCAAAGACACAGCAGAATTAAAATTAAATGTCACACAGAGGTCCTTTCATTCAATTATTTGCCAGCAGAATCCCTACAACATCTTTGCCCGCTACGCTGGAGAACCACAAAAATTAAATACTTGGGAATTCACATTCCTCTTGATTTGGGGGTACTGGATGTAATTAACTATGAATCCCAGACATTAACAATACAAGTGAACCTAAAGAAATGGTCAAACCTTCCCCTAACATTTTTTTCAACAAATTGAAATCATCCATATGAATATTCTGCCATGCCTCCTGTATCTATATCAAAGTATTCCCTTTCCCCCCTTGTACTATTTTTTTAATTCCTGGGACAAAATGATCTAGAACTTTGTGTGGGGAGGCCAATGTCCAAGAATACACTTATCCATATTAAAACTGCCCCTGGCCGAGGGTGGAATACATTTACCCAATTTAAAACTATATGCTAAAGCAGCCTTTCTGTGTCCTTTTTTTATGGTTGGCAAATAATTATAAAGTCCCATGGAAAACTTTATAATTTCATTTAAATGACATGCATGACTTAAACAGGTTACTGTTCTCCTTGGAGAATAAAACCCTACCGTTAAAAGACTTTACACCAATAATGTCTAACATATTAAAGACTTGGCATATGATGAGAAGGAGACCTGAATTCAAGCCAATATATGACTACTGTAAAATGTGCTCCAAGGATGAACATTTCTACTCATCCCAGTCCGACCTGGCCTTTTCCAGGTGGAGACATCAAGGTCTGTCAGATGTAATTAAATTCTTAGGGGAAGATGGGATTCTCCCCTTTGAAAACATTAGGAAGGATTATGGCCTCCAGAAGGGAGACTTCTTTAGGTACTTATAAGTAAGGAATTATATCCTCTGGCAGTGTACTATAGTGGCCAAACTACCCTCCCCAATGCCACCCATACTTAAAATATTCATTGATTTCCTATAAGGAAACACCTGGGATCACTCAACCGGGACCTTATATAAGACTCTGAGGGACATAAAATGAGACTCCACAGAATCAGTACTGGAAGGGTGGAACAGAGTTTTGGAATTGGAAATACCAATGGTCTTATGGACTAAAGCCACTCTCTCAGCGGTGAAGGTGACTTCCTCCCCCTTGTGGATGGAGTTCTCCTGGAAAAGCAGGAGCAGGTACATCCACTCCCTGGCTGTCCTAGCCAAGTACCTCCCAGACCGATATGGCCATTGCTGGATGGAATGTGGCTGTAAGCTGGCCAACTTAGGCCATATATTATGTCACTGCCCTCTGCTAATTCCCTTTTGGTGCACCCTTCAAATAGAACTGACTGGTTGTCTGGGGGAACTAATTGAAATAACTGCTGAAATAGTCCTGCTGTCAGTTTATCCGGACCACTCCCCCCAAGTTAAGACTCTGTTACCAATATGTGTGATGGCAGCATAGAAAACACTTACTAAGAAATGGATGACACAGATAGCGCCATCCATACAAGACTGGAGAGCTAACATGAAGAGAATTTACCAAATGGAGAATCTTACGGTTGCTTTACAGGATCGTTCTCTGACTTTCCAGATAAAATGGCACAGATGGATACTTCATCAATCAAGGCTAGACCCAGAGTTTATACCCTGAACAGACACGGATAATTGGGGGCGGGACACCTTGATACAAAGGGGATAATAAATACTTTTAGTTTGTACCCACGATGTTGTCTGGGGAGAAATAATTCAACAACTACTCTGATTTATACCTTGATAAAGGAACAGGGAAAACTCAGTGGTAAACTCAGTACTCTATTAAATCATACGAACTCTATCCTTTTATAAATAATAACTTATAATCATATGTACTGCTGTATTACGATATAATGCTATTGTCAACCTGTGTGCTATTAAACCTCTCAATAAAAATACATTTAAAAAAAAAAGAAATGATGCACCGTGGCACATCTCTTTTGAATATATCCCATGGTTGCTCCAGCGTATCTCAGTTGCACTGCGCACACACTTGCACCATTGACAGGTGCAATTTTGAATATTGGGCCCAATATGTACACCCACACATATGAATATATACATACATACATACATACATACACAAACAAATCTGTCTATCTATCTATCCATCTATCTATCTATCAAAAATATTTCAAAATGTACAAAGAATACTGATCTGAAACAGCTTGTTTCCAGATGCGTTCTGTGGGCGAGAGGTATGTAAGGTAGTTCAGGAGGAAAAATATATATAATTAATATGTCACATGACACCTTCAAAATAAGAAAAAATTAAAAACTTTTCACAGCATATGCAGTAAGACAAAGAACACACATAATTCTGAAAATGATTTATTAGCAGCTGAAAACATTTGGTCATTACTGTAAGTAAAAGTAAAACAACAGACAAAGGATTTAGTGTAAATGATTGTGCACATGGAGTTGTCAGTTGTATATCGTTATTATTTTTCATAACTGCAATCTCAGTCAAAGGTAGCTCAAGAGGGAAAAATATATAATTAGTATGTCACATGACACCCCCCAAATAACAAAAAATGTAAAACTTTTCACAGCATATATAACACTAATCC
Organism: Neoceratodus forsteri; assembly: GCA_016271365.2. Classification (NCBI taxonomy): domain Eukaryota; kingdom Metazoa; phylum Chordata; order Ceratodontiformes; family Ceratodontidae; genus Neoceratodus; species Neoceratodus forsteri. The sequence continues at coordinate 358,995,702 of CM057457.1, read as the reverse complement.
TTTGGGCTCATGTCTTTATGTAATGAATGTTAAGGGTGAATGTTACAATATAAGCACTTTACTAAGAAAATGTAAAATATGAAGAAACACAACAACAAAGTATAAAAATAAAGGGAATAGTGCAACAGATTTGTGCCACAGAAATAACTGTCCACTGCTGCAGATGTTCTGCAGCAAATGGTAACCCTGCCGCAAAACTGTGCTCCAAAGTGCTGCAGAAAAAATCGTGGCCTTGGCTATTACCTTCACTTATTTGAATCATCTGCAAGCCTCCTTTAAACTAAGCACTTGGTTAAGCCTCATGTCCTTTATAATGTTACTGGAAAATCACTGTGTGGATGAATGTTCTAGTCGCTAGAAATTATGCCCCGTGACAATACTGTTGTGATTTACTTCCTCTGTCTTTATTCCTGCATTTCTGTCACTTTGTACAGCACTGTAATGCTCTGTATATATGCCTTTACCACCATGTGTGTTTTGTTGTTTTCTGCCCACTGTATAACATATTTGTTTTTTACTGCCTCTTTACTCTTTGATTTGCTTTGTACGTTTGATTTGATGTACTATTGCCTGCCCTAACCAGCACTTCCTTGTAAATAAGCACTGTCCAATGCAGATGTTATTATTGGTGAAACAAATACCCTTGTGGTTTGCCTGGCACCCCCCACACCTCCATAGCGAGCTAGAGACAAAAGCTACAGTGGTCAGAGACAACAGCAGATTCTCAACCAGAGAAGATCTGTCTCTGCCCATGGGGTTCTGTACTATTGGTGCCAGCTGCTCCAATATTCTACTAGTTACTCACATGTCCACTTTCTTTTTTAGACCAGATGTTCCCTTTCCAGCACAAGAATTGTCTGCTACACCTCCATCACATCGGAGCTCAGGATGGGTGAATCGGACCCCTTGAGGGTGAGGCCCTCTGCTGTTCCCAACCGTGACACCCCCACCACTGCCTGAGTCTCCAGATGCCTCCACAGGAGGAAGCCTATGCCACATGGACCTAGAGACCCTGCCACCATCCCTGGGACCACTATCCCCCTCTGGCTGGTTGCAGCCAGAGAAGCTGGAACTGCTCACACTGGAACTCTCAAACTAGTTTTTGTGAGCAGCAGCCCTAATTTATAGCCTCACTCTAGGTGAAAAATACTTTCTGGGTACCCTCCCAACCAGTGGGCAATTAAGGTGCAAATGCAAGCCCCTAGATACAGAATAAAGTAGCAGAACTACATATAAAAGGCTACATAACAGGACATACCTTGTTAAAACACTTGCAAAACAAACAGGATACAAACTGTGTGTTGCGCCTTGCAAAACCTTTGTAAAAACAGTGAGCAACGGGGCTAGATTAATCTGGCACATTACCATCGTTTGTTACATAACAAAATACTTCCAAAACACACAGGCTACACACTGCATGATACACATTACAGAATCTTTGATCAGGTAGCATCAGGGCTAGAATACCTACTGATATGTACTTTATTAACTTGGCACTTTACTATTACGTAGCAACACAGTAAAACAGCAGAATGGCTTTTTTTTGCAGCTCATAAGGTGTCACAGATATTGGTGGCATATTTAGATGTGCCTGAAAGTTCTTTTTGATTAGCCCCATTGCTCCAAGCACTATTGGAATGATTTGTGTGTCTTTGTTCCACATCGGTTTGGTTTCTGTTTTCATATCTAGGAATTTCATAATTTTGCATTGCTGTGCACAGGACACTGTAGTCACTAGGGGTGGCTTCTTCGGTCAGCAATGCTACCTTTGCTCATTTTCTCTTCTATTACAATGTCTGATTTGCTCACCTCCACTTTCTGATCCCATGGGTTCACATTCCCAGTGTTTCTCTGTTACCTGTGTGTTATTGAGTCTGCATGATTTCCAGTAGATTAATCTCACCATGTTGTTACTGTATGTCTTTCAGCATACAGGTCTTCTGCCATAAGTACTTCATGTCAGCCACAAGACCTGCAATTTGTTCTAATTCTGTACTATAGAACCTACACATGTCTGTTTTTCTATGGATTTTCGGAACCCACTTGTATGCAGTCTACAATCTTTTGATGCCATTATAAACTTATCAAGTGGCTTAAATTCACCTCTTTTTAACCACTCATGGATCAGTATTTGTTAATGTGCTATGAGATACATGACTTTTGTTACATTCAGCACATTCATATAGTCCCTCCCCCATGTAAATTTGCTGATGTGCTTTGAGGGTACTCCATGCTGCAAAACTCTTGTCACATTCAGCGCATTAATATGACCTCGCCTTCATGTGAATTTGCTGATGTGTTATGAGGTTGCTCTTTGATTTCTAACTCTTCTCACAGTCAGCATATTTATTAAGTGTCTCCCCGTGTGAACTTGCTGTTTTCTCAGGTAATTCTTCTGGGCATTACTCTTGCTACAGCCAATGCATTTGTATGGTCTTTCCCGGGGCTAGTGTCTCCAAATGTTTAAGGATTTGTAGTGCCATAACAAGAATGGAACCCATATTTAAGCCACAGCATATTTAACAAATCAGAAATCAGTACTGTATTAGTCTTTGATGTTTGCTGAGAGCACTGTTTAACATGCACAGCACCCTCAGAATGACTTCCTTTTGTAGTTCATAAGGTGTCACTTCTTAAGTTTCTTTCTCAGGGTTAGTGTCTCCAGATGTTTAGGGATTTCTGATGCTGTGACAAGAATGGACCCCATTCTTTAGCCAGGGCATATTCAAAACTCAAGAAATCAGTACTGCATTAGTCTTTGATGTTTGCTGACAGCGCTCTTCTCAGCACATGCAACGTCCCCACGATGGCTTCCTTTTGAAGTTCATAAGGTATCATGAGTATTGGTAGCATATTTAAATGTGCCTGAAAGTTATTTTTGATTAGTCTCGTTGCTACAAGCACTATTGGAACAATTTGTGTGTCCTTATTCCACATTAGTTTGGTTTCTGACTGCATATCTTGGTATTTCATGATTTTGTGTCTCTCTGTACACAGCACACTGTAGTGATTAGGGGAGGCTATTTCTATCAGTAATGCTACTTTTGTTCTCTTTTCTTGTATTACAATATTGGGTTTTCTTGCTTTCACTTTCTTGGCTGTTGGTATTGGGTGATCCCATGTGATCATTCCTTCTTCATTCTCTGTGATTCTTTGTGATTCATGTTTCCAGTGTCTCTCTGCTACCTGTATGTTATACTGTTTGCACAGTTTCCAGTGGATCAATCTTGCTACATTGTTGTGTCTTTCAGTATACAGGCCTTCTGCCATGAATACTTCACATCCAGCCACGAGATGCGCAACTGTTTCTAATTCTGTACTACAGAATCTGTACTTGTCTGTTTCTCCTGTCTTTTCTATGGATTTTGTGAACCATCTTGTGCGTAGCCCACTATCTTGGGCTGCCATTATTAGTCTTTCATCTCGTGGCCTAAATTCACCTCTTTTTAACTACTCATGGGTCAGGGTTTGATCGACCTGTGGTTGCTCCAGTAGCTCCCAGTATTTTCCACTATAATTATGGGCTTTCCAATTGTTTTTTCTTTTCTGTTGGTCTTTATCCTTACATTCCTTTTTCTGATTCTTTGTCTTTTCTGTTGCTGACAATTCCTTATCTACTTCTGAACTGACATCAATCTCTGCTACCCTTCTTAAGGCTTCTCCTAATTTGATGAGTGAAGTCATTTTAGGCTTATTTTCTTCATGATGCAAGACCTTGACTATATTTGGATCCAAGGATGTCAGTAAGTATGTATGTAGGTAGCCCCACTATTGTGGATCTATATGTGTAATCAATCTCAATGAGGCACATGCCTCCCTCTTCTGGGATGTATAATCTTGGCATGCACTGGTTTTTGTATATTAATTGGTGAGCATGAAACATTTTTCTTGTTTTTATATCTAGCTGGTTCAACACTTTCTGTAGCCAATCTATCACACCAAAGCTGTATGATATCACTGGAAGGGCGAGTTGATTTATAGCTTGCACTTTATTTCGTGTTACCAAAGCAGTTTTCAGAATGAGCTTTAACCTTCTAAAATATTCCTTGCTTACTTTTACTCTCATTTGTTCATGTTGTGCTGTTGCTCCTTCATCTACTCCCAGGTATTTATACACTCCCTTTTGCTCAAGTTATTTTATGTCACAGGCCTCTGCCAGATTCATGTTTTCTTTATGAGTTAACTTTCCTGCTACAAATGTTGCTTTCCCAGGGTTAGTGTCTCCAAGTGTTTAGGGATTTCTTATACTGTGGCAAGAATGGACCTCATTCTTTAGCCAGGGCATATTCAAAACTCAAGAAATTAGTACTGTTTTAATCTTTGATGTTTGCTGAGAGTGCTCTTCTCAGCACACCCAAGTCCCCAAAATGGCTTCCTTTTGAAGTTCATTAGGTGTCACAAGTATTGGTAGCAAATTTAAATGTGCCTGAAAGTTCTTTTTGATTAGTCCCATTGCTCCAAGCACTACTGGAACAATTTGTGTGTCCTTATTCCACATCAGTTTGGTTTCTGACTGCATTTCTTGGTATTTCATGATTTTGTGTCTCTCTGTACACAGCACACTGTAATCACTAGGGGTGGCTATTTCAATGAGCAATGCTACCTTTGTCCTCTTTTCTTGTATTACAATATTGGGTTTTCATGCTTCCACTTTCTTGGCTGTTGGTATTGGGTGATCCCATGTGATCATTACTTCTTCATTCTCTGTGATTCTTTGTGGTTCATGTTTCCAGTGTCTCTCTGCTACCTGTATGTTATAGTGTTTGCACAGTTTCTAGTGGATCAATCTTGCTACATTGTTGTGTCTTTCAGTATACAGGCCTTCTGCCATGAGTACTTCACATCCAGCCACGAGGATGTAGACTGTTTCTAATTCTGTACTACAGAACCTGCACTTGTCTGTTTCTCCTGTTTTTCTATGGATTTTATGAACCATCTTGTGCGTAGCCTATCATCTGCTGCCATTATTAGTCTCTCATCTCGTGGCCTAAATTCACTTTTTTTAACCACTCATGGGTCAGGGCTTGATCGACCTGTGGTTGCTCCAGTAGCTCCCTGTATTTTCCACTATAATTATGGGCTTTCCAATTGTTTTTTCTTTTCTGTTGGTCTTTATCCTTATACTCCTTTTTATGATTCTTTGCGTTTTCTGTTGCTGACAATTCCTTATTTACTTGTGGATTGACATCAATCTCTGCTACCCTTCTGAAGGCTTCTCCTAATTTGATGAGTGAAGTCATTTCAGGCTTATTTTCTTCATGATGTAAGACCTTGACTATATTTGGGTCCAAGGATGTCAGTAAATATGTATGTAGCCCCACTATTGTGGATCTATATGTGTAATCAATCTCAATGAGGCCCATGCCTCATGAATTTCCCGTGTGAATTCATTGATGTGCTATGAGGTTGCTCTGTGACATACAAGTCTTGTTACATTCAACACATTTATATGGTCTCTCCCTGTGTGAAGTCGCTCATGCGCTTTGAGGTTACTCTGTGATGTAAAACTCTTGTTACATTTAACACATTTATATGGTTTGTGCCCCGTGTGAATTCGTTGATGTGTTATGAGGTTGCTCTGTGATGTACAACTCTTGTCACATTCAGCACATTTATATGGTCCCTCCCCCATGTGACTTCGCTGGTGTGCTGTGAGGGAACTCTGTGCTGTAAAACTCTTGTTGCATTCATTACATTTATATGGTCTTTCTCCGGAGTGAATTCGCTGATGTATTATCAGGCTACTCTTCTGGCCAAAACTCTTGTCGCAATCAACACATTTATACGGTCTCTCTCCAGAGTGAATTCGTTGATGTCGTATGAGGCTATGCTGTTCCATAAAACTCTTGTTACATTCGGCACATTTATATGGTCTCTCACCTGTGTGAATCCTTACATGTGCTATCAGAACACACTTATGGCGAAAACTCTTGTCACATTCAGTACATTTATATGGTCTCTCCCCTGAGTGAATTCGATGATGTTTTAACAAATCACACTTCCAGACAAAACTCTTGTCACATTCAGAACATTTATATGGTCTCTGCCCTGTGTGAATTCGCTGATGCTTCATGAGACCATTCTGTGATGTAAAACACTTGCCACACTCAACACATTTGTAAGCATTCTTTCCCTTGTGAATTTGCTGTGGTCCAGTTTTATGCTGCCCTTTAAATCCTGTGTCAGTACATTTACCTGCATTTAGCTTATTTAAATTCCTCTGATATTCAGTACATTTATATTGCCTCTCCCCTTCATGAATCTGCTGTTGCATAGAGATGACAGGAAGGTCATGGAAACGTTTTGCACACTGAGGATACTGATGCAGGTTCTCGGTCATGTGACTCAGTTGGCATTTTCTGAACAATGACTGCTGGCTCCAAATCTCATTGCATTTAATGCTCCTGTTGACTAAAAGTAGATATTCTAATTAGCTTTTACTTACAACAAGGAAACAAATGTCTCAGATGTTTTTCCTCAACATTTCTGAGAGCTACATTGAAGCTGACCAGGATGCAGCACTGTGTCTTAAGCTGTTGTGTGATAAAATACATTACCTATCTTTGAAATTGCCTCATTAACTGCAGTAACTGTACTGCAATATGCTGCAGTACTGATTGCATCCTGGCTGCCTCTACCATACTTCCATGGACAATAAATGAATGGCACCATCCACCAGATATATGCAAAATGATTTATTTACTCACAGTTCAAATGTAAATAAAATCATTAGTGCCACACAGGATACAAACACAGAAAACTTAAAGGAAAGCTTGACCAGTTTCATGCATGAGCACTTAGTCAGAGTTGACCTTCCAAATCCACAATCTACTTTTAAATAGTAGTACTTTTAAAGTGACAGTGCACCACAATAAAAGTGAAATGTGTAGCTTTTCAAACTATTATTAATTTAAACTATGCATTTTTATTGCAAGTCCTTAATATACTGCTACAGCACATGACATGCAGGGTATTTAGAATATTATACTTTAAAATCATAGAGGATAATGTATGGTCCTCTATCGTTAACTGGTCAGTTAACAGTCGAGAGGTTGCCAGGGTGACAGTGTAAACCTCGAGAGCGAAGTTCGAGAGTTTTACATCGCCATGGCAACCTCCAGACTGTTAAAATTGACCGGTTGCCGATACAGGGATCATACATTATTTTTATAGCGTATGGTCCCACGTAAAAAGGCTGCTTACGTTTTGATTACTAGTCACCGCCGTGGACGTTCCGTCCTTCCCTAACCGCTGCTGTTCATGCATCGGTTCCCCGTTGAAAAAAAAGTGCGCACATGCACAGACCAATTGCTGTTGTTAACCTATCGATGTGACGTAGCATCGATAGGTTAACAACATATCTACGTCACATCGATAGGTTAACAACCTTAGGAAATGATGATTTTCTAAGGTTAACAGCGTTCTACCATACATTATATTAGGTTTTAATCTTGAATATATACAAAAACACATTGCTATGCCTGTTTTTAAATGTTTTTTCCTTTTTTCACTTTTATTTTGGTGCACTGTCACTTTAAATGTACTGCTATGTAAAATTAAAGTGTAGATTTGGAACATCATCCCTGATGAAGCACACATGGGCAAAACTGGTCAGGCCATCCTTTGAGTTTGCTGTGTTTGTATCCTATGTGGCACTGGTGTTTTTTTTTTTTTTTTTACATCTTAACTATGAGTAAATAAATCTTTTGGCGTATATCTGATGAATGGTGGTGTTCTTTTATTGTCCTTGGAAGTACTTTTGTTGAACAAGGGAAACATCAGCTCTTTTAAGTTGTGTCCTGCTCATGGCTAGGACCTTGCTTAGAATAACATCAGCTTTTGTGCGCAGTGAGTTTCAGCTTTTGTGACTGTTTTGGGGTTTTGATACATTTTGTTTACTGTCATGACCTCCAGTATATACTTATAGGCAACAACACACACTTGTTTGCTAGTGCTATTTTTTTTTGGCATTGGCAGTTCCAATCCATTCACCTGTGATAACATAGATGAAGGTTTTTCAGCACCAACAAATGTACCGACAAGTTTGGGAGTCAGAATTGGGACCGGACCATAATCAACATTAATAGTGTATTCTCAGACCTCAAGAAAGTTGCATTAAGTGCATGACATATATATTGGAACACTACATGCTTGGAGGCGCACACAAAAGTCAACAGAGTACCTTGTGGGCTGCATGTTCTGAAATGGCTGGGTTTTGGTCAAGAGCAGGAAGTTTTTATACAAGACTGGACAGGACAATTACAGGCTGCATTGAAGTTTTTGGAATGCAGTGTCAGAGATTACAGAAAACAGCAGGAGCAAGTAAAGCCACTGCTTAAAGACAAAGAAACAGAATATGCAACATACTGGAGAGACCCTGAATTCACTGCTTTTAAAGTCAAATTAAGAACATCCATCAAAACACAGGATGATAAACTGAGGGCTGGCAAAATCCATAAGCAGAAAGGACTACAGTGGAGCCCGCTTATAAGACCCTATTTTCCACAAATTATTCTTATAAGCGGGCTGTTCCTATATACAGGTTGCCTGTTTAAGGGTACCTGTGCCTGAAATAACATCTTGAGACCACAAGGTAGTGCATGCATGCTATATAAGGACACTCAGAACTCATGTATTTTATGAAAAAAAGCTCCATTTTACTTCAGTATAAAAAAATTCACTTCACTATGTTTTAATCAATTACTAGCGACAACATAGATTTCAGAGTTAAAAAGGCAGCAAATGAACTGCCACAAGTGTTAATGTTAAAAGTACCCTCAAGAGCAGCTTAGCTAAAATAGTCATTTTTTGCTGTCTTGTATTTTTTAATGACAGCTTGTCTAGATAGTTATACCAATTTGATGGTAAGTTTCTGGCTGTTTCTAATTGGCAGAGTCTTGCTTGCTTGCCATAATTTTCCGAGCAAATTTTCTGTTGGGGCACAGTCAGCTGATTGATTTTACTCATTTCCAGATGCAATAAAGGCTTTGTCCACCCTCCCACTCCCAATCCCACCCTCCCTAGGATAGCACACCTTCATAGTGTGATCACCTGGGCCAAGGGAGAGGCTTCCTGTGTGGCTGCATCCACTGCTTTTGATGCACATCAATAATTCAGTAATGTAGACATGCTTTAACACTAATCAAAGCTTTGAGCGGATAGTGGGGGTAGGCTCAGATTGTGACTAAACCAGGGTGAGGGTTTAAGGGAAAATATGGACAGACAGGAGCTTGGAGAAGGGAAAGGTGGCGGGGAATGGGTGGCAGTGGCAGACCAGAAGGGAAGCCAGGACAGAAGGTAGGCTGCAATGGGTGTGGCGTGGCCATCTTCTTGGGGATTGCTTGGAGGGTAGGGGGTTGTATGGTGTGTAGATAGATGGGACAACTTAGGGAAGAGGCTGACATACTAAGAAGGGAGCTGGGTAGATGGGGTGGGTGGAGCAGAGGGGAACAGCATGGGTCAAAGGACAGAAGGACCTACACAATAGACACAAAAGGCAAACAAGGGGGACTATAAGGGGAGATGATTCAGAAGGCAGGCCATACAACCTCTAATGACCAGTTGGGACAGGAGGCAGGGGGTTGGAGGGATGTCAAGACAAGAGGAAAGAGGGGAAAGGTAGCATAGCAGGACTCGAGGTCGCATGGTGGGGGAAGCTCAGGATAAAGGGAGAGAGGGAGGATATCAGGTTTTCAGTGCTGGCAAACCTGGAGCAGCATGATGGGGGTAGGCCGGTCACAGGGATAGCAGGACAGTAGTTTTGGCAGAGGAACTAGTAGGGAGGCCAGGAGTAGGATCAACTCAGGAGACAGTAATGGGGTAGTGGAGGAGGGGTGGAAGAGAAAGGGAGCCAGAATACTTGGGGAAGTGTGGGGAGACAATGGAAGGATATGGAAAGAAGGGAGTGGAACACAGGCAGGACAGGAGTACTGAAAGGGAGAGGGGAGGGTTGACGGTAAAGGAAGAGAACGGATCAGGGGAAGCACTATTGGCTGGAGGCAAGGAGAGGACAAATACAGAGCAGAAGGGGCTTGAATCAAGAAGGGGAGGGGGATGCAAGTGGGGAATGGTAGGGGCAAGGACACAGCTAACACAGACAGCAGCAGGGGGGAGCAAAGGGTGTCCAGGACAAGAGAATAACAGGGACCAAGGGAGGAAGAGAGGCCCTTGGTAATGGAATCGGGGTGGTAGACCAACAGTGTGTTCAGGGGAATGGGATGCACCAGGGAAGTGAGCAGAATAGAGGGAACAGTTATCATTCTGGGGGATTCAATAGTAAAAGGTGTAAGATGGGGGGCAGAGGAGCTAGGAAGAGCTGCATATGGGTGGAGTGTATGCTGGGCATGACAGCAGGAAGGGTGGGGCATCATCTGTATGACACAGAATTGCAGTGTGCTTCGGCTGCACTGACATAGAACTGCAGCATGCTGTGCCTGGACTGATGCAGAACTGCAGCATGTTGTGCCTGTACAGACACAGAACTACATCATGCTGTACCTGGACTGATGCAGAACTGCAGCATGTTGTGCCTGTACAGATACAGAACTGCAGCATGTTTTGCCTGTACAGACACAGAACTACAGCATGCTGTGCCTGCACTGAGGCAGGACTGCAGCATGACATGTCTGGACTGATGCAGAAGTGCAGCATGTTGTGCCTTTTCAGACACAGAACTGCAGCATGTCATGCTTGTATAGACAGAACTGCAGCATGTCGTGCTGTACAGGTACAGAAATGCAGCATGTCGTGCTTGTACAAAGAACTGCAGCATGTTCCTGCACAGACACAGAATTGCAGCATGTCATGTCTGTACAAAGACAGAACTGCAGCATGTCGGGCCAATACAGACACAGAACTGCAGCATGTCATGCCTGTACAGACAGAACTGAAGCATGGTGCACCTGTACAAATACAGAACTGCAGCATGTTGTGCCTGTACAGACACAGAACTACAGCATGTTGTGCCTGGACTGATGCAGAATTGCAGCATGTTGCACCTGTATAGACACAGAACTGCAGCATGTTGCGCCTGTATAGACACAGAACTGCAGCATGTTGTGCCTGTACAGACACAGAACTACAGTATGCTGTGCCTGCACTGAGGCAGAACTGCAGCATGACATGTCTGGACTGATGCAGAAGTGCAGCATGTTGTGCCTGTACTCATGCAGAACTGCAGCATGTTGTGCCTGTACAGTCACAGAACTGCAGCATGTCGTGCTTGTACAGACACAGAACTGCAACATGTTGTGCTGTACAGATACAGAACTGCAGCAAGTCGTGCTTGTACAAAGAACTGCATCATGTTCCTGTACAAACACAGAACTGCAGCATGCCATACCTGTACAGAGACAGAACTGCAGCATGTTGTGCCCATACAGACACAGAACTACAACACGTCATGCTTGTACAGACACAGAACTGCAGCATGTCATGCCTGTACAGAGAGAACTGAAGCATGTTGTACCAGTACAGATACAGAATTGCTATATGTTGTGCCTGTACAAACACAGAACTGCAGCATATCGTGCCTGGACAGGCACAGAACTGCAGCATGTCATGCTTGTACAGATGCATAACTGCAATATGTAGTGCTTGTACAGACACAGAACTGCAGCATGTCATGCTTGACCAGACACAGAACTGCAGCATGTTGTGCCTGTATAGATTCAGAACTGCAGCATGTAGTGCTTGTACAGACACAGAAATGCTGCGTGTCATGCCTGTATAGACACAGAAGTGCAGCATGTCTTGCCTGTACAGACATAGAACAGCAGCATGTTGTGCCTGGACAGACACAGAACTGCAGCATGTCATGCCTATACAGACACAGAACTACAGCATGTCATACCTGTACAAAGAGCTGCAGCATGCCATGCCTGTACAGACCCAGAACTGCAGCATGTCATGCCTACACAGACCCAGAACTGCAGCATACCATGCCTGTACAGACCCAGAACTGCAGCATGTCATGCCTACACAGACCCAGAATTGCAGCATGTCATGCCTATACAGAAACAGAACTGCAGCATGTTGTGCCTGTACAGACCCAGAACTGCAGCATGTCATGCCTACACAGACCCAGAACTGCAGCATGTCGTGCCTGTACAGACACAGAACTGCAGTATGTGCCTGTACAGACACAGAACTGTAGCATGTCATGCCTTTACAGACACAGAACTGCAGCATGTCATGCCTGTACAGACCCAGAACTACAGCATGTCATGCCTACACAGACCCAGAACTGCAGCATGTCATGCCTATACAGACACAGAACTGCAGCATGTCGTGCCTGTACAGACACAAAACTGCAGCATGTCATGCCTGTACAGACACAGAACTGCAGCATGTCATGGCTGTACAGACCCAGAACTACAGCATGTCGTGCCTGCACAGACACAGAACTGCAGCAGGTTCTGCCTGTACAGACACAGAACTGCAGCATGTTCTGCCTGTACAGACACAGAACTATAGCTATTTTGCCGGCCTGCCAGCACACCAGCACCACTTCTTGAAATCCTAAATCAGAGCGCAGGGGATGAGGCTTGAATGTCTCACAGGACACTATCCTTCTCAGGAAAGAAGTGTTTGCAGTTTCTACTGCTTTACCACCACCTCGCTGGCCACAGGCGATGGTGCAGTTAGTGCTGGTATGCAGGAGAGAAAGGACGCTGATGAGCTGTGACATGTGCATGTATGTATACGTGCACATGCCCCTCAACATCCCAGAAGATGCAGTCCTCTTCAGGGAGACACTGTTCACAGTCTACACTTCTTTACCACTTGGGTGACCACCATTGATGGTGTTGTTGGATCTGGTGTGAGGGGAGGGAAGATGCTGATGAGCTGCGATATGTGCGTGCATCTGTACACACACATGTCCCTGCACATGCAACAGAATGCTCTCCTTCTCAGGGTGGGAATGTTCCCAATGTATGCTGCTTTACCACCTGGCTGACTACAGGTGATGCTGCTTTTGGAGCTGCTGTACAGGTGAAGGAAGACACGGATGAGCTGCGATGTGTGCGTGCATCTGTACACACATGTCCCTGCACATGCAACAGAATGCTCTCCTTCTCAGGGTGGGAATGTTCCCAATGTATGCTGCTTTACCACCTGGCTGACTACAGGTGATGCTGCTTTTGGAGCTGCTGTACAGGTGAAGGAAGACACGGATGAGCTGCGAAGTGTGCGTGTGTGTGTATGTGTGCACACATGCCCCTGTAAATCTCATAGAATGCTAGCCTACTTAAGGAGGGAGTGTTTGCAGTCTGTGCTGCTTTACCAGTACCTGGGTGACCACAGGTGATGGTACAATTACAGCTGGTGTGCATGGGAGGGAAGATGTTGACAAGCCGCAATGTGTGCAAGCGTGTGTACACACATGCCCCTGTACATCCCACAGGACACTCTCTTACTCTGGGAGGGAGTGTTCACAGTCTCTGCTGCTTTACCACAGCCTAGGTGACCACAGTTGATGGTACAATTAGAGCTGGTGCACAGGGCAAGGAAGACACAGGAGTACTCACAAACCTTTTTTTTTAGCCAGCAAACAATATCTGCCCTATTTTTTTTTAACTTCAAATGTTTATTGGAAAAATTAGAGCCATACATATTCATATGTTCGGTGATATGTCTTATATGTAAGCTATTTGCTACATAGATAACATAAGGTAAAGTCTTACATCAGGTATATTTTCTCTACTGTCAAAAATAAGAGTTTAAGACATACATTTAGCACAACTAGAGATTTAAATAAATCAAGTGAACAAAATAATATCACAAGAGCTCACTGTAGTCCTAATTTATAAACAATCACAGGAGTGGGACTGGTAAAGAAGTTATTTGTGATGAGTAAAAAATGTAATAATACTGTTGGCGGGCAAGACATGTCCATGGAAGAAACTAGATCGAAATCTATTTGCACCTAAGGGACTATATCAGGTCTGTGTGAAGCAATATAAAGAAACCATGTGGGTCATACATTCAGAAGTGCTGGAGTAGTATTTTGAAGCTTGGCCATTAGACTTTTCAATTTTATAGATGTTGTAAATAGTATTTTCCAAAAGCTTAATTTCTGGAGGCATGGGCTGCAGCCATAATCTCGTTAAGACTTTTTTTGCAGCTATCAGTAAAGAGCTGATAAATGAATTCTTATGTTTCTGCTTAAAATGCATCAGCAATGGAGTAAAAGGGCAATCCCAGGTATCAAATCCCAATTCCAGAAAGAGATCCCCCAGAACCAGGACCACCTCTCTCCAGAATGTGGACAAGACAGGACAGAACCAGAGCACATGGGCGTGAATGGCTACCTCACATCCACAGCCCCTCCAATAGGATGAACCCCCCGACCGACTGTATTTTGCTGTGACTAGGGTGTACGGAAGAAATGTGCCACCACCTTCCATCCATACTCTCTCTCCAAATTGGAGAAGAAGTTACTTTATGTTGTCATCGCCAAATATTAAGCCAATCAGTAGGAGAGAAAATTGTCATCAGGTCGCCTTCCCAATTGTCCTGAACCGTATTCATTAATGTTGAGGGATATTGTAACAGAGCTTTATATAGATGAGATATCAGATATTTTGGGGCTACTTCACATTTCAAAGAGATCAGTAAAGAGAAGAAAGGAGGAATTGTAAGACTGGAAATATCTAAACCTAAAGTAGTAGACATAAAATGATGTAGCTGTAGATTATTTATATATATTGCTATTAGGCAGGTTAAATTCTGTTTGGAGTTGGGAAAAGGACTTGAATACACCGTTCTGGTAAAATTGATATCCATGTTTCAGCCCTTTAACTGACCACTGAAAGAAGGTAGCATCCAACTTAGAAGTTCAAAAGTCCTATCTGGTATGAGGATACCCACCGACCTCACCCACACATCATTCTCTGGGTGTTGAAAAAAGCGTGACCAAGTTGAGAGTATTCTGGTGGTGCAGAGGGACTGAGTAGAACATTTTGAAGATCTATGGGGCTGCAAGAACACGCCTTCATTTAAAAGGGAAGATGAGAGAACCCTCTCCACCTCTACCCACACCGGACCCCCCCCCCATGAGATGACCAACACAGAAAATGAGCTGCCAAAGCTGCCAGCGTATATTTATAGAAATTTGGCAGGGCCAGTCCCCACTGCCTTCAGGAGCTGTCATTTTGACAGTGCCACTTAAGGAGGCCTATCCTGCCAAAGAAACCGACAGATGGCTCGATTCCAAAAGGAAATCTCCCGATCTAATAGGAAACATGGTATATTATTTAAAAAATATAATATTTTAGGAAGGATGACCATTTGTATGATTTGTACCCTCTGTATCAAAGATACTGGAAGCAGGGTCCATCGAAGTAAGTCTTCCTTAATCTGGCCATATAAAGAGATATAATTCAAAGAAGTCAAATATGGATCAGAATATATGATTACTCCCAAATATTTTAATTTCAGACATTACCAGTGATTAGGGAAGGCTTGTGTCAAAGCTGGTGAGGGGATAAAGTGAAGCAGAAGAACTTCTGATTTTGTCGGGTTAATTTTATAGACTGAAAGGTCCTCCAACAACTGCAAAGTCACAGACAACTCTGGCAGAGAAGTTTCAGGCTCTGTGAGGTACAAAAGTAAATCATCTGCGTAGTATGCAAGTCTATGGATCGCACCACTTATGGTATAACCATGAAGCATTGGATGTTTGCGCAAATACTAAGTGAGCGGCTCAGTATACAGTGCAAACAAATATGGAGAAAGGGGGAATTCTGCTGGGTACCCATCTGAAGTGGAAAGCAAGCAGAAGGAGATCCATTAATCTTAACTGAAGCCTCTGGCCTATCATACAAATCTGATTGAATATCCAAAAAGGCAGAGGGGTAGCCGAACTCCAACATGGTCTCCCAGAGAAATGTCCAGGAGACCCTGTCAAAAACCTTCTGGGCATCTAAACTTAAAATTATAAAAGAGTGTTTCTGGAGATGGGCATGATTAATAATGTACAAAGTAGCTGGCCTGGTGGCGCTGACAGTTGAGGTGCTGGATGCCACACCTTGCGCCACGCTGGTGACCCGGGTTCAGGAACAAGCCCGGGTCATTGGGGGTCGGCAGGGAGGGGATAGGATTGAACGCCCCTAGGACTGCTCTCCTTCCCTGGGGAGGGAGGATCCACCTGCCGCTGCACTAGTGACCTCTGGCAGAGGCTGGTGGCACTACAGTGCACGGCTGCAAGATGCTGGGGATTGGAGCTGTGGCGGATGTCATTCAGGGGGTGCACGGGAGTGTGCACCAGCCGAACTGGAAGTCACTGCATGTCGGAGCTCCAGGAACACACAAGAACAGGGAAAAGAATGGCGCCATGGCTAGACGACGGCACCAGTCCCCCATGCCCATCGCTGGGCCAACCCTGACTGACCTTCCAGGTCCTCCACGGCTGATCCTACCCTGCAGCCAGAGTCTGTCTGTAAGAGCACCCAAGAGGAGTAGGGCGACCCACCCTGGGAGGGTCAGACCAGGAGTACCAGCTGCAGGGAGGAGGGGAGAGAGGAGGTACAGCTGGGGGCCTCTGGCTGAGCGGGACTCGGATGCCTAGAGAGAAGTCCATGGGCGCGACCAGAGGGAAATAAAGTAAAATAAATAAATAAATAAATAATGTACAAGGTACATTTGATGTTATCAGTGTTCTGTCTGGACTTAATAAAACCTGATTGGTCCATACGTATTAACAAAGGAACAATATTGTCCAGTCTGTCTGGGGGCTATAATACTTGTATACATTTTATATTCCTGGTTCAAAACTGACTTTGGACAATAGGAGTCGCATACAGAAGCAGCCTTGCCCAGTTTCAGAATAGTCGAAATAGTGACAAAGTACCATCAATCAGGAAATTCCCACTTTAAGTGCCCCTCGGACAAGGCAGTAAATAGTGGATCCTTAATATACTCAAAAGCCTTTTTATAAAATTCCACCTGAACCCATCAGAACCTGGGCTCTTTCTATTTTTAAGACTTTGGATGGTTTGTGCAATTTCTAATAAGGTAATGGGGCTCAGCAGCCACTGCACATGGGACTCACTCAGGGAAGGGAGAGAACGCTTAGACAGAAAATGCTGATGATGTCCCACTTCCGACATATGAGGGGCAGTATATAACTACTGGTGAAAATGGCGAAAAACATCCAGTATTTGAGGTGTAGAATAAGCAAAACATCTAGATGACGGATCCAGAATCTTGATTACCATGACCAACTGTGTCTGCCTATGCAAGAGCAGGCCAATAAATGAAAAGCTCATGCCACCCCTTCATAAAGTGTTGTTGTGAACCAGAGTAAGGCCTGTTCTGTCTGGGTTGTCAAAAGTTTCTGGATCTCGTGCTGAGTTTGTAACATAAGATCCAGCACTGAAGGGTCCCATGCATATGAGCTTGATGAAGGAATTGTAGTTTTTCCTGCAGCTCATGAAGGCGAGACTCCACCTGTTGCTTTTTACGAGCGGCGTAGGCAATTATGTGTCCCCTTAACATTGATTTTAAGGTATTCCACAATAACTGGGGTTTAATCTCTGGGGAGGAGTTGTCCCATACAATTTCTAAGGTTTTCTTTTTTAAGGAATCTAAAAAAGCTGGATCCACGAGCAGGGAATTATTGGATCGCCATAAGATATTTTTTGGATTTCACATCAAAGAATATTTTACAGATCTCCGCCTGCTGTGTACTGTTAATTTGTGACCTTGGTAAGTGTCTGTCACTAATGCCAGTCTCTATTCAGGGTCGGAGTAATGATTTAAGATCTGAAACAGAATATTTTGGAAGTAAAATCACTCCCCCCCTTCTCCTCCTCCTTCTTCTATAAAAGGATTCAATTACCCAAGAGAAACCAAATTTTGATAATTTTTGATTTTCAGCTTGAGACAAATGTATTTTCATTTCAATTTGTGGGACTCGTCTCCGGTCCAGTGACTAGAGAAAGACCTTCAGGCCAAAGACTGACCCTGCTGGGGGGCAGCAGGGCCATAACAGGATGCTTTTTTGAGCATTTCTGGGGCCAGGCAGGGCTAACTGAGCCTTTCTCTTATTAGCCAGCTATCACTGAGGATTAGGTCTAGACCTGTTAGGGCAGCCTCTAAAGGACCCCCTGTAGACTGGCTTTGCTTGTGTACAATACAAGGTACAAACTGACTAAAGAGTACAACCTGAGTGTTGTAAATCCTTCAAAATGTCTTGGGTTTGTGTCCCAAATAGCTTATCACCTTTAAATGGTACATTGAGGATGGACTGTTATACATCCTGTGAAAAGCCGAAACTCACAGCCATGGATGGTGTCTGAGACGAACACCCACAGAGGAAGCCCGAGCCAAAGAATCAACAGCATCATAGGTGGCCCTGAGCAGGTGGCGGCGTATCGTGGCTGCAGTGGACAACTTAGCAGTGAAATCTTCCTGAGGTGTACAAGCAGGAAGGGTCTGAATAGTGGCCTGAGAGGCCTTGAGGATTTCTTCCTGATATTTAAAGAGGTGACCCATGTAATTAAGGATGCAGAGTGACATTGTAGCAGGTGCATCAACTCTCTTCTCCATGACATCTAATTTCTTGGACTCCTTATCAGGAGGTTAAACACTCCTATATTTTGGACTAGTACACCTATCATGAGCAGCACTGATCACCACCAAATCCGCTTAAGGCTGAGACGTAAAGTAGGGGTGATCCACCGGGTCCTGATAAAGCATATCAGCCTTACAAGTATTAGAAGGTATCTTAAAGGGTTGTTGCCAAGCAGCCCAAATAGCATCTTCAAAGGCGTCCACTAAGGGTGGAACGACCAAGGAGGGGCATTCCATCACACCCAAATATTGTGCCAATTTCTGTCTGGAGGCATCCTGCTCAACACTCTGGAACCCAAACATCTTCTGGAGATGAATCATGATCTCAGAAAATGAGGGGTCATCTGGAGGGGAATGTGACAGGTCAGGGACAGGTTCATCCTGTAGGGAAGAAGTAGAAGACAAGGGCTAAGGAGACTTAGGGTCCTGGTCCATGTCATCATCCAGCTCCTGGTCAGTGAGCTCCCATTCCTGCAAAAAGAGGTCCTCCATGTCCCCATCCCTTGGTTGATAACTGGGGGAAACAGAGAGGCTGGCCATCCTCAGGGCAGAAGAATTCCTGGAGGGAGAAGAAACAGGGACCACCGTCTCACCAGTATGGCATGGGGTGGACTTAGTAAGGTCCAGGATAGAATGCACTAGGGCCTGGATATCAACCATGGCCAACTGTGTTGTGGATGTAGTAGGAACAGCATGGCAGACCGAATGGGAACTACTGAAGGTACAGAGGATAGCAGTGCTGCCAACTTGTCAGTCGTTGACAAGGGGTGAGTGTATGACCCCCCCAAATCATCAATGAGGGCACTAACATTGAGCTCCTAGTAATCTGACTGGTTGTCAACAAGAGAATTGCTGACAGACCAAAAGTCATCCTTGACAGACGATGGCTTGGAATCTGAAAAGAGGAGGCAGCAATGGAAGCTGCAGCAAAATCCCTGAAACTACAATTGACAGAGGAGCCGTCAATAAGGAAGAAGAGAAGCCAACAGTCATCATCGGTGAGGAAGATGACAAAACTGTGTCTGCTTTCCAGTCTCAGAACTACCTTCCTAGCTGAGCTTGGGGCACTCATCATTGACGATGAGTGCATGGGAGAAACATGCGTAGATTTGCTAGTATGTTTCTTACCTGAAAGAAACTAGTCTACCCCTAGAGCCAGGGTCAAAGGGAAAAAAGGTTGGGAGGACTTGGCACAGTCCTTTGTATAGTCCAGGTAGTACCAAAGGGTTATGGACACCCATGGAGTGCAACAGCACCTCTGTTGGGTTCCGAGTAAGGATGGATGAACTTGTTTTGGAAAAACCTGATCCCCCCATCAAACTGACAACAAAACATACTGTTGAGCTGCTTCCAAGCTGCTGTTTCAGTCTGAATCAGTTGCCTTTCTCTGCTGGGATCATTTAGAGGGCATGTTGCAGAGCATTTCTAGAGCGAGCCTGGCATGAGAGGTGTTGGAGAAATGGGAGCAGAGATAGAGTGTCTCAATATATTGGCTCCCAATTGGTTAGTATTCTTATTTAGTTTTGAAAGGGGGCAACCAATTGGTTTACCACTGGGGAGCCCAACTGGTTCTCTGGCTACAACTGTCTCTGCTTTCAGTGTGCATAGCTGGCAGAAAAGTAGCTTGTTCAGGCACCTTGCGCTCGGAGCTGTACTAACTTCTGTTTCTCTCTTGTGTTCGACTGGTTATGTAAAAAAGAAAACATTCTTTTTAATTAGTTGCTCTGTACTGAAGTATAGAAAAAAAATCAAATTTTATTAAAGGAATATTTTTCTGTGAACAAAAACGGGGAAGGGGCATGTGGCAGTCTGGCAAATGAGGGAGCCGTTCTCATTGCACATACTGTACACTGCTGTGGAAAAATAAATCTTTTGGGGTGGAAAGTTGGAAACTTAAGAAATTGAAAATGTGGCTTTTCTTCCTTTCTCTAAGCTATGAAAAATGGAAGTTGGAGAAAAGAGGGTGAGTCTGGCAGCCAGAGGGCAGGTGGTCTTCTGCTAATGTAAGGGCTTATGGTGCTTACGGCCTTCAACAATTTAGCCAGTCAGTGGGAAATAATTATACAGTGGGCAAAAAAATACTGGTTCCTGATTGGCTGGCTGGCATGATTTACAATATGTAAATACTGTCATCATCCCATGGAAAGAAGTGTCAGCCAATTACGGTATCAGGCTTCAAAGCTGCCGGCCACCATACTGTTTTCTCACGGTAACTGCAGCATACAGAACTCAAAATAGAAAAATATAAACTTATCTCTCCTACTTTTCTAAATTGTGTAATCACAATATACCCATGAGCAGCAGTGGGTGAAGGCAGGATTTATACATGCCTGGTGTGGTTTCCTCATTTGGCCAGCTGCCTCGTGAACAAACCACACCAGGTGTGGGTAAATCCTGCCATCACCCACAGCTGCTCGTGGCACACTGCTTAAGTGACCAACTGTTAAGCTAAGCAGTGTCAGCTGAAGCTAGGGCAGACATTAATTTTTTTTTTGTTGGGTGAAAAAATGACAAGTCATTCCAATCCTGAATAGTATAGCAGTTTTATTTATTGATTTATGGATTTCAAAAGACTTAACAGTAAAGTCCAGTAAAGACTTAGTGAGCTAAACTAGCTCATTTTCAAATGCATCCTGGGGCGGAGGAATGAATAGGATTCAGCAATAAGTTATAAAGTCGATTACCCAAATCAAACATGTAAGTTAAACAATTCAGTAGCACCAAGGTGAGCTAGGCAGAGCATCTAAAGAGCAACAAGTAATCTAAGTGCAAATTGGAACACAACTGGATTCTGAACAACGCACTGCTCGGTGATGAAACGAGGGCACCGGGCGACTAACAAGGCCCTCATTTTATCACCACATAATCAATATAATATACAATTTACAAATCTGTTCATAAAGTTACCCCTCATAGTCTATAATGTAGCATGCCCTTGTGCTTTCCCTGTCATTATGTCATAAAGTTGGCAGAGTGCAGAGTGGCGCAGGGGTGGATCTAAACACCAAGTAGTACAGGATACCCAGTAAATATAAATGTATGTGCTTTTTTCTCTTCCATAACTTTAAATCTTTGGGGCAACTACATGCAGGTAGCATTTCCTCAGGTAAGGCACCGAAAGACAGCTTGGTGAGTCTTTAATAAAAATAAAAAAATATATATTATTTCTGGCTGCTTTCTTTGAAAGAACTCTGAGATGGTTAGGCCAATTTGCTCACACCAGATTTAAATTTGTGAAACTTTAGGACTGGCAGTGGGTTGTGCCAGCCCTTACAGAATAGTGGATAATCACCACTGTGAACCAGAACAACATGTAACAGACCTGTGTGGGAGTTAACAAATCTCAGTCACTCACCACTTGCATTCTGTTACATGTGCACGTTAGAGCACACTGGTGTATACACTAAGCGCATCCACTGCTTCACCATTCACTCTTTCTTATCTCATTTCAGAAGTCATGCTGTTTATTACTACCATACTAAGCACTTGTTTAATTGCCTTTTTCTACAGATATGTTGATTAAAATATGTTTACAACTATTTTTAAAATACAGTTATCTGAATATATAAAGTTTCTAAAAGGTTCAGGTAAGGTTCAGATAACTATTCAAACATTCTGTTGCTTATCAGAACCATTTAGAACTTCAGAATCATTTGAGGATCTCCCATCTGCAGTTACAAGAGGAATGCAAGAATACTGGTAAATAAATGAACAAAATTCATATGACATCAGACGCCACATTAGGAAACAATTTGGGCAGTGTATGAGATGCCAACCAATCTTTGCGAAACACCAAAAAAGGTGGTTCACAAATTAAGGCATGTAGTTCTGACACTTTTCTGGTTGAAGTAATAGTCACAAGGAATAAAGTCTTCCAAGATAAATACTTCAAGTCACAGAATGAAGTGAGCTCAAAAGGGGAATTAGTCAGAAATTCAAGCACAGGGCTGAAGTCCCACACTAGAATAAGTTTGCAAATCAGAGGGGCCAAATACAGGAAGTCCTTTAGGAACCTGAAGACTACATCCATCTGGGCTGAAACAGTTGGTCAGGCATCCTCAGAGCTGTATATGCCAGGTCAGAGTAGCCAGCCATTGCTTACACTCTACAATCTATCATGGACTGGCACTCCATGAAGGACAATGGTTCCATGTTATGATAGCGATCAAAAAACAGCAATCGCTGTCATAGCGAATGTATATCGCCAAAAAGCATTTAGTGACTATAGAAACACAAACGACCAGACTTACCATTCTGAAGTGTTTATGCAGAGGGGTTCTGACGCCCCCCTGCACCCCTCTGACTTAGGATTCTTAACTCCAGGGGGTGCATATTGAGGAGGGGGCAAAACACGGATTGCAAAAAAAGAAAAATACAGAGAACCACAAGCACTGACAAAAAAATCACCCCACAACAGGTCCCAAACCCAGTTCCTGCTGCACTGTAGATAGTCACCCTCACCACCACACCACTGGACTAGCTCAGCTACAGCAGGATCCCCAACCTACACAAACCCTCCCTCCTATCCCTCCCCTCCACCTCCCTATCCCTCCTCTTCCGGTCGCTCTAGTCGCCACAGCATCGCTACCCTAGCAGGGTAGCTGTTCACGATAGTGATATAACTGAGTCGCTGTTTCTACAGTTGCTCATTTAATATCGCTATCATCACTGGCTACCAAGGATAAACAGCACATAGTAACAAGAAAAATACTACAAAATTTGCATTTATTCAAAATTTGCTACACAGGTGCCTAGTAACTTTTGGCCTGCTGGTAAAGCCCCCAGGTGCTACGGACCACGTGGGTCCTTCATCGGGGGGAAGCCTTCCCAGAAGGCCTTGAGTTCCTAGGCACCTGTATGACTAATTTTGAATAAATGCAAATGATTCAGTAAGTTTTTTTAACTTGTGCAGTTTGTCCTCCATGCAGCGCCAATCCTTGAAACATGAAAGGTGCTATAGCATATAAATTCTATTATTATTATTATTATCAAAAGATAAAGTACCCTTTGCAAACGTTTTGTTTTATTGCAATGGCAATGTAATTCACTACTTTATTTTTCCAATTTACCATGCTTTTGTTTGCCGCACCTCATATGGATCAGCCCCCACCTCTCCGAGCTTCAAGCGTGCCTCCCCACGGGCTTACCTGCTCGACGATCCTAATCCCAGTAGGTAGTAATACTACCTTTTGGGTGGGGTGCAGGTCATCCCTGGGACCCACGGACATGAAGTTGGGGCTCTGGCAGGGATTCCTACTGGTGGAATCCCCTGGCTTATCCCCCAAGGTGGGACAATGGGACCTCAATACACTGGAGGAACACACGTCACTCAGCCGCTGGCAGGGCCGATGGGACGAACAGGCACAGAGCAGAGTGTTATTGAGGGGGGTGGCATATTTTTGTAGCAGAATTCCCAGAGAGAAGAAACATGCAATGACGGACCAGCATCTGTTCCTCCTCTCAGCAAGTCAGATGCCAGTAGGTGTGGAACCCCCCAGCCTCCACTAGAGGTCAGCATAGCACTGGACACCATATGTACCCTCCCTCTGGAGAAGGACAGCAGTCAGCAGGATGCTCAATCCTTCTTCCCCCGGCTGCCTCTGACTCCCCAGTCCATTTCTGAACCCGGGTCATCAGCGTTGCAAGCGGAAATCCTACCGCTGCGTCGGCAGGCCAGTTGTATGTGTTTCACTACTGATTCCCCTTGCTACTCTGCTCTGTGGATTTCTTCTTTTACTGCACTCATCTCCAGTTTTGCCCTGCTTCCCTCTGAATGTTCTATCTGCTTCACTTCTTCTGCCATCCCAGGGATTAAAGGAGCCAGCAGGAGAGATGGAGCTGGCCTTGTTTGCCACTGTTCCCTTTCCCATGCTAGAAATTCCAGAAAATACTTCTCCCTCTCACTCCCACAATTCTCCTGTACACATTTTCAGTACTGCCCTCCGTCACTACTATTATGTAAATGCTCACCTGCGTTGTCCTTTGCCTGCTTTGTCCCTGCCTTGTCCTTTGGTCTCTGCTCCTCTTCCCCCACCTTGTCTGACCTGTTGTCCTGTGGTTTGTCCTCCTTTTGTCTCTTCAACTTCTTCATCTGCTTCCTGCCACCGGACATTCTTTTTTCCTTTATTTCTTTCTTCATTTCTGATGGTTGCTCACGTGTGTCTTGGAACATGGGAAAAGGTTGGGTGGCTGAAGTTCAAAAGAGCACAGGGTTAAAAACATAGTTTTTGCAAATCATTTTATTCGGAGAGTTGCTATATTAGCACAGTTGTTAATACAAACACAGAGGGAAGTATGGCATTACACTTGTCTACAAAAGGAACTCAGTCATTTCTGAAGTCTGATCCCATGATTCCAAATTGAGGCACATGACCAAGCTTTGTATCACATTAAGGCAGCTCCAGCAGTTACATCGATATAGCAATGAGATATACCAGTTTTGCAAGGTGCTGCCTGAGCGTGTGTGTGTTTTGGGGGGGGGGGGGAGGCAGTAGGGTATATATCTATTCATGTCTAAGTGTCCCTGTAACAAGCTCGTCCTCACCCAGGAGTCATCCTGGAAAAGGTTACGAAGATTCTCAACCCTCAGTGTCTGCCAAGAGAACCTAGATATGCTGCCATCATTCAAAATTAACTCATCAGGGGTCTTTCTAGGTCTGAATCCCACCAGAGCTACTGCCCACAGGCACTGGGTTGGAAAAGTGCCAACAATAATAGTGTGGTCAAGATCCACACAGAAAAATAGCAGCAATTTTGTTTTTAGCCCCACGGAATTAAGGATTCCCATTCCGGAAAAAGGAGTGAATCACGGGGAAAGTTACATTTATGGGGCAGTGGAATACCGTTTCCATGGCCCCGTGTCCAAAAAAAAGCCCCAATCAGTATACATTGTCTGGTCACCAGGATTAGAACCCTGGTCTCCAATGCTGCTGACTGAGCTGTTCAATGCCTCAGCCCTCCACACCAAGGCAGCAGCTCAGCCGGCCTCCTGGATCCTGGTGCCCTTGTGTGCCTTAAGTACCACGGACAGCAATTAGTAGAGCGTTTACTGAAAGTGCTGTAAATCCCCTCTCACTGTCTGTGTGAGCACTACAGGAATTAGCATTCCCTTGATCGGCACTATTCTTGTAACGCTAATCTAACTGGGTACCCTGCCGGCACAGTACAATGGTCCTTTGCTAAGCGCAAACAACCTCTCCTTCTGTCACTCACTCCTGAGAAACACTGCTTCTTAAAATATGTTAACTGTAGGCTTCATCTTTGAAGACAGACTGGGGAATTGTCAATATACTAACAGGTATCTACAGTACTCCCACACAAGATTCAGTCCCAGAAGCATAAACTATATAAAAATAATATTTCAATACTTTACGATATTTACACACTTTACAGGATCTTACACATGCACAAGACTATGGGAATTATTGTGTTGCTACAGAAACTGTAGAAGAAAACTGGCTGCACAAAGCAGAAAAAACACACCAAAAAACCTACAATAACTACACACTTCTTAACTTTAACAAAAAGAGAAGAGCTTACCCAATGATACCTTAGTGAGCTTGGGCGGACCTGAACCTTGGATGCCATTTGTTCAAAATCCTAATCTAACTACAAATTCGGAACTCACGTACACACTTAAGCCTGATTGCAAAGACTGGCTCACCCAGCCTCAGCATACATGTTTTATGACATCACATCCAGAATTAGTCTATTATTCCATAGGCGGTTCCAAACAGTTCACTGTGAACTGCAGAGTAGGAAGAGTGCAGTGTCAGGCTGGCCAGACCCACACGATAAACTCCAAAAGAAACTGCACTCCAAAGCAACCATCAAACAAAGACAGAGTTTTGTATCCATGATGGAAATTTATTGTGGTATACAAACATAGTACTCACTACCCCAGTGCTTCAGCTACTGCCCCTGACGAAGGCAACAGCTGAAGCATTGGGGTAGTGAGCAATGTGTTTGTGTACCACAATAAATTTCTATCATTATTCCCTAGGGACAGCCCCGCTGGTGAAATCAGTCCAAATGGGACCCTTGTACTTTCTGTAATCAAATAAATTTTCTTTGTCCTAATTCCTGTCTACACCACAGAGGATCACCTGGTCAACTCGTTCGTCAGCATGTCTACCTGTTATAAAGAACTTCTTTCTTCTGAAGCTCTCCCATTAACTGGTCAGGGGTCCTGCCTTTGATAGAGGAACAACAGGCAATAATGAGACAGATGGCTACCTCTGATGAAAACACTGACCTTATTTCTCAGTTGTATCAACTTTGTCCCCTCAGCTGATAAATTCTAACGGATACAAACAGAGAATTACAAAAACACAATGCAGTACAATTTATATAGCAAGTTGTTACTGTCCCTCATATGCTCAGAGCTTTTTGCTAACCATTCTTCTGCTGCTCATTCCCTCCTACCACCTTCTGTACCTCTGCCGCCATGCAGCTACTTCCAGATATCACTGCCATTGATCCAGCATCTTGTATGGCCATTTGGCAGATCCCATCTGCCTCTTATTGTTGTTTTGTGCTTTCTCTGTGGCCTGTGGTCGAGATTGCTGGTAGGTTCTCAGTTGTACTGCTTGCCCCTCTCCACGTCACTGGTCCAAGTCCCAGTCTTCTCTTATTAACTCAACCTTTCTGCTTGTGACTGCATGAACCTACATGCCCCTTCCATGCCTTTCAAGTTGGGCTCACGCTCAAGGTACCCTCCGGTGGCTTCATAGGCGCTGACTAAGGGGGGCTGAGGAGCTGAAACCCCCCTGCCCCTGGAATTCGAAGTGGGGGCTCTGCCCCCCTACCAGGCACGACGCCAACCTGATCAGAATTTTATTTCTTATTTCATTTTTTTACTTCACAGCAGTGCCACTATGCCAGTGGGGGCGGCAACTCTGTCTCCACGGGAGCAGCAGCAGTACCACGTGTGCATGCGTCAAGTGCCAGATTGCCAGCAAAATAAATAATTCATAAACCCAGCTTTTTGTTTTATTCTGCCTTCTGTGCAGTACTACTGGTGGAGGATTGGCGGTGCAATCCAGTCATGTGGCTCATTGGCATGAAGTATGCATGCGCTGTGGCGCCTCCGATGGTGTACTGTTGTTTTGGCGCCATATCCACCATTTTAGTCCTCCTTGGCAGCAGGTGTGTTGGGCAGTGATTTTTCAGACTGGTGGCACTAGTAGTGCTGGCGCAGGACAGACTCGGGGTTCAGTTCAGTCCATGGTGCGTGCAGAGTCTCTGAGAAGAAGGTGGTTGTAGCGGGCATGGCGCATGGCCTGTGTTACTGTGACGGTGCCGAATGGGGACTTGGGTGGGAATCGGGATCAATTTTCCTTTCCTGTGTGGCCTACTGGCCTAGGCCATTAAAGTAAAGAGGATTGTCCATCTTCTGACGTCTCTCTTCTGTCTAAGTTGTGACTCGAGACTCAGACTGTGTGGTCTTGGGGCTGCCTACTGGCCTGGCCTGGCTCAGTAAGTGGGAGTGGCTGTCTATCAGTAGCGGTGTCTGTGCCTTGAAATTAGCACAGGGGGCCCATATGGCAACTCTCAAGGAGCAGAGCAAGTCAAAGAGGTCAAGGGACTACTCGTCTTGGGAGGGAGGAAGAGTTGAGGGGAGGGTCAACAGAGTTGGCCTCGTCAGGCTTGAGTCAGCTCATCATTGTGTTGTCTCTGCACTGTCTTCTGGTGAGCTTGAGGAGTCAAGAGAAGAAGTGAAGAAGAACAAGCGAGCCGCCTGCACGCCAATATCACCAGAGAGGAAGTAGAAGGAACCTGTGTGTCGCAGGCTGCTCAGGCCTTACCAGCTGCTCAATCAAAAGGTAATTTTTCAGCCTTTTTCGGGGGGAAAAAAGCCATCAATTTAGGAATGGGAATGGGATTAGAAGGAATCCTGTCCCTGGCCTTACCAGCTCAATCAAAAACAAAAGTAACTGCAGCCTTTTTCAGGGAGTGAGGGAGAGTGTTATTTAGGGTAAGAAAAAAGGCCCCATGGCAAGATGGCATCAATTCCTGGGTGCCTGAGCCGAGAGCCTCACATCAACAAGAAATCAATGCTGCCTTGCCTTATTTAAAATAATAATATGTGTAGGCTGTGTGTGCACTGCACACTTGACTTCCCCATAACCTAGGAGCTTAGTAAAATTCAGTTTAATAATTAATTACAATCAAAACTGTCTGCCTGAGGCATCATGCATCTAAGATATTACACATTTGAGAATTTAGCAACCATTAAAAATCAGATTATCGATGGAACAGGTGCAAAATGCATGTACTATTTTCTCAATGGGTTATGGGTAAAATCTGCAGTGCTGGGACTGGAACAACCAGAAAGACTAAAATCCAGAATGGCCATTCTATCTGGATGTAACAGAAGAATGCAGTCTGTGCCTGTTCCACACATTCCATTTTTTAGTTGGTTGCTCTTCCAGTCACTGTGGTTCCACACTTTCAGATTTCATCCATCACCTTTTTTCCCCATGAACTAGAAGCAGGGTTCTGAGAAAAGTGGAGATGTTTTTGGCTTTTTGCCCTATGGTTTTTGTTTTTTGCATTATTGCATTTGCATATGATATAAACTCATCCAACTAACCAACTATTCTTTTTAACTCTAGGACCATCTTCCCACAATATTTAATTTGGGGGCTGTATCATCTGTATGTATTCTCATGCTGTTGTTTGGGTAACAAGATGGGAGCCAGATAATGATAGGTTCTCCCAAAGCTATCCCTCCCTTCCTGTGTGTGGCTGTCTGGCTGAAAAAGGAAGTCCTTTTGTGACTGTCTTGACTGTCTAATCTTTTTGGAGGTGAGCTGAGACCGAGAGGTTAAAGTTACATTTATTTATTCAGGTACAGACCCGAGCAGCACATGCACATCAGCAGGTGCAGGCCCATTGATTTTACACTCCTGTCTCCCGAGTAAGTCCCACCTTGGACTTGGTTTGGCTCGGTGGGACTGTGGGGTGGCCAGATAAGGGTTGAGGATAGGGCTGACTATTTATTTATTTATTAATTATTATTTCGGAAGACACCTTTGAGCCAAGGCTCTTTTACAAAGGTTCCATGCTGGGGAAACAATACAGAACACAGTAAGGACAATAACAAGTACAGTAGTTTCAAGCAGCCATAGGCTTTGTCGGGTACATTAAAGCTTTCATGTGGAATTACTGTAATATGTGCAGTGACTCACAGTATGTATGTTAAGTTACAGTAATTTGTGTATATTATTCAAGAACATATGTACAATAAAAAACAGTTGTAATGTGGTTCACTAGAATAAATTAGAAGCTGCTAGGAGAGATGGTAGATACATATAGAGGAAGCTATGGGGAGAGAATGTAGATAATAGTGGGGAAATAAAAAGGGAGGAGATAGGAGAAAGTGGGAGGGTAAAGGTGGGAGGGACTGGGGGGGAATTAGAGGGAAGGAGAGTAAGTTTAGTTAGGAGAAACATTCACAGGAGGCCATTGTGACAAGGTGCTAATGCAGGTTGCACTTGAAAGTGCCTAGGGTAGTGTCGTTAGTAACAGCAGGTGAAAGCGAGTTGTACCAGGATGAGGCTCTGTATGTAAAGGAGAGTTGTCCTTGGGTAGTGCGGCAGCGTGGAACAGAAAAAGTAAGATATTCTGAGCTCCTGGTTAGGCGGGGGCCATAGCGGTGGGGGTCAGTAAGGACTGAACCCTTGAGGGTAGGAGATTTAAGGTAATCTTTTTTGCTAGCATAAAGGTCTGGTACTTAAGTCTGCTGGGGAGTTGGAGCCAGTTTGCTTGCTTGTACATGTCACAGGTATGTGAGAGGCATGGAGCAGAGGTCAGTAGACAACATGCCTTGTTAAGGGCAATGGCTATTCATCGAAGTGCGCTGTCAGTGGCAGAGTCTTAGATGACAAGCCCATTGTCGATTATTGATATAACAGAGCTCTGAATGGCAATGCTTAGGGCTTCATTGGTGAGGCAGCTCCTATGTCTAAAGAGAAGTCCTGTGCAGGTGTTCACAATCTTGGCAATGCTCTCAATGTGTTCAGAGTAAGACAAGGTGCTGTCGAGGGTAACCCCCAGGAATTTAAACAGTTGAACATGTTCAAGCAACATCCCTTTACTGTTTGTGATAGACAGACATTTGTTTTTGTTTGTTATGGATGCCATGAAACATCACTGTTTTAGTTTTTTTGTGATTTAGTATGAGTTTTTGAGATTTAAACCATGTCTCCACTTGCGTAAAGCTTGTTTGCAGTTGCAATTGTAGGAGGGAGGGGTCAGGGTGGGAGGTGAAAATAACTGCATCATCTGCATATAACAGGAATCTATTGGAGCATGATGCAGGGAGATTGTTCAGAAAAATACTGAAAAGCAAGGGACCCAAGATGGACCCTTGGGGAACTCCAGAGCGAATCAGACAGGAAGGTGAGAGGGACTCACCAACTCTGACCTGTTGGGTTCGGTCGCTAAGGTAGCTTTGGAACCAATGTGCGGTGTCATCTGAGAGGCCAAGGCAAGATAATTGTTCAAATAGCAGAGAGTAGTTGACAGTGTCGAACACCTTTGTCAAATCGATGAAGGTGGCGCCGACAAGATGTCCCTGATCCAGAGCATTATGGATGTACAGTAAGTGGTGAATTCAAGGAGAGCTGTGGTGGTACTATGTCCTTTTCGAAAACCATGCTGCTCCTGACATTGCAGGTTGTAGTTAGCAAGGTATTCTGTAAGTTGATCGGCAACTATTCTCTCCAATGCTTTCGAAAGAGGGAGAAGAATGGAGATGGGTAGGTAGTTAGAGGTTAGGGTCTTATCCCCACTTTTGTGAATTGGCACCACAACAGCAGATTTCCATATTTGGGGGAATAGAGAAAGCATTAGGGATCGGTTGGGGATTTTGGTAAGTAGAGTCAGGACTTCGTTAATGGTGAGGGCAAGGAGGTTCAGGTCTAGGGAGTCACCACTGAATCTGGACCTCCCTAGCACTTTGAGCAGTTGTTTTTTGGCTAGGGCCTCCGAGATAGTTTTAACGTAGAAAGGTGGATGGCCCTGTGTTATTCTTGCTTTGTCCAAGCCTGGAGAGTCTGGTGGGGGGGTCAAAGAAGGTTGAAAGAAGCACATGACTAAGATCGCCGAATGCCGCATTAAAAGCGTTAGCCATGGTGACCTGGTCCAAAGTGAGATTGCCATTTACGTTGAGCATAGAGGGTGGTAATTTGGGGATGTGCCCTGTAACTTCAGAAAGACTTGCCCAAAACTTCTTCCTGTCTTTCCATGAGTTAGTGAGTGCGCTCCTGTAGTATCTTACCTTTTCGTTTAGAATTGCTCTAGTACAGGCATTTCTTGCTGCTTTGTAATCTTGGGTATCAGCCTGGGTGCCAGTCAAGTTCGCCAGGTGCAAAAGATGATCCCAGGACCTCAGTTGTTCTAGAAAATCAGAGTTAATCCAAGGGTTGTTGACGCCTTTAATCTTGCATTTTTTAAACGGGACATGGACATCACAGGCGCTGTTAAAGCGGTGGATAAAATATTCAAGAGCAAGACTCTGAGGTGCTGTTGGTGTTGTGTGGGCCTGCCTGGCATGGGGGGGGAGTTAGGGGGAAGGAAGTTAAATGCTGAGAGGCTAGCCGAGGTTGAGGAGGTGAAATAGAATATGTAACGAGAGACCACACTATTCCTTGGCTTAAGGAAATACATTGTAGTCAGTCAGTCAGTTCAGTTGCCTTATTCAGCTGTTTGAGACTGGTGTGCCTGAGGACCAGGGTAGTACCAGTATGGCCCTCTGTGGGTCGGCTGGGTGTGTACAAAGCCTATGTGGAACCAAAAAAATACGCAGTCCATCCATCTGGTAGTTTAACAATACCTGCTATGTTATGTACTGACTGTGCAGAGTTGTACTAATGGATGATTGATTGAATGTAAGGAGCAGTCTTGTGCATTTATTGTAACACAGAGTGTTGGGGGGCAGCTGAAGATCTGGGTGTTGATGTAACACGGTTGGAGGGTGGATCTGTAAACCTGTCACTGCAGAGCACCTTTTTCTGTTTCTGTCTTTGCAATCAAGTTATACTAAAACATGGGCATAAACCTGGCTCCACCTGCTTGTGTATGTGTTGCGTCCACCTCTCTATTTAATACTGTTTGAAACTAAGTGGATGGATGGGGAGGTTATTAACTTGTTGGAGACAGACCACCAGAAACTGGGTGACAGGTGAGGAATGGCTTGGTATCAGGACTGGGATAATTTAGCCTGCCAGTGGTGCCAAGCACCATTGAGAAATCACTTTGGCACTTGGCACCACTGGCAGGCTACATTGGAGCTTGGAGTCAGTCTGGAGCCCCTAGGCAGTCTCTGGACTCTAAATTCAGAACAAGTGTGTGTATGTGAAGCAGTGAGTCAGTGCTGATGCGGGCAGGGTAAGGGTGGGCAGTCAAGTTGTGGTGTGGTGCCCTCGTTAAAATTTGCTGGAGAGAGGAGTTCCAAGTTTAACTATTTAGTTTGATGTTTAGTGACCTTTTGTTCCCACCCTCTTAGAAAATGGGCATTTATTTTGATGCTTTGAGGCTTATTATCATACCTAAAAATGTTAACATTAAAAAAAGTAAAAAATGCTGTGCATGTATATGGTGATGGAATGAAATGTAGTTATACTAGGTACCTTTTCTGGCATCAAGGTCCAAGCAGACAAAACTGATGCTATATAAAAAATGGTTGTTTTTTTGTTGGCTTAATACGATTTTCCTACAAAGGGACACTGTCAACCTTTTTTGCATCATATTATTGTTTTGGTAAAAGCCTACATAGCACATTTCATGATTGCTTACTGTAAAAGCCATTGATATTGCGGGTGGTTTTATCTGCCTCCTTGCTTATTAGAACCAAATGCATGGCGATGCACAGCTATGCCCACCTTTCTTTTGCGGTAAATCACTGAGCTACTCTTAGTGCACAATTCCTGAACATTAGAAACGCCCTTAAACAGTGCAGCCGCATGTGTTGCTTTAAGCTAGACACACTTTAAGGCCTAAGGGGGTTGCAGTATCCCTTTTTCTAGCCCTGCAGGCTTGTAAAGAGAAGGTAGTAAACATATGTACACAGCTGGACCAGTGGAAACATTTGTTATGCTGGTTGATTTTCCCAGTCAGTAGCCCTGCTGTCTAGTGGCTGAGACTCTTATTTTGACCCCTGAGAATAGTAGTAGTGTAGCAGGATGTGAAATTCCAGTTGAGAAATATAAACTAATAACGCTAATCTTGTAAACAGTGGCATCTGGACTGTCTGATTGTTGAAAACCTACTATGAACATTATTGTCAAAACGTCAAACTTTGGCACACAGTGCCTACGCCAGATGTCTGTGATGCAAGTGCCACCTTACGTCAACATTTGTGACAGTCCCAATTCCACTTTCCAGTTCCAACACAGGATGCGTTAACATCTGGATGTCATGTGCCAAAGTGCTCTGCACCTTCTTGTGCAGAAGCACTCCTTCCCAGTCTGCAATGGTGCTATAACTGCACTGTGCATGGTGGAGCTGCACCATCCCTTATTTGGGATATCAGAAGCCAGGAGCTGCTCTTAGGGCCCTGTGCCACTGCAGACTTTGTGTGTGGGGGGGTATGGAATGTGGTAGGGGCAGGGGTTACAATGTGGGGCTGTGCCTGACAGGGGCATGGTGTCAGTTAGAATGATCTGTGAGGACTGGACACCTGGCAGAGGTGCCTACACTCTCTGTACAGAGCAGACTGCCAGGGGGAGTAACCTTGGGAGGGCTGGAGCATCGTGAACTGGACCCCTAGGTGGACATAGTCCTGCCTGTCACCTCCCACATGGAACCCATAGTATAGTTCCATACATGCAGTTAGTGGCAGTGGACACCGGACGCAGATGGCGTGGTGCATTTGGTGGACAGGATGGGTGTGTTCCTGGTCCCAGGCACCAGTTTAAAGACATTCCCCTAGTAAATAGCCCCAACCCCCAACAAGTGGTGGCTGGCATATGCCCAACTACACTGTTGTGGGCTGGTCACCTGGCACTAGGCTAGGGCTGTTGCCATCTGAGGTCTGGATAATTATGCTCTGCCTATGCTTCAGGTGTGCCAACCCTACTACTGAGGCCAGTCAGCTCTGCACCACTGCGAATGCACTGATCACTGCACCTGTGCTTGGAGGCTCCAGAGCTCACTAACTGCCATGCCCCATTGTGACCAATGGCACTGCCTCTTCCAGTGCCCACTGGTCCCCATTTTCTATTCCCCCCCTCACTGCCCTGCCATGCATTGACCCATGGTAGAGCTGAGCGGGTCTACCCTGAGTACAACATCCTCATAATAAGTGTGCCCAATGCATGTCCATCCTGTGATGGCAGCTTGAAACTGAACTCCCCCCCAAATCAAACAAGGTGTGCTGAGCAGTCTGTTGTGGGTTTTGTAGATTTGCGGGCTGCAGATTCTCCTACAGAGCTTTTGTTGCACAGAGGTGGTCCTGACTCCTGAGGAAGTTTGACTGAGTAAGCAGTGTCACCCGATTGGCAGATTCAAGCAGGAAATGGACAGCACACTTCATCTTTTTTCATGGGCAGCCTAGAAAGGAATGTGTATCATCATTTTATGTTTTTCATGGGGACAGCAGGGATTGCTGTGATCAGTGTTTATGGTTTGCAAAACACTTTGGGATACGGACAGAATATAATAAGCTAGTTGGTGTTTTAAGAAAAAGAAATTCCAT
Organism: Neoceratodus forsteri; assembly: GCA_016271365.2. Taxonomy (NCBI): domain Eukaryota; kingdom Metazoa; phylum Chordata; order Ceratodontiformes; family Ceratodontidae; genus Neoceratodus; species Neoceratodus forsteri. The sequence continues at coordinate 358,960,424 of CM057457.1, read as the reverse complement.
TTCAAGTTCAAGTTCATTGCAGGAAATAACTCAGTTGAGCAAGCTCATTCACAAAGAGGCCCTGAGACATATAAGCAGACAAGTACACACTGCATAATAACAACTTCAGTTAACAACATCACGGTAATTAAGTACAGTTTCGGAAATGTGGTACATAATGCTTAATTAGGAAATAACCAGATAGGTAATAAGCCTGGAGTGAAGAAAAAAGGAATGAGAATGAAGAGTGGAATATGTATGAGAAGTTAACAGCCATAAAGTAGGAAAATGAAAGTATGGAGGAGCAGGAGAGAGATAGATGGCTAGAAGGTGTAGGGGAATGGGGTGTAATTGAGGAGGGAAAGGAAAAGTAGAAATGGAGTTAGGGGTATGGGGTAACAGGATAAAGTTAGGATGGGGTAGCAGGAGGGGGTAGGTGGGAGTAAGAGAGACTAGGAAATGGAAGACTAAAGGGCAAAGGACAGTAGAGGGAGCAGCTATAGACATCTTTTAGTATACCAACGGAGGACAATTTGGACTAGTGGTCAAGGGCAAGTGCTAGAAGAATACTTCTGAGCAGGAACTATTTCCAGATACTTGCGAGGCATGGAGAGGAGTAATGGTAGTGATAAGGTTTAGAAACAGCTACAAGTGACTTTTATTTTGGATGCAGCCAGCCTTTTGAAGAAATTAACAGAGATAATGCTGGACAGTTTCAATGTGGATTGGAGCTGATTCCAGAGGGTTGGAAGGGTACTTGATATGGCGCGTTTGCCAAAGGAAGTGCGAGTCCTCAGTACATCAAGGAGGATGAAATCAATTTTCCTTAGAGAGTAGGCACTGTTGGAAATATGAATGAGGGATGTTAGATAGCTTGGGAGCTTATTCAGGATTAACTTGAGAGTCCAGATACCCGTACGAAGCGTATGTCTAATCAAAAGTGACATCCAACCAACAGCTGTATACAGATCACAGTGGTGGGTTTGGTAGGGTAAGTTTGTAATGAACCATAGAGCACGATGATAGAGGACATCCAATTTTCTTAGGCTTGTAACAGCTGAAGAAGTATAGATTAAATCTCCGTAGTCGAGTAGAGGGAGAAATGTGGCCTGAACAAGCCTGATTCTAGTATCTAACGGAAAGAGAGACCTGTTATGGAAGAAGAAACCAAGCCTGGCTTTTAGCCCCCTTGACAGGTCCTAAAGATGGTCATTGAAGGAGAGCTTGTTATCTAACCAAATACCAAGATATCTGAATTTGGAGACAACTTCCAAGGGTTCTCCTAAGGAGGTGACAACAAAGTCTTTGGGAGGGGAGGTCGGCAGAAGAGGTGGAAGAGGAATTAAACGTGAGGATCATGGCCTTGGTTTTCTTGCTATTGAGGAGGAGTTTAGCATTAATAAGATTAATTTCTAGCTGGGCAAAGTCAGCTTGTAATACGTCCCTCATTTCGGAAAGTGTTGAGCCCGATGTATACAGTACTGTATCATCTGCAAAGAAATGCAGAGTGGAGTTAGTTATATGTTTGTCTAGATTATTGATGTATAGGGAAAAGAGGATAGTGCCTAAGATGGAGCCTTGCGGAACTCCCCTGGCAATCGGCAGGGAGGCTGAAAAAAGGCCATCAGCTTTGACTTTCTGGGTCCTTTCAGTTAGGTAGCTGGTAAACCACTGGGCGGTAAGTGGGGTAGCACCTATTTTGGTAAGGCTACTAACTAGTAGGTTGTGGTCAACGGTGTCAAACGCTTTGCTAAGATCTAAGAATACTGCACCAGTGATTTTCTTAGTATCCACAACAAAGAATCAGTCGTTTGTGACTTTAGCCAATGCAGTGACTGCTATGATTGGTCCGAAAGCCGGATTGTGCTGGGTTGAAGAGTGAGAAAGTTTCAATATGGTGCTTTAACTGAGTATAGATCAATTTTCCGAAGACTTTAGAGAGGATGGGCAAGATTGAGATGGGCCTGTAATTATTTAGGTCACATGGGTCCCCTGATTTAAATAAGGGAAGGATGTAGGCTGATTTCCAAAAAGAGGGAACTGTGGCTGTGGAGATAGAAAGATTGAACATGTGAAGAATAGGGGCTGTGAGATGGAGATAACCTAGTTTTAGGAAGAATGGTTCTAATCCAACATCTCCAGTGCTTTTCTTTGTACCTAATTTAAGGAGCGAATCTTCGACCTCATTTGATTTCATCCATAGTAGTACGTGCCCTGGTGGTTATATCGTACTATAGAAAGGATCTGAGAAATGCTGCTATCTGACTGGATGTTAGGATTAATCCATGTTACACCGTCATGTCATTTAAAGTTCAAGTTCATTTAAAGCCTGATCACCATGGCACATAGATTGTTCCTGTCAGCATTCTATCCTCCACAGCACAGCTGACAGGCTGGAATGATGCATTCTTATTTTTGAACCAGCAATAGAACCAGCAGTCAAAGTGTTGCTGGAAGAACTGTTTCATTTAAAATGTACATGCAAATGAGGGAAACATTCACAAAGTCTTAACTATTTTATACAGGAATAATTTTGTTTTACAACAGCAATAAGGAACTCCAAGGAGTTTAACAGTTACAACCTGAGGGCAATTTAGGCACTCAGTCGGCTGTGCCTCGTGCAACATTACACCCCTAGGGGGTAATTAACAGACTGTTTATTGAGCTCCTGGTCATGCCATATTGTTTAAATAATCTTTGGAGAGCCATTACATTTTCCCAGATCCTGGCTACCCTCTAACAACTGATGCCTCCCTTGGTGGTGTGTTGGTGCGGATGGGGGGCATATCTGAATGCAGAAAAATGATTCATGGTTATGCACAACATGGAGAAGTAGGAGCAGAGCTTGGCTACACAAAGAGGGAGATTTGTCCTCTTGTGCTAGGTGGGTCAGGGCAGGCAGGTGCTATTTGGTAATAAGGTTCCAGGTAGTTAAACAACATGGTGCTTGGTGATGCTGCTGATGTGTTTTACGGTTTAACAGAATGGTCCAAAAACTAACATTGGCATTGCCAAATTTTGTACTAAAGTCAACATAGAGAATTGTGTATGAGCAGTCATACACAACAAGGATATTCTTGTATCGAGAGGTTTCCTTTGTAACAGATGACCTTGAGAGCGCAGCTCGAGAGGTGCTCTGTTACCAAGGAAACCTCGAGATACAAGAATATCCTTGTTTGTGTATGACTGCTCATACACAATCTTTTATAGTGTATGGTGGATCACAGCATAGAAAATCACACTAAAAAACAGCTAGTGAAGACAAAGGAGAACAGACATTTTAACATTTCCTTTTTTTAACTGACAGTGTGCTGCAGCTTAACTGGATAGAGGAAAGCAACTATGTGGCAGCATTCCAAATTGTTCTGCTGTAGTAGTGACATTGCTACTGCAGCAGAGCAACATAATGATGTCACTACTGCAGCAGAACAAGCATATTCCAGGCATGGAATTCCATGCATAACAGCATTCCACCATACACTATATGGCTGTTTCAAATTGTGTTCAGCTTACTTCTTAATATTATTTCTTAGAGTGTACTGTTTTGCAGCAGTGTTTGTTTCAGTATTGCGCATGGGGTAGAAAGCATTCTGTGCTGATACATAGAAATTGTTAGCAGATAAGGAGCGCCAGTCCCATCCAGTCTGCCTGCAACCCCTATACTGATTACGGAATCACATTTATAGACATAGAGAATGTGCTTTGCTCCCCACCCCAGTTATAGACAGTGCAAATTTGTTTTGTTTTTTTGTTTTCAAATTTTTAAAGTGCATGTACGCTGTAATGACATTCTTTATTTGTACTGCGTCATGCATGATACGCCTTGTGTCATCCAAAATAAATAAGACGGACACATTTTTCAATGTGAATGTAGTAAATATATATTACAATGGTCAGTATTATTCCTGTAGACCTTCTCTGTACTTAAATGCCCAGAGCTGTGTAGTCAGATTAGCGTCAGTATTTCAAATGAAAGCGAGCATTAAAAAAAGAATGTAGAAACAGACCACAGTACCATACCATTATAGAATTTGTAGGTAATATAAAATTAACTAATTTGCAGAATTACATTTCAGACTGTTCTTGCATGCCAGATCACAGTACAGTTCAGCAAGGAATTAAACAGTTTTAGACAGATACTGATTGTGGAAGCAGTTGTGTCATCATGGATAAATATGTTATAAAACGTAATGCTTACAAGAGCAGTCACAGATCGACCTCTTCTAATGCCAGTGTTGACAGCAGGAGTAATGGTGGTAATGGTAACGGTGAAAGCAGTGCAAAAGGCCATTCCTCTTTCAACACAGAGTCAGACCAGCAGATAGATATGATAGTCAGGAAAACAGCAGATAGCCCCGCCTCTAGTACATTTCTACACAAACAGAAAGGGACCTGGGGTAGTCATATCAGATGACCTTAAGGTAGGTAAGCAATGTGAGAAGGCAATAAGGAGGGCTGGGGGGATACTGGGATACACAGGGAGAGGCATCACCAGTAGAAAACAGGAAGTTGTTATTCCTCTGTACAGACAATTGATGAGACCCCATCTGGAGTACTGCGTGCAGTTCTGGAGACCCCATCTCTGCAGGGAGATAAACAGGATGGGGACAGTCAAAAGGAGGGCAACTAAAATGGTGAAGATCTTCAACAAAAGGCATACTAAGAGACTAAAAGTGCTTAATATGTATACCCTAGAAGAAAGGAGGGAGATGGGGGACATGATAGAAATTTTCAAGTACCTCAAAGGAATCAACAAAGTCCAAGATGGGAGCATCTTTAAGAAAAAGAGATGTACAAGAACAAAGGGTCACAATTTGAAGATAGAAGGGGGACGGCTCAGGGGCAACATGAGAAAGTACTTTTTCACAGAGAGGGTGGTGGACACATGGAACCAACTTCCTGAGGAGGTTGTGGGGTCAAAAACAGTGGGAGAATTCAAAAATGCATGGGACAGACATAAGGCAATCTTAGTGAGGGGTAGGAGGAAGTATGGTGTTGGGTGACTGGAAACTGCAGCTTATCCAATAAGTAGGAAATGGGCAGACTAGTTGGACCAAGCGGTCCTTATCTGCAGTCAAAGTCTATGTTCCCATGTATGGATAACAGCAGTACTACAGATGATGCAGTACGAGGAAGGCAGGAAACAGCAGGTTGTGCATTCGAACCCCACTGGAAGCATAGTTTTCCATGGATTCCATACAATTGTGCAGTTAAAAAAAATATTCTGCACAGTTTGTCACAAGGCTGCAACTCTAGGTACAACACTTCCAAACACATCCCGGGGCACGGATACGTACAAGGCTTTCATCCAGATTGGATTTGACAACTTAAAAAAAGCAATAAAGTGTTTGAACAGTCATAAACAATCAAACTTGCATAGAGCTGCTGTACCTGCACTGGATGCTGTCAACCGTGGCACTGATGTTGCCACCTCCTGCTAAGAGGGGAAAAATTAAGCAAATGAAAGATTCCAGACATGCTCTTCTGAAAATTTTATCTTCACTGTTATATCTTGTTATACCTCGGTTATATACCACCAACTGACCCACATGTAACCTTTAGCGCCTTACCACAGTCTTATAATGCTTTTTCTTGTTTTATTACTTATATTAGTGTTCTTTATTATATTCGCTATGTTCATATTCATCTGCAATGCATTTACCTACATGACACATTTCTGCCATATATTCTGCTATACCCATAATCACTCATATTCTGTAGTTTTCCACAACTCTGACACATTGTGTGCTTTTCTGATTATGCTGCATATATTTACAAACATATGAACATACGAATGTGGCAGCAGAAACAGACCTTCTGGTCTATCAATATCTTCTCGAGTGTGCCCATAGAGGAGGCATCCATAGTCAGAATGAGACAAGGGACAGAAGACTGGAACAGCATGCCATGCATCATGTTGTCCATAGACATCCACCATGGTAGAGTGCGAAGAGCTGGTGAAGACATCAGGACCAGGGCATTGAAATCATCCTCCTTCTGATCTCACTGGATTTTCATAGGTGACTGAAGAACCCTCATATTGAGCCTGACATGGGGGATAGCTGGGATGGTGGCCGACAAATGACCCAGAAGGTGAAGGCAGTCTCAAACCAAGACATGGCAGTCTCAAGCCAAGACATACCAGCAAGATACCAACTCCCATGCCAAGGCTATAAGGGCATCCGCCCAAGCTTTGGGAAGAAAAGCCATACCCGGGGAGGTGTTTAGAACAGCCCCTATGTATAGAAGGCACTGTGAGTGAGCCATCATGGATTTTGGATGGTTGACAGTGAATACCACCAAGGAGAGCATCTGAAGGGTATGGGACAGAATGACCTCCAGCAATTGGCAGGGTGACGCTTTCAGGAGTCAATCATTTAGGAAAGAGGTACCAGTTTCCCAGTGAAGGGCCACTGCCACAGCCACCAGGCATTTTATGAATACCCTCGGGGCCAGGGAGAGGCAAAAGGAGAGGGCTCTGAACTGATAATGATGACCATGAAATTTGTAATGAAGAAACTTTCTGGGAGTGGGGTGCATCAGGGCATGGAGATACGCATCCTTCATATCCAGTGAACTGAGCCAATCTCCCGTGTTCAACAATGGGAGAAGGGTCAGAAGAACACCGTCCTAAACTTTTGGTATTCTATATAGAGGTTAAGACCTCTGAGGTCCAAAATAGGGCATAAGTCCCCTATCCATTTGGGAACCAGAAAAAAATGGCAATAAAATGTGCCCCTCTGTTGAAAGGGAACTGGTTTAATGGCTTTTTTTGAGTAGAGCATCTATTTTGGCTTGTAGGGCCAATGCTTGATCTGGGGGTTAAAGAGAGACCCTTGGTGGCAACAGAGGGGGTACCTCTGTGGAATCTAATGTGTGACCAGACTGGATCAGTTAGAGTATCCATAGATCTGAAGTGATCGTTCACCACCCTGGAAGGGGCAGGGAAATCCTGCCCCCAACGGCCATGGGAATTGTCTCTGGTTCAATGACTTAAGAAAGACCTTCAGGCCAAAGGCTGACCCTGCTGGGGGGCAGCAGGGCCATAACAGGATGTTTTTTTGAGCATTTCAGGGGCCAGGCAGGGCTAACTGAGCCTTTCTCTTATTAGCCAGCTACCACTGAGGATTAGGTCTAGACCTGTTAGGGCAGCCTCTAAAAGACCCCCTGTAGACTGGTTTTGCTTGTGTACAATACAAGGTATAAACCGACTGATGGGTGCGACTTGAGTCTTGTAAATCTTTCAAAATGTCTTGGGTTTGTAACCCAAATAGCGTATCACCTTTAAATGGTGCATTGAGAATAGATTGTTGCACATCCTGTGAAAAACTAGAAACTCGCAGCCATGGATGGTGTCTGAGACAAACACCCACAGAGGAAGCCCGAGCCAAAGAAGCAATGGCATCATAGGTGGCCCTGAGCAGGTGGTGGCATATAACTGCAGTAAACAACTTAGCAGTGAGATCTTCCTGAGGTGTACCAGCAGGAAGGGTCTGAATAGTGGCCTGAGAGGCCTTGAGGATTTCCTCTTGATATTTAAAGAGGTGACCTATGTACTTAAGGAAGTGGAGTGACATTATAGCAGATGCATAAACTCTCTTCCCCATGACATCCAATTTCTTGGACTCCTTATCTGGGGGTTAAGCACTCCAATATTTTGGTCTAGTGCACCTATCATGAGCAGCACTGATCACCACCGAATCAGCCCGAGGTGGAAATGTAAAGTAGGGGCAATCCACTGGGGCCTGATAAATCCTATCAGCCTTACAAGTATTAGAGGGTATCTTAAAGGGTTGTTGCCAAGCAGCCCAAATAGCCTCTTCAAAGGCATCCACTTAGGGTTGAATGACCAAGGAGATGCATTCTGTCACACCCAAATATCGTGCCAACTTCTGTCTGGAGGCATCCTGCTCAACATTCTGGAACCCAAACATCTTCTGGAGATGAATCATGATTTCAGAAAATGAGGGGTCACGAGAAGGGGAACGTGACAGGTCAGGGACAAGTTCATCCTGCAGGGAAGAAGTGGAAGACAAGGACTAAGGAGACTTAGGGTCCTGCTCCATGTCTTCATCCACCTCCTGGTCAGTGAGCTCCCATTCTCGCAGGAAGAGGTCCTCCATGTCCACATCCCTCGGTTGATAACTGGGAGAAACAGGAGAGGGGCTGGCCATCCTCAAAGCAGAAGAATGCCTAGAGGGAGCAGAAAGAGGGATCACCATCTCACCAGTTTGGCATGGGATGGACTTGGTAAGGTCTGGGATAGAATGCACTAGGGCCTGGACATCAACCATGGACAACTGTGCCGTGGGTGTAGCAGGAACAGCATGGACAGACTGAATGGGAACCACTGAAGGTACAGAGGATGGCAGTGGTGCCAACTTGCCAGTCATCGACGAGGGATGAGTGTTTGACCCCAACATCATTGACGAGGGTGCTAACACTGAGCTCTTAGTAATTTGGCTGGTCGTCGATGAGAGGATTGTTGACAGACCAAAAGCCATCATTGATGGACAATGGCTCAGAATCTGAAAAGAAGAGGCAGCGATGGAAGCTGCAGCAAAACCCCTGAAACCACCGCTGACAGAGGAGCTATCAACAAGGAAAAGGAGGAGCCAGCAGTTATTGATGGTGTGGAACATGACAAAACAGTGTCTGCCTTTCCAGTCTCAGAACTACCTTCCTGGCTGAGCTTGGGGCACTTGTCATTGACGATGAGGGCACAGGAGAAACATGCTTAGATTTGTTACTATGTTTTTTAACCGAACCTTGGACCATCGACGAGGAGGGTTCACTAGCAGAACAATGACACCCCAGAGGAGGACGTCAATGACTCCCTGGGCTTGGAGCATTGCTGCTGCTCCAGAAGGGCAACATCTTGCTTCTTTAGAAATTCACAAAGCTGCTGAAGCCTTTGACGTTTGGTGGCCTTGTTGAATCGTTTGCAGAGGATGCAATCCCAGGTATTGTGTCCAGGAGCAAGGCACCAAACACAGATGCTGTTGAGGTCCTCTGTAGTGATTTGTTGACCACAGGAACACTTTTGGAATAAGGGATCTAAAGACATCAGTAGATTAACCCATTTTTAGAATGTGAGAATTACAATGACGTGTCAGCAGAAGTCTTCATCGACAACTGGAAGCTGGACTCTGAAGTAGAACGTGTTGCATGCATGGTCGTGGTTGAAAAGAACTGAGGCGTATCTGGGACCTCCTCCTTTTATACGTGCCAGATGCCACGTGGTAACATTAGGGGGAGGTCCCAGGGTCGACTGCTGAGAAGTCATCTGGAGGGAACGACACCTGCAGCTGAAAATCCAATGTGCTATGGCCTGCTGCAAGAAAGTACCTCAAAGAGGATTAATTTGGATCCATTTGAGGCTTCTATGTGCCATGTGGCATTCCCAGTAATATTAAGGTACCCAGCTGGTCCTGCTCTGCTTATCTATAGCAGAACATGACGCAGGAGATCAATATAAATAGACACTGTTCAGAAACTGGTCTACCCCTGGAGCCAGGGTCAATCGGAAAAACAGTTGGGAGGACTTGGCACAGTCCTTGGTATAGTGCAGGTAGTACTAAAGGGTTATGGACATCCATGAAAGCAACAGTTTCTCTGTTGGGTTCTGAGTAGGGATGGATGAACTAGTTTGGGAAAAACCAACCCCCCTCCCATCAAACTGACAACAAAACATACTGTTGAGCTGCTTCCAAACAGTTTTTTCAATCTGGATCGGTTCAGCTAAGCAGCTTTTATAGTTTTTTCTTACTGTTATCAATGTATGGCTGTCTTTCTCTGCTGGGATCATTTAGAGGGCATGTTGCAGAGCATCTCTAGAGCAAGCCTGGCACGAATGGTGTGGGAGAGATTGGAGCAGAGACAGAGTGTCTCTACAAAATGGCTTCCAGTTGGTTAGTATTCTCATATAGTTTTGAAAGGGAGCAACCAATTGGATTACCACTGTGGGGCCCATTTGGTTCTCTGGCTACAACTGACTCTGCTTTCAGTGTGCATGGCAGGCAGGCAGGCAGAGAAGCAGCTCAGTCAGGCACCTTACGCTCGGAGCTGTACTAACTTCTGTTTATCTCTCTTGTGTTCAACTGGTTATGTAAAATAAGGAAACATTCTTTTTTATTAGTCGCTCTGTACTGAAGTATAGAAAACAAATAAAATGTTATTACAAGAATATATTTCTGTGAGCAAAAACGGGAAGGGGAGCATGTGGCAGGCTGGCAGATGAGGGAGCCGTTTTCATCGCAAATACTGTACTCTGCTGTGGAAAAATATTTTTTTGGGGGGTGGAAATTTGGAAATTTAAGAAACTGAAAACATGGCTCTTCTTCCTTTCTCTGAGCTATGAAAAATGGAAGTTAGGGGAAGGGAGCGTGAGTCTGGCAGCCAGAGGGCAGGTGGTCTACTGCTAATGTAAGGGCATATGGTGCTTACAGCCTTCAATGATTTAGCCAGGCAGTGGGAAATAATAATTATACATTGGACAAAAAAATTCTGGTTCCTGATTCACTGGCTGGCATGATTTACAACATGTACATACTGCCATTACCGCACGGGAAGAAGTGTCAGCTAATCACGGTATCAGGCTTCAAAGCCATCGGCCACCATATTGTTTTCTTACGGTAACCAGAACACACAAAACTCAAAATAGAAAACTATAAACTTCTCTCTCCTACTTTTCTATGTTGTATAATTGCAATATACCATGAGCGGCTGTGGGTGAAGGCAGGATTTACCCGTGCCTGGTGTGGTTTCTTCACTTGACCACTGGTCTCGTGAACAAACCACCACACCAGGTGTGGGTAAATCCTGCCATCACCCACAGCTGCTCGTGGTATACTGCTTAAGTGACCAACTGTTAAGCTAAGCAGTGTCAGCTGAAGCTAGGGCAGACATTCAATGTTTATGTTGTCTTACGCATGCAGCGCAACCAACATTTTGTGGCAGCTTGCTGGAGTAGCAGGTTGTGGAGGTGCGGCAGTGTTGTGGCCAATGGTGCCACTGCTTTTTTGGGCTGGTCTCTGTGGCACCAATGAATGAGCATGCTGTCTATGACAGCACTTGAGAAGCGTGTTACCAACTTGAAAGGATTTCGCCGCCGCAATGAGGGAGCGCCCTGTCACTGCAGGACGTGCCTTGCCTGCTGAAACATTTCAAAAAACAAAGTGGTGGCTCCTGCCGGTCGCCTCTCACAATCCCTAGAAAGCTGATGTCAGGAGTGCCCAATCCCCCTGTTGGCATGCCCCCTCCCCAGTTTGTTTGCCAATGGGGGTGCCCAATCCCCCTGTCGGCATGCCCCCTCCCAGTTCATTTGCTGACGGGGATGCCCAATCCCCATCAGCATAATGTCCCCCAAGGTTTATTTGTCTGCCGAGGGAGGTGCCCAATCCCTCTTGGCATCATGCCCCTCCCAAACACAGAGATGCTTTTTTTGCCGATGGGATGCCCAGTCCCCGTCAGCTTCAGTCCCCAATTCCCACAAAACAGAGGTGGCACACTGGGAGCCTACCCCAGTGTGCCAAAATGTCCTTGTCACATCCTGAAAGAAAAAAACCTTCCTGCGATGTTCCAATTTTTGTTTTTTTACCTTGTAAAACAAAAAACGGTCCCTTGTGGTCATGACGGCCTGCCTTCCCCCAACCCACACACACCTTTGCGCACCCCACTGCCCTGCACCCCCCATCACCCCATACTTACCTCTGGAGCTTGGCGCAATGATCTTCAGTGGAGCGGGAACACATCTGCACTCTTCAAACCTACTGCGAACTGAAGAAAATCACTGTAAGCTGTATAATGGCATCAATAGGGGGTTTCAACTTAGGTGAATATCTCGGCTATTTTTGTGACTTTTGGCTCCAAATTTTCAACATGGTGTTCTTGGGACCCCACCTCATGAACTCAGTCACTGTCACTTTTTTATTCGGTCCCAAAAGGTAATTTCACGGTCACTGCACGGAATCACCTTTCGGGACTGAATAACAAAACAACATTGCCACTGTTCATCAGGTGGGCTCCCAAAATGCCTATGTTGCAAATTTGGTGAAATATTTCCAAAAAATGACTGTTACAAGCATGTGTTGTGCAGTTTCGATGCACATTCGTAAGTTTGAGAATTTTTAATATTGTCACTCCAGATTTTCAACATTGCCATTTTTTCACATCTCCTTACGAACAGTATGGCTGTTATTCATCACATCCTACCTGAAATGTGTTTTCGCACACCTGCCGCACAATGGCACGGTCGCTATGGGAAATCAACATTAGGGATAGATTAAAAAAATCACAGTGACACTGTTCATGAGTGGAGGTCTCAAAATGCCTATGTTGAAAATTTAGTGAACAAATTCCACAAAATGGCTGTGGTACGAGCATGAGTTGCGCAGTTTCCACGCACGCTCGTAACTTTGAGAATTTTTTATATTTTCACTCCAGAATTTCAACATTGTCATTTCTTCACACTTCCTTATGAATGGTACAGATATCATTTTTCACATTCTGTCTGAAATGTGTTTTTGCACATCTGGAGCAGAATGGAGCAGTCACTGTGGGAAATCAACGTTCGGGACAGACCAACAAAATCACAGTGCCCCTGTTCATGAGCTGAGGTCCGAAATGCTTTCATGAGGTGGGGTCACAAAAAGCCCATGTTGAAAATTTGGAGTGCAAATGCCAACAAATGCCTGGGGCGTTAGGGTTTCTAACTGTAATGTCCCACCCTGTAGTGACTGACAGGTGTCATGGGTGTGACTTTGGATTGTCAGCTGTAATGCTCATGCCATTCCACCCTTGCCGCCACCCTGCAGCCAGTAACAGGCATCAAGGTGCGCCTTGGACTCTTCAGCCTTGAAGTTCACCCAATTCTCCTATACTGCACCCATCTCAATGTATTTCCCTATGGAATGGGGTAAGCAAAAGGCCTGACGACCCCAAGGCACAATGCAAAACTTGTCGGAGTCTGCAAGGTATGGAGAAATGAAATGGCATGAGCATTATGGCCCATGACCCAAAGGCACACCTCAATGCCTGTCAGTCTCTGCAGGGTGGAGTGGGGTTGGCATCAGTTCCATACTTCACTGCCATTCCTATTATGCAGCTCTCTAACTCCTGCACTACCAATGCCAGCAAGACAGCATGCAGCATTGACAAATACTTGTTTTGTTGAATGACAACTGATAAGTCATTCCAATCCTGAATAGTACTGTGAAACAGCAGTTTTATCCATTGATTGATTTCAGAAGACTTACCAGTAAAGTCCAGTAAAGACATACTGAGCTAAAATAACTAATTTTCAAATGCATCCTGGGGCGGGGGAAATGAATAGGGTACAGCAATAAGTTACAAAAGTCGATTACCCACATCAGACATATAAGTTAAACAATTCAGTAGCACCAAGGTGAGCTAGGCAGAGCATCTAAAGAGCAACAAGTAATCTAAGTGCAAACTGGAACACAACTGGATTCTGAACAAGGCGTTGCTCGGTGATGAAACGAGGGCACCGGGCGACTAACAAGGCCCTCGTTTCATTACCACATGATCAATGTAATACACGATATATAAAATTGTTCTTAAAGTTACCTCCCCCATAATCTAGAATGTAGTGTGCCCCTGCGCTCTCCCTGTCACCACGTCATTCAGCTGGCAGAGCATGGGGCAGCGCAGGGACAGATCTAAATACTGAGAAGTACAGGAGACCCAGTAGATATAAATTTTCGAGCGTTTTTTCTCTTCCATAATTTTAAATCTTCAGGGCAACTACACACAGGCAGCATTTCCCTCAGGTAAGGCACCGAAAGACAGCTTGGTGAGTCTCTTTAACAAAAACAAAAAATATATATATAATTTCTGGCTACTTTCTTTGAAAGGACTCAGAGAGGGTTAGGCCAGTTTGCTCACCCCAGATTTAAATTTGTGAAACTTTAGAACTGGCAGTGGGTTGTGCCAGCCCTTACAGAATAATGGATAAGCACCAGTGTGAACCAGAATAACATATAGCAGACCTGTGTGGGAGTTAAAAAATCTCACAGGCACGCACCACTTGCATTCTGTTACATGTACATATTAGAGCATACTGGCATATACACTAGGCACATCACTTCCACTGCTTCACCATTCACTCTTTCTCATCTCATTTCAGAAGTCATGCTGTTTATTACTACCGTAGTAAGCACTTATAGTGTATGGTAGAATGCAGTTGTTGAACGTTGTTCTGCTGCAGTAGTGACGTCCTCACTAACGCAGAACGACTTTTTGTTCTATGTTAGTTAGGACATCATAATACAAGGAACTACAGCAGGCATTGTAATGTGTCCCCTGCTGTGTGAGAGTGACGCGCGAGTGTGCTGGGCAGCGGCAGTTGTGAATCGAGGACGTCGGCAAAACTGATTAAAAATATGGAAAAGTGAGTGGTTTTTGTTTCTTTTTTTCAGTCACCATACATTATACAGAACAGTGTATGGTTACCCATACACTACTCGGCTATTCTTTCACCTCGTAGATACAATGCCAACTTAGAGACCTCTCGAGCTTCACTGTCAAGGTCATCAGGTGGCATTGTAACCACTCGGTGGAAGAACAGCCTTGTAGTCCATACACTATCCTATATGTTTATATATGTTTGTGATGCTAGGAAAGGAGGGAAGGATGGGAGGGGAGGAAAAGGGTGGAAGGTGGTTACCCTTAATGCTAGGAGCCTTGGGAGGAAAACTGCAGAGTTACAGGTTCTCATGGCAGAGGGAGAGGTGGACATTGCAGCCATCACGGAAACATGGGCCACCCAATACAATGACTGGGACCTGTCTGTACTAGGGTACAGGTTATTTCGTAGGGACAGGGTGATTGGGAAAGGAGGGGAGTGGCACTATATGTGAAGGAAGGAATGAAGTGTGTAAGGGAGGAAGGGGAGGAGGGTAGTACGGAGTCACTTTGGATGCAAATCCAGGATTCCAAGAATAGGATTCTTAGAATGGGAGTGGTGTACAGGCCACCATCTCAGACGGAGGAGTTAGACAGGGAACTAGCGGGACAGATCAGGAGGACCTGCGAGAAGGGTAGTGTGGTGATTGTGGGGGACTTCAACATGTCAGGAGTGGACTGGAGCACCCCAACAACCAGGAACAGAAGGGAGCAGGTACTGCTGGATGCCTTCCAGGACAGCTTCCTGCTGCAAATGGTCAGTGAACCAACCAGGTTAGGGAATACCCTTGACCTTGTGCTGGCAAATGGGGACTTTGTGAGAGAACTTACAGTGGAGGAACCGCTGTCAGGGAGTGACCACCACTCAGTATGGCTCACATTGGATATGGGCAAGGAAGGAGTGGAATCTGGCACAATAGTGCTGGACTTCAGGAGGGCCGACTTTTGGGAGGATGGGGGAAGTGGTAAAAGGGTACCTGGCCAGAATTCAATCTAGTATGGACACTAACCAGAGGTGGGAGCTCATAAAGCTGGGGATAGTGGAGGCAACCAAAACCTGCTGCAAAGCCCAGAGCAAGAAGGCTGGGCTAAGAAACCGATCTGGTTGAGCAAGGAGGTCATGGAAAAGGTAAAGAGGAAAAGAGCTGCCTTTAGGAAGTACAAGAAAACAGGAGGGGGAGGACAGGAGGAGCATTGACAGAATCGAAGGAGGTGACAAGGGCAGTAAGGGAGCCAAAGCATCTATGGAACTCAGGCTGGCACAAGGCATTAAGAAGGGGGAGAAGGACTTCTTTAAGTACATCAGGGACAAAAGGAGCTGTAAGGACCACATAGTAAGGATTAGGAAGGAGGGGGTTGGGTGGAAGCAGGGTGCGATAAGGCGGAAGCACTAAATGAGTACTTCTGCTCAGTATTTACTAAAGAGAAGAGCGGGGGTGACACCCAAGGTGGGAGAAATGGCAGAAGCAGGGTGGGAAGTGGTGACAGATGGGGAAATCATGGAGAGCAGAGTTTGAGAGGATTTGAAGGCACTGAGGGTGGACAAGGCGCCAGGCCCAGGTGGCATCCACCCCAGGGTACTGAAGGAGCTGGCAGAGGTCCTTGCAGGACCTTTGGCAGACCTGTTTAATGCCTCACTACATTCAGGGTGTGTACCTCAGGACTGGAGGATGGCTCATGTGGTGCCCCTCCACAAGAGTGGCCCCAAAGATGAACCGGGAAACTACAGACCAGTGAGCCTCACATCCATCGTGGGTAAGCTAATGGAGACTATCCTGAAGGAAAGGCTGGTGGCCCTCCTAGAGGCCAAAGGACTACAGGACAGCATGGCTTCATACATGGCAGATCCTGCCAAACCAACCTGGTCGAGTTCTATGACTGGGTAACTAGGCAGCTGGACAGAGGCCATGCAGTGGATGTCCTGTATCTGGACTTCAGTAAGGCATTCAACTCAGTGCCACATGGAAGGCTGGGAAGGAAGTTAGTTAGTAGGCACAGGGGCGGGCGTAAAGCTGGTGAGATGGGTAGGAAACTGGCTGCAGGGAAGGCAACAGAGGGTGATGGTGGGTGGGGAGCTCTCACACCCAAGGGCAGTGACGAGCGGTGTTCCACAGGGCTCAGTGTTGGGACCAGTGTTGTTTGGGATATTCATTGGACATATCATGGGACATCAAGAGCAAGATCAGTCTGTTTGCTGATGATACCAAGGTAGGGCGTGGTGGATGACCTAGGGGATGGCAGGGGTTGCAGGATGATCTGGCAAGCTTGAAACCTGGTCAGACACCTGGCAACTGGGCTTTAATGCCAAAAAGTGCAAGGTGTTGCATTTTGGGATGAAGAACCCAAGGAGGAGTTACAAGCTAGGGGGAGTGCAGCTAGCCCAGACAGAGGAGGAGAAGGATCTGGGTGTGCTCATTACAGGGTCAACAAAATGCTGGGTTGTATTGCAAAGGGTATATCCTCGAGGAGGGAGGAGGTGATTCTGCCACTGTATAGGTCATTAGTTAGACCACACCTGGAGTACTGCGTGCAGCACTGGCGTCCGTATCTGAAGAGGGACATTAAGTTACTGGAGGGGGTGCAGCGCAGAGCGACAAAGATGATCAAGGGGCTGGGGGACTTATCATACCAGAGGAGGTTGAAGGAGTTGAACATGTACTCACTGGAGGAGAGGAGAGACAGGGGTGACATGATTGAAACCTTTAAATACATGAAAGGAATAAACAAGACAGGTACAGAGAGGCTGTTCAAAGTAAGGGAGGGGAGGGACACCAGGGGCCATGATATGAGACTGGAGCGAGGAAGGTTCAGGAGGGAGATGAGGAGACACTTTTTTACAGAGAGGGTGGTGGCTGGGTGGAATGCGTTACCTGCTGAAGTGGTATGCAGTAGAACAGTGGACTGCTTCAAACGAGGATGGGACAGGACAAGGGGGAGGGTTAATGAAGGGGAAGGGTGGAAGGGAGGGGCAGCTGCAGAATAAGGGGTGCTAGCTGCACATTCGAGCAGACTTGATAGACCTCTAGGCCTTTATCTGCTGGCAAATTTCGTATGTTCGTATGTTTATGTAACCACTACCATCTCATTTTCCACTCATAACTGCTTTGGCTGCTATATACAGACTACTTTAAAACTGACAGCCAGTCCGTGGGGGAAAATGGGATTTTAAACCTGACGCCATTTCATGCCTTGATCTGACTGGAATAACAAGGCAGACCCTCACCCCCACCCTCACGTCTACGAGGTTTTGATGGAATTCAGTCTCAGAGAGGGAGGGAGGGGATTCGACCTTGCGTGTCCTTTAATACTGCAAGCAGCACTTTTAGGTGGTTACTGATCTTGTGATGATTTGGGTTCAACTTTTGGCAGCTGGAGACTGCCGACACAGAAACAAGCTCCACACTGTACCTCAGACCTCACTGTCCAGTTGATTTCCACAGTCCTGAAAAACACAGGGTTAGGAGACCACAAGCATGCAGTTCTTTTAAAAGATTCGAATTCCACACAACTGTTGGATGCAAACTGGCAAACCATTTATTATCATTAAAAGGCTCAAGCCATATTTTCCTCGAGGTAACATATTTACATGGTGCACTTTTTTATGAGCTTAGACGATCAGACTACAACATTCTTGTTGTGGCACATTCTTATTTCGGAAGGGGGATTTGAACCTTCAACCCTCTGTTACTTGCAGCTGAACACAGCATATACAAAGCTAACTTTTAACCCATAGCAGGGGGTTAGTTCATTGCTGATTCCCAATTCTATGCTCATTTGAACACTTGCTGACTTCCATATGCATTTCCCTGTCATCGAGAAGCACTGAGGAAACTTACTCCCACTTTCAAAGATTTCTACTAGAGGAACTGGATAATTCCCCGCCAGTGGGGTGGGTAGTAATCTTTTCCACTTTGTGGCCTATCTCTACGTCGGAGGGAAGCTGGAACCAGTTCTTAAATATTCCCCAGTTACATGTACCATCCATAAGGCTCCCCCTGCACCTGACCCAAACAAGAGGACATCGGGGAGGGGGGCCTACCTATCAAACAGCAACATAGCAGGTGAAACAAACAGTTTTGACAGCCTTTACCTGGTGGACATAAGAGGGTGAAAAGGATAAAAGCTGCCACCTTGTACCCTTCCATCGATCCAACTGCCACCTGAATATCTGGGCCCCTTCTAGCAACCACCATAACTCTTGCCAAGCTGAGGAGACGATTCTCTCCTCCTGACTCCCTTCAGAATTGCTACACTTCAATCAGCTCCTACCGCACTGATGGGTGATGGGATTTTTGCTCTCTCTGCCATACTTTGGGAAGGAGGCTATCTCTCCCCTCCTTCCACAGGCCACGCCGGCCTCGATGTGCGGGGTCACCTGACGCCACACTTAACTGCCGAGCTACTCCCTCACGCACACTCCTCCACGACTCTTCTCTGACTCCCAACTCACTACTGACACTCCCCTCGTGCCTGATAGGCGCAAAAAATCCTAAAACCCACATGCACATGCCCAGCCAATGTGCACACTCTCTTGGTGTCTTAAAGGCACCGTTTAGTAACTCCCTGCAATGGCGGGGGGTTACATTTAATTGCCTTTTTCCACAGATATGTTGATTAAAAGCTGTTTAAAACAGTTTTTAAAATACAGTTACCCGAATACATAAAGTTTCTAAAAGGTTCAGATGAGGCTCAGATAACTATTCAAACCTTTTGTTGCTTATCAGAACCATTTAGAACTTCATAATCGTTTGAAGTTTTCCCCATCTGCAGTTCCAAGAGGAATGGAAGAATACAGGTAAATAAATGAACTAAGTTAATGTGAAATCAGACACCATATTAGGAAACAATTTGGGCAGCGTATGAGACGCCAAGCAATCTTTGTGAAACACCAAAAAAGGTGGTTCACAAATTAAGGCCTGTAGTTCTGACACTTCTCTGGTTGAAGTAATATTCCCAAGGAATAAAGTCTTCCAAGATAAATACTTCAAGTCACAGAATGAAGTGAGCTCAAAAGGGGAATTAGTCAGAAATTCAAGCACAGGGCTGAGGTCCCACACTGGAACAAGTTTGCAAATCAGAGGGGCCAAATATAAGAAGTCCTTTAGGAACCTGCAGCCTACATCCATCTGGGCTGAAACAGTTGGTCAGGCATCCTCAGAGCTGTATGTGCCAGGTCAGAGTAGTCAACCACTGTTTACTCTCTACAATCTATCACAGACTGGCACTCCGTGGAGGACAACCAGCACACGATAACAAGAAAAATACTGCAAAATGTGCACTTATTCAAAATTAGCTACACAACTGCCTAATAACTTGTGACCTGCTGGTAAAGCCCCCAGGTGCTACGGACCACCTGGGTCCTTCATCAGGAGGAAGCCTTCCCAGCAGGCCTGAGTTACTAGGCACCTACCTACTCCTGCTGGTACTTGCTGGGGACATCAAACTCAATCCTGGGCCGCCTAGTCCTACAGCTATTCTCTACCCTACCCCTGCAAACCTAAACCTCCCCAAAGGACTAAAAATTAGTCATATGAACATTCTAAGTCTCCATCCTAAAATGGCTGAACTCGAGGCCTGGGTTACTCAAATACTCCTGGATATTGTCTGTATCACTGAGTCCTGGCTCAAGCCTGCTATCAGGCAGCATGAGGTTGCACTTCCAGGATACAATTGCTTTAGAAAGGACAGGCTAGGTAAGAGAGCCGGTAATGTTCTACTATACACCCGTTCTGACCTCGATGCAAGTGAGCTCCCCAGCCCTGACTTTGGACCATCCTCAGAAGAATCCCTCTTCCTCTCTCTAACTCTTGGCATTGTCAAAAAGCTAATCATTGGTTGCGCCTATCTGCCCCCAGACAAGGCTTTGCATGATCTAACCCCTTTCCTCAACTCACTTTCCAATCTTCCTCACCAAGATCTGGTGTTGTGTGGGGATTTCAACATGGATTGGCTCAGCCCCACTGCTAACAAACTGCAGGCAACCCTAGATGACTCCAACCTGGCTCAGTTTATACTTGAACCCACCTGCCTCAATAATAAGTCTGGTAAGCATACCTTGCTTGACTGGGTTGTCACCAATTGCCCCCTGAAGATTGAAACAGTAGCAGTTTTGCCTGATTGCATAAGTGATCATTCCCCCACTTTATGTGTATGGAGGAATCATTTCTCAACCCTCCGCCCCCAAGATCACCTTAGTCTGTGATATGTCCAAACTTGATGTTAAATTCATCTCCTCGATCTACGACGCTGACTGGAGCCCCATTACAACATTCCTTGATGTCAACCTAGCCTTGGACTATTTCATCAGCACGTTCACATAGCTTGATAACTGCCATGCTCCCCTAAATAAATGTAGATCCAAGAACATCAAGGCCCCTTGGCTCAAGAAGGATCTAAGGATGCTCATGTCCTCCCATGACCGGGCCTGGCGCTCTTACAAAAAAGTGGGCTACCCTAGGACTGGCAGAGGTACAGACACCTTAGGAATCTTTGTAAGAATACCCTTCATAAAGCTAAATGCTTCCTCTGCAAATCGTTACAAACTAATCATCTTTGTAACCCCAGAGAATTCTGGAGGCAGGTTAACTTGCTGGTTAAAGGGAAGGCAATTGAGCTCCCTAGCTCCCTTATTGCCCAGGACGTTCCCCTCACTGACCCCACAGCTATTGCCTCTTCGTTCAATGAATTCTTCATTGATCTAAATAAATATACCTCTCTATTTCATAATACTCCCATCCCCCCTGCTGCGCCAACTCAAGGGGACAACTCTGGATCCCGTCCGGCCTTCCATCTTAAGTTGGCCACCCGTAAAGAGGTCCTAAGGCTGCTCATGAGCCTAAAAGTGGAGAGCTCTCCTGGCCATGATACACTCGAACCATGACTCTTAGAGCTCGAAGCGCCTGCTCTTGCTCTCCCAGTCCGGGACTTACTCAATCGCTCCTTCTTATCTTGCATCATGCCTGACAAGTGGAAGGTTGCTGTGGTCGTTCCGGTTCACAAAGGGGGGCCAAACACGCTATTGAGAACTACAGGCCCATTTCCATCCTGTGCCCACTGGCCAAAATTCAGGAGCATATTGTCTATAATCATCTCCAGAACTACCTTGACCACTTCAGTCTGCTTTCCCCTTATCAACATGGCTTCTGAAAAAACCATAGCACCCTTACAGCCTTGTTAAAAGTAACCTCTGATATCTTTCAGTCCATGGATCTAGGCTATGTCACTGGAGTCATGTTCGTTGACCTTACAAAAGCATTTGATTTAGTGGATCACAGTCTCTTGCTTCAGCAGCTCCAGGCAACTGGTATGGATACCTCCACCCTCTGTGGGATCCAGAGCTACCTCTCATGCTGCTCCCAAACAATTAAGTGGGCAGGCTCTCTCTTCCTGGCCTCAAGAGCATAACCCACGGGGTTCCACAGGGCTCAATCTTGGGCTCAATCCTATTCTCCCTCTTTATCAATGACTTGCCTAATCACTGTGGTGGAGCGACTATTCACCTCTATCCAGACAATGCTATTATCTACTGCTCTTCCCCCAACCTCACCAGGATCAGCAGTGATCTTGCTGCAGACTTCGCCGATCTTGAGCACTAGTTACAGTGCAATCAACTTGTCCTCAATACAAAAAAAACTAAATGCATGCTTTTCTCCCACCAGGCCCCCTCCTCTCTTCCCATCTCCACTCTGAACATTAAGTCCCTCAATGGTGATACACTTGAGTCTATCCAATCCTTCAGTACTTGGGTGTCACCTTAGACACCTTACTTCCCTTCAGCATCCATGTCTCCACGATTCCACCCTAATCAGGACACTGAACCAAAAACTTGGTCTCCTGTACCGAATCCGCCCCTACCTCACATCTGCTTCTCACCTCAAAATTGCTTCCTCATCTCTTTCTCCACTTCTTACTTATAGTGCTCCCTTATTGCTTTCTACCACTGCATCTAACATGTCACTCCTTACTCTTGCTTACCATAGGGTGGGAAGGTTCGCCCTAGGGGTCAATGTACATCATCACCACTGTGACGTCATCTCATCCTTGGGTTGGCTGCCCTACGTTTCCAAACTGAGACATTCTATCCTGAGTTTCATGCACAAGCTTGTCCACAAGTTTACCCCCCTTGTCTCAATGACATTGTCCACCTAAAACAAGCCCCACGTGCACTCTGGTCAGCGTCCACCCCCTTCTCTTAAGACCCAGTCTACGGCTTACTGTTGTGCACAGGTCTTGCTCTTATGCAGCAGTGACTGACTGACTGGAACTCACTATCCCCCTCTATACTCTCTTACTCCTCTCTCCCCCTGTTCCAACATGCTTTACATACCTCTCTTTTCTCCTCAGCTACTTGCTCCTGCTTCCTTTAACTCTCCTCCTTTCTCCCCCTCCTCTCCCTGAGCCTCACTCCTCCTCTGCCCCTGCCTTAACCCTAGTCGTCTGCTTCTAAATATTAACACACTACCATACCTTGCCCTGTCATTTAATGTGACTGGGTACTTTTTACTTTTTGCTCTAGCCTCTTATATATCATAAGACTTTGTATAATTGTGTTTATCCACCGCCTATTATAATGGCATACAATTTCTCTATATTTTGAACTTGAACTGTAATATTGTTTTGTACCAGGTCATCGCACAATGTCTGTGTTGACCAGAATTCCATGCCTTTGCTCCCTGTCTACATTTAGTTGTTTATAATGCTATGAACTCCATGCCCTTGCTCTTTGTCTACATCTAATTCATTTGTACTACTATGTATTTTTGCACTGTGTTGCCCCGGGTCGACCCTGAAAAAGGGACTGTAATTGTGTCAGTGGTCTTACCCTGTTACCAAAATTCAAATAAATAAATAATTTTGAATAAATGCAAATTATTCAGTAAGTTCTTTTTATCTTGTGCAGTTTGTCCTCCATGCAGCACAAATCCTTGATAAAGGATAAAGTGCCTTTTGCAAACCTTTTCTTATATTGCAATGGCAATGTAGTTCACACCTTTTTTTCCAATTTACTATGCTTTTGTTTGTCGCACCTCCCACGGATCAGCCCCCACTAATCCAAGCTTCAAGCACCTTCCCCCCCCCGGGCTTACCTGCTTGGGGATCCTGATCCCAGGCTTATCCCCTACTGGGTAGGGTGCAGGTCAGCCCCAGGACCCACAGCCATGAAGTTGGGGCTCTGGCAGGCATTCCTACTGGTGGAACCCCATGGCTTACCCCCCAAGGTGGGGCCACTGGACCGGAACACATGTCACTCAGCTACCGGCAGTGCCAAGGGGACGAACAGGGACCAGAACACATGTCACTCAGCTACCGGCAGGGCCAAGGGGATGAACAGGCACAGAGCGTATTTTTATAGCAGAATTCCCGGAGAGGAGTAACGTGCAATGATGGACCAGCGTCTGTTCCTCCTCTCAGCAAGGCAGATGCCAGTAGGTGGGGAACCCCCCCCCAGCCTCCGCCAGAGGTCAGCATAGTACCAGACACCCTACCCACCCTCCCTCTGGAGAAGGACAGCAGTCAGCAGAATGCTCAATCCTTCTAACCCGGCTGGTCCTCTGACTCCGGGTCCATTTCTGAACCCAGGTCATTGGCGTCGCAAGAGGAAATCCTACCGCTGCATCAACAAGCTAGCTGTACGTGGTTCACTACTGATTCCCCTTGCTACTCTGCTCTTCGGAGTTCTTCTTTTTCTCTTACCGCACTCATCCCCAGTTTTGCCCTGCTTCCCTTTGAAGTTCTATCTGCCTCACTTCTTCTGCCATCCCAGGGATTAAAGGAGCCAGCAGGAGAGATGGAGCTGGTCTTGTTTGCCACTGTTCCCTTTCCCATGCTAGAAATTCCAGAAAGAAAAAAATTACTCACCTTAGTAATGTTGTTTCCTCTATTGGAGTCTTGCTATATTATGACATATGCAGAGAGTCCCAACCTTCGAACTGCTCCGGAGGTGAAAGAGTTAACTTTCCATGCCAGGCATGGAACGCTGAGCTCGAGCTTGGTTGAAAACTCTGTCTGTTCTTCAAACTCAAACCGTCAGATCTTTATGAGCTAAACTCACTGAGGTCCTGTGTGGAAGCTGTAAACCTACACTAGCCAACTGGCTACTAACATAATAACACATTTTTTGGTCCCAAAACAAAGACTCAAGTCAGGAGACCCAAAAAATGAAAAACACAACACCAAGTCACCCCAAAAAAGGAGGGGTGAAAAACAACAAGGTGGGCACCTACTAAGTGCCAACACTGCACTGCCCACCCACATCCCAAAAACAGAGGTTCTGAGAGGGGCAGGCGGGGGAGGTCATAATATAGCAAGACACCAATAGAAGAAACAACATTACTAAGGTGAGTAATTTTTCTTCAAACAACATGAAGTCTTGCTATATTATGACATATGCATACTACAAAGCAGTACCTCCATGGAGGAGGACGAACCTACTTGGGAAATAGGCTCTGAAGCACAGCAGGCAAACTGGGCATCACTCCTAGCCTGGATATCCAGGGAGTAATGCTTGGTAAAAGTATGAACTGTTTTCCAGGTAGCTGCTTGACATATCTCTAGAACAGGGATGTCCCTGGCAGCAGCCAGGGAAGCAGCTGTACCTCTGGTAGAGTGAGCCCTCAGGCCTGAGGGTGGAACCTTACCCAGTTTTTCATAACAAAATTGGATACAAGAGACAATCCACCTGGCAATGGATCTTTTAGTGGCAGGTTTCCCTTTACCAACCTCGCCATAAGTGAGGAACAGTTGGAGGACGTCAAACCTGTGACCCCTGGTACGCTCTATGTAGTAGCTAAGGGCTCTTTTGACATCTAAACTGTGCAGCCTCCTCTCGTCAGAGGAGGAATGGTCAGTGAAGTACACAGGAAGAGACACAGACTGATTAAGGTGGAAATCTGAAACCACCTTAGGCAAGAACTTCCTGTTAGTCCTGAGGACCGCCTTATCTCTATGAAAGGAGATAAAATCAGGCTCCACTGACAAAGCTTGTAATTCACTTATGCATCTGGCAGAAGTGATGGCTACCAGAAACACAGTTTTCCAAGTCAAGTACTTAAGCTCTGCTGAAGACAAAGGCTCAAAAGGGGGTTGCATAAGCTGAGCAATGCAAACATTAAGGTCCCAAGCAGGGGCAGGGTCCCAGAATGGGGGGTTGGTGTGAAGCAATCCCTTGAAAAACTTGGAGAACACAGGGTGAGCTGAAAGAGAAGAGGGCTTACCTGCTGAAATAAAGGCAGACACAGCTGCCAGGTGCACTTTTAGGGTAGCTGGTCTCAGCCCCAAGGTATTTAGATGGACCATGTAATCCAGGACTGTGGGTAAATCAGCAGATTCTGGGGAAATATGCTTTCCAGAGCACCATATGGAAAATCTCTTCCATTTGGAATTATAAGTAGCCCTGGTAGAAGGTTTTCTAGAAGCCTTCAGGATATCCATTACACCTTGAGAGAGGTGTAAATCAGCAAACTCTAATTCTTCAAGAGCCAGGCCTTGAGATTGAGAGATTTGAGGTTCGGGTACCAAACCCGCCCCTGAACACAGGTTAACAGGTTGTGATTCCTGGGAAGACAGAGGGGAAGTTGGACTGCTAAGGACAGCAGGAGTGGATACCAGGGTTGTCTGGGCCAATCTGGAGCAATCAGGATCATCTTGCAGGGTTGAAATCTGATTTTGACTAGCACTTTGAACAGCAGAGGGAAGGGGGGAAAAGCACAGAGAAACTTCCCTTCCCAAATGAGGACTAAGGCATCCAGAGGGACTGAGCCCAACACTGGGGGCCTGCAGCAAAAAAGGGGAAGTTGGTGATTGTCTGGGGCTGCAAAAAGATCTATCTGTGGGATGCCCCATCTGGCAAATACCACCTCCAGGACCAGGGGGTCCAGTGACCATTTGTGATGGCCCTGGTAAATCCTGCTGAGAGCATCTGCCAGGACATTGTCCTTGCCTGGGAGGTGAACTGCCGTAAGGGAGGTGTTCAGGGAGTAAGCCAGAGACCACAACTTTATTGCTTCAGTGCACAAGGCCATAGACCGAGTGCCCCCTTGCTTGCTGATGTACCACATTGTGGTGGTGGTGTTGTCTGTTCTGACCTGTACAACTTTGTTCTGAACAGATTTGGAAAAAGCTTGAAGTGCTAGAAAAACTGCTCTGAGTTCCAACAGATTGATGTGGAGCAGAGATTCCTGGGGACCACAACCCCTGGGTAGTGAGTCGCCCATGTGAGCTCCCATCCCAAGAGAGATGCATCTGTAGTAAGGATTAAGGAGTGAGACTGAGTGACAAAGGAACCCTTGTCTGAGATTGCTCTGATCCTGCCACCACTGTAGGGCCTGGATCAGGGTTCGAGTCACTGGGATCAATTTGGTTAGAGGGTCTTTCCTTTGAGACCAAAAGGCTCTCAAATGGAACTGAATGTCCCTCATCTGAAATATTGCTCCCTGCACCACTGCTGTAGAAGCAGCCATGTGCCCCAGGAGCTGTAGAAAATGCCTTGCTGGTTGAGACACCTGCAGGGTGAATGAGGAGGCCAGAGAGACCAGGGTCCTTGCCCTGTCCAAAGGGAGGAAGGCTCTGGCTTTCTCTGTGTTCAGTTCTGCGCCTATGAAGGTGAGGAGCTGGACAGGCTCTAGAACTGACTTTGAAAGATTCAGAAGGAAACCTAGAGAAGTGAGCAGTTGTTGAGTTATCTGTAGGTGTAACTTGACTTGTTCTGGGGACTGGCCTACTATGAGCCAGTCGTCCAGGTAAGGGAAGATGGCAATTTTTTGCCTTCTTAGAGAAGCAACTTGTACTGCCAGGCATTTTGTGAATACCCTTGGAGCAGAGGTGAGGCCGAAGGGCATTGCTCTGAACTGGTAATGGCCTGAGGGCAGCTCCAACCTGAGGTACTTTCGATGGGAGCTTCTGATGAGAATATGGAAGTAGGCATCCTTGAGGTCCAGGGACGCTAGCCAGTCCCCTGGCCTTAAAGAGGGTAGAATGATTCCCAGAGTCACCATTCTGAATTTTGGTTTTAAAAGATGCTTGTTTAAGTATCTGAGATCCAGGATGGGCCGCCATTCTCCTGTCTTTTTTGGGGTAAGGATGTACCTGGAGTACAACCCTTTGCCCTGGTGTAGGGGTGGAACCCTTTCCACAGCTCTGAGAGCCAGGAGGAAGAGACCTCTGCCTCTAGGGCAAGTGCCTCTGGAGGATTTGCAGGTGGAAAGGATCTGGTTCTCATCTTTGGAAACTTTTTGAAGCTGAGAACCAGTCCCTGGCTTACTACTTCCAGGGCCCACTTGTCTGATGTCAGAGACTCCCAGTCCTGGACAAAGTAAGCCAGCCTGCCCCCTACAGGTAGTTGAGAATTGGCCCTGGCAACCCCATCAGGGTGCCTGCTTGGCAGGGGCTTTGGGCTGAGGGGTGGAAGCAGGCATGCTTGCATCCCGTCTGCCTCTCCCTCTAAAGAACCCCCTCTGGGCAAAAGCAGAAGAGGAGGCCTGGGCTTGGTAAAAAGGCCTATGAAAAGGCCTGCCCCTACCCCTGGGAAGCTGCCTTTGAGGAGTGACCTGCCTTTCCTTGGCCTGTGCACTCCTATAGGTGGTCCTATACTCATCCATTTTCTTCATGTAATTCTCTGTCTGCTCCCCAAACAGAGAATTACCCACAACAGGAAAATCCATGGCCTTAGTCTGGGTATCCTGTGACAGGCTAGTACATCTGAGCCAAGCCATCCTGCAAGTGCCACAGATGTAGCCATGACTTTGATGACACATCATTAGAGTCCACTGCAGCATGGAATTGCACCTTGGATGCCTCAATACCATCAGCAGCCACCTGCTCCAGCTCCTTGGCAAGCTGGCCAGGGACCTGTTTGCTAGAGCCATAACAGTATCCCATCTGGATTTCTGATATCTAGCAACATAAGCCATATAATTTGCCTGTCTGAGTCCCAAGGATGCTGCCATGTACTGTTTCTTTGCCATGGCATCAATCATCCTGGAGTCCTTGTCAGGGGTGTGAAGCCAAGGGAATATTTGCCTTGTCACAGGCTGCAGCCTGCACTACCCCAACATGGCTGCATTGTTGTGTAAGGAACTCCATATCAGAGCCTGACAATGTGTACCTCTTGTCCATTCTCTTATCCACAGGATGTATAGTGTGAGGAGTTTTTAGAATTTTAAAAGTCTGTTTCCCAAAAGATTTATGCAAGAGAATAGACAGTCTCCTAGACTCTGGGATATCCATCATTTCCACATAGTCAGGCTCCTCTTGATCATGCACAGCTTCCTCCATAGGGAACTGGAGGGTTTCAGCCACTTTTTTATAGAAAATAAAATGAGAAGGGGACTCAGAAAGCCTAGGAGGGGACACTCCTGAAGGTCTGTCTGGGGAGATGTCCGGGTCGATGGGCACATCCAGACTTTCAAATCCACATTCACTCTCTTCATACTCCTCTTCCCCCTCCTCCCGTTCATAATATTCCTCTAAATCATAGTCTTGAACCGGCCGAACCGGGCGCTTACCTAGTGGCACGGTTGGTCGGAACGGAGAAGCGACTGGACAATTTGAATCGCTTTGGCCATCTCTTCAGCGGTTGGAGAGGAAAGTTTGGCTCCACATCAGCTGATTTTCTAGTCCTTTGCTGGAACTGACCCCTCAGAGTCGGCTCTCCTTTTGCTCGAGGAAGTCTCGCCCTGGTCAGAGGGCACTCCCTCTGGTTCGGTTGGAGACGAACCGGGCTGTCCATCAGGTCAGCGGACT
Organism: Neoceratodus forsteri; assembly: GCA_016271365.2. NCBI lineage: Eukaryota > Metazoa > Chordata > Ceratodontiformes > Ceratodontidae > Neoceratodus > Neoceratodus forsteri. Next base: position 358,931,282 of record CM057457.1, on the reverse strand, counting down.
TAAGTGGCCTCCCTTTCCCTGAGCCTACCGACTCTCTTTTCCAGGGTAGCTGCAGGAAATTTTTACAAATCTGGCAGTCTGCATTGAGGTGGTCAAACCCCAGACAATAAACACAGGTGGTGTGGGGGTCAGCCTTGGCAAAGGCTTCCCCACACACACTGCAGTGTTGAAACCCAGTGGGCCCGGTTTTTCTTTTGGGTTTCTCAGACATAGTGCCAGTCCTAACCAAACTTACCCGTTTATGGCAATCCGCCAAGCAAGACCCTCTTATCGGTTCCCAATCGTGTCACGGGTCGTGGAAAAAAACGTAAGAAATTCCATTTTTTTTAGAACCGATAACCACATTCTAAATGATAGAATAAAATATTTCCAACAACCTGATCGATTCAAAAGCGAACCGATAAACAGTTTACAAGTTCCACACAGAAGAGAAATAATGTAAACCTACCTAGTACTCACAAATACCACAGACAGAGCTTGAACCGACCGGTTGAGGTTTAAATTCGGTCAAAAAAGACGAGAAAATAATACTTTAATCGACAAAATGAACCGAGCAGAAGGAGAAATCTCCGGAGCAACTGTTCAGTGAGGCGGAGTAAAGAATCTGACGGTTTGAGTTTGAAGAACAACAGACAGAGTTTTCAACCGAGCTCGAGCTCAGCGTTCCATGACTGGCATGGAAAGTTAACTCTTTCACCTCCAGAGCAGTTCGAAAGTTGTGACTCACTGCATATGTCATAACATAACAAGACTTCATGTTGTTTGAAACACTTCTCCCTCTCACTCCCACAATTCTCCTGTACACATTTTCAGTACTGCCCTCAGTCACTACTATTATGTAAATGCTCACCTGCGTTGTCCTTTGCCTGCTTTGTCCCTGCCTTGTCCTTTGGCCTCTGCTCCTCTTCCCCCATCTTGTCTGACCTGTTGTCCTGTGGCTTGTCCTCCTTTTGTCTCTTCAACTTCATCTGCTTCCTGCCACTGGACATTCTTTTTTCCTTTATTTCTTTCTTCATTTCTGATGGTTGCTCACATGTGTCTTGGAACATGGGAAAAGTTTGGGTGGCTGAAGTTCAAAAGAGCACAGGGTTAAAAAGATTGTTTTTGCAAATCTTTTTATTCAGAGAATTGTTATATTAGCACGTTTGTTAATACAAACACAGAAGGAAATATGGCATTACACTTGCCCACAAAAGGAACTCAAAGTAATTTCTGAAGTCTGATCCCATGGATCCAAATTGAGGCATATGACAAAGCTTTGTATCACATCTAGGCAACTCCAGCAGTTATTTTGATGTAGCAATGAGATATACCAGTTTTGCAAGGCTTTGCCTGTGTGTGTGTGTGGGGGGGCAGTAGGGTATATGACTACTCATGTCCAAGTGTCCATGTAACAACCTCGTCCTCACCCAAGACTCATCCTGGAACAGGTTACCAAGGTTCCCAACCCTCAATGTCTGACCGGAGAACCTAGATATGCTGCCACCATTTAAGTGACTCTCACCAGGGGTCTTTCTAGGTCTGAATCCCACCAGGGCCACTGCCCACAGGCACTGGATCGGAACAGTGCCAACAATAATAGTCAAGATCTGCATGGAAAAAATAGCAGTGATTTTGTTTTTTAGCTCCTCCGGACTTAAGGATTCCCACCCGGGGGGGCAGCTTGGCCAGCCTCTTGGATCCTGGTGCCCTTGTGTGCTTTAAGCACCATGGACAGCAACCAGGGGAGCGCTTACTGAAAGTGCCGTAAATCCCCTCTCACTGTACATGTTAGCGCTACAGGGACTACCGTTCTCTTGACTGGCACTATTCCTGTGACACTAAGCTAACTGGGTATCCTGCTGGCACAGTACAATTGTCCATTGGTAAGGGCAAAAGACCTCTCCTTCTGTCACTTATTCCTGAGAAACACTACTTCTTAAAATATGTTAACTGTAGGCTTCATCTTTGAATATGGACAGGGGAATTGTCAATATACTAACAGTTATCTACTCCCACACAAGATTCAGTCCCAGAAGCATGAACTATATAAAATAATATTTCAATACTTTACGATATTTACACACTTTACAGGATATTACACATGCACAAGACTATGGGAATTACAGTGTTGCTACAGAAACTGTAAAAGAAACCTGGCTGCACAAAGCAGAAAAGACACTGAAAAACCTACACACTTCTTAACTTTAGCAGAAAGAGAAGAGCTTACCCAGTGGATACCTTAGTGACCTTGGGAGGACCTGAACCTTAGATGCCACTTGATCAAAATCCTAACCTAACTATAAATTCAGAACTCACGTACACACTTAAGCCTGGTTGCAAAGACTGGCTCACCCATCCTCATTATACATGCTTTATGACATCACATCCAGGATCAGTCTATTATTCCCTAGGCAGTTCCAAACAGTTCACTGTGAACTTCAGAGTAGGAAGGGTGCAGTGTCAAGTTGGCCAGACCCACACGGTAAACTCCAAAAGAAACTGCACTCCAAAGCAACCACCAAACAAAGACAGAGTTTTGTATCCATGATGGAAATTTATTGTGGTACATAAACATAGTACTCACTACCCCAGCGCCTCAGCTACTGCCCCTGATGAAGGCAGTAGCTGAAGCGCTGGGGTAGTGGGCACTGTGTTTGTGTACCACAATAAATTTCTATCATTATTCCCTAGGGACAGCCCTGCTAGAGAAATCAGTCCAAATGGGACCCTTGCACTTCCTGTAATCAAATAAATTTTCTTTGTCCTAATTCCTGTCTGCGCCACAGGGGATCACCTGGTCCACTCGTTAGTCAGCATGTCTATCTGTTGTAAAGAACTTCTTTCTTCTGAAGCTCTCCCATTAACTGGTCAGGGGTCCTGCCTTTGATAGAGGAACAACAGGCAATTATGAGACAGATGGTTGCCTTTGATAAAAACACTGACCTTATTTCTCAGTTGTATCAACTTTGTCCCCTCAGCTGATAAATTCTAACGGATACAAACAGAGAATTAAAAAAAACACAATGCAGTACAATTTATATAGCAAGTTGTTACTGTCCCTCATATGCTCAGAACTTTTTGCTGATCATTCTTCTGCTGCTCATTCTCTCCTACCACCTTCTGTACCTCTGCCGCCATGCAGCTACTTCCAAATATCTCTGCCATTTGTCCAGCTCCTTGTGTGGTCATTTGGCAGATCCCATCTGCCTCTTATTGTTGTTTTGTGCTTTCTATGTAGCCTGGGGGCGAGACTCCTGGTAGGTTCTCAGTTGTTCTGTTTGCCCCTCTCCACCTGACTGGTCCAAGTCCCAGTCTTCGCTTATTAACTCAAATCTTTCTGTTTGTGGCTCTATGACCCTGCATACCCCTTCTATGCCTTTCAAGTTGGGCTGACGCTCGAGGTATCCTCCGGTGGCTTACTCCTCCATGCACAGCCACTCCAGGGTCTTAATGCCCCCCTTTGTTAAGACTGCTTCAGACTCCAGTCTGTTCTTCAGCTGCTCCTTCCAGAGCCCAATCTACTGCCTTTCCTTTGCAGCATTATTGCATGTCAGCCTTCTGGACTGTTCCCTAACCACTAGCAACTTCATGGCTTATATTAACTGTGTGATTGCAGTTTCTCTGCTCCATTGGTTCCATTTCATTCAGTCCAGCATCTCAGTAGAGCAACCGGCTTCTAACCACTACTTTTGGGAGTGGCTGGCATACGACCGCCATTACCTGTTTGTTGTTACTTTATCATTCAAGCCTCTCAGTTGAACACTCAGTCGGCATACCATGCCATTAGTCAACTATTCTAACCTCCCTTGTTCATTCGAATGTTTTGTATGCCAAAGGCCACCAGGCTTTGCCACTGGCCTCCTTCCATAGTCCTGCTCTCCAACTAGCTCCTGGATGCATGCCAGCCATAACCATATCCAATGATTCAGGGGCCTGCTTGCTCTGTAAGCTGGTGGTCTTGATTTGCTCCTTTGAAGTCTACATGGTAAAAGTGTCTCCCTTCACTCAGGAGGGTCCTTCTTTTTCTTCTGTTATCCTACACTCCAGGGGAAACTTCAGCAATGCAGACCAAAATGGCAGCTCCTCTTGAACTGCAGCACTTGTGACTTCAGCTACTGGAGAGTGGGGCCTCTAAGACCACGGGGGTTCCTTTAGCTGTGTAGACCACGTCATCAGTACCTCTGAAAGCTACTGTTCCCATGACCACTTATGGTTCGCCTAGTGTCCTGCAATTTCTAGAGCTGTGCAGAATGGGAAATTCTGAATTTGTGGAATTTTGACAAAGGTTTGTGAAATTCTGCGAAATTTAGTTGAATTTCATAAGAATTTAGCAGAATTTTAAAAATTTAGTAATTTGGTCATAACTTGGCCATCATTGAAGACAGAGCTCTGAAGTCTGGCATATTAACCCTTTGGATAGCGTGTCAATAAAATGCCAAACATCATGAAATCCAGATAGACAGGTTCAAAATTATACGTGTTCAGAGTTTGTTATTTTATTTTTTGTGCAAAATTTCATGAACATTTTTATCTGTGTATGCCTCAGCCATCTATTGCTTTTATTTTCTGTGAGACATTTCATGGAAAAATTTAATCTGCAATAAACGCAGGCACCTTTGGAGTTAGACATGTGTAAATCAGCACAAATAAACTTTTTGTAATACTTACAGAATGATCTAAATATGGAGAGAACTGGATTAGAGATTTTTAAGTTACAGGGATTCAAAACTTTATTATGTAAATATTTACAAACTTTTGTGAAAACTCTCAAAAATGTGAGTGTATGCAACTTCTCTGCTCTTGCAAGCATAGACTTAATATTTGACATGCATGTCCATGGTCAATGTATTCTGGTGTCTAACACAACTGGATAAATTGATTTAGCCATTTTAAATTTGCAGCAGAAACAAATTATTTACTTATTTATTTATTTTTTGTTGACTGGGTACGTGCACTAGACATATTCTGCCTATTTTCAGGCATGACCTGGGGGAGGTGGCTACAGATGAATGCCAACTGACCTTGAACCAGATTAAGCTGTTGGTGGTATTTTTAGTTAATAGGGGGAAATTTGGCCTGGGCACCGGGGAAAATCCCCTACTCTGCCTGCAGGGGTTCTTGCTTCCTGTGAGCGGAGGGGACCCTTTTGCCTGCGGTACCAAGACGGCGGATGACAGTGTGGTTGCTGGTGGAATTTCTGGAGATATTTTGGATTCTGACCTGACTACAGCTTCACCCATGGAGTCAAAAATACCTGACATTACTTCGGAAGAACCTACAAGGCTGCAATGTGCAGGAAGAAATACTGAAGGTACCACTTTAAATGAATTGCCAGGCAATCAAGAAGACTTGCCTCAGACACCACCTTACCCAGTTTCAGGCACTCAGAGCACTTCTAATGACACGGAAAATTATCTGCGAAGCATGTATTCTGCACACAAGGACTTTCTTATTGGTCTAATGCACTCTGATTCACAGTTTTCCTCACAGCCTTTTTTGTCAACTGACCCTGCAGCAGCTGCTTCTGATTTGATTCCAAGCACCAGAAATGCCACAAACTCTGCATCAGGAGCTCCTCTCTCTTTGCATCTATGGGACAATCATCGCACCGCAGAGGACATTGAGCACATTTGGTCACCCACGGCAGTGCTCTGTGCTGCTGGCTGGCAGCAAAATTCAGAAGGAGCACCCTGGACCTCCTGAAGGGCTGTTTCAGCCCAGGAAATCATCTCCGAGGTGCACAACAAACTCCGATCTTCAGAAGATACACCATTACCAATGAAAACAGCTCCGGAACCAGCATCTTTCCCTAATAACACTTCAAGCACACCAGCCATCTCCTGGACAACATCTGACGTCACAGACACCATCACGGGCCCCAACTTAGCCAGACGTGAATCTACTTCATCCTCTTCGACTTCAGAACATAATTTAGCAAGTACATCTGAGCCACTTGGTCCACAGCCTGCAGGTGAGGGCACTCACTTGACCCCATTTAAACTCAGTGACCTATTCACTAACTTAGGTGAGCCAGCACAGTGAAGGAATGCTGTATGTATGAAGTTCATGGGGGACATTTTTTTTTTCTTTATTTAGTTATTTAACCAGGTGAGACACACTAAGCTGAAAGCTTTTTTACAGGTGCAACCTGGGAGCACAGGGAAGGTAAGTGACTTGCTCAGGGTCACACAGTATGCAAGTGGAAGCTGTGGGATTCAAACCCAGGTCTGGTCTGCTGGATGTCACCAGATTTGCAGCTCAGAGCCTTAAACCACTGTGCTATACTGCCTCCTACAAGCCCTGACAGAAGAACTGTATTGCGCATAGTATGGTGCAGAACTCTTTAGGGATGGGGCAACAGAATTATTTGCGTTCATTCATGTGCATGGGGAATCTGTGTATGACTTAAGTTTTAAAAATGTGCACACTTTGGAGAAATTCTGGGAAAAATATGAGCATGTAAAACATCTGCTACTCTGGACACCCTTTATGGTCATCCCCCCTCACGAAACCAACTGTGAAAATTGTTACCTTACTGTTTCGTAGAAAGGGGGTGAGCATAGTGGACGTCCAGTACTGGCTCAGGCAGTGCTGTGATATACTACAGGCCCCTCGGCTTATTTTGGACGAGGACCTAGTATGGACTGGGGGATGGAAAGTAAAGGTACAACTTAAAAACATGGATAATGGTATCTCTCATTTACCAGACAGCTTTCACATAGGCGGGGACCGTGGCTTATGTTTTTACCCTGGACAACCACGGACCTGTCATAAGTGCGGTGCTCACACCCACCTGAGCAGCACTTGCGACAAGCCCAGATGCATTTTCTGCTTATCCTATGAACATGCGAGTTTAGGTTCTCCAAACCCTTTATACTGCAATCTGTGTGACGAGCCAGGGCACTCCTATCACCAGTGCCCTTGGGCGGATCCTAATAGGCTCGAACGCCCTCCCCAGGACCAGATAGTGCCCATAACGTATTCCCAGACTCGGGCCTTACGCTGCAGGGAGGTCCCAGCTCCTGCCGCTTCTACCCTCGCACAAGAACCTCCTCTCCCGCAAAAACCTGAACCTAGGGCCAGACAAGGGGCCATTCCCAAGTCTCCTGGCACCCCTATAGCAGTAGTACCCCCTTCTGAATCAGTCCCTGCTAGTACCCAGGCTACCATGCCTCCCCCCCAAAGGACTCAGACCCCTCTGTGGTAATCCCCCTTCTAAATGGGGTAAAGGCAAATGAAAAGCAGAAGCTTCTACCCCCAAGAGAACAATCATCACGAGGAATAAATTTCAGGCCATAGCCAAGAGACGACAATGGGGAGACACGGAAGGGGAAGATGGAGACTCGGATTCTGCTCTAGCCTCTTACTCCCGTATGGACTTCTCCTCTGACTCCCAGCTTGACCCCCCCCCTTCGGCAGATGGAGGTAGGACCCATGCTAACATTACCTGACACTATCTCCTCCAGATTGGCACTGTACTTTCTGGGATGCACCACCACCAAGGACTCCGCTGCTTCACCCTAAATGCATGCAGCATTAAATCCTATAGAAAACAACTCTGTACAATGCAGTACCTTTCTGACTTACACCATGACATCTATTTTCTCCAGGACACCTGTCTGAAATCTCCTCATGAGTTTTCTCAAATTAAAACTCGTTGGCATCAGGGCTTTTCCTTCTGGTCATATGGAGAGGATAGGTGTGATGGCCTGGGTATTTTGTTTGCAAATTTTAATTTCCAGATTTCCTGGTTGGTAGACATAATACCAGGACGAGCCATGCTTGAAGTCTGTACATACCAACAACACAAACTCAGGCTCATTAATGTATATGCCCCCCAGAGTATTGCCTCCAGAACAGACCTATTTAACAAAATACACCCATACCTGTATTCCAACTGGCAGATCTATATGGGAGGAGATTTCAGCTGTGGTCTTACTCTCTCAGATCGGGGCGGCTCCACCCAAAAAGTTTTCGCAGATTCAATGGTCTGCTGTCCTCATAGAGGGACATAACGCAGTACATGGTCCAGCTGCCAAAACCTATGATAGAGGCCCATACGTTACCAGGATAGATTTTCTTTTTGTCTCACAGAATATTTCAGTCACACAGGCCAGAATCATACCCTGTGAGACTTCAGACCATCTGGGGATCTCTCTGGTTTGCTCTCCCTCAGGGAAATCTTTTCCTGGCCAACCCCACTCTAGGTGAAAATTGAGTAGTTCATTGTTGACAGACCCAGCCATTTCAATGCATTGCACAGACCTTCTAAGGGCCAGGCTGTCTGTACTGGAAGCATAACATTCCCCTCTGCAATGGTGGGAAGACACTAAGAGTGATATCAAGACTTTCTTCCTACGTACAGGGAGAAAGAGAACACTGAGTTCATATCTTCGATACCTCACTCTCAGACAAAAACTACAACAGGCCATATCTCTTTCTTTCACATCCCAGATGGACTACTCTCACACAATAAAGTCCGTTAAGGAAGAAATGGAACAGTTCCAGTATAACCGAGCACATTCTTTACGGATGGAAGCTCAACATGGGACACAAGGCTCCGGTCCCTCCTTAGATATATATAAAAGTTGCACTGACAGGGTAAATGCAACCCACACAGAGGAACTTTATGATCCTGCTTCCAATACCCCCCACAATTCCTTGCTGGACATAAAGCGTAACGGCAGCTCTTATCTAGCTACGATGTTAGGCACCACAACTCCTGTGGATAGTAACATACCATTCCTTTCAGGTATTTCTATTCCTCCTCCTCCATCCCAAGATACATTGAAACATCTCCTTAAACCTATAACACTGGAGGAAAACCAGCAGGCTATAAAAGGCCAAAAGAAGCGCACTTCCCCATGATCAGATGGTCTTACTGCAGAATTATATATACAGTTTATGTTATTTTTGGCCCCCTTTCTGACATTAATATATAATACCATCATAAGCACTAATTCTACTCCTAAAGGATTTTCTGATGCCATTATGATTTTATTATTCAAGAAAGGGAACAGAGCTGATTTACGGAACTGGAGACCACTAAGTCTGCTAAACGTAGACTATAAAATATTCACTTCCATCTTGCTTAATAGGATGCTCCCTGTTGCTGCTCAAATTATTTCTGAGGCGCAGACTTGTGCCCTTCCCAGCAGATCTATCCTTTCCAACCTATCCCTCATTCGAGACATTATTTCAAACAGTACCCCCTCTTCACCTGCCCTGTTAATCTCCTTGGATCAAGAAAAGGCTTTTGACCGGGTCAACCGTGTTTATTTGTTCCAGGTTCTTGTACACTACCATGTTCCCCAGAAATTCATCTCTTGGCTTAAACTCTTATATAATACTGCTTGGATACAACCCCATATAAATGGTTCTCCAGTCCCCCTTTTTTTAGGCCTTAGAGGAGTACGACAGGGCTTCCCCCTTTAGTCCTCTTTTACATATTTTCCAACTGGACCCTTTATTACGAACCCTATTGCTGCACCCATCTTTACCTAGAATCTCTTCCCCCATTTGAAGACCTCTACCTCCAGTATGCGCATATGCTGATGATTCGTGCATCTGTACTACCTGCTCTCTTCAGGAGACAGTACTTCCCCCTATTTTCAAAGCATTTGAGACAGCTTCAGGCTCCAAAATAAATATAGCGAAAAACACAGCACTAATGGTGCCAACTTCAGCCAGCATGGACATATCAACGCATATTGTAGATATCCCTCTGGCAACCGCTGCAATAAAAATCTTGGGATTACATTACGGCACCTCAGATGATGCCAGTTATAACTGGAATATAGTATTAAATAGAGCAGCACACTCCCTTTCTTTCTGGAAAGGACTTAGCATTACAAAATGGAAAAGAGTGTTTTTATTGAAAACTTTAATACTTCCCCTCTTCTTACACGTGGCATCAATGTTTCCGGTCCCTTTTTCTCTGGAGGCAAGAGTTTACAATATTTTTTTTCAAGGCTTCTGGGGCAGCTGTTTAAATCCCATAAAAAGATCATATACATACATGGACTATTGTCATGGTGGGGTAAGGATGCTGAACCCAATAGTATTTTTCCACAGCTTATTCCTGAAAATCATAATACCCCACTTACTCCACAATCCACTCCTTTTTTGGCATTTAATTATATATTCTTTTACCACTAAGATATGCTAAATATGGCAACAACTCCTGCATGACATCCCTAGGAACTTCAGAAAACTGAGTATCCCCAGCTTCCTCTCCCCCCCCCCTTCTGAAGATCCGGCAATGTAAACTCTCCCCTGCACATATATTGAGTAAAACCAGGAGACAGCTTTATAACTTTGTTTTAGATACCCATTTTTCTGACTTACCACAGATAGTATCAACACAAGGCTCCATTCTGGAATTAGAAACGCCCTTCTCTCAGTTAACCGACCCCAGGATCCCCCACATAATTTTGGGATATCTCCTGGCTAGCTTGTCATGGAAGATTGGGCATCAAGAGCAACCTAAAACATAAATCAGTAGAGGAGCGAATATGCCCCCGAGACACTTGCAGAGCGGTATTGGAAACCATGCATCATTTTTTATCGATTGCCCATATAGTCAAATTATTTGGACCCTCCTTTTACATAAATGGAAAGAAAAGGCACTTCAGAATGTAACATATGATATCCTGGTGTACAGGATATACCCCCGGATTACAGAAATATCACACAGGGACCTTACGTCTCATCTTTGCATCCTGCCACTATTACTTATGGCAGGCCAGGTGCGCCTTTCTCCTGCAACAGAACGTGTTTTCTGCAACACAAACAGTTGCACAGATTGTTTCTAGCCTTGTGTTAATCCAAAATGAGGAAAAAAAGTTTTGACTTCTGCTGTATACAGTTCATATTGGAACAACTGTGCATGGATTGGAACTGTAGTGCCCTGAAGATGTTTTTCTTTTTTCCCTCTCTGTATTAGTCAGCATTTATTTGCTCCATTTAAAATAAATGTTTCTTTTGACTCCCCCCCCCCATTCATTGGTCTTTTTTGTGGGTTGATTTCCTTTTGTCTTTCTTGCAAACCTTATTTACAGTTTCTGTAAAGTTGACATTGTATTTTGTTTATTGAATGTACTGCACTCATTTTTCTTTAAATAAAACATTCCCCTACTCTCCAGTAGGGAGAACCCTTGTCCGTTTGACCAAGATGGCCACTTCTCAGAAGCAAGCAGACAGGATGGATGCTGCTGGGACAGGAGTGCAGGCCTCTCCTACTGTCTTATCGACTCAAGAGGCTGTCGATCTTGCATTAGCAACTGCCGATTTTTTGGACGACGAGCAGGTTTTGGATGACAAAGAAATTCTATCTGACAAAAAAGTGGAGCAAAGTAAGAATACTGAGTCCCTACCAGAGGATGCATTGCCCTCATGAACTCTGCAAATGGATCTGGACTTGCACTGAGAAGCTCTTCTCTTAGAAAAATGTTTGGTAAAAGCTCAAGAAATTGACAGCACGCTGAAAGAACTGGCAGTGCGATCACTTCATAATGTGAGTGCGTCACATAAACAGCTGAGTCAACCTGCTGTTGTCTCACAACTAGAAAAGTCATCTACAATGTGTGAAAAAGAAAAGGATCAGTCACTTGAAAAGTGCAAGGTTTCAGTATCGGCTGGCAGTGAAAATGGAACCGCTTCCGTTTGCCATCAGCCGCCTTGCGCAACAAATCCAACGGTGCATAAAAATCATTAAAGAAAGGGACACAACGTCTGGGAGTTGGGATACAGGCCTGTGCAGCTCCTGAGAAAACAAAGTCTAGCACAATCAGTCTAAATGAATCGGAAGAAACATTTTCTTTCACGGACCGACAAAATGGAGCAGTCAAACACTAGATCATCTATCTTCTGAATCTACAGCAGCTCACGGTATGGACTAAGATTCAGGGGTTTGGTCCCCAGAACAGGTGCTAGAAAACTTGGGATGGTTTAAGGGACAAAAAGGTCAATGGACCCCGGATCCAGGAGACCCATCGTATCAAAATATGTGTGTTTCAGTCATTTCTCCAGTGGCCACCAACTATACCTCTGACATGAGCTCCAACTCACCCCAGGATAATGACATTTCTATTAATAATAATACAGACTTTAATGTTACCAGCAATATTGTACCAAATGTTTCTGTTGCAGGTTCGGTTACTGTGAATATTTGTCAGGAAGAAACAGAAGAGGTACGCCTAGGGCCTAGACCTGAGGCATTATTAGAGCAAAAGGAAGGTGTTTCTCTTGCCCCCATGTTTAGGCTCTCTGACCTATTTACCACTCGGGGGGAACCTGTCCCACAGTGGAATGCAGTCAGATAGCTTTACAGGGGTGGCTTATAGAACCCTCCCGACAGGATAAGTATTGCTAGAAATCTTCTAAAAACATCTATGAAGTTTTTTCATCAGAAATGTTTGCATTTTGCATTGATTAACCTTGGCAATGGCAATTATGATATTAGCTTTAAAAATGTATCAAATCTGGATCATTTTTGGGCCCAGCATCAGTCACAAAAAATAACCTGGTTTGGATTCCTTTTCATGCTGTACCATTAACCAAACCTTTGGTGAAAACTACAACTGATATGTTCAAAAATGAAGGCGTCAACGTGGAGGACACTTTATTCTGGTTGAGACAAAGGTGCGAAATACTGGGAAGGCCTACACCCAGTATAGATAGTGAGCAAATATGGGATGGGGGGGTGGAAGGTTAAAGTAAAACTTTTTTTGACAAACAATGGCCCTGTGCATTTACCAAGCTCCTTTCTTTTAGGAAAGGATAAAGGATCAATATTTTACAATGGACAGCCTAGATCCTGTTTTAAATGTGGCTCACGGTTACATCTAAGTTCAGCCTGTGACACCTCCTGATGTAGCCATTGCTTAGAATATGGTCATTTGGCCCCTGCATGCTTGAACTTGTTCAAGTGCAACGTTTGTGAGTGAACAGGACATGCTTACGGTTGATGCCCATGGGCTTTGCATAGCTGGGAGGATTGTCCTTCCCATGAAGGCCTTATAAGCCAGGCACTGCATGCACAAGCTAAACTAGTAGTAACTCAAAGCCCTATACAGACTATGCAACAAACTAATATTAACTCTGAGTCCTCTCAGCTGCCTAACTCTGCCAGGAGTCCCTTCTCCCTTAAATCAGGAAGAAAGTACAGGGATAGAGATAGGGAATCCAGTAGAGGATGCCCCTGCAGAAGGGTTAGAGTCTGACATGCCTCCCCCCGTGGACCCCACTTTTAAGTCGGTAACACAGAGGAAACATAACAGGCAAGGGAAAGCAATGCCTCTGGTTAATAAGGAAATATGGTCTAAACCTGAGCTACCTTCTGCGCCTTTGAAACTAGGGAACAAATATGCCCCCTAACAGAGGATACAGGGGGGGGACTCAGAGGAAGATGGGACAGACACCTCCTCTACAACTTCTACAATAGACACTAAACGTAGGGGGAGGATTCAATAGCCAAAAGGGCAAGACATAGACACACTGCTAAAACTCCTTAAGTATCAGCATTGGTTGGTAAGCATAATGTCTACTTTTATGCAATGCACTCTTTAACTAGTTTCACTATTAACATTAATGGTACAAAAAGTGAAAGGAAATGCATAGGAGCTTTATTCTCCTCACGGGATTTAAAATGTGACATCATTTGCATACAGGATACTCGTCTAAAATCCCCTTTTGAACTACAGTATGCTTCCAGGTGCTGGACTTCCAGTCCCTCCTTTTGGTCTATAGGGACCGATGCCTGTGATGGCATCGGTATCCTTTTGGCTAACTCCCTTATTAAAGTTTCTAAGTTAATAGACGTACATCCAGGTAGAGCCATGATATTGGGTGTCTTATATGTTACAGACAGGTTTCGTATTATAGCCATTTATGCTCCCCCAAACAAAAGCGCATAGAGTGGCATTATTTAAGGAGGTGCAGCCATTTCTACACACATCTAGACTCCTGTTCTGGTTGGGTGATTTTAACTGTGGACTTTCTAGAACCGATAGAGGCCTGCAGACACCTAAAATATTCTGTGATTCCTCAGCATTACAGCAGATTCTTCATAATGCAAGTTTGGTAGATACTTATAGAAAATTACATCATACAGGGGGATTTACATATTTTAGAGGGTCGCTCAAAACAAGAATTGATGTTATTTTTTTGTCTAAGGTCATAGAGGTATTGAACATTGCTACTCATCCCTCAGAATTTTCCGATCATGTTGCTATAAAAGCTCGAATCACATGGGATACATCGCCCAGATGCAAAAAGAATAAATGGCGCTTGAATGAGTCTTTGTTAGAGGATCCCAAATTAAAGAAAATTTGGACACAGAATTGGGTGGCTAGACTGGTGAGAGGATACAAAAAAAGAATGGCCAACCTTGTTCCAACAGAGGGCCCATTATGTAGCAAACGGAGAATATTTAGGATACCTGAAATTAAGACACCAGCTCCAGCATCTTATTTCACAATCAGAGTGCATAAGACATGATTAAAGTCAATTAATTACGAACATCAAGAAACAAATGTCAGATATGCAATACAACAGAGCTAAAACTCTAGATCGAGAATTAGGATTTGTAACTCGGGTGAATAAGCATTCCCTGGATCCATACAAAGAATGTAAAAGTAGAGTAGATTCTAGATTTATTACAGAGTTGGCAACTTCAGATGGACAAGTGGTCCATGCTCCCCAGCAATTAATAAAGGTGGTTGAAGAATACGTAGCAGATTTACTAGGCAAGTTGCCTCCCCCCTTGCATCAGGAACATTCAGATTTGTTAGCTAGTTTAGGTCTTCCTAAAATCTCTGATACAGACCCTTCTACTTTGGGTGCAGAAATTACAGTAGAGGAAGCTAGAGAGACAATTTCAAAATTAACTCTGCATTCTGCCTCAGGTTCAGATGGACTTGGCTCAGGATTTTATAAAGCATATCAGTTGGAATTGGCTCCAGTTTTAGTAATTTTGTTGAATTATATTTTATAAACTGACAAATATGCTCCCTCTATGCAAGAGGCTATTCTTATGCTGATACATAAGAAGGGGGATAAAAATAACATAAGCAATTGGCATCTACTTAGTCTTTTAAATTTGGATTTAAAAATTTTAAGTAAAATACTGTTAGCCAGATTATCATGGGTAGCCCAATACCTTATTATGTAATGCCCAGCCCAATCCTGTGCTATCCTGGGCCGTAGGCAACAGGACAACTTGATTTGGTTAAGAGAAATATTTAGTAGGGAGGAATTAGAACACATACAGGGGATAGTGTTAGGGCTGGATCAAGAAAAAGCCTTTGATAGGCTCTCTCATGGCTTTTTATTTTCTGTACCAAAAGCTTTTGGGATTCCGGATAGGTTTGTAGGTTGGGTACAAGCTATGTATCAAGGGGCAGTCATAATTCCAAGCGTAAATGGCTGGCAAGGATGGAGAATTCCAGTTTGTAGAGGAGTTGGATGGGTGTCCACTGAGCCCACTTTTATACACTTTTGGGATTGATATTTTGATACATTTGTTATAGTTGAATAATGAACTAGAAGGGAGAGTGGCGACTCCGGATTACCCTCAGTTAAAAGTTTTGGCCTATGCAGAGGACTTGGTCTTGGTTTTAGCCCCCTCCTTTTCTTCTAGTGCATTGTTTTCAACATTAAGTAGTTTTTCGGAAATATCTGGATCTAAAATACATTTTGGAAAGTGTGAAGGAGTAGTAATTGGTTCTACCCCATTGCCCCCTAGAGGTCAGTTAGCAGGGATTCAGGTATCAATAGACCGCATCCCTATTTTAGGGACAGATTTCGGGCCGGGGGACATGTCCACCTTGAACTGGTAAAAAGGTCTTGGTCAAGCAAGTAGATTAGTAGGAAGTTGGAAGGGGCAACAGCTATCTAAGAAGAAGATAGTGGCTTTGGTCAAGACTATTCTTATCCCTATTTTCTTTTATATTAGTTATACCCCCCCCCAGAAGGTTAGAACTGAACTGCTCAGTGTGTTTTTTCCAAGTTTTAGGGGGTTCCAGACTGAACCCTGTAAAGAGAAAACTAACATATCTCCCAATAACTAAAGGTGGAGTAAACATGTCTAACCCAGTAGCCTTTTTCTTTAGTTTATTCTTGTCTTATAATATTGGTCTCCTTTTGAAGCCAGGAGCTGTAATATGGAGGCCTCTTGTATATCTATGGCTGCAGCCGTGCTTTGCAAGTTGGGAAGAGAAGAGACCTAGACTTTTAAATAGACTCTCTAAGATTCCACAATTTGCATTGGATAGTGTAAAATTAGCCATCAAATGGGGAATTACCCCAGTTCAACTTCAGACTATGGACAGGAAATCCATTTATCAACAACATTTGGCAGTCGAATGTCAAGCAGAGGTGGAGTTTCCGGAATGTCCGGCTATATGAAAAAAAGAGGTGTTAAAGGGTACCTAAACAAGCAGTTTTTTAAAACTGCAAATTCCAAAATCTGGCTTCATTACGAGGTAAAGTAAAGGCTACAGGTTAAATTGATGCTAAAACTGCATTTATGTAAATAACGTAAATGCACTTTCATAGCTTTGGAAAAATGTAAACATCAGCCTTTTACTTTCAAAAAACAGCCTTGGTTTCTCCCTAAGATGTCTACCAAGTGTGTTAAGTGATGAGTCATGATGACCTCATCAGAGCCAGAGACAGAGATCCACATATATTTCTATAGTGCTGACTAGTTGTTCTTTCCCTCTTTATTTTGAATTGTTGTACCAGAATGATCAGTACACATGTTAGGCTATGATTTTGTTTATTTTGTTTACATTAACTTGCGGAAAATGTTTTTCAATCCAGCTGACTTTCTTTGGAAAACTGCATTACAGGAAAACACTTCAAATCCCTGATGATCTAGTGGTTATATGATGCACTGAATTTTGTTTTTTGTTAGCCAGGAAATATGCACTAATCCGAAAGCTTGTTTACATGTGTGGCCTGGGAGCACAAGGAAGTTTAGTAACTTGCTCAGGGTCACATAGCAAAGTACTGGTCCTGTTCAGTTCCAAAGCTCATGCTGTCTTGTTAATCCACATGTAAGGCTCTCTTTTTCCATGTGAACCCCCTGCACCTAGCTTGCCTTCTGTTGAACACCCCACCATCCATACCCTGTCCTTAGTACTGCCTGGGGCTGCTTATGAGCTTGCGGTCTTAGGAAGAGAATTATCACACCTCAGATTGTAATCTTGTACCTCAGAGAGTTGTGCACACCTATACCAAGACGCATCATCAGCTAGCACTGTTAAAAAGTGCCTCCCAAATCACTCTCCAGTCCACATTCTCAGTGTCTGACTTCTGCTTCCACAGTAAGCATTGAGTGGATCACCACCCTTCTGCACAGTGAAGGTAGTATGTACAGTTCACTGTTGTGTTTTTTCCCCCACCTGATTAACCAACAACTAGGTCTTCCCAGAGGGCCAAGCAATAAGCATCATGACCCACCAGAAAAACTGCTGTCCGTGCCCTCTCAATCGCTGCACTTACAATGGATAACAATAATAATACTAATACTAATACTGATACTTTGAGTGAACCCACCTGACTTCCAGTGTCAGTCTACTCCTTTACCTGTGATTTGCAGAACCCCACAGGATAATTCCCAGCAATTCTTCTCCAGTACTTTTCTGTGCTCTACTCCACAATGCAAGTTGGCTGGCTACCACCCTTGCAAATCTTGAATGAGCTACTGTATACACAACTCCCTCAATACTGTCCTAATAAACATCCAAATCCCCTTCCCCCACCCTAGGGTAATCTCCCTACACTGAATTCAAGTAACAGTTTAGGTGCAGCCCTGCCACTCTGAGTATTTGTCATCGCTGACTTCTCTCATCCACAGTCAGGTAGTGATCACGATTCTGGCAGCCCCACATTTCGGATCTCACAGTGATCTGCTCAGCGTCCTCCTTCATGTCTTCAACTAACCTGAATATAGCTGTACCCTGCTGGAATGGCCTGTTCAGGCCCTCTCTGGCATTCATTCTTCTCACCTGCTCCCCACACCAAAAACTGGTGCATTCACTACCCTTCCGCATCATGAATGTGATAAGTACAGTCTCCCATGTTATATTTACATATTTATAATAAACATGATCTTCTGGCAAGCCAGGATGACAGCAGCATGGCACAAGTGGAAAAATAAGTTTTCCTACACATATAAGATCTAAGCCACCTATGATTAGGCACTATTAAATGACATGCATAATGATGCACATACCCATCATTTAATAGTACCTAATCAAAGGTAGCCTAGATCTTTTAAGGATAAGAAAGCCCATCATTCCCCTTGTTCCCTGCTGCTATCAGCCTGACTTACTGGAAAGATATGTTTATATTTGATATGTCAAAATAAAATGGGGACTGTACTACTAGCATTCATGATGCAGAAGGGTGATGAGCTCACCTGTTTTCGGTGTGAGGAGGAATAGTGAAGAATGAATACCAGAGGGGGACTGAGAAGGCCACTCTTGCAAGGTACTGCCATATTCAGGGAAGGGGGAAGAGAGAAGGAGAGAAATATGAGCAGATTACTGTGAGAAATAAGATGTGGGACTGCCAGAACCTTGATCACTACCTGACCCCATCGTCCTGGCCAACATTCCCCTTCCCAGAAAAGCAGGCTGTGTTGGATATTAATGCATGAAATGGCTGCCACTACATGTTGAGTCACTTCACTACCAGTATAGTATTGTTTGTAAAGCACTTTGAGATACAATGCATATGAACACCACTATATAAATGCTGATTCTTATTCTTCTTCTTCGAATTATTATTATTTCCCATGGAAGTGGCATATTCAACCGTGAAACCATGACGCAAGTGTGGAGCAAATCAAAGATGCTCCGAGTAGACTTGTTCCTATAAATACAGGGTACAAATACGCAGACAGCACTTGCACCAGGGGTGAGAGTGAGAGGGAGAGACAGTGAGAGACAGACAGAGACACAGGCAGACAAAGGCCACACACAGAGGGACAGGGACAGAGAGGTGGCCTGGGAGACAGAGAAAGCAGCAGAGAGAGAGAGAGACCACACACAATGTGCCAGGGTGTCACACAGCCAGCAGCCAACTGCCCAGGGAGACAGTGGAGAGCAAGGGCCATGGACAGTGTGCCCTTCATGATAGAGACCATAATGAGGAGTGTGAGGGGGCAGGAAGAACAGCGACGTGGCCAAGGAAGGGCCTGTTGGTGGTATGCCCGACACAGGTGGTACCCTACCCACATCACCTTTGAGAACTACAGCAACATGGAGATTGTGGGCTGGTACCGCCAGAACAGGGCCATTCTGAGGCAGCTCTGCATGCTGTGCAGTGAGGAGATGCAGGCACCCACCAGACGGAGCCACGCCTTGTCCGTGGAGACGAAGGTGACTGCCGTCATGCGCTTGCTAGCCATGGGCACCTTCCAAAGACCAACAGGGGACACCACAGGCATAACCCAGTCAGCCATGTCCCGCCTCCTCACACAGTTCCTCAATGCACTGCTGCCATGTGCTTCGGAATATATCCGTTTCCCCAGCACACAGGCAGCGCGTACAGCAACCATGCAGGACTTACACAGGGTGGCACACATGCCTGGCGTGCTTGGGACCATTGACTGCACCCATGTGGGCATCCACATGCCACCTGGCCCTGAGGGTGTTGCATACATCAACAGGAAGGGGAGTCCAAGTGTCAACTGCCAGGTGGTGTGTGATGCCACAGGGCACATCACCAATGTCTGCAGCACACACCCTGGGAGTGCACATGATGCGTTCATCTGGCACAGCTCTGCACTGTGCCACAGGTTTGAATGTGGGGACACCCCCATGGGCCACCTAGTGGGTGAGTATGGCATGGGCAAGGGGCGATGGGCGGAGCAGACCTAAGGATGGGGTGGGCAGGGTGTGCATGGTGGCGTGGGCACCAGGGACAGGCAAG
Organism: Neoceratodus forsteri; assembly: GCA_016271365.2. NCBI lineage: Eukaryota > Metazoa > Chordata > Ceratodontiformes > Ceratodontidae > Neoceratodus > Neoceratodus forsteri. The sequence continues at coordinate 358,911,356 of CM057457.1, read as the reverse complement.
CGGCGCAGCACAGAATAGACACACAGGTGACAGCGCATACCTGCTGAGGCCCTGGCTGCTCACTGCCTACTGGCACCTGTCATCCCCAGCACAGGAACGGTACAAAGAGGCACATGCCAGCACGCGCAAAATCATCGAGCGGGTCTTTGGCATGCTGAAGGCACAGTTACATTGCCCAGACAGGTCAGGCGGTGCCCTACAGTACAGCCCCTCGAATGCCTGTGGCCTATTCCTGGCCTGCTGCATACTGCACAACATGACCTTTGACCGTGGAATAGCTGTTGAGGCTGATGAGGGCAAGAGCAGTGGGGACGACAGAGAATATGGGCCGAAGGGTGGTGGACAGCCACCCCCTGGGAGGAGGGACCCCCAGCTGGTCCAGCAGGTGCGACGCCACTGGGACACCATCACGCAGGAGCACTATGGTGCACACAAGTAGGTGGTGCGGTACACAAGCATGGGCCACACAAACAGGTGCAGCACACATGCAGGGGCGTGCTTGGCAATGGGCATGCACACACAGAGACGTGATGCAGGAGTAGGGGAGTCAGTGGCACACAACCACACATAGCATCACACACACACACACACACACACACACAGGCATTGGTATGTGGCATGGATCAGATGCATTGCACCAGTGCACAGGCGCAACCGGTGCTAGACTGCCCTCATCACACCCACGCCACACGGTCCAGTGGCCGGGCAAGCACACACACAGGCTCCGTGCAGTGCGACACACAGGCGCGACATCAGTGGTGGGCACACACACACACACACACACACACACACACACACACACCACCCATGTGTGCACAGGCCAGCAGCTGCAGACTGTGGTCAGGGCAGTTCGCGTATCAGGGCTGCTCTATGGTACCATGGCCACCACCCGCGAGGGTGGCGCGTGCCAGGCCAGCGGCAGCCACAGGCTGCGGATCAGCTGGGGGGGTTGCAACAGCCCCCAAGGGGTGGAACTGTGGGAACCACGACCATGTCCACATGGGGGTGTGCAGGCGCCCAAACAGACCAGCCTCGGGCATGCCTGGGAGGCCTACATCACAGCCCGGCTTCGACTGTGTCAGGGTCGCCCGACGCCAGGTCCGTGGGGTGGACAGCGCACTATGGGGGGTCACCTGTGCACAGCCACACCCTGTGGCAGCCAGCAATGCAAAGCCATCCGTGATCGCACTGGCAATGCGATCCAAGGATGCCATCGTGGCCTCCTGCATGCATTGCATGCCCGCCAGGATCTGCGCAGTGTGCCTTTCCTGCTGCTCAGCCAACTGGTGCACCTCTGTACACAGTGCATGCACCCCAGCAGCAAGCTGCACCTGCTGCTTGAACGGACGCCCACAGCAGCTGAGTGTGCTCAGCCAGACAGTCGGCGTCCTGGGGCTCCCGCGTGGAACGCTGATCCTATTGTGGTGACCGGCCATGATGCACAGCCCCCCTCCCCGCTCTGGTGGATGCTGCACAGTGGGATCTGCAGGGGGAATGGGTACAGCAGGTGCACTGGCAACAGACCCTTTGTCCGGCTGCCTGGTGGCACCCGCAGCCTGCTGCCATTGCCCATCCGGCTGCTGTACACCGCCCTGCACCTGTGCGGCCGCACCACCGCAGGGCACAGCCATGGCAGCGCACACCGCTGCACCCACAGTGGTGGCAGGCAGTTGTTTTGCTGGCAGAGCACTGAGCGTGGTGCCTGTGTCAGATGCCAGCAGGGGCGACACACCCAAAATGTTGCCTATGCTGTCCAGGAGCTGAGAGTAGTCCTTATCAGAGTCGGACCCCACCCCAATCTCTGTCTCCACACACAGGACACCAAGGCTGGCATCCTGCAGGATCACATCCAGGGCCTCGTCAAACCCCAGGTCCAGGATATCCGACTGCACCATGGTGCTGAGCTGCAGCCTGGCGGGCCCCTGGATGCCGGTGGATGTGGATGGGTGGTCCTCCAGGGCCGTATTGGCATCCACTGTTGCTGCCGCTGCCAGCGCCCCATCATCTGCACAGAGGCGTGCTGGTGCTGCAAGAGACAAATGGCGTCTCAGTGATGCAATGCCCACATGTGCCCCCCCCATACACTGCCGCTGCATGTGTCCTGCAGCATGGCATGTGTGTGGGTGCGCACACATGCACATGGCATGCATGCTGGCCACATGCACGCCAGCATGCCACCAGCTGTGTGGGTCTGACATACATACCATGCAGTGAAGGGCTGCCACCCATCTGGAATCCTCCTCCAGACACACCCTCCACCGTGGTGCGGCGCATAGTGGCTGCTGCCAACTCCTCCTGTGGCATTAGTGTGGATGCATCCGCAGGCCCTCCTCTGCTTGCAGTAAGGGACACCCGTATGGCTGCCACCTTCTCCTTAATCCGTTGCTTGTCTGTTCCCACCTTCTTTCAGCACCCCTGCGCTAACTGCTGGTGGCTGCTGTGCTGGTTCATGTAGATTACCACCTCCTCCCATGCACCAGCCCTAGCCTGTGGTGTGCCCGTGGCACCACTCAACAGGGGCTCCCTGTCCAGGTAGGCCTCAAACAGGGCATCAGTTTCAGTCTTTGTGAAGTTGGGCCTGTGCTTCCGTGCAGGCCCCCGCTCCTCGTCTTCCTCATTTGCCGACATGTTGCTGTCTGTGGACATGGACAGTGTGTCAGTGGCAGCATCTCCCTGGTTCATCCCACCCTGCAGTGCTGTCTGCTCCCAGTGAGCTGCAGCGGCATGCACAACTTACCAATCAAGGTTGCAATACCGGTCCATGGCCCATGCTGTTCTGGGGTGCTTATTAGGTGCGACACATGCAAATGAGGTTGAGCACAACAGTAATGACATGCTAATGCACCCACTGCACCATGCATTGGCTGATGAGCTCATTTGCATGTGCTATCTGAATATTGAGATATTGCTCCGTGCACAATGAGATTGCACCGGAGCAAGTCGCGGCAGTGCAATGGCATGCATGTGCAGGCCTGCAGTGTGCACGTGCGTCACGGTATCATGGTGTCAATCGCGCACCGTGCATGGACAGTGCGATGCAGTGGCATTGCACATCTTGTGCATGGCCAGATACGTGCATGGTCATGCATGTGGTGCCATACCCTATCGCGCACGTGAGCAATGGTGGGTGACCCCTGACCTCTGGGTCAAACCTCTGACTCCTGGGTCGGACCTCTGACCCTGCTTAGCCATGCCCACTCTGCGCATCTTCAGCACTGTGCGATGGGCGGGCACAGCGTATGCTGCTGCTGCGCATCATGCATCAGGCACATGTTGTGGACACATGCGCCTCTTCCCACCATTTTCACCGCCGAACACGTTGTAGTGAACATGGTGCAGAGAAGATGCTGATGGGCACAGAATTGGTCGCAGGTGGAGTTGGCCAACCTTGTGGCATGCATGGAGCCCTACACCCCCCAGCTCTTTGGGCAGGTACCCCTGCAGCGGGTCAGGGCACTATGTGGCAAGAGATAGCTGCCAGCCTGGAGCACAGGATGGGGTGCCCAGGGCAGGCAAGCAATGCCGCCACCACTATGGGGACCTCATGCGGTGGGACCTGGAGAGGTTGAGGAGGCTACAGGCACACGCCAGGTGAGGGGCTGTGCCATAGCCAGGTAAGTCATCCCACGTTGCATGTCTGCCCTGGTACTGTACTCTGGTGTTGGCTTGGCTGCCTGGCATGCTCTGCAGAGGGGTACATCATCGTCATGTGCATCACGGCGTGGCATTGCAAGCTTCCACTTGCGTTGCGATACAGCTATGCAAGCATGCAGGGCGTGTCGGGCAGGGGCATGCCCTGTGCACAGGGGTTGGGGGAGGCAGCTGCTGTGGTTGGTTTCTGATGTGCACCTGTCTTCTTTCCATTCCCAGGACCGAAGGACCGATGGCGGGCCAGGGCTACAGCAGTGCAGCAGGGAGCAACACGCCATGATGGTGCTGGACCGGCACCAGCAGGGCCGCAGGGGGCAGGTAGACACTGTCATGGTCCTTCACGCTGTCCAGGGGGGTGGCAGGGGGAGTAGGTATGGACACCTGTGCCATGTGCCGTGGCAGCTGTGTGTGTCACATTGTGCATGGTGCATGACACTGTGGCGCATCCATTGGACACATGTGCTGGCTGTTGGTGAACGTGCGCCCGGCTGCCACTGTTGTTGCTGTGGTGCTGCCGGTGCACTGTGCCATGTGACTGTAATTGCACAGTCATGTGGCCATTGTGTGGCAGGGACCACCTGTGTGCAATGCCGTGGTGTGCCGAGTTGCTGGCTGGCATTGGCCCACCCCCCTGCAGGTGGCTGTTACGAGCCCTCGAGTGGTGTGTGTTCTCATGGCCCATTGCGCACTGTGGGTGGGCATGGTTCCTTGGGCCATTGCACTGATCACCTGTCATGTCCCTTCTTATAGGTGTCCGGCGGCAAAGACTGCCACGGGCGATGCTGAGCCGACTGCTGCGCCAGACACTGCTTGTGGATTCATCTACCCTGGAGATGGTGGTGCAGATCCAGAGGATGCTGCAAGCTGAGAAAAGGGAGCGTCAGCTCGCCAGGGCAGCTGGATGGGGCCGCCGTTAATTTTGCCCCTGTTTTCTCCAGTTTCCCCTGATGTATCTTCCCCTACAGTCCTCCCTCCCACCCACTGTGCAGTCACTGTTCCCTGTCCCCTTCCCTTGCTGTGCCTACCCTTTCCCAGCCCCTGGTTTTATGTAAATAGTTTTCTTCAAAATATATTTTTTGGACTTACCATCCTGTGTCTGTCTGCTTTGCAGGTGGTGTGAGGAGCCATGCTGCAGTGGCCCAGTGTCTGTCCATGTGGTGTGCATGAGAAGGGGTGCATTTTGTGCTTCTGTGGTACATTGCTGTGTGCTGTGGTGTGGTGTGTCCCACTGTGGTGGTGCCCATCCCCTGGGTCGGTGGCTGTGGCTTAGGGTGCCCATGGAGCAGCTGTCAGGGGTGTGTGATGGTTGTGTGTGTGTTGGTGGCACACAACCATGGTCATTGGTCAGGTACTGTCTGCATGCTGTGCTGGGGCCCCTGCTTGGCATTGTGCGGCCTGTCCCATGTGGTCTGCCATGCTGCCTGCCTCGTGGCATGTTCAGTGCCTACTGTGAGCGCGTGTGTGTGCTTGGCTGCATGGTCCTGGGTGTGGCCTGCTAAGTTTCTTCCTAAAAAGGTTTTTCGATCCTCGTCTCCTCTGTGCCAGAGGTCATAATCTTAGTTATTGTAGTTTACATAGGAGTTGGAGAAGGCTGATGGTTCTCTCTACTTGGGGTCTCAGTCTGGCTATACCTTCATTCCTTAGGAATGATGTGCCTATCTGTCTGTCTACATTGTGCTTTTGGTCCTTCTTCCCTAAAGTCCTTGGTCTCGGGGACCCTCTCACCGCAACATTTCAAGGGCTGGACTGACAGGGGGGTAATCATGCTCTGCGGTGTTTCTCAAGCTACCTTTCCAGCAGCCACCAGTGAGTCTGAATTGGCACAACGTTCTCTGATTACTTACCCTCCACTCTTGGAATTCCCAAAGGATTGATACTTGGCCTGTTACTGTTCTCCCTCCACATTAATTTAATCCATCACTGTTACAAACACAGCTCCTTGCTTCTATATGCCAATGATCTGGTTTTCTTCACCACTGCTTCTGGATGTGGCAGATACTAATATTGCCCTAACCTCCAGCCTTAAGGCTGCCCAATCCTGGCTCAAAGATGACAAACTTCTTATGAACCACACCAAGTCTCAAACTATACTTTTTGGAACACCCCATCGCCTTCAGTGCAACAACCCTTGGTGCCCAACTTGATCCCCCTCTTGAATTTTCCATCCACCTGACCAATGTGTGTAAGGGTCTCAACTCCTACAGTACCTCAGCATTGCCTACACAGCCAGCCCTCACCTGTCCAGGTCCACACATATGAAAATTACGTACCTACCGTAATTCTTGATCTTCTCTTGTATCTTCACCATTCATTACTTCCTGGGTGTAAGCCGGAGGCGGGCACCCGTCACGGGAGCTTTTTTTTTTTTTTTTTAAACTTTGGCTAATGGCACCGCCCTCGAGAGTGACGTCATGCGTCATGCGCGAGGGGCGGCCGTTAGTAGCGACCGACTCCTCCTCCAACTCAGTTATGTGAGCCGGAGAGGCAAAAGCGAAAGCAGAGAACAGAGATAGCGAGGCAAGATAGCCAAGGGATAGCAAAGCAAGGAAGAATGAACTGAAAAAGGAATAAGCCGATGGAGGAAGGATAGAGGAGATAAGAGTATCCCTAACCCAGGGACTGCAGGGCCTCCTTACCTGGGTGACTCTAGGAGGAGAGAAAAGGAAGGAAATGAGAAAGATGAAGAAGAAGAAGAGAAGAGAGAGAGATGGGATGTTGAAGGGACCAGAATGCCCAACGAGCATAGTTAGCTTATAGCTGAAGGCTCGACTAACAGGGAAGCAAGAATCCCCGGAGATAGAGCTGAAGAGAAGGTTCACCAAACCCGCTAGACAGACTCAGGAGGGCATAGTCCTCATCTTCAACATGCCATTGTTGTTGATACCCCCTTCGGGCTCCTGGCCGTGAAGGCCTTTAACCGGAGGACACCCGAGGAGGGAAGAATAAACCCCAGGCAGCATGAGAGCGCTGCTCAGGGGTTTAGAAATGGAAAATGTAAGCCTTTCAGGCGTTTTAAGCATAGAAGTGGGACTCAGACGGACTCGACAAGGCAGGCCAGAGGCTTAGGCTGGCTGGGATTGGTTATGGTCAGCACTGCTCTTCTGTAAAACTGTCCAGGAGGACACTTGAAAGGAAAACCAATCATCAAAATCCACGAGAAGGGTTGCCTGCCTCCATCTCCCTTCTTGTTTGTTTTCCTTTTTTTTTTTTTTTACAGATAATCATTTGCAGGCTAGGAGCATGACCCCAATACCAAGAACGCTATAGCAGTCGAAGAGAGTTCCTCAGCATTTTTCCACTTTTTTTTTTTTGGAAAAAAAGAAAACAGACGTGCCTGCTTCCTCCGCTTCTGCAAGGCAAGAATTAGAGAAGGGAGGGGTTTTGATTCTAGGCGCAACAGCTAGAGCACGGGATTGCAGGATAAAACTGAATAGCCTGAGCCAGGCTAAAACCCCAGAGGTATCTCTCACCGAGGGATGGCAAGATATAGTTGTGCAGTTTGATCGCCAATGCAAATCCACGAGGTGGCCCAAGAATCTTAGAGTAAATAATTTTTCTGGAGAAATAAGAACCCCCCAGATATAGATTTTTTTTTTTGTGAAAAATTGAGCAACTCTTCCTATCTTTTATAGTTTTTTTTTTTTTTATATTTATTTTGCAGAGAGAGGAAGGAGACGGGAGGTGGAGAAGCCACAGGAAGAGGCCACTGAGGGGATGGTGGGCGGGTGTAAGTAATGAATGGTGAAGATACAAGAGAAGATCAAGAATTACGGTAGGTACGTAATTTTCATATCTTCCCTTGTCAATCTTCACCATTCATTACTTCCTGGGTGAGTACCAAGCTCCTCTTCCCGGGGAAAGAGGCCATACCCTGAGGAACAAGACCCCAGCCTTCTGCTGGTGAGAAACAGAAGGAGAAGACCCTGGCTTATTCAGAAAGCCTAAGTGGGGAAGAGCTAGGAGGTGCCTCCCGAGGACGAGGAGGCGGAGGGAGCCCTGTAAAAGTCTCCTAGCTCTAGAGGAGAAAAGACGGGTCCCCCGGAAGGCGGAGCGAATCATCCTACGCCGGGCCAGGGGTGACAACCTGGAAAGACAAAGCCATGTCGTCTTCTGATGCAGATCGCTGTCCCCGCTAGCCTGGAAGCCACCTCATTGGCGCCATAAGATGCCCTTGCTTGGTGTCTTGCCAGCTCCAGGCCTACAGCGGAGAGCAACAGCTTGTCTGGTTTGCTCCGTGTCAGGCATTGATGCCAACAGCTGGGACATCATCGACCACAAATGCCGGTTGTAGGCAGCGTGGTGAGCCTGATGAGATGCAATACAGGCACTCGCATGAGAAGAAGAGAACACTCTTCGCCCCCAACGGTCGAACTGGAGAGAGTCCGCATCCGCTGGGCGGTCGTGCGCCAGGCAGCGGCACCCAGAAGGAGTATCTAGGTAAACCAAACCAGAGGACGGGTTGGGAAGGGAACCTAGAGACTCTGAGGGGCACAATACCTACGCTGACAGTCAGCCGGGCTGGAGAGAAGCGGTTGGACTGCCAGGACTGGATAGACGCTCCTGGAAGGGATAGGCCAGAAGGTACCACCAAATGCTGGGCACTGAATTCACCAAGGAATTCTCGCGCTCCCGCTGGGTATTGTCTCTCTGAACATTGAACCAAGATCCCTCACCATCCTCGAGAGGAAACGCTGATATTCTGTGAAATCAGCATCGGAGGAAAGATGAGTAGGGGTTCCTCTCCCTCAGAGAGGGAGACGAGGATGATGGGGAGCTGGAATGTCCAGAGGATTCCTGCGGCGTGGGAGAGTCGAAAGACCCGTCCATCATGTATCTAACATATGAGGGAGCCAGAGAACTCCTGAACTGCTCCCAGGATAACGGACCCGTAGGACCGACATGGCCTGGGAGCGGGGGTGGTGAAGGCAGAGAGATGGGAGAGGGGCACCTCCGAGGAGGCAACTGCTCTCAGCGAGGGCTCTGGAATCCGGGGAAAGGAGCCCTAGTAGGAGGGATCCCGGATATCAGACCAGGCTGCAGAACGGAACTCTGGGGAAGCGGAGCCTGGAAGAGCCCTGGGGGAGAACCTCCCCTGTGACAATGCCGGGACTGCAAGGATCCAGAAGGGCAGTCCGCATAAACGCCACCGGAGGACACCCTAGAACCCTGGAGGGAGGGGCGAGGCTCTGCACTACGGCTCCTGGCCACCCCCCCTGAGGTGGCCAAAGAAGACCGAGTGGCAGACCCCCTGCACCTCAACCCCTCGGACTCCGAGAGGGCCCTCCTCCTCGACCACCGCGTCCCCCTGTCCCTAGAGGGGCAACAGCACCCCGGGAGGTAGCTGTCACTGGCCTCCAGAGGGAGCCCCCTCCGTCACCCCACACCTGCCCCCGGGCTACCGCCACCCCCAGCCGGGAACCCTCAGGAGACACGGGAGGGGGACAGAGGAGGCCCGCTGCCCGCCTGGCACCCTTAGCCACCGGGGACCCAGACCTCAAGAGTGGGGGTGCCAGGATGGGTCCACGCCCAGCCATCGCCTCCGAGGAGGACGAGACCAGCTGGACCTCGATGCTGGCCACCCCAGGGGTCCCCGAGGCCACGGGGCCGTGAACGGCCCCGGTACCAAGGGTGACGCCGCTCGCCCCCCCAAGCCGGTAGCAGCCAGGCCCAATTCCACACCTCCAACGGCGCTGGCAGGCCCGGCACCGCCTGGAGGAAGGACAAGGCCCACGGCGCCGCCGGCGTCGGGAAGCGAGGTGGCACCGCCGACGGCGCCGCCATGTCCATCGGCACCGCAAACGGCGCCGAGGCCCAAAGCGGCACCGCCAATGGTGCCGCCTCGATCACCGGCGCCGCGAATGGCGCCGGGATCCAAAGTGGCGACGCCAATGGCGCGCCCCGATCACCGGCGCTGCGAACGCGGGATCCAAAACGGCCCGCTGAACGGCGCCGCTCGATCACCGCACTCAAACAGTGCGCGATCCAAACGGGCGCCGGAAGGCGGCGTCGAGAATCCACACGAGCCAGGCCCAAAAGTTGAGGGCCTCGACACGAGGAGCCTGCACCTCCAAGAGGTGACTGCCGAGGCGGTGTCGCGTCGCGGCCCGGGAGGGACTACGACGCTCCCCCAACACCACAGAAGAGGCCTCCTCCTCGGCAAGAATAGACAGGAGAGCCCCTCCTCTCGGACTGTATAGGCCGGGAGGGACCGGGAAGGGCCTAACGACCTTGCCCAAGAATCCGGAGGCGCGCGTCCCAGTCGGCAGGGCCTTGCCGAGCTTAAACGATGGATTTCGAGGACCCGCGTCCATTGAGAAACAGGCATCGACTCTAATCCATATCGGCGGTTGGATCCCCAGGCAACGAAGGCAAACGTCATGCCGGTCCGAGACGGAGAAATGCCGGCCACAGGAGCACCGACGCATAGGGGCGCGGCCCGTCTTAGAAAAGCGCTTAGCTCCCGAACCGGACATAACGCGAAATTAACAAGACTAAAACACAGTAGGAAACACACCCGGCGCCGTTAGATAGAAAAAAGGAACAGTCTTACCGGATCGGCGTCGAGTGCGAAGAAAAACCAGGAGTCGGTACACTACCACGCAGTTAAGGACGCTTCACACGCGAGCAGGTGCTGCCTCGACGGCGGGAGAAACAGAACTGAGTTGGAGGAGGAGTCGGTCGCTACTAACGGCCGCCCCTCGCGCATGACGCGTGACGTCACTCTCGAGGGCGGTGCCGTGAGCCAAAGTTTTTAAAAAAAAAAAAAGCTCCTCAGAACGGTGCGCCCGCTTACACCCAGGAAGTAATGAATGGTGAAGATTGACAAGGGAAGATATAACCACTGCACAAGGTCTACTACTGCCCAAACTTACCTACAGCCTGGCAGTATTCATTCATGCCTTCAGTACCTTGCAGTGCAAAAAGGAAGTGGTGTACAACAGTGTCTGCCATTTTGCGCTTGGGTGCAACCTCCTCACCCACCACTGCACGCTATAAAATACTCTAGGCTGGCCATCCCCAGCAGCCTTATTGTACCTCAACCTTGGAAGAATTATCTACAGGGCACTGCAGGATCAGCTACCCCTGTCCTTAGCCTTACACCTAATACCGTGTAAACTCCTTTATTCCCTAAGATCCACAGATCAACAACAACTGTCCATCCCTAGATCTAGGAGCAAATATGGCAAAAGGGCTTTCTCCTCAGTTGCCCCTAAAGTATGGAACAGTATTCCACCAATTTTGCACTAATGCCAAGTCTCCAACTCCTTCCACTGTCAACTCTGCTCCTATCAGCTCCAGTTTTCCCAATGCATCTGTCCTAAGCTCTAACTGTAGTTCCACTCACATTGTTACTTGAACACTAAAGTTGACAGTTTTATGGTTTTTTTTAATTCAAACTTTATTAACACATTTTCCACAGTATTGGAGGCAGCAAATGTGACATGTACAACTTGTTCACAATACAATACCCAAACTGCCCCCCCACCCCTCCTACCCCCGTACAGCAGTATTATGCCACCTATTAACATGAGTTCCTATGACAGTAATCATATGTGTACAGGGATAGTTAATACATAACAAAACTTATATCCGAATAATCATAATTAAGGTGGGAAGGAGATCCCAGATATGTTTATAAGCTGGTAATCTATTGTGGAGACTAGCTATAGCTTTCTCTGTACGAAGGTTAGCGAGGATTTCGTTCACCCATTCCTGAAATGTCGGGGTAACCTTGTCTTTCCAATGTCGTAATATAAGTTTTTTGACAGACAGTGCAATCATGGAAATGTGAAATCTAAGCTTAACCTTGATGGAGGACAGGTCCCCCAGGAGACAAATATCAGGTGTGAAACAATCCCGCAAACCCAATAAGGGGTCCAGGTTGGTTTTAATAGCTTCCCATAGAGAGACTATTTTAGGACACGACCAGAATATGTGAAGGAGTGTTCCTTCTCCCTGGGAGCATCTAGTGCATACACCTGACTCAAGAAGACCCCATTTCACTAACTTGACTGGGGTATAATACATGTTGTGTAAAATGTGATATTGCATAAGGCATAATTTGTCTTGGGACACATATTTATGACAGGACTTCCATAAGACCTGCCAGTTGGGAGTATATTGGGGAAAAATAGATCCCCAGAACCTAGTCGGTCCAAAAGAGCCCCCATACCATCTATGAAACAAGACATGATATAATTTAGAAATGACACCCGAGGACCCTAATAGGGAGGAAATCTCTGGAATCAGTGCACTAACCGACTGGCAAGGGGGGGTGCTGCCCTACACCGTTGTAAGCAAGTGCTTTAACTGGAACACTTTAAATTGTAAATATGCTGGGATACTAAATTTCCGGACGAGTTCAGCTACTGGAAGCCACTTTCCCTCGTCATCCAAAAATGTGGATACTATCCTCTCACCCAACTGGGGCAACCATATGCGAGGAATCAACTGTTTATTCATAGTGAAGGCCGGAGAGTTCCAAATAGATTGGGACAGGTCCAAATACGGAGTATAGCGCAGGAAAGAACAAAGCTGCGCGTACACTTTTAGAGTAGTCATAAGAGTGGGACATTTCTCAGCACCTTGAAAATGAGACACTTTGACATAAAACAAAGTTAGGGGATCTATGTTCATAGACCGGATTAAGTCTAGTTCTATTTTGGGCCAAGTTGGTCTCAGACTCTCGGGATCCGGACACACCCACTGCAGACATTTAGCCAGATGACTGGCCCAGTAATAGATTGCCAAGTGAGGAATCCGCAGTCCCCCATCAAGTTTAGAGGTGGCCAGCTTATAGTATGCCAATCAGGGGTATTTATTTGACCAAACAAAAATTGGTGAAAATTCTGTGCATTTTCTGAAACCAGGATAAAGGGATAAATGAATTAAGAAGAGAGAGGGGGTAAAAAATGTGTGGGAAGGCATTCATCTTGATTATGTTGATTCTGCCCCATAATGAAACCGGGAGTTTGGACCATCTATCCAGATCCTGTATAATTAACTGGGAAAGAGGCTCCAAATTTTATTTGAGCCATGCAGAGGGATTATGCATTAGTTTAATGCCCAGGTATTTTAGCATCCGGGGTGCCCAACACAAGCCGAAGTGTGTAATATCGGTCTTGAAGACCTTGTGGTTCAGGGAAAAGAAGGAGGATTTATTAGCATTTAATTTATAATTTGAAAAGGAACTAAATTTAGCAATTTCCCCTAGCAAAGCAGGAATAGATGACACTGGGTGGGATAGATAAAGAAGAAGATCATCCACATATGCTGTACTCTTGACCTCGTTGCACCCCATCCTAATGCCCTGTATCCCCGCATTGTTGAGGATATTTTGAATAAGAGGTTCCAAATAAAGATTGAATAAAAGGGGGGGAGAGGGGGCAACCCTGTCTGGTACCTGAGTATAGAAAAAAGGGTTTAGAAAATGCACAGTTTCCTGAGATCTTAGCTGATGGGGCTCTATATACTGCACAAATCCAGTCTATAAACATGGTAGGGAAATGAAAGGCCTTGAGAACCTGGGATAGGAAATTCCAATTCACGATCATATGCCTTCTCGGTCCAGGAGACAAGCCCGGCAGGAAAAGTGGCATCCCTGGACCCCGAGAAGACATGTGAAAGGGTGCGCAGATGATCTGAAGATGATCGCCCCTTCATGAACCCAACCTGGGTCATGCCTATCAGGTCCAGGAGGACCCTTGTTAATCTATCGGCCAATATCTTCTAAAGGATTTTGATATCTTGATTTAAAAGTGATATAGGCCTATAAGTTTTATGTTATTTACCTGTGCCTTCACCCTACCAAATGTATTACCTAATTTTACACCTTTGCTATCACCTTATTGAATGTATTGCCCAGTTAACATAAACAAACTAAATAAATAAATAAAATCCCCATAGCAGGGATGAGAGAGCACAAGTCAAAGTACACGGTTGCACAGACATCACATATTACTCAGACTTCAGTCAGTCCTAAACCATACTCATAAGCACCCATGAATTCATGTGGGACTCCAGAAATCACTTTTGGTTCTGCATGTTTTTGGAGAAAGGCACATAGAAGATGCACCATAGCCTTTCTGAGTTTGCTGCTTTGTTTCACCAACACATGATTTTTACCTACTTGCTGGCTCCCCTCTGTGACCCACAGAACTTTTGATTGCATCCGGTAAATTGATCTTTATATCATTTCTCGAGACCCATACAGCTGCCATTCCGCTCTGCTTTGGTGTACAGCTTCATCCTGCCGAAGTGCCACACAGAAAGAAAGCATCTTCCAGGTATCATACATGAGGTGTTTACAGGTCTGCATGCTACTCAGTCTGGCTGTAATTCTGTAATTGCTGCTATTGTAACCCAGCTGCTGCATGGTGGTAACTAGATTCCATGGGTATCCTGTAAAATGTAATGAAGTTGTGGACATGATTTCTGTGCTGGTTGTGGTGGTGGGGGGACTGTGACCTAGATCAAGGAAGGCGTGTGTGTGTGCGTGTGTGTTGCAATGGAATGTCAGGGAAGTTGGCACCAAAGATCTAAAACCCATGGGCAAGGGACAGACCCCATTCACTGGTAAACCACTGCTGCTGTAATCCTGCTAGTGGCTAACTCCTGCCCCCAAGGAGGCACAGGGCAATGGGCTACTGACAAAAGGGAGAAGTATACCTCAACTAGAGTGTGACTTCAGAAGAGTAGCCCTCATCAACTGACCTCCACCAGAAGTACCGCTCACTGTTTATGTGCCATGAGAGGAATGTGAAGCAACTACTAATACCCCTCAGTAAAGTCGCCTTAAGAAATGGGAAAAAGTGTCACTAAAGTAACTAACTATACAGGAAATGTGTCACTGAAGTAACTGACCATAGGAAAAAGGGTCACTAAAGTAACTGTTTAGAAAATGTGTCGCTGAAGTAACTGACCATAGGAAAAATGGTCACCTAAGTGTCTAACCAAAATGAAAAGCATCACCGAAGTAACTGACCAAATGGGAGAAGTACCACTGAATAACAGACCATATGGAAAAAGTGTAACTAAAGTTACTGACCATATGGAAAATAGTCACCAAAGTTACTGACTATATGGGAAAGGTGTCATCAAAGTAACTGACCATACATGAAAAGTGTTATTGAAATAACAGACCACATAGGAAATGTGTTACCAAGGTAACTGACCAGAGGGAAAAGTGTCACTGAGGTAACTGACCATATGGGAAAAGTGATACCAAAGAACTGATCATATGGGAGCAGTGTCAATGACCAACCATATGAGAAAAGTGTCATGATGAAACTGTATAAAAAGATTAGGAAGTAATTATGTTGCTACTGAGAACTGAAGCCATGACCTGCTGGTCAAGGGACTGCACATAACTGGGGTTATGCTGAATTATACTGAATGCAATAACTGATTATTCTGAATCCAAAATTAGAGCTATTGCCAGGTTGCTGGATGAAGGCTCATTATTACTACAGGCTGAGGGGGAGGAGGTGACTGACATCAAAGAGGAAAGGGACTAGGGGTTTTATCTCTGATAACTTTAAGGTACCAAAACACTATACAAAGGCGTCAGGGAGGGCCAGAGGCATGCTGGGGTGCATAGGCAGGGGTATCACTAGCAGGAGGCGGGAGGTGATGACACCACTGTATAAAACACTGGTAAGGCCTCACCTGCAGTACTACGTGACGTTCTGGATGTCACACCTGCACAAGGACATACAGTAGATAAGGTGGAGATTATCCAGATAAGGGCAACAAAGATGGTGCAGGGCTTGCACCACAAAACATATGAGGAGAGACTAAGGGACCTCAATATGTAGTCACTGGAGGAGAGGAGACAGTGGGGGGACATGACCGAAACTTTCAAGTACCTCAAGGGCATAAACAAGGTGTAGGTGGGGGACCTTTTCCAATGTAGAAAAAGTACTAGAACAAGGGGGCACAATTTGAAATTGGAAGGGATAGATTAAGAGGTAATGTGAGGATGTTTTTCTACACAGAAAAGGTAGTCAATGCTTGGAATAGTCTGCCAAAGGAGGTACTGGGGGCAAGTACAGTGGAGGGGTTTAAGCATGCCTGGGACAGGCACAAGGGAAGCCTGAGAGGGGAGGGAGTAATGAAAAACCATTAATCACATAGGGTCACTAGCCACATAGAATGTTTAGGGCCTACAGGCAGACTGGATTGGCCTAGCGGTCATCTGCTGACAATTTCTACGTTTCTATGTTTCTACTAGCTCAAGCTATGTGCATTAACCTGTAAATAAATACTTGTGGCCAGATTCACAAAACTTTCCCCGGGTACAAACCCAGTTTCCCCAGAGCAAACAGTTTTGCTTGGAGTTGCATTCACAAAGCCTGTGCTCAGGCAAAGTAGTGAGGAGGGCTGCAATGCAAATGAGGGGAAGGGGACCTGCGAATCCCCACAATCCCATTCACTAAGTTTTTACTCCATGCAAGAGCCTTTGCGAAGGTCTTGGCTTGGAGCAAATTATCACTGACAAAAACCTGGTGGTAATCCGCACAACCCTAGCAGTCAGCAGAGGTACTGCGGCCCCCCTCCTCAGTTCCTGATCCCCCACCCGATATGTATAAAACATTGTTTCATAGTGTAGTGGTCCCTTCCGGCTCCCAATCTCCTGCCTGACAGTTATAAAACAATATTCCGTAATGTAGTGATCCCACCCCATCCCCTATCTCCCACCCTGCAGGAAAAATTTTCTGTAGTGTAGTGGTCCCCCTAGTTCCCGATCTCCCACTTGGATATTCATAACTTAGTTTTCCATAGTGTAGTGGTGTCCACCCCCATATCACCATCCCCAACTAGAACAAAAAAAACAGTCCCTGGTAGTCTAGTGGTCCCCAACCACCAACCTCTCAGGAAATCCCCACCACCCTGCCCCCGATGAGACTGCCCTCATGCGCAGCAGCACAGCCCTCTCACCTCCGTGGCTGCCCACCAAATGAGCTATGAATGAGCGCACTGCTGAACGGAGGTAGACACTATTTATTTTTAAAAGGAGAAAGCCTGAAGGGACTCGCTAATCTGAAAGTGGAAAAAGCAATGGTGTCAGATGGGCTGCATACAAGGGTAGTGAGGGAGCTCAGGGAGGTACCAACTGCACCTCTGACAGTCGAATTTAACAGTTCACTGGAAACGTAAGTGGTTTTGGAGGACTGAAGGAACGCAAACACAGCCCCAGTTCTAAAAGTTGGTAGCAGGGAGTGGGCTGGCAGTTGTAGGCCAGTCAGCCTGACACAGGTTGTAGGGAAGTTAATGGAGACACTGCAGAAGGAAAGGACTGTGGAGTGTCTAGAATCCAGTGGGTTACAAGACCCAAGGCAGCATTGATTCATGGTGGGGGAAGAGGTCATGTCAAATAAATCTGATAGGATTTTTTTGACTGGGTGACCAGGGAACTAGATCAGGATAAAGCGCTGGACGTGGCTTACCTAGATTTCAGTGAGGCTTTTGTCACTCTTCTACACAGGAGACACGTAAGGAAGCTGGGCAGCTTAAGGGTGGATCTAAAGGCGGTAAACTGGGTAAGAAATTGGTTAAGGGATAGACAACAGAGAGTGGTAGTTACTGGAGTTCATTCCAGAGAAGGGAGGATGACCAGCCAAGTGCCTCAATTACTAGGACTGGTCCTCTTTCATGTCTTTAGAAGTTGCACTGAAGATGAACTGAAAGAGGTCTGTCTCTCTGCTGACAACACCAACATCTGCAACAGGGTGGACACTCCAGCTCGGGATGGAAAGGATGCACAGTGACCTGAAAAAACTTGAGAAGTGGTCAAGGGTATAACAGCAGGGCTACAATGCAAAAAAGTGCAAAATCATGCACTTTGGGCATAGAATCCCAGAGGCAGAGAACAAAAAGGGAGAAGAGGTACTGGCAACTACCAAACAAGAAAGAGACCTAGGCTTAATCATATCTGATGACCAGAAAGGTGGCCAGACAGTGTGACAAGGCAGTAGGGAGGGCCAGTGGAATACTGGGGTGCACGGGAAGGGGTATCACTGGTAGAAGAAGGAAAAGTGGTGTTGCCTCTCTATAGATCACTGGTAAAATCTCACCTAGAGTACTATGTCCTGTTCTGGATGCCACATCTCTCTAAGGGCATACTAACATACTAAAATGCCAGCAGAATAGGCCTAACGGTCTTTTCTGTCTGCTCGTTTGGTCAGCCCCCACCCTAGGAACCGACCTTGCTGCCCCCCTCACCCTCTCTGGCTTCTACCTTCCCAGTCCCGGATATTCTTGCTGCACTGGACTTTGCTTCCAGAACCCTTCCCCTGTACCTGTCCCACCCCCTCTTGAACCCCTCCACTATCTCTGCCTCCACCAGCCCCCTGGGCAGCGCATTCCATGGCTCCACCACCCTCTCAGTGAAGTAGCACCTCCTCCTTTCTCCCCTGAATCTCCCCCTCCAGCTTCCACCCATGCCCTCTAGTTGCCCCCCTTCCTTCGGAGCACCCTGACTGCTCCTCCCTATTTACCCCTTCATGTACCTGAAGACCTCTATCATGTCCCCCGGCCCTTCTCTCTTCCAATGTATACATATTTAGCTCTTCGAGCCTCTTCCCATAGGTCCTGTCCCCCAAGCCCCACATCATTTTGGTTGCCCTCCTCTGGACCCCCTCCAGGAGTTCAATGTCCCTCTTTAAGTGTGGCCTCCAAAACTGCACACAGTACTCTAGGTGTGGACTCACCAAGCAGTTATACAGAGGGAGTATCACTTCCCTCCTTCTGGAGGTGATTCCCCCTAGTGATGCATCCCAGCATCCTGTTGGCCTTGGCCGCTGCCCTCCTACAAGTCTCTGAGTTGTTCATCTTGACATCCACAATCACCCCCAGGTCCCTCTCAGCAATCAAGACTTGTAGCATCCCCCCAGGGTGTACACTTGGCCCGGGTTTCTGGCTCCCAGGTGTAGTACCTTGCATTTCCCTGCATTGAACCTCAGCTTCCTTACTTTCTAGACCACCTTTCCAGAGCCTCCAGGTCCCCCTGTATGGCCACCCTCCCCTCCTCCCCATCTACCACGGCCCCAGTTTTGAGTCATCCGCAAAGAGACTCATCTCACTCCTGATACCCTTCCTTATGTCAGAGATGTAGGCTTGAACAGGAGGGGCCTAAGGACCGATCCCTGAGGGATCACACTAATGACCCTCCTTGGGGATGAGACTAACCCGCCAACCACGACCCTCTGGGTCTGGTCCTGGAGCCAACTGCCTATCCATCTGATCATCTGGTTCCCAACCCCCCCTTTCTCCCAGCTTATCCAACAGGCCCCAATGAGGAACAGAGTCAAACGCCTTGCTGAAGTCAAGAAAGAGGATGTTCACCAGCCTACCCAGGTCCAAGGCACTCATCACCCAGTCATAGAACTCCACAAGGTTTGTCTGACATGATTTCCCCAGGACAAAGCCATGCTGTCTATCGTCCAGGCACCCCGACTTTTCCAGTTCCCCCGCAGCCTCTCCTTGACAATGCCCTCAATCACCTTGCCCACCACCGATGTCAGGCTGATGGGCCTGTAGTTCCCTGCCACCTCCCATGATCCCCCTTGTGGACAGGCACTATATGCGCCACCTTCCAGTCCTGGGGCACCCACCCTGTCCTCAGAGAGATGCTGATAACCTCCGCCAGGGGGTTCGCCAGGACATCCACCAGTTCTTTCAGCACTCTGGGATGTAATTTATCCGGCCCCAGTGCTTTCTCCATCTTAAGGGACCTGAGGGCTTCCCTTTACTCTCTCTGCCGTGATTTCCACCTCCACTACCTTGTCCCTCTGCTTTGCCTTCCCCCTCCTGCCAGTGATGGCCCCCCTTCTCCCCAGACCCGCCCGATCGGTAAAGATCCCCCTCCTCAGTTCACCATCTCCTCCTATGTATGATGCAGCCCACCATTTTCCTTGGTGAAAACTAAGGCAAAGTACTCATTTAGTACCTCAGCTTGCTCCCCCGGGTCTTATGCCTATCCCTCCACTGTTTTAATCCTGCTAATCAGCCCCTTCGCCCTTCGTTTTTCCCCAATGTATCTAAAGAACCCCTTGTTCCCTCTCCTAATTTCCCTGGCCAGATTTTGCTCCTTCCTTGCCTTAGCCACTCTCACCACCCCAGTGGCCCTTCTGGCCATCAGCTCATACTCCTCTTGATTCCCTTCACTCTTTGAGCACTTAAAATGCCTATAGGCCTCCTTCTTTCCCCTCACCACCTCCTGAACCTCCCTGGTCCACCAGCAGGGTTTCCGGGCCCTACTGCATTTTCATCTTACTCTTGTACAGGTGCTGGTAGCATCATGCAACCCCCCCCCCCCCGATGATTTCCCACCTACTGTCAGCGTCCATGTCTGGCCCAATCCCATCCAAATGCTTCTTAAGGATCCTTCCCATTTCCTTGAAATCCATCCCTTGAAGTCAGTTACCTCCGTCTTTGTGCAGTCTTCTACCCCTCCTAGATCCAGGCAGAACCAGACCGTGGCATGGTCGCTCCCCGCCAATGGGTCCCTTACTTCCAGGCCCCCAATCTGGTCACTGTCTGCCAGGACCACATCCAGTATCCGCGCCTCTCTGGTTGGTTCCCCCACCTGCTGAGTTAGGAACACGTCCTGAAAGACTTCCAACAACCTCTGTTCCCTGGCCACTGAGGATGTCATAGTATCCCAGTCCGTTTCTGGCATGTTTAAGTCCCCCAACACCACCACCCTTCCCCTGCCCAATCTGCAGTGTCTCCCAACATCTGCCACCAGACTCTCCTCCAGCTCCTCCGCCAGTGCAGGGGGTCTATACACCACTTCTATTTTTATTCTCTTGCCCTTCTTGTTATCAAGGTGACCCACATCGCCTCCACAGTTCCCTCCGCCTCCTCCACTCCTCCTATGCCAATGCAGTTTTTGACTATTATTGCTACCCCTCCTTCCCTTCCCTCCCCCATGTCCTTCCTGAACATGGTGTAACACTCCAGGTTCAGGTCCCAGTCATGCCCTGCGGTGGCCCAGGTCTCAGTGACCACTGCCATATCCACATCTCCCTCAGTTAGCATTGCCTGGAGCTCAGGCATTTTATTGCCCAAGCTCATGGCATTTAGCAGGACTACCTTCCACCCTTTCCCTATACTTCCATTTCCCCTGCTCAAGTTCCCATGGGGATTCCGTCTTCCCCCGGTCTGCACCTTACCAGTCAGCCTTTTCCCGCATTCCTCCAGCTCCCCAGAGGGGTGGAGACAGAGTGTCTCCTTTATCGGATCCCCCTCGACAGCCTTTTCTCCCATCCTTCCCCCCTTCACAAGTTTAAACCCCACCTTTCACCAATGAACCCCTCTATTTTCAACTTAAGGATTTCCTTCCCCTCCAAATTGAGATGGAGCCTATCTCTAGCATATAGTCCCTTATCCTCCCAGGTCTCCCCCCAATCCCCCATCAACCCGTGCCCTCTGGCCCCACACCACTCCCTGAGCCACTTGTTTATCTCCCTAATCTTCCTCTTGTGTTCCCCACTAGCCCTTGGCACCGGCAGGATTTCCGAGAAGGAAATCGCGCATCCTATGTCATGACAGACCCTGGCAAGCTCTCTGAACCTTGCCTGTATCTCTAGTCCACTATTTCCCTCAATGTCATTGGTACCCAGGTGGACCAGTATGTCCGGGGAACCTCCACAATCCTTTGCCAGCTGATATACCTCATGCTTGACCCTGTGCACTGTTAGTCCAGGGAAGAATTTTGTTCTAACCAGGCAGGCTTCCCCCTCCCTATCTCATTTGATACCCCTGATCATGGACTCACCCAACAGGAGCACTCTGACCGCCCCTTTTCCTCTATTCCCCCCCTCCCATGTCCCTCATCCTTTCTACTGGCCCCTCCCTCCAGCCAGCTCCTAGCTCTCCCCTATCTGGGTGCCACCTGCCCCCTCCTTATTTATCCTGGCCACCCTCCCTCCGATACTATGCCTCTCCTCCTCCCAAGTATCATTCTGTACCCCCCACCCCGTCCACTGCTTGCTACTGGTCCTTCCCCCCATCTGCTAAACTAGCCTGGCCCGTTCTCCCTTCCTTCCCGTCTCCATTCAGCCCCTCCTTGCCGGTCGTGCTCCCCTGGCCTAAACCCTTAGCTCCCTTTACTGTATCCTCCTTGTACTTCTGGTGCTTCTCCTTACCCTTTCCTCCCAACTGGTCCTTCTCCTTGCACTTTCCTCCTTCTACCCCCTCGTCCTCCTCCTGCTCTGATCCCCCACTCCCCTCGTTTTCCTGCATTCCAAGTTCCCCCTTGTTCTTCCTGCTATCCGGCCCCCACCTCCTGCCCCCCACATCCTTTACATCTCTAACCGCCCCTGTCATGGCTACATCACCCCTCTCATCCCCAAGCAGAAGAAGAGAATTGAAGCGGTTACTGAGCTTAAGGTCTGAGCCACCTCCCCACCTTGCTTCCTTCTGTCCAGCCCCAGCCATCTGCCTACTTCCCTGAGAATGTTCTCCCTTTGGTCCCCCTCTGTGAGGGTCCCCAGATACCTGCCTGCTTCCTTGGTAGTGTCCTCCTTTAGGGCCCCCTCTGTCAGGGTCCCTATGCGACCCTAGAGTACTCTCCTGTACTTTTTTCCTTACGCCCCCGCCCCTAGTGCTTGGTGCAATCCTGTGGGACAGCCCCTGCCCTATTCCCCAACCATACCTCCCCTCCCTCCCTCCAGCTGTCTCCTAATCCCCTCAACCTTCTCCCTAAGCTGTGCCAGCTGATAGCACACTGGGCAACCACCGAACTTCCAAGCCCAGTCCAGTATCATGGCTGTCCCACACCCTGTGCACCCCACCACCCTCCCAAAGATGCCAGTCCTAATGCCATGTGGTCCCATCCCCTCCAAGTAGGTTTCCTTGGGTGAACTAGCAGGTTCCCCACTAGTCCAAGATACACCCCTACCCACTAATCAGATCGCCCACTAATCCTAGATACAGTCCCACAGTAAACAGGTACCCCCATTACTAGGTGCAGTACTACACAGTAAACTTATAGGGGAAGTGTACAACTCCCTAAGCTCCTCTCTCCCAGCCTTTAAAAACAATCCCCAGTGGCTAGAACTACATAAGCTGCACCTGAAGCCTTTTCCTCCAATTGCAGGACAGGTATTCTCCTATAAAGGAGCCGAGCTGAGGGGAGGGAGGGAGGGTGGGGAGGGTGGGATTAGGGCCACATCCGACTCTCACAAGAGTGTATCAGCCTTGTGTCTGCCCTTCACTGCACCTCCAAGCACTGCAACCTCCTCTGGAGGAAGGTCCCACAGAAATATTGTATTAAACAAGTCGCTCTACTGCCCTAAAGTCCACAGACTGAAAAAGAATGTAATGCTTATCCAGCAACTAAATTCTTTCCCCAACTGCTCAGCATAAGAAGGTTCAGACAGCCTCTGCCAGACCCCAACTGCTTCTGCAGTTAACAGACATCAAATACAATTTCCAACACACAGAAATGGCAGCTAAAAAATACTTTAAATCAACTTACAAACACACTCAGCAGCTAAAGACCCTTTATCCCTCTCCTCTAGCTGAAGAGGACATAGACAGAGTAGAGGCTGTCCAGAGGAGGGCAACTAAAATGGTGCAGGGTCTGCATAAAAAGCCTAAAGAAGAGAGACTAAAGGACCTCAATATGTACATCCTGGAAGAGAGGAGAGATACCAAGGATATGGTAGAGACCTTTAAATACCTCACAGGAGCAAATACGGTACAGGAGGGAAGTACTGTTCAGAAAAAAAGTGGCTCAAGAACAAGGAGGCATGCAATGGAGTGGAAGGGGTGTAAATTCAGGCGAGATGTGAGGAAGTACTTCTTCACAGAAACAGTGTTGGATGTGTAGAACATACCGGTCTCTAAACTTCCTCACTCTCCAAAATCGGTGTGCGTTACATGGTGCTAAGTTCATCTCTAAATTCTGGCTTTGATCTCTCCCCTCCTACCTCTCCTCCTCCCTTAGTACCCTTCCACCCTCCCATTATTCCCTGAGATCTGGTGACTTGCGCACCCTCTCTATCCCCAGCAGATCTACATCCTCAGGTCAAAAAGCTTTTTTGTACCAGCTGCCTAAGCTGTGGAATGCTTTCCCTCCACAAATCTGCCACTCCTCCTCCCTGAGCTCTGTTACTTCAGCTCTGCTCAACTACCTAACTACAAACTATAAATGCTCTTGACCTCCTCCTTGCCTGCTTGTTCGCTCTCTCTCCACAACTCCTCTTCCTCCCTTACACCTATTGCCCTTATCTGCCTAGCACTTACTATGTGTGTCTTGTTACTCATGCTACTCTCCCTTGCTGTGAGTGAGTCATCATGTA
The DNA here is from genome assembly GCA_016271365.2 of Neoceratodus forsteri. Taxonomy (NCBI): domain Eukaryota; kingdom Metazoa; phylum Chordata; order Ceratodontiformes; family Ceratodontidae; genus Neoceratodus; species Neoceratodus forsteri. Next base: position 358,887,393 of record CM057457.1, on the reverse strand, counting down.
TCCCCTGTATTATGCCACTGTAATAATATTGTGTGCATTGACTATCATGTATTTAATGTTTTATGTCTCTGTAATGTCACTGTATACATTTAAATGCTCTATATCCCACTCCCCCTTCCCCAGGACGTGATGTGAGACAAGCATTAAGTTGCTCATTGTACCTTTCCTGGTGAAACAATTCAATAAATAAAACATTCTTCAAGAAGAAGTGGTGGGGGCAATAGTGGTGGGGTTCAAGAATGAAAGGGATAGGCATAAGGGAATATTGGTGGAAAGCAAGGGAGACAGACAGCCAGAGATCAAGTAGGTCAGTGGCAACACTGTAGGAAGAGAAAATTGGGCAGACTGGGTGGGCCAAGCAGACTTTATCACCAATCAAAGTCTGTGTTTGTATGTTATGGGTCAAAGTACCAAGCTTTCATTTTCTGGGGGACGAGCTGGCTTACCCTGAGAGTGTACATGTACCCTCAGCCCCCTGTATGGGAGATAACACTTAAGGGTAAGAGGGCCTTACAAATCTCATCAGACGTAAGACTGGTTAGGACCAGGCCAGGGCTACTGTGAAACAGGACCAAGTGGGTTCTCATCTGACTCTAGGGGAGAAGAAGTGAGCCCCCTGGAAATGTGAGTTGAGCATCTTACACCAGGTCAAAGGTGCCAGTAGGGATAGGTGAAGCCCTGCTCTCGTTCAAACCCAGAGTGCTGTTCCTACCAGCTTGAAGACTACCTCTCTGATATCATAAAATGACTTTGCCTGGTGCTACCTCAAGATGTTGAGTGGAAAGGCTTGATGACTTGCCTGACTTCTCTGCTTTGTAACAGTACAGCCACCAGATTGTGCAGCTGCAGCTATAGGTAAAAAATGCAGATCAGCATATGGGCCTGGTGTGCAAACACACACTTAAGGGCATGTACTAAGGTAAAAACGTTCCTTCCCAGTGCATCATAAAAAGCAGAGTTCACATCTGGAGGTCAGTCATGTCAGAGGCTCTGTGGCCCCGATGGGGCCTACTGTACCTGAAGACCCAAGGTGGAGCAAGGTACATCACCTGTAGGCCCTGAAGGTTGCATGATACCACATGAGGAGGTCCCTGAGAAAGGAAAACATGGCAGGGAGATGCCTTCACAATGTCCTGGAGCCCCTGTCCATGACAGCTCTGGGCATGGAGGAATGACAACTGTGTCAGTATTGGAAACTCCAAGGAGTCCCAATGGCAGAGCTGCTGAACTGTGGGTAGTAAAGGTCTGAAGGTCCAGTGCTTGCTGCATTTCCACCAAGAATTGCTTGTACAAGGTGTACTCAGCAAAAGAGTTGAGGTGGACTGATGACTCATTGTCCTCTGAGAAGAACATTTATGGAGAAGAGGTATTGCCTCTGGCTCAGGTCACTTTCAAGGAGAAGGGCCTGAACCGGGTCCTGTCTGACTTCCTATGCCAATTCTATATAGCACCAACCCATACCTGTGTTGATCCCCTGTTAGCAGCCAGAGGGGCCTAGTGCTGAACACATTATCTTGAAGAAATGGTAAGACCATTCTTGAGGGCCTTCATACTCCTGTTCTTGAAGGTTACAGCCTGGGCTGAGGGATTCTGGGGGGGGGAGGGTTCTCACCTGAGGAAATGGCCTACTAGTGCTGTCTGAAGGGTGTCCTCCTACATCTGAGGAGTGACTCAATCAGTGCCCTTAGGGAGAAAACCCCAGGTTAGGAGACTGGAGGTGTACAGGTCCCAATGAGCAACCCTGGTCCTCACCAGTAATGATGCCTACATGCAGCTCTGGGGAGAAAGACGGCCACAGGTCATCAACCAACTCTGAGCTGACAACAGCACTGGCACTGAACTTGGGTCAAACAATGCAATGTTCTCAGAGACAGGAACCTCCTTGTTACTGTGGTCAGCATGATCTTGGACATTGTTCTTAGTGTCAGCATCAATGTCAGACCAGATGCCATCACCCTCTTTACACTGATGTTGGGAACAGACACCAAGACAATATCACTCTCAGCACCATGTTCAGAGCCAAAACTAGGCTTAACACATTGGCTACTGCATACACTGTCTCCAGGCCCAGAGACTCCCCTTCCTCAGCATCCTGAGTGACACTACAGTCAGGAACAGACTCCAGACCAGTTACGGCACAGGCATCAGCCTAGCTGCCAAGCCTTCCACTGGCACTGCAGACAGTGCCAGGGAGGCTTGGTGCCATCCCTAGCATCACCCGCTGTGACGTAACTACAAACAATGACAACAGAGCAGGCATCACTGAGTGATGGTGCTCAGGTGTCCAGTGGTGTGTATAGCTGTAGCCCAGACACCATGGACATCTGATTAAGGCAATCAGACTGTGAAGGGTTCTCAGCTGGCCATGCAGAAGGAGCTGGCTGTCCACCAGACCCAAACACCAGGGTCCGCAACATCTCAGTGTGGTGAGGTTGAGGAGAGCTCTGTGCTTTCTTTGAACAAGAGGTCCTGAGATGAGACCCAGGTGAAAACCCTAGCAATCATTCCCTTGAAGCTCACATGTGCCACCTGCCACAGAAGGTGAGAATCAGGTGACCCCAATTCAGTGTGCAGTCTTCAAGGGAATGGCAGTCCATGGAGAAGCAGGCATTGCAGGGGTCCACGATGCGCTTTGGTCAATTGCAGACCTCACAGAGTTGATACCGGTCTGAAGCCATCTTGTTTCCACAGGGACACTGACACATAATGAGTGGCTTTCTTTCCTTCTTTTCAGCCACACCTTCCAACACTGTATATGAAAAGGAGATAGTGATGCGGCAAAAAATATCAGGTGTGATGAGGCAAACTGCAGAGATACTCCCATGGTCTGCACTCGATGGTGTGAAGAACAGAATGGCAGCTGGTGAAGAAGCTAGTAGTAGTTATTGGCTAATGTGTGGGACTTCATGTGGGTGCACGGTTGTCATCCCCAGTAGCTTTTCCAGCCCCCTGGCCAAATATGTGCTCAAAGGAAGTCCTAATGCCTCTGGCCCAGACTCATAAGTGGAAATCAATGAAGAAGATTGATTTAGTGAAGACAATTTTTGTTCAGAATTGCTGATGATGACTCAATGTATGATGTGTTTTGTGTATTATCAAGGATTTTACATTGATGGATGGTGACTGGAGGGGGATCCAAGATGGCAGACATCATGCATTATCTGACTTGCAGCACCAGAGCAGCTGCTTAATTAAAAGCTTACTTGGTGCCGTTTTGAAATGTTCTCTCTGCATATTCAGTTTGGTTATCATCATTTGCTGGATTTTCTTTGACAATGTCAAAACACTTCAGGAAAGTAAAAGAAGCATCAGACTTTATCAGCTCAAGCAAACCCTTACCTACAGTACAGAAGGCAACACACCAAACTACCTTGATACAGAAAGCAACCTTAACTTTCTATCCTAAACTTCTACGGGCACAAGCTGCAGACTGGGTGGATATGTCAAATGCAGGAACAAAACAACATCTGTCTCTTCTATCTAATCCTGCGACTACCTCTCAATCTGCTATGCTAGCTGGAGCCGAGGCAGCCCTGGACAATATTGGAGCAGGAACAATTGACTGTACATCCATCCTTCACAGGAAAAATTGTGCCCCAAACAAATAATCAAACTGTTAAAACAACTCTGGACTCTTCTTTAAACTTACCTACGGAAACTGCCATAGCTACTACATCATCCTAGGCAGATGTATCTTCCAGGGAAGACTCTCGAAGTCCTGAACACTTTAAGAATACTGATCCCGACTCTTGCCTTCTGAACGTGCAACTAGTAAACTTAATCTCTTTTGCAGATGTTACCAACTTAGTGGCTATCTCACAACCAATTGAAGCTATTCACCAAAATGTGACACAGGCACTTCATTCCTCTACATTACTGGCGGCACCAAATTCAGAGCTGGTACCAACATGACCACAGCGTCTCTCCAATTTGTCTGAGCAAGTCCCCATATCACTTAAATTAGCAAATAATGTTGCCAAATCACTGGGCAAGGTATCTGAAATAATAGATAAAAATCTATCTGAAGAACAAACAATTAAAATCCCGGTTGCTACTGTGGACTTAATTGAGACTTCCAGGTCTGTTGCTAAGGGACTGTCTACAAACTCCTTTCCTTTCCCACAACAATACTCGGCAGAACCCTTGACAACTGTTCCTCTGGATGAACCCATCACCACAGAAAGTACAGTTACGTAAGAACTTACTGTAACAGTAGATCTTCGAGAACAGCTCTTGCAGCAGGTTACACCATTAGGACCGAAGCCGCCAGGCGCTAGGACTCCACGGAAAAATTCTAGCTAGCTAACTACAGCGGAGACCGCACCCGACGTCGGTCCCGCCTCCAACGTCAGGCGTGGTACAAAAGGGGGCGGTCCCGACAGATTCCCCAGTTCTCCCGCTGGAGACTTCTTGCCGCAGGCTGACATCAAAATGGGAGACCTAGGATTCGCCGTCAGAAGACAGAAAGATAACAATTCCTGCTCAGAAAGACTGAGCCATGCTTCCTCCAAGGGGGAAGGTGGGCGGGAAGGTACCTGCTGCAAGAGCTGTTCTCGAAGATCTACTGTTACGGTAAGTTCTTACGTAACTGTACTATCTTACTTCGAGACACAGCTCTTGCAGCAGGTTACACCATTAGGACTGATTCCCAAGCAGTAACGCTGTCAGAAAATCCGGGAGGAGGAAAATAAAGGATAAAAACCAGGTCCTGAACCTAGGACAGGAGACCCTGAATGCAGCCAAACCAAAACCAGCCCTTCGCCCGGAGGCGTGTCAAAACTATAATGCCTGATAAAGGTATGCACAGAACTCCAAGTGGCTGCAGCGCATATAGCAGAAGTGGAAACGTCTTTGGGCGCTGCAAGGAAGTAGCCACCCTCTAGTGGAATGCCCGGACTGTACCGGGAGGGCTTTTGTTTGATACCATAACAGTGAGAAATACACTGGACAAGCCAGCGAGAAAGGGACTGTTTGGATATTGATTGGCCCATCATTCTCTCAGAGAAGGAAATGAAAAGCTGCTCAGAACTACGAAAGGACTGAGTTCTGTTGAGGTAAAACCTCAGGCTCGATGAACATCCAGGGTATGGAGCAGAGCCTCTCCTCTATAGAGTAGTTGGAAGTAGACCGGAAGGTCGATATCCTGGTTCAGAGAGTGAAGAAACCACCTTAGGCAAGAATTTAGGGTTGTCCTCAGGGATACTCTGTCGCGTGGAAAACTAAATAAGGCTCTTTGCACATGAGGCGTGAAGTTCAGAAATTCTTCTTGCCGAGTAACAGCAACTAAAAACAACGTTTTCCACGACGAAAACGTAGCTTCGCAATCCGCGGCAGGTTCAAAGGGGACGTGAGCTGTTCAAGGACAAAAGCAAATCCCATGGAGGCACGGGGTCTCTAATAGGAGGCCTAAGGTGCAACACTCCCTAAGAAATTCCCGAGGCGTCCACCTGAGCCACTATGCGATTTCCACGGGAGGTAGTAGCCGAAATGGCACAGAGGTGCACTTTAATGAAGGGTATGCTAGACCCAGATGAAGAGGAGAGCAAATATTCTAATATTACTCCACAGGACAACCTAAAGGGAAAGGTCGGTGCTCGCGACCGCACACTAAGCAGCGCCATTTCATGGCATACGCCGTGATCGTTGCGGCTTTCTGGCTGCAGAAAGGACTTCTGCAACCCTCTTTGCGACCCTCATGATTTTGAAAATTGCTATGTCTCTAGAGCCAAGCATGCAGGTTCAAGGAACGAGGTCCGGGTGGACAAGTGAACCCTTCTCCTGAGACAGTAAGTGGGAGCTGAGCGGCAGCGGGCGGGGTTCCGAGATAGTTGAATCAACAAGGGAACCAAATCTGTCTGGGCCAAAATGGGGCCACTAGGATCATTATTATGCTCCCTCGCGGTTGAGAAGAACTCTCTGGATCAGCGGGAAAGGAGGGAAAGCGTAGAGGAATCTGTTGGCCCAGGAGGGATGCAGCGTCTCCCAGAAAACACCAGGCCCTGGATCTAGCGAGCAAAAATTGGGCAGTTTTGCGTTGGATGGGGAGGCGAACAAGTCCAGATCTGGAGTTCCCCATCGAAGAAACAGATCCTCTGCTACCTCTTGAAGGAGTTCCCATTCGTGGACTCTGGCCTGAGAACGACTCAGGCCGTCTGCAACCGTGTTGTCCACTCCGGGAACGTGCACAGTGATCAGATTCGCGCCGTGTCTGATTACCCAATCCCACACTCTCATGGCCTCCCTGCAAAGGGGGTAAGAGTGTGCGCCTCCTTGTTTGTTGAGGTAATACATCACCGCCGTGTTGTCTGTCTGAAGTAGAAGAGTACACGGTGGGATAACTGACTGAAAAGCCTGCAGGGCATAGAGGACCGCTCTCATTTCCAGCACGTTGATGTGAAGGTGAGCTTCCATCTGGGTCCACGTACCCTGGGACTTTACCCCGTCCAGGTGTGCCCCCCACCCAAGACCGGAAGCGTCTGTGGTGAGGGTGACCTCCGGGGCAGGCGCAATGAAACAGGGCGCCTGATAGGAGGCGACCCTGGGGCTAGCCACCACTGCCAGTCTTGAATCACTGAATTGTGAGTCTGACCGGATGCTGCAAGTGGTCTTGCCTTTGGTCCCATTGCACTTTGAGCATCCACTGAGAAATGCGCATGTGGAGTCTTGCGAAAGGACAGTAGAATAGCCGCAGCCATGTGTCCGAGCAAGCAAAGGACCGACCTGGCAGGTACAACCTTGCTTAGTGATAGGTCCCTTATGAGGGATCTGATGCACTCCGCTCTGTCGGCGGAAGAAAGGCTCTTCCCGAACAGTGTCCAGAACTGCTCCTATGAACTGCAGTTTCTGCGACGGTACCAGGAGAGACTTCTGTAATTTATGAGGATGCCCAGGGATCGGAACAGATCCTGGGTGCTCTTGATGCAGAAACAGCGTCTCTCTGGAGGCGGCCATGAAGCCAGTCGTCCAGAATGCGGGGAACACGTGGTGGCCCTGTCTCCTCAGAGGCGCTGCCACGACTGCCATGCACTTGGTAAGACCCTCGGTCACGGAAGACAGTCCGAAAGGAAGGGCTCGGAACTGAAGGTGGTGGTCGAGAATCGAGCGCAGGAACCTCCTGTCGCCTGAGCCATAAGGATGTGCAGGTAGGCATCCTGCATGTCTAGAGGCAGCTAAAAGGCGTCCTGTTTGAGCATGGGGATAAGACCTGGAAGGGTCACCATGCGGAATCTCTTGTAAGTGACCGACACATTGAGGTCGCTGAGGTCCAAGATTGGACGGAGGTCCCCTGTTTTCTTGGGAACCAGGAAGAAGTGGGAATAGTATCCTAGTCCTCTCTGGTTCTCTGGGGCGTACTCTACTCGCTCCCTTTAGTAGCGCAAGTACTTCTTGCCAG